>OX493268.1:88455993-89655993 GCA_950370525.1 Bellardia bayeri | reverse complement strand
TTATAATTACCAGTGACCCCAAAGAATTCTTAGTTTTTAGTTTTATTTTTTGCATAAAAAATACAAGTTCTTTTTAACAATAGGTGATAAGATTTGATCTTAAATATGTAATTTCAGTACAATTGCTATTAACAAGTACTATTTTTTTTACTACATTTTTAGCAAATTTCATTTATCATTTATCTTTGGCTTCAGGTGTCCTAAAAAATTGAATATTTTATTTATCTAATATGTAAATTAAAATCAAGCGAATACGTTTTCATTTCTCTTATTCATCCTTTATAACTTATTTACTTCAAGGAATTATTTTAACGTTATTAAAGTTAAAATTAATAGCAAATGAAACATTGTCATTATTTGAACTGAACATTTCAATTTTGATTTTAGCTTTTCTTCTTGCTTGTATTTATGTGATCATAAAATGTATAAAATGTAAAACTTTCAAAAATAAACAATCAAATGCAAACAATTTAGTAGTTGCTGAAATAAATTAAGCGAAACGAATTCAATTGAAATCGTGAGAAAAACAAGCGAAAACTGGTAAATGGGAACATGACGCATATTTATGAGTTTCAAAATTATAATACTCCTGAAGGAAAGAAAAACGAACAGTTGAATCAGTTATTGGATTATGAAAATGTAAACTGTGTGTATATGCAAGGAAATAATGAAAAACTATTGAATTAAATTTGATGTCAATTGAATTCCAACAACTCTATCTAAGTTTGCACGAAAAAACAATCAACTTTAAACCATAAAATTTGCATTTATTAACTAACACCTTTAGCGCACTCATTTTTCCAAACAAAGTGTAAACTCGCAAACTCACTCGTACGACAGTCATTAAAATGCAAAAAAAAAAAAAAAATATGATGAATGAAACACATAAAATAAAACGATCAAAAGAGTTTTGAAAATTTCCTCTACACATTTGTATGTACGAGTATGTACGAATGTATATTGCTACAGTTGTAGTACAAGAAGAAACACAAATAAATGGATGCAAATAAAAGAAGTTGCAACAGCATACACTGGAGTGGTATGAAGTCTATCTTTTGAAGTTGAAATGATAATAGATTATTTTAATCAATGCTTAACTAGATTTCTCCCGTTTTGTTTCTCCTTTTTAGGAATTCTAAAGATTTTTATGATGACAATTGTATTAAATTTTAACACATTTTAGCCACCAGGTTTTGTTGCTACGAGTGTCTATCTGTATGAGTGTTTGTGGTGCATTTCAAACAAATGAGGATGTATAAATTTGAACCATTTTTCTTTAGTGTTTCCCTAAATTGATATTGCGGTTGTTGGTTATTCTTTCTGGTTGTTGTTCTCGTATTAAAGATACATCTTATTGTATTGTTGTAGATTATCTTTTTATTTTCCTTGTTTTTTAGTTTGCGTTTGTTTCGTTGTTCAGGATTACGAATTCAAATCCATTTTGCATAAAAATCCAGTTTTTCTTGTTGCTACAGTTATAGATTGTGTATTTTAAGGATACGTTTGCAACTCATAGATGGAATACTTGAATTTTCTTATGGTTTTTGCATACTTAACAATATCTACATACATATATGTTTATATGCATATACATAAATACACATACACACATGCATGTGTATGTATCAAAGTTAGACTATGTTATGCATTTGCGTCAGGAAGACAGAGTTTCTAAAGTTGTGCCAGATCTATTTATAATAATAAACAAGAATCGTTGGTATGAAAACAAGTATTTGCAATTAAAACGAAATTAAAAGGAATATTGCGAAGTGAGATAAAAACATTGAACTATTTGAGTAGATATTAATGAAAATTTAAACAAATATTCTAGAATCCAAGCAAATGTTTTATATAAGTTTTACAAAAATTGTAACGTAAATCAGCTAATTTCACTGGTTTTAGCGCATTTCACTGGCTTCTTTACCCAAAATTTGGAAAGGTGAGATAAAGTATCACATTTAATCATTTGGGAACCTCTGAGTTTTCCCAGTTGCTGTTTTAATCGTAAATACAAGTTTAAAATTCATTCATGTATCTGTGCCGCTACAATATGTTTTCTTGCATTTTTTATTTCATTCTTGTTATTCTCATTTTTCCTTCTTCAGTTCTTACATGCACTAATACCATGTCATTAGGGGGTTTTTTTCTTTTTCGAATTTTGAAAAGTGTCGGTTGGTTTAATATAAATTTCGGTATAAACTGCAACATTTAACATATGAGTCAAATTCGAAAATTTTAACTCGTGCCCCATCGTCTCGGCTCTAGACTTTTTATACCAACACTTTCAAAAATGTTGTTTTATTTTTTCGGCCCTAATATGCATTTGCAAACTTCATAGTTAACATTGTCCGATTTGACTCAACATATCACAACAATCTAAACTCTTTGAAATAAACAAAAATAAAATAAAACACCCTAATGTACACATGCCTTTGTACACTTGAACATTCACCGCTTCTCCAGAATATGATCGTTTGTGTATTTCTAGTTGATTTTTACTTACAAGTTTTTCGAGTGTATTAATACTGCTTTCAGCAGAATTACACTTTTATGGCTTTGCATATTTCTCAGTTATGAATTGTAATGTGTATGTATTTAAAAAAAAAGAAATTAAATTTAAAGTTTAGAAAATTATTTGAAATCTATTACATGGACACTAGGACAAGAACATAAATTGTCTCGAAAACAATAAAGTTTTTGAAGATATTTCAAAAAGTTCGCGCACAATACGTCCATTATTTGTTAACCCTCTCAATAATACTACTAGTCAACAAAGATTTGTTTAAATTTATTGTCTTATTGTAAATATAGTTGTATTATTAAGAAAGGTCCTATATACGGCTCTTTTCCTCTTTCTTTTCTTTAAAAACCATATACTGAATATTTTAGATAGCGTTTAAAGTTTGCACAATTTATTTGTAATTTCAAAATGTTGCAAAAATATAAATAGCCAATATGGAATTGTATGCCATTGAAAAAGTGCAATATAAGGCCACCCTAGGGTACATAAATAGACACACACATGTTTAGTTTTATTTCATTTCCGGTTGAACGCCAACTAAAAAGCAAATTCTTTTACAATCTTGTAAATTGCGATTAATTTGTTCAGAAAATTATAACAATGATAATTTATGAAAAGAATAACTTCACTTTATTGAAAATTAACCAGAAAAGCAATTAATCAAACAAGAAATAACAAAACCATGAGATAGAAAGAAGCAAATCCAAACACAATCAAGTAAAATAATCAGCTTGTGCAAACTTTAACTCCACTTTTGATTAATTCTATTGTATGAGTACAATCTCAAGTGTAACAAGGCAAAGGAAAGAAAAAAAACTAATAATTCCATTCAAGTAGAAAAATATTTTGTGCTTTAATGTGAACATTTAAGGACGACTAAAGCAAAATTTGATTTTATAAAGTCATAAATTAGATTTAATATTTTTTGCTTTGCTTCCATGGGTATATTTATGTAGGCTGCGTTGTAT
The DNA here is from genome assembly GCA_950370525.1 of Bellardia bayeri. Taxonomy (NCBI): domain Eukaryota; kingdom Metazoa; phylum Arthropoda; class Insecta; order Diptera; family Calliphoridae; genus Bellardia; species Bellardia bayeri. Next base: position 89,652,504 of record OX493268.1, on the reverse strand, counting down.
CAGAAAAGCATCTACAACAAATTTTTCATCATTGTCATCATTATCATCTTCATACAAATTCAGTGAGACATCATTTACAATTTTATTAAGTCACAGGCAGACAGTCAGACAAAGAAACTAACATGCAAACATTTAGTGGTACAAAGTGAATGTGAAACCATTTGGATTCTAATTTTCAGTTTCTTTTAACATGTTTGTTCACTGTCTTAATTTAATCACGATTAATATTTATATTTATTTATCACTTCTATTCTTATTATTAGACTTCTTAGTAGAATTAATTTTGATGTTACAAAAAAAAACTGCTTGTAGCGAAAATCGAGTATTACGACTGACATTTTTTTAATTAGCAACCTTCTAAAAATCAATAACACAGCCCAACACGAAAAATGGTTTAGTCAAATTTGTATACATCTTATTGAAGGCTCCAATTCCTCTAACTCACTTTTTTTTTGGATCAGCTCTAGTTTTCGAGATATAAATATTTTTAAAAAATTTCATAGTTTCACGATTTTGAGTAACATAACTGAAGAACAGTTTAACCTACTTTGTGAAAAGAAAAAAATCAAAATTTAGCTACAATATTACCTTCATAATATTTACTCCACTCAGTAGTTGTGGAGATATAGCCAAATATATGACGAACAAAATATTATTTAAACAATTTTTTTGTTTTTTTTTTTTTTAGTTTATAAGAAATAGAGATATGTCCTGCATAAAATGCAATATTTCTTGTTAATATGGACGCAATAGTTTTGATTTCATTATTAATTTTGAGAAACTACATCGTCGTTTTTGCTTGTTGTTTTACAAAAATTTAAAAGCAATCAATCAAAAGTACCACATACACTGCCGCTCACTTGATTAGGTTCACACATTTTTTCATTTCTACTGCAGTTTGAGAAATGAGCCGTTGCCATAATCTTACCAGCCGATTGAATTGTTTATTTAATATATTATATAAATTAGATAATTAATTTTTGCATATATATATATATATATTCATATATTCATATTCATATATTTATATAAATATTAAATTATGACTAAATATTTAGTTCGTTTATTTGACCTTTTTTTAATATTTAATAGTTTCCTTTTACAAGCAATAAGGTCACTTAAATTTTATATAAAAATATTTAATTTAAATTAAATTAAATTATATTAAATTATTGCTTGTAAAAAGAAACTATTAAATTATGACATAAATAATATAAAATTAATAATTTATAAATAATTTATATAATAACATCTTCAGTCCATTGCTTGGATTGTTCTTTTGTCTCTGGAGTACACGATACTATGATACATTTTCATTCTTATGCGTTTATGGTCGACTGTTAACAAATGCGGCACCCATCTTGCAAAAAGCCATTACGTATTCATCTTCAATGCTTGTACGACCACGTTTAAATCTAGCAACCCAATTCATTATGGATTTCTTGGCCCGATAAATCGTTGTTATTTAAATACTTAATGAAACCACGAATTTCTAATTTTTCCATTTTAAAAAAATCGCGGTCGCGTCTGTTTCTATATGAAGGAGTTGCTAGATGGAAAAGAAATTTAACACGTCTTCATAGCACAAATGGAAGTTTCCAAAACACTTGACTTTTTTCTGTTTATGCCGCGCTTTCTGTTCTAGGCTAAGAAGTTTCCGAACCGCCCTCGTAAATCGCGTAACTACGTAGTTTTCTTAAAAAAATAATATCTCGAAAACTAGAGCTAATACAAAAAAGTTCAAGGGTGCTGTAGCTGTAGCGCGTTTGATCATTAAGCATGAGCTGATATTTGTAGCCCAGGTTCGATTTCCAGCCACTGCCACTCAAACAACATCGGTACCATATGTATCATTCAATAGTAATTGCCAAATCATACATTAACTCTAATTTCCTTCCCACACTTAAGCTAGATTTACACGATTGAAACTTTCTTCAAAATTGCTCTTCAAAATGCTTCAAAATCGTCTAAGAAATTTTGCTGTTTACACGAGTTTGAAGCATTTTGAAGAGCAATTTTGAAGAAAATTTCAATCGTGTAAATCTAGCTTTACTTATGTCATTTATTTCATTTATTTGTTGTTGTTCTTTTTTTTTGCGAATAGTGAAAATCTTTACATTCTTTTCTTGTTTCAAAACGTCAAAAAGCAACGTTATGACAACAATGATGAATAGCGACTCCCTTTTTAATAACAAGTTGCCTAAAGGAATGTCCGACATAAATTTAAAAGGAATTTTTGACAACTAAAATAAAATACGCATACTTACTGTGAAGAAAATACTGCAAAAAGTCCTTCAGTTCCTTTTGTTAACGATGCCCCTTGTAGACAAAGTAACATTAAGGTTCAATTCTATATGATTTGTAATTTCTCTACTCTAAATATTTTCTATTGGACTCTAGGATACTAATCAGAAATATGTATATAAACCAGTACTACATATGCATATATGTTTATATACAGACATTGTATGTATGTACGCGGATACCTCTTGTCGTTGCATCTTTATAAATATCAGATAAATTGATAGGATATTTTGCCGGGGGAGTTTTTATCTACACTGTGGACTAACATGAGATTAACCCAAAATTTTGTGGAGATGTCAATTGAATAGGAAACAATAAACTTTGTATTAAAATTTAATTGAAGCTGAGTTGTCGTAACTATTGTGAACTAAAAATCTGGTAATTGTACTCTATCAAGTCGGGTATAATAATGTAATCACTGTTAATGTAAATAATATAGGGCGATTCAAGTAGCGATACTTTTTTCAACAGCCTCTTTTTGACAGATTACGTTTGAGTCGTGTCATGCTGTCATGTTGTTTTATTTATTTAATGTGCTTATCCTGAACAACAAGATTAAATCTTATAATTATAGTACAGGAATTTTAGATTTGAAGAAATTAATTTTAAAGTCAATTGAATAAAAAGTATGAATACAAATGGAGAAGACAAAGTACAAAAATAAGTAAAAAATAATTATAAGAATTTATATTTGAAACAATTTATAATTGAAACAATTAGTACTTAATAAAAAATGTGAAAGGATAAAAAAAAGAAAGAAATATCAATAAAAAATTTAAAGCAGTAGTAAAATGGGAATAAAATTAAATTAAAGTATTATGAAATTGTATGTACGAGTACCCATATAAAAGTTAGGAAGTTTTTAAAACAAAATTACTTAAAAATCACTTAAAGATTTCAAAAAGATTATTCTTAAATGCGTTTGCATTACTAAGGAGCTGAATGTTATGTGGAAGCAAATTCCAAAGACGAACAGCATTTATAAAGAATTGCCACTCGGAAACAAGACTGCAACGCCTTAATGGTACAATTTTCCTTCCCCTGTTGCTTCTATTAAAGTTAATTTTCTGATAAAGGTAAAAAGGCTTACCAGTATAAATAATTTTATGAAGGAGCACAAGAGTTCTGACATTTATAAGGTTTTCGAAAGAAACGCCATAAAGTGAGCGGGAAAAATTCTACACATGATCAAAACTAAACTACATTATTGAAAACTACAATTAACTTTTGCTTACTTATGGAATCACAGCTGGCGAAAAGCTCACAGCCATAGAGTAAACCGGGCATAATGTACGTTTTTGCTAGTAGCATTTTAATATTTTGCGGAGTAAAATGTTAGGTTCGCCAGAGTGATCGACGTTTGACCTACAATAACATTAATATGATTTGACCAGGACAACCTATCATTAAAAACTATCCCAAGATTTTTTGAATGTGACACAATTTCTATAGGTACGTTATTCAGAAATATGTCAAGTTCGCAAGTCTGTGCAGAACGTCTCTTTTGTATTAGCAAGTATTTAGATTGTTTTGGGTTGAGACAAAGCTCATTTGCCGTTGCCCAGCAATATATTCTTGACAGATCGCTATTCAATTTGGCCACATATTCTTTTAAGTCATTAAGGTGGAATCCGAATGTCAATTGCACGTCATCAGCATACATATGTATATTACAATGCGATAACTGCAAAGGGAGGTCATTAATATATAGTGAAAATAACAGAGGACCCAGGATAGAACCCTGTGGTACACCTCTTAATACTGGAAGAACCTCAGAAATGGAGTTGTTTGAGAAAACAGCCTGAGCGCGCCCATTAAGATAAGATTTAATCAACGAAATAGCAGAAGAGGAGAAATTAAAAAGTTTAATATTGTTTTTGTTTAATATTGTTTGGCATTTCATAATGGAAAGACTTACGCCTGAACAACATTTACAAATCGTTCAACTTTGTTACGAAAATTCACGTTCTGTGAGGAATATGTTTCGTGCACTTCGCTCAACTTATGGTCAACATAATCGGCCTACTGAGACCCATCATTCATTATTGGATAACATTCGACCGAATAGACCACGTCCAGCTCGCTGTGAAGAAAATATAGCGGCCGTAGCTGAGAGTGTACACGATGACCGTGGAGAGTCGATTCGACGCCGTTCGCAGCACCTCGGACTGACGTATGGATGCCTGAAATTGAAGCTCGTAATCTCGGCGACATTTGGTTTCAGCAAGACGGCGCCACTTCCTACACATCGCATCAATCAATGGATTAATTGAGAGAACACTTCGGTGAGCACATAATTTCACCAAGATCGTGTGATATCACACCGTTAGACCTTTTCCTGTGAGGATATGTAAAGTCTAAAGTTTATGCGGACAAACCCGCTTCGATTCAGGCCTTGGAGGAAAACATCACGCGTGTCATTCGCCAGTTACCAGTCGAAATGCTTGAAAATTGGACTCAACGGATAGACTATCTGCGAAGTAGCAACGGCCAACATTTAATAGAAATAATCTTCAAAAAATAAATTCCAAAGAATGTTCTTTTAAATGATATTAAACATTCCCCATTAAATTTGAATTTACGTTCTTTTTTTTTAAAGTATGGAACCTCGAAATTGATCACGCTTTATATATAAGTTTAAGTTTGAGTTATCAAAACCCAAAATAAGATAGCAAGGCATGAGCATGAAAATGTGTTTAGAAATATGAAGTAGAAATATGATTTCTTTATAATTGTAGTTAAATTAATATGTTGCTAAAAATTATATATTTTTTTGCAATTTCATGTTAATATCATTCAATGAAAACCTTTACTAATCTTTTATTTGTAAAGGTACGGTCACACTTGCAAATATTTACGCAAAAAGGCGTAAACACTTGTTTTAGCACAAATTTGTTTGACATTGTTTATTCTTACAAGAGTTTTGCAAGTCAAACAGCATCAAATAAAATAAAACTAAATATTTATTGTGTCCTGTCCTAAATAAACGAAGTTTTTTTTTTAATAAATAAACGAGTTAAAATATTTTTTATTTAGTGGTTACGTCTTTTTCGGCAAATATTTGCCAAGTGTGACCTTACCTTAAAATATTTTTGAATCACTATATTATTTAATACATATTTTAAGCCGTTCTGCTGCGAATTAATTTTGTATTGGAATTTTTTCATACAGGTATATTCTTAAAATTTAGATCACATCAATCAATTTTATTGCATAATTTAAATTTTGATTCGACTCTTTTATTTTTTGTAATTTTTATTTCGAAATTTTTCGATCTTTAACATAAATTTGTTATTTATTAATATTTTTAATTCAAATATGTACATACAAATAATTTTTGCTATAATTTAAAAATGTTAAAAATATTATAACGTGTTCGGTGCGTGATTTTTTCAACAAAAGGACTTTTAAATATATTTTTATTATCACTCGGCAAATCTTTAATCAATTGGTGCGTTTCAATTCAGTCAAAATGAATATCCTTGAAAACATGTCATTTAATAATTAAGTAATGCTGCATGTGCAACAAATCACGTTAGTTTTTATTAAGCATTAATTTTAATGTATATAGGAAAATACACACAACAAACAAACTTTTATACACATATACATATACACATCCATATGTACGTATGTATATGTATTTGCTAAATGTAAGGCTAAATAGGATGATAAACAAATTTGCAAATAAGTATGTAAGTACATAAATATGTATGTATGTATGTATCTATTAATTACGTGTTTAGTAAATGAATGATATACACACACTCGTAATTACATACACACATTGATGTTGTATCCTTAAAATATTAAATCTAAATCTTAAATTGTGTGCAATAATATTAACACCTTGTACCCAAGAGTATAAAATGTAATAAGAGGTGCCTACAACTACAACTACATGTAGGTATGAAGTATTAAAGAACTTTATTGTACCGCTAAAGTATCGTGTCGGTAATTAATCGAATGTTAACATTTGTATACCCTGCATCATGAGTGGCAATATGTACATACGTTTGTCATTACGAATTTTTCTTTTGCGACCCATTTAAGTATTTATATTGTGGATCGTAATAGATAACGGAGTAGATATAATATTTACGGTAGGTAAAAATGTTTATACCCTACACCACCATAGTAGGCAGGGTATATTGTATTTATGCTGATCTTTGTAACGCCCCTTAAAGTATACCGATCGACTCAGAATCACTTTCTGAGTCGATTTAACGATATCCGTCCGTCTGGCTGGCTGTCCATGTAAGCTTGTGCGCAGAGTACAGGTCGCAATTTTGAAGATATTTCGATAAAACTTGATACGTGAAATTTTTTCGGCCCAAGGACGGATGGGATTGAAACTGGTGGAAATCGGTCCATTATTTCACCTGGCCCCCATACAAAAGTCCTCCCGAAATTGGGGTTTACCGATCATAAATTATTCTAGGAACCAAACAAATTTAATCAAAAATTAGTGGTAAATGAAGCAAAATCACATCTACAACTTTTGTGCAGATCGGTCCATAATTAATCGTAGCTCCCATATAAGGAACACTTCCGAAAATCACTTTAAAGAGAATAACTCTCTCAAAAATGTTGGTATCCAAATAATAATTGACACAAATATATTTCGTATGCATACAAATAATACGGTACAATTTTATTATGATCAGTCCATAATTAGTCGTAGCTCCCATAAATGAACCACTTCGACAAATTCGACACAAATAATATACAGAAATGATGACACCTATTTTTATAAGACCCTCCCCGTAATCAACTTTAACCTCCATAAATCTTTTAAAAGTATTTATATCGAGATAAAGTTTGACACATAAAATATTTATATTCACTGAATTCATGACACAAAATTTTGGTAAAAAATAGGTGATATCTCCCATATAACACCCATTTCTGAAAAACTGTTTTATATATACTCTAGGTGTAGGGTATTATATAGTCGGGCTTGATCGACTATACTTTTTTACTTGTTTTTATTTGATAAAATCTAAACTTAAACACAAACAGATATAAGAGAATCCGTTTCAATCAAGGAGTAGTTATAGAAATCGTATTGCCATTGTATGTTTTATATTATCATTACCATCATGTCACTTTTACCGCTTTACGACACTATATCCATACATACGCATATTTATATCCATACAAATACACAATCGCATGGATTCATACAAGATAACCCAACAAACTCAAAGTCAATAGTTCAATAGTTGATGTTTTAGTCAGTTAATATAAAATCTTCTTCTGAGTGTTTGCTGGGTACATACGCATTCACACACATTATCACATCTGCACAGTGTTGAATTTTAAAATTTATTGTTAGGCGCATTTCTTTGATTTCAGTTGATGTCATGTGTTTGTATAACTAACGTTTTTTCATAAAAAAAACTTTACATTTCCCCACTGATACATTGACACACAATCACAAACACATTAACATATCAACGACTTGCGTAGAACAACACGTACGAGTTGATTCCCTGAACAAATGAAGTGTATCCAAGTGATATTAAAGAAGTAATTTTTTTGGTTGTTCCTAAACCTGAAGTTATGGAATGTTTATTAACTTGATATGTTTAACTAAATGAAACAACTGGCTCAGATATAATCATATTCTTGCTTAACATCTTCTGCGCTATCAATGGATTCATATTGATACTTGTTTTCTGTATTTTTTACTAAAGAAATTATAATGTGCAATGTTTCGAACTCCCCCAATCACATTGTGTAATCAAATATTTGGTGGAACCCTCAAAAATTCATAACTGTTATGTTAAGTTAAACATTTTTTAACACTTAACAAAAGATTATTTTTAAAACTATGATCATTCAAACTGTTATTTTGACTATTTTGATTAGTTCTAGACAAGCTAACATATCCAAACCGTTTTAAAAATTATATTCAAACATGAACAAAATATGTAAATTCGGCAAAAAGTTTCATATGAAAATATATGTATAAAAAACCTTTCTTCAAACATACCACGATACATACGTTGTTACCAATAATTTACTACTGATATTTTTAACCAAGTCGGTTGATCGAGAAGACGAATATAACTCTCTTGTTGTAATTTATTTTCGTGTTCGGTCGGTTTTCAGGCAGAATTTGGCCGAATAGCAAGTCTTTGTAAGAGATACAAAATATATTATTTATGTTATTTGAAAGAAAATATTAACAAGTTGACTCTTTATGGTTTGTTTTCCACGTTTTTTACGTTTTAACGGACTTTCTTGTTTGGGAGAAAATACAAATAAAAAAAAAATGTTTTTTAAAAATGGTTCAACTCAAAATAGTTGGGGAAACACTATTAAACAAATTAAAAATAAAAACACTTTGCCTATCTATATGAAGTAAATCCGTATAATTATAAGTAAATTAGAGGTTCCCTTAAAAATTAGATTTGTTCTTTAGCTAAAATTAACATTTTCCCTAAAATTTGAGATCAATAGGTCTCTGAAACTTTTAACGTAATTTACAATGTACTTAGTACTGAGTAAAAGCTACACTAGGTAAATTTTCAAAAGCAATTTCACTGAACGAATGGGAAATTTTCTTACGAAATTATTAAGTCGATTAGATAGGATGCATTCGTATTCGATGTAACCGTAAAAATTGTTCGCTTTTACTATTTGCTCTGTTGTTATAATCATAATCTAGTTGTTTTTGCTGTCGTTGCTGTGGAAGGAGAGATTTGGTTCATTGGTTTTGGTCATAATGTAAATCTCTTTATTCTCCAAAGTTTTTATTGTTGATGTTGTTTCTGCCATTGTCGTTGTGTTACCCTGACTTAAGGTTATCAAATGTTGTATGTTCATGACTGAGCATGCATTCCCTACAAAATACATACATATGTATGTATAACGTCAACACATTCATTCATAGATGACATGTGTGTGTGAGTGAGGAAGTTTCAGCTCTCTCTGTAGATGATTATGTGTGCGTGTGTTCTATATGTGTCAGTGTGTCTAGCAGTGTTGCCAGAAAATGAATTTCAAAATATGCTAAAACTTGAAAAACTAAGTGCTAAAATATTCTACAGAAGAAAAAAAAGTACTAAATTTTTTCAATGTAACAATACAATTTTTATTTCAAATGTTACATATATAAATTATAGTTTTTTCTAATTTTGTTCATAACAATTGTTGACTTGTTTTAATAGATTACATTTCATATATTAATTCAAAAATTTCCGTGTTCATTTACTTATCACACCGAAAGAAATTTAGTTGAAATATTAATAAAAGTTGTTTTTTATTTCTCCAAAAGTATTTTTTGGAGTAAAATAGTAAAAATTTGTTCGAGAGAATTTGTTCAAGCAAATTATGCTAAAAAGCATTTCGCATAATTTTTAAAAATTTCAATGCATTTTCGAGAAACAAAATGCTAAATCTAGCACTGAAAGTGCTAAAATGGCAACACTGGTGTATAGTGTTCATATGACATGGATGATGCTGATGAGTAAGTTGTAACAAGTGGCCTGATAAAAAGAATATAAACTTTCTGAAGTTATTTGGCGTGGGTTTTGAGGATGTTGGGTTTTGGACTGTAACCTGGTTAGGAAAAAACACCAAATATCTTATAAAGTATAATTTCTCACCATCATGAGAAATTATACGAGTTTGGGATTTGAAATAAAATAAAGAAATTTAATTATAAGAAATTTTATAATTATACGGGTTTATAAAGGGTGTGTGGTTATGAATTAATGTGTAGGGATGTGAGCTCACCTTGTGTGTATGCTGTATGAGATGTGAATGTGTTTTTAATTTAAATAAAGAGGAGTGTTATTAATTTTAGATTTTAATTTCAAAGTGTTTTATTGAATTTAGGTAATTTTGGTTTTTTACGGTGTAAATGTTGTATGTACAATTTGATGTTTAATGTGTAAAGGGAATTTCTGATGTTTATATGTTGATGGTTAAAAATAGAGTGGTGTTTTCTTATTTATACGATAAAATGGAAACTTAACATATTAAAAGTTTACAACAACAATTTAATTTAGATAATTTATAACATTTTTCATTTGTGTTATTCACCATAATTATTCGTTCCAATTCATAATCTTATTCACAATAGTGATTCGTTACAATTCATAATCTTATTCACAATATAAAACTAATACAATAATAAAAGCATAACTAAATACAAATAATCATTTAACATTTGGGTTTGATTCATTAATTAATTAATTCATTTTTATTTTATTAATGTTAAATGGTTTTATTTACTTATTGTCTAAACGCAAGTTTAGACATGGCGCCGGCCTTGGCTTAGCCAACAGATGCGGCATTGTTACTGGCCAACAAAACGTCAGCCAACGATTTAATTGCTTGAGCCAGAATAAGGGAATCTGGTTGTGCTGATGAGGTTACCGGTGGTTGTGTTGTAGGTTGTTGAGGTTTCTGCTGCTGATGATTTTGTCGTTGTTGTTGACGCTGTTGTTGATGATGACGATGTTGTTGACGATGACGATGTTGTTGTTGTTGACGATGTTGACGCTGGTACTCACGTTGTTGGATATGTGGTCTTCTAGGGCTTGGGGAATGGTGTTGCGATCTGCTACGTCTTTGGGTTGCTTCCCGTTGACTTCTTTGTTGTTGAGGTAGATGTAGCAGTGTGTGATGCAGTTGAGCACACTTCATGCATGCACCCATAGACGTACATGAGTTCAGGTTATGGCTTCTTGCCAAACAATTAAAGCAATAGCCTAAATTGCTCACTATCTCTCGCCTCCTCTCTACCGTCATCTTGGCAAACTTCCGGCAGAATCTCAACCCGTGATAACCCTTGCATATTACGCAGTACAAGACTTCTAGGTCACGAGGCTGTTGGCTGTTACTGTCGATGGGTTCACGGCTTGGGCTGGTTATTCTTGTAGCCGTTAGTCTGCGGTTGGATCTATGACTGATAAATGGGATATAACAGAAAGACAAACAATTTGATTAGTTGATGTTAAATTTAAATTGGAACCTGGAAAGAAGTACATTTATGTTCTTAGTGGGAGATAGGGTTGGTTTATAATTATGAGTTAAATTTAATAATGAGAAGAATTAAGTGTAATATAAAGTAGTGTTAGTAATGTTTTAAACATCATTTTCGCTCAAAAAGGGTAGGTAGCATAATTTTACGATAGGTCGAGTGATAATTCCTGAGCTTATGCGTATGTCGGCAACTCGTACATTATTATCTGATCCCAAATACGTTTTCTCGATTCTTCCCAATCGCCATTCGTAAGGCGCCTGAAGATCGTCCATTACAACGACAAGATCTCCGATTTTAAGGTTTGACGTAGTGTTTTTCCATTTGTAGCGGTTATGTAGAGTCTTAAGATAATCGTTTTTCCATCGTATAGAAAATTGATGATGAATAGCTTTCAGTTTTTCCCAGCGGTTAATTAGCGACATATTTTCTAATCCTTGTTCTGGGAGAGCCATTATAGGGGCTCCCCTGAGGAAATGTCCTGGAGTTAGTGCCGTTAAATCTGATGGATCTTCAGATAGAGCTGATATTGGGCGAGAGTTTAGAACACCTTCAATTCGAGTCAAAATTGTTGAAAATTCTTCAAAAGTGTATTTTTGAGCACCAGTAATTCGTTTTAAATGAAACTTAAAACTTTTCACGGCGGCTTCCCATAAGCCGCCCATATGAGGAGCGTGTGGGGGTATGAATTTCCATTCAAATCCGTGAGTTATGTATTTTTGAGCTATATCTTTTGATGTGTTTTTTATGAAGGATGAAAATTCACGCAAAAGTTCTCTGCTTGCGCCTAAAAGTTCCTGCCGTTATCAGATACTACCCTTTGGGGTAGTCCTCGCCTCCCAACGAAACGAGCAAATGCAGCTTGAAATGCCGCTGCAGACAGATCTGAACATACTTCTAAATGAACGGCTTTCGTACTAAAGCAAACAAAAACGCTAACATAACTTTTGACCAATATAGATTTTCTCAAAGATGAAGCTTTAAGTTCAAAAGGTCCAGCGAAGTCAATTCCTGTTATTTGAAAGGGTAGAGATAAATTACATCGGGTAGGAGGTAGTGGAGCCATTATCTGTGTACACGGTTGTTGTTTGTAAATTATACAAGGTTTACAGTGTCGTATTATGTTTTTTACACGAGGTTTGAGTCTGAACACATAAAATTCAGTTTGCACCATTCGGCACATTAGACTGCATTCGGCATGAGATAAAAATTCGTGCAAATATTTGAGATACAGTTTGCAGAATTTTGAATTACCATGTAGAATTATGGGATACCGTTCTCTATAGGGAAGAGATGATTGAGATAGTCTGCCATTTACACGTAAAACTGAGTTTGAATCAAGAAATGGGTTAAGAGCTTTTAACGAACTTTGATTGGGTAAAACTTTGGTTTTTTGGCAACATTCATATTCTTCGAAATAGAATGTTTTTTGAGCGAGTATCATGAGTTTAGTTTTTGCAATTTTCATTTCTTCTTGAGTTAAAGTGTTTTGATTACTGCAAATAATATTTCTGCATTTATTAATAAATCTGTAAACATAACAGATAACACGTAGAGCTTTGCTGTATGACGAGAATCTATCTAGAATATCTGTATGTTGAATTTCGGAATGCATTGCTATTACTTTCTTAGAACTTTCAGGAGTTTTTAATGGGTTACGGTTAGGCCACTCAGACGAGGGTTTATTTAGCCATGATGGGCCATTCCACCAAAGAGAATTGTGTAAGAGATCTTGCGGTTTACAACCTCGAGTTCCTAAATCTGCTGGATTGTCATGAGTTGGGACATGTTTCCATGTTGCGTTTGGTGTCATACGGTGAATTTCTGCGATGCGATTTGCCACATATGTTTCCCATGAAGAGGGGTGTTTCGCGAGCCAACCTAACACTATGGACGAGTCGGTCCAAAGGTAAATTTCTTGGGTATTGAAATTCAGAGATGTGATTACGTAGTTTACTAATTTTGCCAGCAATACTGCACCATTTAATTCTAATCTGGGAAGACAAACAGTTTGAATTGGTGCTACTTTACATTTTGCTACTAGTAAATTGACGAAAGTATTATGAGTTTGTGTTTTACATCGAATGTAAATTGTGGCACAATATGCAGTTTTCGAGGCATCTGAGAAGCCATGAATTTGAATATGGTCAGATGGATTATACTGTATCCAGCGTGGAATCGAGATTGTTTCCACTTGGGATAAATCTCGAACAAGATTATTCCATTTTTGAAGAGATTCAACAGAAACATCTTCATCCCATTCTAAACCTTCTAACCACAGCTGCTGCATTAGCATTTTTGCTCTGATGACTATAGGTGCAAGCCATCCAGCTGGATCAAAAAGTTTTGCTGCTGACGAGAGAATTTGGCGTTTGGTTATTCTTTGGGATTCATCAAGGGCAGAAAAACTGTATGAGAATGTGTCTGTAATTGCATTCCATTTAATGCCAAGTGTTTTAGTAGAGCTTACTTCGTGAAAACGTAGAAAGTCTGAGTCATAAAGATCTTCTTTGGGTAAATGAGCAAGTAATTCTGGGTAATTTGCAGTAATTTTCTTTAATGGGAGTCCCGCTGAGTTTAATGTTTCCCTGATCTGAGTTTGAGCAGAACGTGCTTCTTCAATAGTATGACCTCCTGAGAGAATGTCATCAACATATGTTTCTGTGCGCAGTATTGATGCTGCTTTAGGGTATGCAGATTCAGAATCGGATGCGAGTTGAAGTAGGGTCCGAATCGCAAGATACGGGGCACAGTTTACACCAAAAGTGACAGTTTTGAGTTGATAATCTTTGACTGGACCATCAGGTTCAGTTTGGAATAAAATTCTTTGAAACGGTCTGTCAGCAGGGTGAACGAGTATTTGGCGATACATTTTTTGTATGTCACCACTAAACACATATTGGTACTTTCTCCAATTAAGAATTATAGTGATTAATTCATTTTGTAGAGTGGGACCTGTATATAGAATGTCATTGAGAGAAAATTGGGATTTTGACTTTCGAGAAGCATTAAAAACGACTCTTACTTTCGTAGTTTTGTGTTCCGGGCGAACAACTGCATGGTGTGGTAAGTAAAATGAGTAATGCTTTTCTTGAGATATAGTTTCATAGGAATGAGTTTCTTCCATATGATTTAGAGTTATGTATTCATTCAGAACCGCTTTATATTGAGCCTGAAGTTCTGGGTCTTTTGCGAGTGTTTTTTCCATTCTGGAATATTGGGCTAAAGCAATAAATCTAGAAGAGCCTAGGAAAACTTTGTCCGGAAATTCAGTTTTGAATGGTAGTCTTACGATGTACCTACCATTCTCCTGACGAGTAGTAGTTTGTGTATAAAACTTTTCACAAATTTCATGTTCCATAGAGGTTGCGTTGGTAGTAGGGATTTCTTCCTGCTCCCAAAACTTTTTTAACGTTTCATTTAATTCAGAAGTCTCATATGATGCGACTGAAGTAGTAAACGTTTGAATCGTTTGAGTTTTAATAGGACCACTAAGAACCCAGCCAAATACTGTCCTGTACGCAGATGTTTGACCACAAATATTCTTTTTTATACCTTCTAAATTCAAAAAGTGTTCATAATCGTTTCCTATAATTAAATCAATTTGAGCTGATTTATTGAAATTTGGATCTGCGAGATCTAATTCAGCAAGCTTTAATGAGTAAGGAATTTCAAATGAATATGTAGGGAGCCATTTAGTAACTTTCGGCAATACTATAGCTTTAACTGGAACTTTTAGTTCATATCTTTTAGCATATATAACGAATTCACACTCTTTGTTTGCTGACTGCTTTTGTCCGCCAATACCAACAATTTCAAAATGAGATTTTTGATAAGGGAGTTGTAGACGATTTCGCACCTTTTCTGTTAAAAATGTTCGTTGAGAACCGGGATCAATTAAGGCTCTAACTGTAAATAGTTGACCTTGATGATCAATTTGTACTAAAGCCGTACGCAAGAGAATATTTTCATTACTCATAGAGCAATTAGACTGGATTTGATTTGAAGTTGAAGGTAGTTCAATTTGATTTCTGTTCAGATGAGGTTGAGCTGTTTTTGACAAATTATTTCGAGGATTATTGTCATTTTCTTTTGGCTCTTCATTAATTTTGGTCTTTTCACTTTTATTTTTATTTTCACGAATTTTCGTTTATTTTTACACACTTTGTTTATTTATTAATGTCACTTTTTTTTTTTTTTTGCGTTTAAATTTTATTTATTTTATATTAGACGACGTATTTTACTTTATTCTGTCCGCCCGCACTGAGATTAAAATTTTAACTGATCTTTTACTCTTTTGCTTTTATCTATGTAACAAATTTTTTTTTTTTTTTTTTTTTTTTGTGACTAAGTAAATTTATTAAGAGAGCTTTTAGATTTGTTTTCTTTAGCTGTTTCTTTGAGTTAAGAGAATTTTGTCAATAATTTAAAATTTTATGGGAATGAATTTAAATAATGAATTTTTCGTTGATATGCGTTGCTATAAATTGTATGGGTTTTGTTTAATATTTAAGGGTGGGTACTTACATGTAATTTTTAATAGATATAATTGAGCCTTTTAAATCATGTTTTATTACCTCATCTTTTTTGTTTGGGTGGCTTTGGTTAGATATAAATTGGATGAGTTTTTTCTGTCTTGCTTTTAGCTATAGGAAATCTCCAGGGATCCTGGGATGGCTCAAAGGATTATAGGATGCAAAGTGATCCGGCTCGAAGGACCATGAAGTTATTTGGCGTGGGTTTTGAGGATGTTGGGTTTTGGACTGTAACCTGGTTAGGAAAAAACACCAAATATCTTATAAAGTATAATTTCTCACCATCATGAGAAATTATACGAGTTTGGGATTTGAAATAAAATAAAGAAATTTAATTATAAGAAATTTTATAATTATACGGGTTTATAAAGGGTGTGTGGTTATGAATTAATGTGTAGGGATGTGAGCTCACCTTGTGTGTATGCTGTATGAGATGTGAATGTGTTTTTAATTTAAATAAAGAGGAGTGTTATTAATTTTAGATTTTAATTTCAAAGTGTTTTATTGAATTTAGGTAATTTTGGTTTTTTACGGTGTAAATGTTGTATGTACAATTTGATGTTTAATGTGTAAAGGGAATTTCTGATGTTTATATGTTGATGGTTAAAAATAGAGTGGTGTTTTCTTATTTATACGATAAAATGGAAACTTAACATATTAAAAGTTTACAACAACAATTTAATTTAGATAATTTATAACATTTTTCATTTGTGTTATTCACCATAATTATTCGTTCCAATTCATAATCTTATTCACAATAGTGATTCGTTACAATTCATAATCTTATTCACAATATAAAACTAATACAATAATAAAAGCATAACTAAATACAAATAATCATTTAACATTTGGGTTTGATTCATTAATTAATTAATTCATTTTTATTTTATTAATGTTAAATGGTTTTATTTACTTATTGTCTAAACGCAATTGGATGACTGGGTTGGTTGTTTCATTCATCTATTCATTGAATTTCTTTCTTCATACATTTCATTGCTTCTGCTGCATGCATTGTATGCTGGTCTAAATGAAGGATGTGTGCACGAATTTTATCAACTAGTTTTAATAGAAAAAAAAGCATCGTACGTCTGGCAGTTTCCTCTTCAATTGGCTTCGACTAGAACAGTGAAACAAATTTCCAATTATGGTCTCTTTGTAATTTTCCATATTAGAAAATAAACACCACTCAATCCATTAACCATAAAAGAGGTGTCTGTTTTAATAAGACAAACGTTTTTAACCATGTGAACAACATAAAACTCTCAGCTCTTCTCCCACCGGCCGCGGACGCTCTTGAATATTTATTTTAAACACTAGCGCGAATAAATATGTACATTTTATTAAATATTGAAACATAAAAAAGAAAAATCGATGAATTGTAATCAAGAATTAAATTGCAAAATATTGTATGGAAGCCATACAAATGAGAAAAATAATAATTTTTGTTTTTAAATAAAGCAAAAAGAAACTTCTCAATTCAATATTTTCAATAAATAAAAGAAGTCTCGTTTAAAGAATTTCTTTGCTGTTGGGATTCTTTTACCAATAAAAACCTTAAGAAATTTCAAAAAATAAACACACAAAAAATATTGCACAGAAAACAACATTTTATTGTTTTATTTTTTTCTATACAATAAAACTCTACAGCAAACAGCAATTATAGTTAAATTAAAAATAAATTGTTAAACGTTTAATTTTGGTTTCTTTTTTATTTATTTATTTTTTTAATCTTTTAGATCTTTTCGTAAGTAGTTTTTCTACGATTTGCATACATTTTACATAATCAGCTTATAAACTCTGCACCTTCATTCAACCAAACATACAACTTGCAGTATAGAGACACACATACATATATACAATTTACATCAACCTGTAACAGGAATGGGAAATTGATATTTTAAAATTGTGCTTAACTTTCATTATTAGATACATTTTTTAGATTGAAAGAACAACATTACTTGCATGTTTGCCACAATACAAATCTTCATTGATAAATATCCAAAATCATTATACATATCATGAAATAAAATCAATCTCAATTGAGGTTTATTTTCTTCAACGTCTTCCTGTTCATAGATCAAGTCAAAAATTGCATCTTATCTTTTTCCGTGGTGTATTCCTTGATGTAGAGATGGAACGGGTCAATTTCAAGTATTCTATATATGTATTGCTTTTGAGCTCCTGAAATACGCGACAAAAAAATTCAAATAATCCACATAATTCATATATAAAATAATGAAATAAATGCAATTCCGATTTTAAACACCCTAAGCTCTGGAATTGTAAAAACCAGTCCCGGATTGGCATTCCTTGAGACTGATGTATTGAAATTTTTAATGGAAATTATTTAAAAAGTCACACTATTTTTTTGTATTTGAATGTTTTTTGGTTGGGGTGGTTCTTAGTGTATTAATGCGCTATTTTTCGATGTCAAAAAACACTAAATAGTATTACATTTTCCATCCCTGGCCTGTATCCCATTTGGCGGTACAACTTGAATGAGATTTAATTCATTTAAAAACAACCTTAAAGCTGTTTAGTCTCATGGATTATGTCGGCTTTAGAGTAAAGAGAACAAAAGCAAATTCAGAAAAGTTTAAGAAGAGACGATTATCCAGCCTACCTGAGAATAAACTAAAAATATGTAGATGTTGTAAGCAAAACTGTATTGGTTTAATGATTTTAATAGAACAGTGGGAGTAATAACAATGCAACACTAATCTGTATATAACTTTAGTATGTTGTGCAGCAGGTAAAAATAAATGTCACAGCAATAAAGGAAAGACTATTTCGCAATTCAACCTCATTTCTCTACATCTTCTACATGTTTTATATTTCCAAACGCTTCTTTGCCAGCAAAAATTAAATGTTGGCAAGTGGTTAAGTAAACTTCTTAGATTTAGTAAAATAAAAAAGTAAAAATTAAAGTCTACAAAACTAAATGTAATACATACTCATATAAAGTTATTTTACCTCAATAACAATTTAGCAAATGTATGTATGTATTTCAAAAGTTAATATAAAGTAGAATAAATAATAGAGTACCAATTAAACCAATTACCATTTTACAACCTGCAATGATTTAATTATTTCGTGTTCAAAAATAGTCACGTATTTTTACAGTTTGTAAATAAACTGAAAATTGTAAAAGTATGTTTTGTTCGTCAAAACTTTAAATATATTTTATTCAGTAGCTTTTTGAACCCGGAGTTGCCCGTGATTTCTTATATTTCCTGACCGCTGATCATTTAAAATTTTTAATTTTCCCGTATTTGACATTGATTAGTATTCCTAAAAAAATTTGTTCTATCAAACACTCTCGCGTGATCAAAAATTCAAAAATTTACCAAATTGGCAAATCGCAGATTGTTAGTCAAATTCATTCAATAAACTAAACCGTTTTTGAGTTACGCGAATATATATTGTGCAACCTCCTCCATTTTCGAAATAACGGTATATTTCGAAAACAAGATCTAACTTAAAAAAAACCACTGGATGCAGCGTACCCGAATTAGGTTAACCCACCAGGTGCCCCGCTTGTCACAAAAAAAGTGTCAAATTCTAGCACAGTGTAATTATTATTAATGAAAAAATAGCCGTTATTTTCAAATTTCGTGAGTTACATATGTTCGATTGTCGCATTTTTTTCTGTTGTGTTGGTACACATGTCTCTTATATATGTTGGTAATATCAGCCATTTCGGATTGTCAGTTTGTTTTTGACAGATAAAAGGGTTAGTCGCTCTTCGGTTTTTTACTATTCGAATAAATGGATCAAAGAAACTGTATAAGTTTTGCGTAAAAAATGAAATTAAAAGCGCAAGGACATTTGAAATGTTGACTGTGACGTTTGGCGAGTCTGCTGTGAGCAGAACACAAGTTCAATTGTGGTATCACCGGTCTAAGGAAGGCCGAGAAAATGTCATTGACGATGCTCGTCCTGGTCGCCCAAGCACGTCAACAACCGATGAAAACATTGAAGCAGTGAAGAAAATGATTTTGGATAATCGTCGAATCACTATCAAAGAGGTGTGCTGATGATTTTGGCATATCTTGCGGCTAATGCCAAGCAATTTTTACGGATGTTTTAGGCATGAAACGTGCGGCAGCGAAGACTGTTCCAATATTGCTAAATTTTAAGCAAAAACAACGTCTCATGGAGATCGCTCAGGTGACGAATCATGGGTGTATGGCTATGACATTGAAAGCAACGCCCAATCATACCAATGGAAACGTCCAGAAGAGCCAAGACCGAAAAAAGCACGTCAAGTTCGGTCAAATGTGAAGGTTTTGCTCACTGTTTTCTTCGACTGCAATGGCGTGGTGCATCATGAATTCTTGCCACAAGGTCGTACGGTCAATAAGGAATACTACCTTAAAGTTATGCGCCGTTTGCGCGAAGCAATTCGTCAGAAACGCACAGAATTGTGGAAAAACCAATCATGGATTTTGCACCATGATAACGCACCAGCTCACACATCGATGCTTGTGCGTGAGTTTTTGGCCAAGAACAAAACCGTTATCATGCCTCAACTACCGTATTCACCGGACTTGGCCCCCGCAGACTTTTTTCTCTTCCCAAAACTGAAGACACCGATTGAGGAGATAGAAGAAAATCGAAACAGGAGCTGTTGGCGATACCAAAAAGCGCGTTTCAAAAGTGTTTCGAGGATTGGTAAAAACGCTGGCATAAGTGTATTATATCTGACGGGGATTTCTTTGAAGGGGACAAGATAGTTATTGATGAATAAATCAATACTTTTTGAAAAAATTGAAAATACCGTTTATTTTTTGATCAGACCTCGTATAGAATTATTTCTGTATATTCTTATTATGCAAAAAAAAAACAATGGTGTACATGTGTATACCCTATTGTTTTATTGAGGGGCCAATATGTAAATGTATACAAAAACTACATTGCAGTATTATATCTGATTCATAAACTTTGTTTTCATACATTTAATTAAAACACAAACATAAATATTGAAATAATAATAGTGTTGTATTAATTGCATAATAAACAAGTAAGAAAGTATAGTCGGTCAAGCCCGACCATATAATACCCTACACCCAGTATATGTATAAAACAGTTTTTCAGAAATGGGCGTTATATGGGAGATATGACCTATTATGGACCGACCATCCAAAAATTTAGTGCCATGACTTCCGTGAATATAAATATTATATGTGTTATACTTTATCTCGATATAAATACTGTTAAAAAATTTATGAAATTATATGGAAATTTTAAATATATATGAGCTGACCATTTTAAAATTAGGTGCCATCATTTCTGGACATAAGAAACTCATTTTTGTTAAATTTTATTCGGATAATAACATTTTTAAGAGATTTATCGTCCTTAAAGTGATTTTCGAAAGTGGGCCTTATATGGCAGCTATTGTGGTGGAGGGTATAAAAACTCAATATACACATATGTATGTAAATTGTATATATGTATATGTATGTAATTGTATATATAAACAAAATTTGAACTAAATTAGTAGCAATAACAATTACATTTGGTTGCGAATTTGTTCTTTGATATGACTGATTTTTTCTTTTTTTTTTTTGATGTGCAGTGAATGAAAAGAAATTTGTCTACAACAAAACGGTGCCTGGAATATAATTCTTTTTCATATTGATATGTATTTAAAACACGTTTTTCGTTAGACTAAATGGTCAATGAACACAAATAGATAGATGGCCATGAACATTGGAATGGACATGAAAATGTCATCACATGTATGTAGAAAGCAATACATTGTGGACTACTATCAATTATGGAAAACATATTTTGAAATAGTGCTGTTCCTGAAAAGACATGTAAAATATTAAAATTATGGTTCATTATAAATTTCATAATTGTCATTTGCCGTTTTATTGGAGAAAATCATAACGAAATCAATTGTGTGCATGAATAACGAACTAACGATGAATTACTTTTTTCAGTCACATGAAGCATTTACTATAAAATGGGATTATATTAATTTATTATTTTAAATTAAATTTAATTGTTGCTCCAGTTCAATTTCTGCTTGAGAGCTTTGCAAATTTTACACCAATGTCTAACTTAGGTACTTTTTCTTTTTATTTCGTATCGTGTTTGAAGATCTATCTAGTAGTTATACATTCAATTTATTACATTTATACATCTGTTGCCACAAATATACAATACATGTATATTAAAGTTTTTATAATTTACAAAACATAAGTGAGTTTGTCGGTAAATTTAATTTCAAGTCCACATTAGCCAATTCTTCAGCATTTGTAAGAATTTCTATAAAATGATAGTTAATTAACTTCATACGAGTATTATACGATATTGCCACTGGTAAATAAGAATATTATTTAAACACCTTCATTTCTTAAACTTATTGTTATAATTTACCTCTTAATCCTCATCCTCCATAAAAATATACAAATAAAACAACTAGAACTGAAACAAAGAAGTTAAATTAAACAGCCAAGAGCCAGCAGACTTGAAAAAGTAAATAATTGCAACTAGAAATATCAAGCAAGAAAATGGGAAATTACTCGATACTTGAACGACCAAACATTTATTTAGTTAAAAAAAAATAAAAACAGAAATTTGTTAAATTAAGTTTTAATTTTCAACTTTTGAAGCCAACTAAATACTGCTACATAATCGCACTTTGAGTATCTGTGTGAATAAGCTTCCCAGCGGGAAAAATATGCTCCAATGAGGCCTTCCAAAAGGCTTTATTTTGCAGTAACAAGGACTTCCAACCGCATTGCAAAATCGTTTAAATTTTACACGGCATGTCATTGGTATTCAAGGCCTTGGCTACTAGCTACTGGTTAGATGCCTGATACTGCTTTACGTGTACTTTATACCACAAACTTTCATAAAAGACTAACCCCCTTATTCATAAACGATTATTAAATTTAACAAACGTTTATTAAGCAAATTTTTATATGCAAATCTAAATATATAGACGCTTTCTTGTGAGCAAAATAATGTTCGTTGCTGTTCATGTTTGATATTTAAACCATGATTTGTTGCTCTTCTTTTGAAATGAAATTCGGAATGTGTATGAAACTCCTTCTCAGCTTCTGAGAGAAGGCATAGTGGGATGAGTATCGAATCTTTTAGAAGGCCTACAAATGAATGCACTAGCAATTTTTCCTGCTGGGTTGTTTTGGAATAAATACATATTGAACGTTCTGTGTTGCGAGTTTTTGATGGTGATACAGCGTTAATGTTTGATTTAAATTCAATAAGGAACTAAATACTTTAACCTCTTAAGCGTGTATGCCAACATCATCTATGTATGTATCTAAATAAACTAACGATAATTTGTTGTTGCGCTTTCAACAATCCTAACATATGTACATATATGTATGTATACTAATACACCCACCCTTCAGTTTTAAAATTATTTAACTGCCAACTTTACACAAACTAATCTTTAAGTCTACTGATATTTTGTAAAACAATGTTTTTGACTAGTGTGTCGCGATTCTTGTTACTTGCTACTAGTCACTTTTCCACACCAAAGTAATTCATTCTGTTTTTAGATTTACCAATCTTTAAATAATACTTATACAGGGTGGGCCAAGTTTGACTGACTGATTTGAACTGCTTATAACTTTTCTTGGGCCAATTGAATTTTATATGGAAACATCTTCAGATCAACTTTTAGAATACGTCGTAGCGATGTTCTGGAGATGTTCAATTGAGTAGCTCGTCGTCGAGTAGACACAGTTGCA
Organism: Bellardia bayeri; assembly: GCA_950370525.1. NCBI lineage: Eukaryota > Metazoa > Arthropoda > Insecta > Diptera > Calliphoridae > Bellardia > Bellardia bayeri. The sequence goes on along the minus strand of OX493268.1, from coordinate 89,628,934 downwards.
TCCGTGTGAACACGGATGCAAAAGTTATAAGCATTTCAAATCAGTCAGTCCAAGTTGGCCCACCCTGTATATGTAAGCTTCTATATAGTGTTTTTTTTTTGTAAAAAGGTCTATATTTTTCGATTCTTCCTTGTGTAACATCTTCTTGAAAATTTTTTTAATAATTTTAAATATTTGTCATTGAAAGTTCAAATAACATGTAATAACTATGATTTTGAGTCGGTCTAGTAATGAGATATGTGTATCCATGAGTGCTTCTGAAGCGACTTGAGAATGTTAGTGACAGTTAGAAACAAAACAAAAAAACCTATTTGTGGTGTCGTCGAGTGTATATGAATTTAATAAGTTGATGAAAATTAATATAGAATAATAAAAAAGATTTTCTACATTTGGTAACACTGATTGCAAACAATGGTTAACGAATTCTTCGGAACTCGTACCATTAACTGCAGGGTATACATACATATGTTAGCACTTGCTTGGGTTTATTTACATACATACACATCTACATATAAGAAGGTAGTCACAACAAGATGTGGCGAATTGTAATGGTTTATAAAATATTTTAACGTTTCTTTTAAATAAATCTTTCAAACGTACGAAATATTTTTTAAAACGTATCAGTTATTTTAAAGCGATTCAGGCTTGGCTTAACAACTGTTTTTAAAATGAATAATATGCCCATAAAGTCTACTTTCAAAATGCATTTTATTGCATAATTATGCTAAACTAATGTTCATGTTCATCTGTTTATAAAAATAATCTATTTGAAAAACATTATTTTCGTGTGTTTGTTAGAATTTCTCAAATTTGTTTCCTAATGCTGGTATTAGTTAGTAATATAAAATTTTGTAAATAGAAATCAAAATTATTTGTTATCCTTAAATTACATATTTTAATGGATAATAAATAGCGTACTTGCAATTCTAACAATATATGTATACCAGAGATCAGTTATGAGTACATACTGATAAAGTGAGTATACTCGAATCATGACTTATAATTTATTGTACTTATACGTACTCATACTTGTCTCAATGTCATCAAACCACTACTCATCTTTAAAGTTTGAAGTACTCATTATATTCATACTTAATCTCATGTATGATGTTGTTTATTTTGACTCTCCTTAACTCAATGTACGTGGATGATAATAAAAAACTAAGTATGACTCGCATACACTCATGCGAGTGTTGTTCAGCTTGCTTATAAAAATTATATAAAATAATAAATTTTATATTTTCCCCAATATGTTTTCCTATAAACTTACTTGTATGTTTTTATATGTAGGTATTTCTTTTTTTTACTTATTTTGTATAAATATCTAACGCATTAAGCTGAACATTTTTTTCAATGACTTGACTGAGTTGAATACTTTATGAGTATGTGAGTATTTTTCTTAAAATGTAAATCTAAATACCGCGGTTTATGAATCAAAGATATTGGGAATGGTATGAGCTCGATGTCGGCGTTGTACTCATACTTATATCCACCTGCATTTATAAATCAACGTTGTTGTGAGTTTGAGTAACTTAGAGTAGTTAAATTGCAATGATGTAAAACTACTTGTACTTAAAATGTTATGAGTAGTTGTGAATCGTAAAAAACGATTCATTGCCGATCTCTGACATATATTCATGGATATGTGTAAGTATATGGGTAAATAAATATCCTTATTATACTTTTTGATAATTTTAGTTAGGCTCGAGTTCATTAAATTTAATTTTCAATAAATTATTTTTACTGAAGTTAGGAATTACAACTTGAAAAACTTATTATTAAAAATTTTTGATAATTTTTCTTGACTGGGGATCGAACCTGGGTTGTTGAATTTACATATGTTTCGAGAAATCCCACTTTCTCTTATCAGAATTTTTTGCGTTCTACCACCTGCACCACTGCGGTGCCGGTCAGCCAACAGACAAACATCAATCCTTTAACCAGTGTTAGTTCTGGTAGTTCGAAGTTTTTGCTGTAATTATCATTCTTTATTAATTTCTATTCATAGTTGTTTTTTTTTTTTTATATTTTAACTAAATTTTTAAATAATATTTCACTAACTAAGTATTTTTTAAGACACAATCTTTACCGATCCAAGAAAGTAACACCTTTTACTAAATTCCCTTGTAAAAAGATGTTGAAATAAACATTGGTTTAACGCTTATATTTGTTATCCTAATTTCCAAATTAGTTATGGCAATAAATTAATGTATGTACAAATTTCTGCAAACAATTAAATATCAAATATAAATAAAATATATATGTATATAGGCGTGTGTATTTACTATAGGTTTAAATGTATATATTTATACATACTCGTACATGTGCATAATGTGCAATGGTGAAATGCGAATTTTGAATTTTCAGAATTAAACATAGTCGTATTGTACGATTCTTATACATTCAGATGGATTGTCATGTAAATGCATGACATTTGTAAACATCTTTCATACACAATTCCAACTTACTTAGATTCCAATTTGATATTATTTAAGTTTTGTTCATTTTATATTCGCTATAGAGATGGCGCTGTTTGCATTATTATTGCGATCAAGTTAAATATTTACATCTTTGACAAAATGTTACCCCGTTCCGTTTGCTAACAAAGGTTTTTATTACGTTACATACATGCGTAATATTTATAATCTAATATGTATAAAATATTTGAAAAAGTCAATTTGCAAGTTAATGAATTCAGTAAATTTATATAACATATTCAAAATCCACCATTGAAAAGTTAAAATCAATGATTGTGTGATTTGTATAAAAAAATATACTTTATACATATTTTTCGGAATATTTGTTATTTTAAATAAAAAATTAATTTCCGTTTTGCAAATGGAGGCCAGAAATGTATAAACATAAAATTAAGTAAAATAAACCAAACTAAATACATTGAAAATAAACTTACATAAATATTTTCGTTAAGTTCGCAGCATTGTATGAGCATATTTACAACCAGAGAAGGCAAACATGCACTTGCAGAACTTTAATTTATATCTCCTGTTTCTATAAACAAAATATAATTTTGTTCACATTTTAATTTAAGATAATTTGAACATATTAATACAACATTTACATTAAAAAATCTTATTTGAATTTGTTTATAGATGTTTAATTTAGGAACAAAATTTTGATCAGTGTGTTTATAGTTAGTATGTATAAGACTAATAGGAAAATAAAAAAGAGGCAACAAACTGCAGAATAAAATCCTTTCATACTTCACAGAATAAAGAGAAGCAAAAATTAATACAACAAGTACTAGGAATGTAACAATGAAAGTTAAATGTATTGTACACTTTTACATCCAGTCTAACAAACATCTACATCCATACTTGGTTACTTAGTTGGTTAAAAGTATCTATGTAGATAAATGCAACAACTAACTGTCTTATGCAGTGCTCATACAGTGTCTGCGTGTTTGTGAATGAGTTTCAACAACAGACTAAATAAAGGTGGAAGGAAATATTGGCATTTTTGTGTGGCATTTTAGAGAAACATTTTTCTAAATGAAATTTGTTAGTGATATTGAGTTGGTTTTAAATAACAATTATTTCAAACTTTTTACCGCAACAATTTTCACAGAGTTTTTTTCTTTTTGTTTGTTTTGGTTTTTCTTTAGTTACAGATGCAAACAATTTTGTTAAAGTGTAAAGTTTGTTTTTTTTTTTTTTTTTTGGTTGAGAGAGGGGAAGGTGAGAAAACAAAAGCCAGAAGATGAGCTGAAGTAGAGAGTTGAGATTGGAATCTTTTCCATCTTGTTAAGGTTTTTACTTTTTGTAATTGTTATTGTTTTTGATATTATACTGCTGCTGTTGTTCTCGGCATCTGGCATGGCATGTTATGGTGTTTAATTTTAATTATTTTTAACCAAATATCTAAATTTTCAAAGGGTATCAAGATATAATGTTTTCTTATTGAAAAGTTGGTTTTATAAACGACAGCAACAACAAAATCTATTAAGTTGAGTGTCGATGACTCGAGAAAGTATAAATTATGAATGAAAAGAAGTAAAGAGTAAAAGTAATTGTTTTTGTGCAACGCCGTATACTTAAGCTAGATTTACACGATTGAAATTTTCTTCGAAATGCTTCAAACTCGTGTAAAGAGCAAAAATTCTTCAAAATTTATTTATTTAATAGTTATTAATAGTTGTTAAATAAATAATTTTTGAAGAAATTTTTGCTGTTTACACGAGTTTAAAGCATTTTGAAGAGCAATTTTGAAGAAAATTTCAATCGTGTAAATCTAGCTTTACTTAATAACAACAATAAATACCTTAGAGGCAGATTAAATTGTAGAGTTTGTTTTTACTTCTGTTGTTGCTTTTTGCTATTGTTGGTTTCTTTTTTAACTTATTATAGAGCTTAAGAAAAGACAAATACATTTTTAAAGTATTCCTTCAATACGAATAACATTCCTTAGCATACATAATGCTTGCTTTATTTTTTCCTCAAAAGTATAAACAAATTTATACAAAATTAAATTGTTAGAGAAACATACATATTACTTTTTTAAAACTATTTTTTCAAATATATACAATAAAAATTTACATACTCGTATTTGCAAACATATTAAAAAATCAACACAACATACATACATATGTACGTACGTAGAATATAAACTTTCTTTCAATTAAATTTAACCATTTGATTTCAAACAATATGTGCATTTATTGTTGTACATTATGAATCAGAAATAAAGCTATCAAAGGATATTACTGCATACTTTGATGCATTACCCAGTTAACAATTTCGTACATGCTGTAGATAATAGCAAACGTCAAATGAAAGCAAAGAAAGCACAATCTCAGATGGAGACTTCAAAATTTTAAAATATCTATGTGTGTGTGTAAATTTGTTAATTTGTTAACTTGCAAAAAAAAAAAAAATATGAAGAACATATTTGCTCTTGGCTGTTTGTGAATCGTGAATCATGTGAACCCTTGTTTAAGATGAAGATAAAAATATTTATCTTAAAGAGGTCTTGTAAGCCACCTTTTTCAATGGCCGGGTCACATATACATATGTATGTATATTACCTGATGAAACTTAAAGGAAAAATACAATTAAAAAAAACATAATTACTATTATGTAAAGCATTCACTAACTTCACCAATATTTGAATATACTCGTATGGCTTAAACAACAATTTTGTTATTATGAAATACTGTTAAAATTGCTGGTGGGCAAAGTTTCTACAAAATTATGTTTGTTACTTAATTTTGTTCCATAGCTGAAAATAAGTAATACTCGTATAGTCGGAATGATCTACAGCTAGCTTCCTTTTTTTTTAATTAAAAGTTAAAAAATGGAACATTTTGACACGAAAAAGGTGTAATGTCCCGTAAGACAACATTTTTACATTCTTCGAAACAGAACAAAATGTTGTAAAGTCCTTTTTTATATCTTAATTAACTGCAAAAATAATCAATTTATTTATTTCGCTTAAAAGTGTATTTGATACATTTTTTCTACCACTTCATTTAGATGGGTGTTGTTGTGCCAATAAATATGTGGTACGAAATTAAAATAGCGAATATAGTTTTTTCTTAATACATTTCGCAATTAAAAGTTGTATTTTAGCGAGAACCGTAATACATATTGTTATTCCAAGGTTCATTTTTGTTGGGTTCAATTAACACTCTGACATACAATGATGATGCACAAGTGCTAGACAACCACGAACAAATTACATAAACATGCTTTCCAACATTAAAGATGTAACATAAATTAACAATAAAAAAAAGGAAGCAAATAATTTTTTCAGTGGGCCTCTTTTATGTCGTATATTGAAGCCAATATTTTGTGGCTTCGGGAAAATTAACTTTCTATATAACTTCAATTCTGCTGTTAACGTAAGAAACTATTGAAAGTAGAATAGAATTGGTTTGATTTATTTTCATCGCTGTAACTTCTCAAACTACATATTTACACATAACATCAACGATCATCTGTTCCCTTCCGTACGCTTCAGTTATCTACCCAAGTTTATTATACAAAAACAATATGCTTTGAATGTGTGAAATCAATTACATATTCTTAAGCCATCAATATTTGACATTTAAGAAGGCCGAATAATGGTTTTATTTTGTTTTTAAAATAAGCACTTACGGAAACTGTTCACTAATTCATTTTTGTATTGTTGTCATAAGCTGACACTCAAAAGTTAACACACCTTCTTTGCTCAGAACCAGCACCAACAACAAAAAATAATAACTTTATTTTATTATTACATAGAATTGACACTCAGCTTATTTGCCACCAGATCAGAACTCCCGCTTCCTTTGGTAATGTACATATGTACATATGTATATCTATTTTGCATGATAATATTTTGTGGAATTTCTTTCGTCTCTGTTGACTAAAAAAGTATTTCATCCGAAAGATATTCACAAGGTATCACTTGCAAAATATTGCTGATTATATTACAATCACGTTTTGAGTATTTGTGCACTGTCTTTATACGTTTTATGCTTTTTTCGGCATATACATACATACATATGTATGTATGTATATGTATTTTTTTTTATCAATTTATTCCTTTTTCCTTCTCCTGTTTTTTAACATTCACAGTTTTTATATTTGTCTCAAATTGAAATTTCGAATAGAAAATTGTTATTGAAAATGGGTTTCGTTCGTTGAGTGGTTTTTCTTATTTTTTTGTATCTAAGAATGAAATGCACAGTCATTAAATTGACTTTTTCTATTTTCCTCAGCAACTTGCCAACATTATTGCCATTCACCTGTTTCGCTGTTGCCTTTTTTTTTATTACTTTCAACAGTTTTGCTTGTGCTAAAGTGTAAGTAAGAGTCTGATAAAGTGTAAGAATTGTATTACACGGGTTTATTTGAACAGGAAAACACTTGAAAAATAAATTTGTTTTCTGTAGAAATGCATTGTATTTATTACACTACTGTCAATTTAAAATATGAATACTTGCAGAAACATTTTAAATTGGTGACCAATGGATAAATAAGCAAGAAGGTTTGCTTCATTGTTTAAATTAACATAAATATACATAAGTATTACTCTTAGCAAACATTTATTCAAAACTCAGCTATACATATTAGAGAATTGAATGAATAACAAAGTAAAACTTGCAATATAATTTTCGTACTAATAATGCTTTGCAACATGAAATTCTTGGTTTAAGTCACATCAAAATTTGGAACAAGATTTTCAGAGCGATAAATGTTGACAATTTTGACTGAAAAATAAAATTGCACAGTAATTATTATTAATTATTTAATATTAAAAAAGTTGTTCATAATTATTTTTTTTAATTGCTCTGAAACATCTTTAAATATTATAAGAGTTGAAATAATATTAACTTGGTTGAAATTTAGTCTATAATTTATTGAAATTGTAATTGTAATTTTATTAAGCTTGGGTCAGAATTCTTTTTATTATGCTTTCAAATATTTCACTGCACCATTATGTAACATCTTCAGGGAATAGATTAAAAACGTTCACAAAATTAACAAATATTTTTAACAACAATCAAAATATTTTTCAATATAAAAGTATTTTAAACTTACTCAGTAGTATTTGATACATTTATACTTAAATTACAATGCACTTCCATTTATTTCAATTCCTTTTATAAATTTTGAATAATATCAGTTATTCTCTACGACTTTGAAGAATAAGTGGTCGTAAGAATTTAAATGAAATCAATTTATCAGATATTTTTAATTGTATGTAGTTCAATTACATACCAGTACGTATTCCTGTGCCCTACGTTCTGGACACTTTATCATAAATTATTCTCTGATAGTTCTTTTATGTTGCATTATAGCACTGAAGTAATAAAATTTTTTACACTCACACTGATAATGATGAAACTAAAGAGTGATTTTTTAAAAGCTTTCGGATTTCACTTAAAAAATACATGAAATTGAAGACATCTATATAATTCAATATTTAAAGAAGATGTCATGTAAATGTTGACTACGGCTACGGCTCAAATGGTTTATACGCTGGGTATAATTTTCGCATACTCTCTCCAACATATCGGCCGGTATACGAATAAATTCTTCACACTGGATAATAGTGCGTCAATCCTTGCGGGCTTTTCCCTATAGATATGAGCCCCACAAAAAATAGTCTAAAGGCGTTAAATCGCATGATCTAGGCGGCCAATTGACCGGCCCCAAACGTGAAATAAACTACTTATCGATCTCACTACTCAATTAGGCAATTGTTTTGCGTGCTGTGTGGCATGTGGCACCGTATTGTTGAAACCACATGCCCGTCAAGTTCAGCTCTTTTATTTTGGACAAATTTGTAATCATCTTACGGTAGCGCTCGTTATTCACGTTTCTGTTTTCGTTGCCTTCCGAAAGTACGGTCCAATGATGTCACCCGCTCATAATCCACACCAAACAGTGCATTTTTTCCGGATGCTTTGCGTATCCGTTCAATCAGAAATGAGCTTCATCGCTGAATTCAAAAAAGTGCATGATGCACTTTCTTAACCGAGCATTTATTTTATGATGATAATCAATTTCAATAATCTGCAAGCGTTGTTCGTTTTAAGTCGATACATGGTTAAATTAACTATCTTGCCAAATAGAAAGTTGCTAAAAAAAAATCACCCTTTACAAGATAGATGTTAGTGTTTGTGTTAAAGCGTTTGTTTTTGCCATTTTTTGTTCAAGTCTTCCACAATTCTGCACAATAACTGCCAACAAGAAAATTTACAGAGCAACTCTGTAATCTGTTTATCTACAAGATAAGCACTTTAAAACAACTACTAGCACTCTTCGTACTACATATATGCAGCATGTCTATGATAAAATAATAACTTTAGTATGAAATCAAAACTTTATGGTTGTAATAATGGCCAATATATGCAAGTGTCTACATACATACACACATACATACATACTCCTATGAATAAGAGGGAATTGTCCAAAAACAGCTGTGCTTAAAATAATACAAGTTTTATGGGACTTCATGTCTTTGCATGATCATCTAGTTTAACAAATACAATATATATATAGAACGATTTGGAAATAAGAGATTTATTTAAATTTTGATTAAATATCTAAATATTATTAATTTTTTTAAACGGCTCGCTTTTACATATATTTACATATCTTTCACCACAACTTTATATTTTTTTAACTTTAATCTTTATACGAGTGTGAAGAACAGCATTTTATATCCGAAATAAAACAAAATGTTCAAAGTGTGTACAGGGAATATATGTTCGTTGAGACAAATTATATAAAGAGTTTGTTAATTTTTTATTTTAGATACAAGCAACCAGAATCAGGAAGTGGTGGAGAAAGATTGAAAATAAAATCTTTTCATAATGGCCTTTGAATCAACATCATACGCTTCATCATCCTCGAAATCAGTGGCTGCACCGAAGGAATTGCTGTTAGTTTTGAGCATTTTAAATGAAAAACAGAAACTAAAACATAAACAACAAAATGAGCAGAAGACGCAACAACAGCAGCAGCATCAACACCTTCACTATCATCATCACCAACACCATGACCAGCAGGAACATAAACAACAACAGCTGCAGGAATGTAAAAGGAAAGGCAAGCGAGAGCAGTCGCAGCAACTTATGGAATTGAGCCAAATTGAGTTGATCTATCGTGCAGAGGGTAATGCAAATTTGGTGCTTGCATTGCCGCAATTTAAAAAAGTTTTACGTTTGCCAAAAATGTACAAACAACAGGAACAAGAACCACAATACCAGAGAACCCAGTGTAACCAAAGGCACTCGCAACAACACCAACATGCACAGAAGCAACAAAAGCAGCAGGATGAAATGAAGCAGCAGGAGCCAAATAAGATTTCAACTACCGGCCAGCAGCTAAATAAAAACGACGGTACATATTATTATAAACATACATTCGCATACTCTTCCACATCCTTTAGTACCTCAGCTTACAGTATCTCACATAAGTCTCAAAATTTTACTTTAGTCTTAAACTTAAAAACAACAATTCACTATTCCTTATGATAACAATTATTTTAAAAGACTACTGCCAAGTGCTGTGTAACTGGTTCTTGATCTCATTTTTCTGACCCTAGGATGAAAACTATATTATGAAATGAACAGCAATATGTTTTGGTCCATATTACCAATAAAACATTTCATGTTCCTAACACCATGTTCATGTTGTTTATAATTTCCGCAACGATAAGGATTTCAGATAACATAATTTTTGGGTAAATCACTATTTTTAATACAAAAGAAGTAAGAAAGTATAGTCGGTCAAGTCCAACAATATAATACCCTACATCCAGTATATGAATAAAATAGTTTTTCAGAAATGAGCGCTATATGGGAGATATAACCTATATCGAAAACCGATCATCGAAAAATTTAGTGGAGTGACTTCTGTGCATATAAATATTATGTGTGTTAAACTTTAACTCGATGTAAACGGTTTTAAAAGATTTATGAAGGTTAAAGTGATGGAGGGGGTCTTCTGTGGAAGTTTCGACTATAAAATTACGTGCCATCATTTCTGTATATATGAAACTTATTTGGATATCAACATTGTGTAGAGATTTATTGTCGTTAAAGTGATTTTCGGAAGTGGGCCTTATATGGGAGCTATGAACAATTATGGAGCGATCTGCACAAAATTTATACATGTGATTAGGCTAAATTTACCCCTAATTTTTGGTGAAATTTATTTGGATACTTGCTTAATTCGAACATTTATGACCGGTAAACCCCTATTTCGCGAGGAAATTTGTATGGAGACTAGGTGAAATAATGGACCGACTGCAACTAATTTCCATTCCAACCGTCCTTGGGCCGAAAAAATATCATGTAACAAATTTAATCGAAATATCTTCAAAACTGCGACCTGTACTCTGCGAACAAGCTTTGCATGGCTAGCCACGGACGTACGGACATCGTTACATCAACTCAGGAAATGGTGTAGCGTATCAAAAGGTTTAGTATAAAGTGCTGTCAGCCTAAATACAATTTCGTTCTGTAATCAAAAACTAAATATATGACATAGCCCCATTTATAGATTTTTTTGGAGTTGTATATTTTGTTGGCAATGTGAAATTTATTACTGGTATTAGTGTCAAGAAAATATATGTACATATCTGTTTATTTGATAATAAATCGTTTTCTCTAATGTCACAAAAAACGAACCTAAGATCTAACTATGTATTCTAATATTCAATAGAAAAACGAATGAAAATCTCAAAGTCCACATTGAAGCCGATAGACAAGTGTTGGTTTAATAAAACTAATAAATAGACATTTTGTTTAAAATTTCCCGATTAAATGACACTACAGGATGAATTAGTTTAAATTAAAAAAAATATTCACCCCTATCGTGAATAAAAATTCCACGTGAAATTTGTTCACTTTTCTTCACATTTTTCCTATTTAAATTCAATGTTAAAAAAATAAAAGTGAACAAATTTCCCGTGGAATTTTTATTCACGATAGGGGTGATTGTATAATCGCGCCTATTTTTATACTGTAGTAGAATTGAGAAACTAATGTGAGATACTGTATGTGTGAGTACGAGCATTAAAACTGCTGATTGCTGCAACTATTGTGTTGAAGTACTCACATAATGTTTGTTGTTTTTGTTCATTTGTGGGGAATGGCTGGGAAATTCCATTTTCGAAACTTTAATGATTTTATGTGAAGGTTTTTTTTTTATTTTTGTTTTTGGGGTTTTTGTTGGCTTCAAATTGTAAGCGAAATGTATGTATTTATACGAATCTCACTTGTTTATGCTGCTTGCTATACAAACATATTAAAGTAAATGGTGTTTCCGTTTCGTCATTACGTTTGTAACATAGATAATAAATATTTTGTTAGTACAAATCTATCATTAGATATGGTATGCGAAGTTTTAAAATTTAAATATTCAGCAATATCAGAGATTTGTTCCCCCATTTTAGTTTGTTTTATATGTTCGCATATTATTTATTAACAGAGAAAAGTTATTTAGTCCGAATTTACACAAAGCAATTCTTTAAGCTGAGCTGATAACCTTTTAGACATGGTGGTGAGAAAAAGATAAGATGAGTACACACCTAATTGTACTAGCAATTCGTGTTACTCTCTTATTCGTATTACGAGTACATACATATGTGTATACAAATGAAAATACGAGAATTGTGCTGTGTGAACACCGAAGAAATTTCAAGGAAAATTTGTATCAATCAATTTTTCGTGTAGTTTTAAAATAGTTTTAAGGTCATTCTTATTCGAAATATGGTGCTTGCGGACGATTTGATCTAAAATTGTCTAAAAATTATGAATAACATTTATATCAGGTGAGCGTGCCGCCGGTGGGGACAATTCCAAATCTGCACTTCACAATACGTGATTTATGTTTCTGATCGTTGTCCTGATAGAAGTGAAATTTCTCCCTAAAATTCTCCCAAATTGAACTTTAAAATTTCAAGGTACATATTTTTGTACATCGTACTTTCAATAAACAGCAAATTTTCTACACCATCTAATTACATACAAGCCCAAACCATGACACTGTCATTGCCGTGCTTCACTGTTGGTTTTAAGTTTTTGTTTTGGGGCTCTGTATTAGGCTTGCGACAAGTTTGTTTGGCTATTCGAGCCAAAGTTATAAAACTTATACTAGTCCGCAAAAATAACATGTTTCCAAAAGGTCTGTTTAGGTCTTCGTTAACGTGCTTTTTATGAAATTTTAGACGCGCATGTTGATTTTTACTGTTAATAATGGATTTTTCCCGGCTACTCTGCCATTAATAATAGTTTCTGCACTACATGTTAACCTCATTTTTAACTTGCGTAGCCAATTTTGGAGCCGACAACTTAGGGTTCTGCCTTATGTTTCTGACAATGCAACGCTCATCAACTTTATTAAAAATTTTGTTAAGTGTTTTGCTGCCCTTATCATGAATCCTATTATCGTGCGCGTACCGAGATATTATGCTTTGCACTGTTGAATCACTAAGACAAACCATTTTTCGGTGCGAGTGGCCATTTTTAAAATGTCTATGTTCTATGGTAGGTCGTCGTCCCATTGTCTAAATTTGCATTAATTAACCACTTAACTCAAGCACCACACAAAAAATTCATTGCAGCCATAACTACAAAATAAACGCTTGAAAATCGTTTATCGTTTCTCGAGGAGTTAGCAGTTCGTAAAAGGTTTTGGTTGAAATACGTGACAGAGGAATTTGCACTATATTTACTTTTTCTGTTTTGTATAACCTAAGTTTTATACATTCATTTTTATTTAGGATACCTATAAAGATTTTATAGAATTTATAGAAAGTTAAATATTAAATTCAAGGTGGTTCAAATAAGCTGAGAGCCACTGTATATCTATACATCTTCACTAATATGTACAACCCTGTTTTGTAAATGGAATGATTAAAAACACAATCTATTTTTAATGAATAATTGACAAATTGATGTTCTGGAAAATTATTATGCAACAAAGTACTTATTGTCAATGTAGAATTCAAAATGATCCATATATTTATATCTCCACACATATGGGCATAAAAGTGTCGGTGCTACCGAAGATTTAGATTGGTTTTTTTTTTTCTTGCTAAAATTGTTGATATGTATTTTGTATGTGTTCGTCCATTCCCCAAATGGTTTGTTTTGTTGCTAATTCATTTGCTTTTGCCTTCATTGTATCGAGATATTTATACGAAGTTTTATTTTGGGTGTGCGCGCGACTGTATGTTTCCTTCTCCTACCAGCTGTTGGAATCTTGACAATGGACCATTATGTGGCTTATATTAGTTTCATACGTTGTCTTGTGGGAAATGAGTTTGTATTTGAAGCGGATATTGTTGCAGTGCCAAATCCCAATGACAGACACTGGATAAATGAGAACATTAAGCCACATAGGCCAGGTATGTATGCATTATTGTAATAGAAACAAAGTGTTGTAAGTATAAATAAATGTATGTAATATACAATAATGTGGTATGTAAGAATGTTTGATTAAATTTTATATTTCTTTTACTTTTTTTTTATTGGTTTTAGTTGGAATGAATAAATTGAAAATAGAACGATAGGAATATACAAATGTAACAGAATTTATGCGGTACAATTACGACATATACAACTATGGCCAAACAATAGTATTCGTAAATTTATTTCCAAACTATTTGCTGAGGAATTTAATTTAATAAAACTTGTTACAATTATCAACAAATAATCGTTAAAGTACACAACTATTTAGAAGTACATATAAAACTCTTTGTCTCCCTTTAGGTCCTCAATAATATTATACTCAGTGTGTGTTTTTTGCATCCTTGTAACGGGATGATTCGAATTATACATTTTAGAAATATTTTATATAAAAAAATGTTTTAGTTTTAGTTCCTCAAAAACATTTTTTTATACTCGTTTATATTTTGTAAGAGTTTTTTCTTTACAATTCTTATTTTGTATTATTTACTTTGAACTTTTTCTTTGTATGATGACGTACCTACATATTTATGCATGTATAAATGTACATATGTGTTTGTGAATACATACATATAATTGTGTGTATGAATTTGAATGGAATAAATTTTTAAACAAATATTTGTTCTTCTTTGCCAAGTATTTGTTTAGTTTAAAGAAAGAATAGAAAGATAAAATGAAAACTAATCCAATACAATCGATCGATCACAATGTAACATTTCATACATCTTCATTGCATTTCAAATTTCATTCGTTTCTGAGCAATTGATGTTTATTTCCCTCAACAAAATCTCCAGATAAAACTTTGAGTATCAAAAGAAGAAAATAACTTTTATTACATGTTTAACTATTCGTTATAACATCAACTCAACACTGAAAGATTGCAATTGATTCCCAGTACCAACCATCTTGGATTTGCATCTGAAATTAAAAATAAATCAGTTAACTTTTCAATACTTTTGTAAACATTGTAACTGTTGCTCTGAACAGCACAATACTTCCCGATAAAGTTTCCAAAAATGTCGGGAATGTCTGCGTTATTGCTATTGGCATATTTTTAAGATTATAAAAAAGTAAAATATGTAATTCCTAAACCTTTGAAATGTTTTATTTTGCTACACAATTATTTCTTCGAATGTATCTGCAGTATTAGTTTCCTGCTACGACCCCCAATTTTAAGCCAAATGCATTTGTAAAATGGAACGTATTGTTATAAGTTCGACTAGTAACTGATGAAGAAAAAAATGAGAATTGCTAAAATATTCATAGAAGATATTTTTTATTTATTGATTAGTTGCTCATAGAAATATCTTTTTCTTTTTAAATAGAATTGATGCAATAGATATAAATTTTGTTTGTGGTTTTTGTATTTACTTCATTCTTACATTCATACAAATGTACACATGCATACATTTTAAACACAACTACATAAGTACATGTAGTTTTAAAATACATGTTAATACTCCTATGTATGTTTGTATGTATGTATGTATGTACGAGTATTTATGGATTTTCATAAAGTCTGTGTCTGTGTATTAAGCATTTATTTGTAAAATCGTTATTTTCCATTTACATACATAGATTTCATTTTGTTGGCATTTTTTGCAATTTGTTTGTGTTTTTCTCTTTTTAGCTCATCGCTTGGATAAAGTATTTAGTGGCCATTTCGGTTTGCTACTACCAGATGCTACCCAACTGCCTTCAGAGTTCGATATTTTATTTTCCAACTTACAGGTAAAACAAACAAATTTGCTCCATCTTCTGTTTTGTTCAGTCTGTTATTTTTTTATGTGAACATTGTTGACTGAAATTTTTATTAAGCCAAAAATGTATAAAATGAAACAATAAGGGCAGCAGAAAACTCGACATTTTTACACAGTTTTAAGGAAGACGTAGTTGATGCGGGGGTCTTTGTTTATTTCCTTAGAACATAATAAATCATCCATGTAATTTCATTCATGTTGCTATTGTTTTTTTTTTTGCTTCGAGCTGAATGCAATTTTAAATTATTGCTTCTAAGAATATTCGTGTGTTACAACATAGTTGCACCAAGGAGCATGCAACATAGCAATACTATTAAAGTTTAAAGTGCAACAGCAAAAAAAAAAATAATAAGGAAAAATTTTAAATTAATTTGCCATAAAATTTCTTTAATGTTCATAATAATTTCTTCTAGAGTATATTAAAATGTAGATGAATATTTTTCTGATTGCTATTAGCCTATCATTATATAGTCTTATGAAATCTAGATTTAAATCAAATGTTTAAGTCCTGATTTGACTAACTAAATAAATAAAAAATGTTATGGTGTCCTTGATGGCAAATCTCTGGGGAATTTATATATATAATCGAAAGGATTTTTCTAAATGTAAAGGTTTGCGGAACAAAACCATTTCTCACCGACAGCGATTTTAAATCAATTTCAAGATCTTCACGTTTTAAATTAGAGAAACTTGGTGTTAAAATGTTAACCTGTAAAGTTCAATTTAAAACTGCGAAGTACAATGATGAATTATTTTGCAAAATTTATTTATTGTTTCTATAAAAATAAATTTGCAAGTAATAAGTAAAAATTCGGAAATACCACATACATTTCCAGTGGTTTGTATTAAAAATTACGAGATTATATTAAATAAAAATACTAGACTGGCGAAAACCAGGAGAACATTAGGAACAATGACACTGCTGTTTCTTCTTCTTGCTAAAGTCAGACATCAATTAGTTGCAATCGTATTGTATTCCATACGTACTTTTTTATTATTGAGAGTTTGTTTAAGGTTTTCTTTATTTTTAAAACTTTTCGTTTTTACGGTTTTATCTGGCTGGACCTTTTCGTCATTTACATACACATTTTTTTTATTTATTTTTTATTTTTTCTCTTTTATTTAAAATACAAAAAAAAAACAAAACAGTCAGCAACGGCAAAAATGGTCACAAAAGCATCACAATGTAGCAAAAGTATCAGCCCTGATAACAGTAGTAGTATAAGCGACAATATATTTGGTTCAGATACATTCGCCATTGAAATAAAACCAAAGCAGGGTTGGCTGTTGCCAAACGATGTTAACAATTTATTTGATATAAAGCCAAAAATAACACAAACAATAAGAACAGCACAACCACCAAGTTTAAGTGAAACAAAAACAACATCAAAAGCGGCTGTTGCAACAACAATACCTACAATAGCCGATGCAAAGGCATTAAAATCATCAACAGACAGTGAATGTTTTACAACCACTCAAACTGAGCCATCACAAACAGTAATGCCAAAAACGAAAGCAACACCAGCAGCAATAACAGCACAAGTGACAGAGGCAATGACCAGTAGTTGTTGTAACATCAGTACAAGTAAAACAACAAGAGATGAAAAAATATCACATTCATTATACGATGGGGTGGATACCAGGTGTCGTTATTGTTGTATGCAATTCTTAAAGGTAATTGCTGCCTGTCCGAAAAAATACACACGAACACTATTTCTCTCCCTTTACCTAGCACCCTCATTTTTGGTGGAAAAACTAATGAAAATTCTAAATTTAACTATATGCCACACTTTTTTTTACATAAAAAAATTATTCTACAGGTGAAACAACAAAAAATTCATGAACGCAATCGATATTGTCCAATTGATTTGTTTTCGGGGTAAGTTTTAATTTTAAAATAAATTGTCAACATTCTTGAATATAAATTAAATTTATGTTTGTGGTTTTTATTTATTTTTAGAAGCACTGAGAGAATGCTTTTTGCATTGGAAGCCCTTTTCGAGTGCCCTCAAAATAATTTACGTATTTTTAAAAATGGCTGCCTTGCATTTGATGACCAAATGAGCAGAACATCCAAAATTTATGATTTAATTTTGAGGTAAGCATGACAAATCTTCTGTAATCTCTGGCGTTTTAAAAGTTATTAACATTTTTTTAAACAACTTTTAGTGTTGATTTTTTATTACTATTATTCGATACAAAATATTATGTAACAGAAATGAAAAATATTTTTTTTAAAGGAAATAAAATACCAACTCACCTTAAAGTTAGATACATTTTCGAACTTTAAACCAAATACGTTTTCTCTACTCCTGTACAAATATCCACTAACTACAAATACAGTTTGTTATGTCACTTGATTCATTTTTGTGCAGTTTTGCAAAGAATTTATTCAATGCTAAGATTTAATGAAATCATGCAGCAAACTTTTCCATTTAATATACAATAGATTTATTATTTTTGAAGTTCATTATTAGAGAAAATTTTTCATTCGGCTTGAGTTCATTTTTTTAATTAATAACTCGAAGAATATCATTGTGAAACTATTTATATAAATTTTCTAGACAAATGGCACACTGAAATGCATTTTCTACCCTGCCAAAAGCGTCATCAGCAATGTTTATTGTCCAAGATATACTTGTAATTATCATCTACTATATTTAACTCACCATTTATTGAGAAATAGAGTTCGAGAATTAAACATATTGCTTATTACATGTTATGAGTTAGAACGAAATTTATTTATGTTTTACCATATGTGTGTATTCTTCTTTATTATTATTAATTTTACAAATTTTTGTATTACTGCAAATTTGTTGTTATTTTTGCTGCGTTTGAAGTTCTTAAAAATTCTTTATACAGTTTCCAATTTAACATTTAAAAAATAACAACATAAAGTAAATATTAAAAATAAGAAATAAATTAGTTACAAAAATTTGAATATTTACACAACTGTACTCAAACTCAAAAACCAATAAAATGAATGTCTTTACTACAAAAGAAAAAAAAACTGAAATATAGAAATAACAACAATAATAACATTACAAATAATAATAACGTTACCAAAACGAAAACACCACACATACACACCACACATACACAAATCTCAACTTAATTCAATGTTTATAACTGGTGAAATCCTTTAGTGAGAAACTGCAGCTTATAAAACATTTGCTGGTAACGTGTCTGCTGAGGGAATACGAGAGCAAAGCAGAAGCGAAGAATGAAGAAAAAAAGCAAATCAACAAACAGACCAAACAAAAGCTACATGAAAGTACTGCTTCAGTTGCTGATGTTGAGGGATATGAAGGTGGAAGTGAATTTGAAGGTGATGGTGGAGATGAAAACAGCGCTGGCATTAGTGGCACTGGTGTTTCTGATGGTCAACCACAGTCGAGTGTAACTTCATGCAAAAAACAAATACTCAACAAAATGCCAAAAACAACAGTAGCAGCAACAACCACTACACTAACGGAAACGGATGTGACTAAAGTTAAATCAACATTGACTTCAGCAGGACCCATCCATACAATAAACACTACTTCAACGTCCACCTCCGACAACAGCACTCGGTGTCTAGAGAAAATCAACAAAGCGGAAGTGACCTGCTTACCAAAGAATTGTGTCTTGCAAAAAATATTGCATTTACAAACATTGGCCAAGGTGAGTAAAGCTTTACTTTTATTTTCACACATCTCCTCCCAAACATGCAAACATTCTCAAACATACTCAAACACTAAAATGCACACATTTGTACCAACACACTTGCCTGTGTATGTATACTATGCATACACATATGTATGTGTTTAGAATGAGAGGTTAAGAATTAAAGAAATGTTTGTTTGTTACAAAAAAACAAAAGCAAAATAATAAATTTGAGACACAAACAAATCAGGGGCGCTGCATCAGTATGAAATGAATTTAAAAATTTCATTCTATCAACTTTCGTTAATAACCAAGGAATACATGCAGTAGTTTTTATTTGTAACGGAAAGTCAGTTGTGGCTAAAAAATTCTCATTGGAGATTTTAAAACACAAACATCCCAAAAATAACCGAAATATTTTTCTAACTGCTCAAGAGATTTTCTTCAAGTGTTTTTTTTTTAGTTATGTTCACAGAGAAGCTTTAATAAGAGAAAACAAAAACACCTTTGCATGTCCTTTCTGATGGTCTTTTAATATATTTTCTAATTCTATTTGTTGTACATACATATATTTTTGGTGTTCGAAATAGATTAATCTTCAATTTATGCTTGACCATGAATATTCTAATAAAAGAGATAAAACATACAACATCGTATGCAAACTACTTGAAAAATTTGCTAAAAATCACAATGAGTTGACACTTTGCCAATTATCGCCGGAAGAGCAATACATTCTAGCTGCCACAGCTTTGGATTGTTCCATAATGATAACATTTTGTGAAATTGAAAATGCCGTAGATGACAAAAAAGGAAATGCTAAAGAAAGGTACATATGACATTTTCAATTTTCTAATTTATTGGATAACTAAAATCATTTGTTATTTTTTTTCTTTCATTTTTTGACTTCAGTTTAATTGACAATCCTTATGTAGTGTCGATATTTGGTCAAACGTTTTTAACTAAAGTCACTCTATTGGATTTGGATCCTAAACCAGATGCACACTTTCACAAATACTGTTTACAAACCAAACAAATCGTTGATGCAATGAAGGATCTGTAATCACAGGTGCGTACCTACTGACATACATACATACACATTTTTAAGATTCTATTATTTATTGGTGTTTATAAAATTCTAGTATTCAGAAGATTACATGAGGAAATGAAACAAGCATTTAAAGATTATGTTCAAGTTTAAAATAAATACATACACACATATGTACATATATAAATATGTAATATATATTTATGTACATTTTCCTTTTTTCAATTATAATCTGTCTTTTGTGTGTTCAATATTGCATGAAATGCCAAAGGTCACATATATGAAACCACAAAGAATAACTTTTATTTCCCTTGGGAAGATGCAAGATACTCTTCTACATACATACATACATACATCTAGCACACACTTGTAAAAGTCTTTGGAAAAATGCATACAATATCATGTTGTTCTTGTGTGTGCATATTTTGCAAAATATGTACATATATTTTTCTACAGTTTCTATAATGTATTTAGTGATCAAATCTATTGTAATATCTTTAAGTTGTATTCGATTATTTTTCTCAAATCTATACTATTTATTTCTGTATCAACGAACGAGTATATTTTCTTAGAATATTGAAAATAATCCTACATATTTATTTAAAATAAACATTTACGAAAATACATACTTCAACATTTTATCAGATATACTACATATAAATACCCAGCAAGCCATATGAGTCCGAAAAGAGTCTTTTCTGACACCTTTTTCGGAGCGTTAAAGCTCTTTATGAACCCAAAAAACAATCATAATTGCTCAGAAAACCTTCAGAAAAGAGGGTCATTACATTCGAAAATGATCCGCCAGAAAGAGCTCTTAGATAATGTCAGAAAAGAGTCTTTTATGAGGTTTTTTTTGAGCATTGTGTAATCTTGTTTTTATCATTCTTGTGTGGTACAGCTATGTTTTTTTTTTTGTTCAAAGCACAAATTACAGGACAACAACGATTTGGTACACACATAATTATGTGGAATTTCTGAGTCATACTGCGTGCCGACTCAGGACAGTAACAAGCAAATTTTCTTTCGCTCCGAAAATGCTCTTTTGTTGGACTCTTTTCTGACTCCTTTTTCGTAGCGCTCCTAGAATGGTATGCTGGGTATGTAGAAGAATTTAAATTATATTTTCAATTCAAAGTACACTTTGTATTTTTGTTTCATTATTTTTTTCATAACGAGAATTTCTTGTAAGCTATTCTCTATTCTCTATAATGCAGGCCTCGTTCATTCAGGCACCTTTTTACCACGATTCAATTTCATCGATATTTAAAAATCTTCACATCAATACTCACACATTTTACATCACTGTGAAACTTTAATATATTTAAATGTAAATTCAAAAAGATTTATTGGTCACAGATTAAAAATTTATTTGATTTTATTTATTTTGATGATACTTGAACATGATGATGATACAAATACACACTTACACATGCAAGACTTTTTCTTCTACGTACACATATACATACATACATACTACTGTACATACCAGTAGGATATGGACTGGACTGAACTGGGCGATGGTTCTTACAGTAAGATGCTTTCAAATGTATCACATGTACGAGTAGATGTTTGAGTCAGTGTAAATCTTTATTTGTATATTACAATCCCTTTTATATTCGTATATGAAATGTTGAAAGAAAATCGGGTGCTCTTAAAATAACATGCTCAAATTCAAGAAAGGACAGTTTGCCATCACCATCAACGTCGGCTTCTTCCAGAACTTTATCGGCTATTTGTTGGTGTTCCTCAGGGCTTAATTCATTTTTGGTCATAGTGGTTAAACAAGATAAAAGGTCAGAACGACCTATAAAACCATCTTGATCGAAATCTGTAAATGACAAAAAACAAAAACACATTAAAAATAAAATGAGAATAAAATGAAAATAAATAAATATAATGAAAAATGCTCAACAAACATACGAGTATAAATAAGTGGTGCAGAGAATTTGTTTGAGAATGTGCTTTCATTTTGGTTTGGTTTTACAATTTATGTTTGATTGTATTTGAGCCAGCTTGAGATACGGAGACACCCATGAACAGAGAAATCCATTGATGTCATCAAGTTACACCTGTGTGTTAATGTGTTTGTTCGACCTGCATGTGTAAACCTCAATTTTACAAAATGTCATAAGAATCACAAATTTAAATGCATTCAAAAGATTCCCTTTCACAATTTCATTCGTCATTGGTCTTGATGCATTTTTCATTTCAAGTCAATTTTAAGCTTCATTTCATCTTGGTAGTAATTTCCAATTTAACACTCGTCTTATTTCGTCCATTTGTTTTGCGAGTATCTTTTTTGTTGTGCGAGTGTTGATGCTACCGAATATAATTTTTCATTTTTCATATAAGTTGTACCATAATTTACAACAACAAATAGTAATGTTAATATGTTTTTAAACTCGTGTTTACAATAAATATTTATATATACATATATAAGAGCCCATCAAATATAATTAGATTGCTTATTAAATATGAGGAAACGATATGTTCTATTTGAATTATTTACTCCAGTATAATTTTGAAATATTAAAATCATTGCATTTTCCAAAATGTATTTCGAATTACATATTAACTTTTCATATCAGAATGAATTTATATGCAGACCTTGGATTTTCTGAGGTGTGGGTGATAAAACGAAAGAAAACTCTTTGCATACATACTTTTGTACCTTTGTACTTATCAACTTACCGTAAATTTTAAATGCATAGTATACTTTTATATCTCTTGGTGCTTGTTCGCTAAATACTGAAAAGGCGTCTAGAAAATCTTCAAACGATAAATTTCCTTGGCCATCGCGAGAAAATGCCTCGCAAATACGACGACGAAATGGATTTTCCCTTAATTCTGGCATTTTTTCAATGCAATCTTTAGGAACCTTGACACTAGATGCCTGTCCCTCGGTCAGTTGGCGTGGTACCAAATCTGGACGTAACTCACGAAATCTTTTATGTACACTACAATGGATGGTGGAATAAAGAGAACATAAAAACCAAATTGGAATAAAATGCAAAACAAGGATGACATTTCACAAACAATAGATATTTTAAACAATTTGATGTTTCTTGTGTTGTTGATGATGCTGTTGTTGTGCAATGTTTGCTTATTCTATTTAATTCTAAAACTACTTACTACTAATACTGAAAGATATCTGATATGATATGAAATACTTGTGTATGTTTCTGATTTCAAAAAAAAAAAAAAAAAACAAAAGGACCTTAAGTAACTACAACGAAAGAAAAGAGAAAAAAGGAAACCGAAATCGTAATGGCAAAACAAGCATTTTGCGTGTCAATGTCAGAGATTAAATAAATCTGGGTGTATTTGAACTAAATAAAATACACAATTTCACATATACTCACCGTAAGATTTCTTTGCGTGTAAAAAATGTGCAATCCTTTTATGTTTCAAGAGAAAGTTAAGCAGTCAAGCAAATTAGACAAAATTAATTAATTAATAATTATTTAATTTGTAAAAAAAAATAAGATGAAAAATATTTCAAAATATTTAAATGCAATAGATTTATGGGGATAAGAAATTATGTATCTACCTGTTGCTACAATTATACAAATTAAGTGATATATCTGGACTTATAAACAATTCCAAATATGTACACATACGTACATACATACATACATTGATGTTCTACCAAAACTATCTCTCACTTTCACCTCAAATGCATTGATCTAATTTTTCTATTATTTTCTTTGTTCCATTCAAACATTTGCTACATACATATTAAGTTTTTTATTTAGTTTTGAAATGATGTCATAGGTTAATTTTTTTAAACCCTTCATCAAATATACATATGTATGTATGTATGTATGTCCATATGTATGTATATGTAACATCGGTTGTCAAATAATCGAATAATGAGTTTTAAAAAGTTATTTTGGATCTACATAATATATTATTTTTAGAATTTGTCTGGAATCAATAATATGTACAATTGGATATATGTAGAATTCCCGCTCCTCCTTCCTGAAGTTGGGTGTCGCATTTGACATTGTGTATGCATCATAAATTTACAAACGTATGCGTATGGTTTATTTTGGAAAAGTGCTAATATTTGTTCTTCATACGCCGTGAGGGTTGTAAACTCTTTACACCCTGTAAGCAAGCAATACATTTTCAATAAACAATCAGAAACCTTTGTGTTTCTTTTTAACAATATTTAATAATCCTGATATGTTAATTACATATTTATATTTGAATATTATTATAAAAATTTACAATTCATTTATTTTATTTAAAATTCATTTATCATTTTTACAAAAGTTTTTTGTGCCATATTTGACATATTTTGCAATAAAACTTTTTTGATGATATTTTTGTTTTTATCATATTTTATCAGCTGTACCTGATAATCATCTAGTTGCTGTTCAGTAAATGTAACCACTTTATTTCCCATTTTGGATGATTTTTTTTTATTTTCTTTACTATTTCCTTTGAATGTTTAAAAAATTTCAAAACTATTTTATAAATTGATTTCAACTTTAAAAACGGTTGGATAAAACAAACTCTGACAACTGTTTTTTTCTTTATACTGCGTTTTAGTTTTTTTCTATAGCCGCAAAAAAGTGACAATACCCAACCGTGAATTTTTTATAACTGAGCAAACATTTTGCGGAAAAAATGTGTAGGGTTTTTTGTTTGTTTTTTTTTATCATGTTGTTTTTTTTGCTATTTATGTAACTTTTACCACTTATATGTGTTAATGTACACATACAAACACATAGATAACACAACCAACACGTGTGGATAAACTAATAGCAAAACTAAATTTCATCACTGAATGCTTTCTACCAATATATAAAATGCAAAATTAAAACGTTCCAATTGCCATATACATATATGTATGTATGTATATATGTAGCTGATTTTTAAAAATTGTGCAATTGAAACAAAATAACACAATGGATGAAAATTATAGACAATAAAAACGAATAAACAGAAGATGAACAAGTTTTTATGTTAAATGTTGTCATGTTTCTGTTGAATGAATTCATCTCTATATTTCACTCATAAATTTCTGGAAGCCACATTAGAATTATTTTCGGATACAAAGAAGTTATTCGAATTGTACGACTTTAAGACGTCAAAAGTGCTGCTTGTGAATTTAAAACATGCTTATTTTACCTAAAGTTTCTATATTTCTTGACTCACTTGTAAATCCAATAAAAATTGTGTTAAAAACATCATGTAGAGTTTATTCTTTTCTATTCTATTTTTATGAAAAAAAAAAATACAAAAAAAAAAGAGCTAAATTCATAGTGCGATGTATGGAAATTAATTAAGGAGTGTTCTCGTCTTGCCTTGTTTTTTCATGTAAAGTTTCTTGTCTAGGTGAGGTCGCCAACAGTTTTGTTGCTATTGTATTTTTGTTTAACGACAATAAAGGAGTGTTGAACCATTTGAATAGGACAGTTTTAGTAACATTAGTTGCAATACTCAATACATAGATTATTGATTGATTCAATTTTTTTAAGTGAATAAATTTAAATTGTTTTTTCTTTTAATTTTATTATTCTTTCATAAAATAATACATATGTAAGTATGTATGTACCAGTACTTGAAAATCGATATCGGTTTTAGGTGTTGTTGAAGAAATAGATCTCATGTTAGTATTTAATTTACACATAGACTTATTCCGAATGACGTTTTATTCGGAGTAAATCAATGTGTAGACATATACATGCAAATTTACATTAAAAGAAAAACTAAAAACAAATGAGTCGGTCAGTATTTTTTGCAAAATAATTAGTTTTTTTTTTACTTAAATAAATTTTGGTCTAATACCAATATTTATAAGAGATTTGTTATGGAAAATTATGGTCCGTTGGCAGTCTTACAATTGGTCTATTCGAAATAATTCATTCTAGTTTTCTATTCAAATTATTTTAAAATTCATTTTATTTATTTTCCAAATAATTCTTAATACAATTAAATGTTTATTTTTAATTATATAGATAATTTCTTTACAATATAGTCTATTACATTAATTTTTGTGTAGTTTTAGTTTTTTAAATACTTTTATTTTATTTATTTAAGTATATTAAGTCTAGAGGAAGAAATGTAGTAAACTAATTATACTTAGTTGAGTACATTTTTTATTTGTTTCACATTGAAGTTAGCATTTTGCTCTCGTTTTATTCTATAGTTTATTTAAAATTTTATTAAGTTTTTTTCTTTTTATTCTGTTGTACATAATAAATACATATTTTTATTTTTATTTTTTTCAATAGAATGTCTATTTTAAAAGTTTGATTTTTATAATGAAAACAATTTTTATTAATAGAATTAATGTTTTTAAACATTTGCCCATTTTGTAAAACCTTTCACAATTTTAAACTTGAAAAATGTCTCAGAATCTGCTTCAGATATCTTCTTGGACCAATCTGAATGTAAGCAAAGGGCAATATGTACTTTATCTTATTGTAATTGGCTTTAAAATCAAATTATTATTATTAGTTGTCAATTTAAAACTTTATTAAAAAATACAAAAATCAACTGAAATTAACGAATGAAAAAGGTTATTTAATTGCTACAATAATTAAAAAAATAATAAATGCCTCATCTTATAAACAGAAACGTATGGAATTTGAACATCTTTATATACAGATAACTAGGAAAATATTTGAAATTAGTTTTTATTAAAATTGTTTACAAACGTTTGTGGCAGAGAATAAATACATAGACGGGCGGGAGAGAGAAATGTCAGTGAAAAAAATTACATGACAATATATTCTATAGAATTTTTGACAACTGACTCAAGTTTTCCGCTCTCAGTTGTTTCGTTTCACAAAATTTTACTCTAAATGTTATAAAAGGAAACAAATTTTTAAATACAACATAATACAAACATTTAGAATAAAGTTAAAAAAAAAAATACTTGCAGTTTATTTTAATTTCGTATACATTTGAATTGAATTGCATTTTTTATCATTGAGATTTTCTGTTGATCCTTCTTTTGTTGCGGTTTTTCTGTCTTGGTTGTCTGTCAGTTTGTTTGTAACTATTTATTTATTTGTATATTTATAGATAGTTTAGCACTCTTAATTAATTTAAATTGTATGTATATGTTTATTATATTATTTTAATTATTATAATAGGTATGTGTATATAAATAGTTATCTATATGTATGTATGTATGTATGTATATTTATTATTTATAATTTTATAATTAAAAAAGAAATGTTTTTGTAACTGGTAAACATTTAATTTTATTAAGTTATTTCTTTGTTTTTGTAAACTCGTATGGTTTTAGTTTATGTTTAAACTTATTGATTTGTTTTTATTAAATGTAATTATTTCAATAGTTTTACTTATAATTAATTCATTAAATGTTTTCGTATACATTGTTTTATTCGTTTTTATAGTCTTGTATTGCATTTTTAAATGTTTTTTGGAAATAGTTTTTATGCTTATTGTTTTATTATTTACATAATTTATTTTATGTTAATTCTTTTTATTTTAACTAAAACAGAAAACAGAATGAAAATATAAAATTAACAATTAAAACCGAAGACAACAAATTATAAATTAGTTAGCCTTGTACAATAAATACAGTTTAAAATACATCATAGTATATAATCTCGAAAGAATCTACATACATATTTTGAATATTTGATTTGATTCATTATAAAATTATAATGGAATATACATACATATGTATATCAAAATTAATGTTTGAAAAAAGTAATCTTGTACGTTTATATTAAATTTCAGCCTCTTGAAATTTTAATAGAAATCAAGTTAAAGAGAATATTGTAGAATGAAGTAAGCAATCTACGTCTACGTCTTCATTAGATTGTCTTCTACCTAATAGACGGATATTTATTTAATTTATAAATTGGCTTGGTTTTAGTTAAAATTGCTTCCTATGCGTCATAAATTCATTCATTCTATATTATTGGAATGAATGGATTAGTGCTAGTAAATCAATTGTTTTTTAATTGCAAAATGAATTTTTGATGTAACGTTTGGAAAAAAAATAGAATAACATAACTGAAAAACCAACAAATATGTACGTACTTCAACTTGAACAAATGATTTCACTAAAGAACAATTTAATGATATTAATGTGTGGAAATTCCAAATCAAAACATATAGAAAACTATATTGTGGTTAATAAATAAAATTATTTAAAAAACTTAAACTGTATTGAATAAAACGAAAATGAACATAAAAATCTCTTGACAAGAAAATGAAATACATTTGTGTATAAATTGCTAAAATATATTTCATTGTATTTGAAAGGAATACCAAATACATAAGTTAGTTACATATGTATAAGGTCTTACTTAAATTTGAATTATTGTACAAATATATGGAATAGAAATAGACGAAACAAATAGGAAGAAAAGCTTTAAAGATATAAAATAAAGTAATTTCAAAACCCTTTCAAAGATGCACACATGTTTATATGTTGGTACGTTTATGTAGTGCAAATCCTTTGGCATTTCATAAAGCTTTGAAAGCTTTTCTATTGTAACCATTTAATGTGACCAAGTTTTATCAAAGAGTTTTTCAAAAATCTTGTTGTGGAAAACCATAGTCAGAAAAGCTTTCAAAGCTTTTCAACAAATTTCAGTAGACCGAATTGTGGTGTTCGTAACTGTTGTGAGCAGCAGCGGCATGATGTAAGTACGATGGTATTCCCGTTGTAGCATTCAGTTCTGAGGCTCTCCGCCGCAAGGCAGCTATGCTGTGTCCGCGCCATACGTCGTCCTCATTAGAGCCATCTGTGGGCGATTGCATGGACTGATGGCAATGGGGTAAAAGCTGCTGCTGTTGTTGTTGCTGCTGTTGCTGATGAGCTTGGTTATTGTTGCTTGCATTGGTGTCAGAGTGCTGTGGTTGCTGCTGCTGCTGTTGTGGTGGTGGCTGATGATGATTTTGTGTTTGTTGGTGATTTTGCTGTTGTTGAGGATTTTGTTGTGACGGTGGAGGTTGTTGTTGATGATGAGGTTGGGCACTCTGTTATTTATACACATGTGCAAAAGGAGAATATAAATAAGGGTTAAATATGTCTTATCGAATGCATAAACCACATCGGGGTTTATGACTGTGCTAAAATGTTTGCTTCTAAACTCACCATATCACCATTGAGTTCATTTTGACTAGGATTCGGTTGATTTGTTAGTGGCGGTGTGACCGAAGAACATGAATTCATATTCGGTGGTGTGGTGGCTGTTGGTGAACCATTGCCTCCGCAACCAACACCACCAACACTATGCTGGTACATCATTGAATCACCTGGAAAAAGAGTAATATTTTTTATTAAAAAATGAACCCATACAATAAAAATACGCATTTTGAGAAGAAAAACAGCTACAAATATTTTTATTTTGAAATTTTTGTCTCCGAATTTTTAATTAACATCTTTTTTTATTAAATTTTATTTCGGCATGCTAATGAACAATTTAAACTCTTTCCACACCAGATTGTTAATTGCTAGCGCAAATATTCAAGGCAATAAATAAAAAATACCAAAAAAAATTGTTATAATTTTTCTTTTTTATTCAAAATCCAATTCTGTGATTGAAAAACAAAAGTCGTGATTCGAACATGTGTGTTAAATCTTGTGTAGTTTAACCCTTTGCTGCCGCTTTAGTTCTCTCTCAAATTTACATTTAACCCATTACAAGTTTTATTTTAAACGTTTATAATGACAATTTTGTATGATTTCATATTAGAAGGAATATTTAAAATCTTTTCAAAAGTATACAGTTCATACGTAAATAATGTATGAATTAAATTCATTATTAATAGCAAAAGGTTGCTATCAATAATTTCATATTATTTACTGCCGTATTCATAAAAAATAAAGTAGGTTTGAAGTGTGATTTCATACAAAATTTTCTTAAAGTACATTTGAAGTCTACTTTAATTTTTTCTGAATAAGACTGTTAATTACTAAATTATTACATATTTTTTATATCCAAAATGTTGTCAAATTAAAAATGAAAACCAGAAAGATTATACATTTCCGAATTCACAATATTCAGCGTAATTAGCTGAAGCTAAAAACAAAATCGTTCGGAATAGTAACTGCGGCTTCTGAAATAGGGTTAAACAATTTTTAATATTTTGTCACACTTTTTTATTTAAATTTTCTTTAACTTCTTGTTGCTAAAAATATGTATGACGCATTTGTGCTATGGAATTTTTTGGAAATTTTCGTAGCTAAAACACGTGATGAACTAATAACAACAATATTTAAATATCACACTCTTATAATATTTTTTTTCATGAACGAGAAGTAAACGTGTTAAAAATATTCGTAGATGAACAAATATCACAAAATAAATAAAAAGATTTAAAAGGTAGAAAAGCTAAATTACAAAAATTAGTAAAGCAAATTACGAACTTTTTTTCTTTATAAAACTAAAAGTTTTAATTAATCTAATCTAATGTTAGTAAATTAATTGTTTGAGTTTTTTGTTGAACGTACCTAAAGCATTTAATCCATAATGTTGATAACTACCAGCACCCATAGCGGAACCTAAATTAATACCAGAATTTAAACCACTATTTAATGAACTTGAAAGCGAAGAAGATTGATTTAGTTGACCAAAACCTTGATTTTTAAAAATTTCGATCATTTGTTAGTATTATTGCAAGTAACAAAGGGCAAATGGTGATAGAAGAAATAAAGAAAGAGTGATAGAGAAAATTACCATACCATTATGACCATATTATAGAGTTGTCTAAAATAAATAAAAGTTCAAACATTTACATACCTGCTGTCATTGGATTGACACCAACACTCCAACGATCACCGCCAAACATTCCTGTGCCACATAATCCCTCTCCCATGGCTATATTTGTGATATTGGCGCCAAATGGTGGTAAGCCGTGTGACGGCAGTAAAGCGCCTGGAGTACGGAATACATTAGTGGTCTTCTTGCGTTTCTTCCATTTGGCACGACGATTTTGAAACCAAACCTAAACAATATTAACGATTCGAAAATGTATTTAAATAGTTAAATAACAATTCCAAAATTCATTTAAATAGTTGAATCTCCAAATTATATGTACATCATTCCCTCCCCTCTCCTATTTCATGTTTAAATTTAATAATAAGTCTCATTAATGAAACATGCTGAAACATGATTTTGTACAAGATCAATTACCGTTATTATTATAGCACAATAACATTAGGTATGTATATAATTTCGTACAGTATGCGTGTATGTAGCAGGAAATCTACATACATAGTATTTATCTTGTAAATTCAAACCTTAAAAGTATGCAATATTTAGTTGGTGTGTAAGTGTGACGGCTTGATAAAACATGTTTTCATGTATTGTAAAGTTAATGGTCTCAACAACACACATACACATGTTCGTTCAACTTCATAGCCAGACAGTATCTAAAATATGTAACAGCAATACATATGTATATGTTTTCTTACAGCCACATTCATATGTACATTTTTACATACGCAAATGCAAATGTCTACGAATATATGTTTTTGTTTTACCTGTAGTCAAATATCTATCGATAATTGAGGTTTGTTTCGGTTATTTCTACTACATACATATACATATTAGACCTTAAGATTTATGAAGGCGAAACGAGAAACTATGTGTAGTATTAGAATGCCTGTGTGTATGTATTGTGAAAAGGACATTGATTGAGTGTGTGTGTGTGGGGGGGGGGGGGGGGGATTGAATGCTGACTGCATGTTTGTCTTTTGCGAAATGTGTCAGATTGTTTATTGTTAAGAACTCTGACAGTTACAAGGTTTATTTTAAAAAAGGTTTTCTTGTTGTAGTAGACATGTTGAAATAATTGCTGTCGTGAGTTAATGTGAGAAGTAGAGTATACTTTTAGGGTCATCTAAAAACGTTTTTCTTATTCTTTGTTTATTTTTAATGCCCCTTTAATTTTAGAGATCAAAAAATACATACATATTGTATGTTAAAATGTAAGTGTATGCTAAATCAGCTGTTTGTTTGGAAATATTTAACAAATATTTGACATTCTATAATTTCTTTATTCAAGCAATTAGGTCACTTTCAATATTTATATAAAAATGTTCTATATATATTTATATATTTTTGTATCCAATATTTCGTATCACAATGAATAGCTTCTTCAGGAATAATACAATTTTATTGTATTATCCATTGTGATATCGAAATATTGGATACAAAAATATATATGTAAATATATAGAACATTTTTATATAAATATTGAAAGTGACCCAATTGCTTGAAAAAAGGTCAAATAAAAGAACTAAATAAATATTTGACATTTAAAGAAACGTCTAATTGTTTCAGATAGTCTTGCAAGTTTGTGACAATATTAAAATAAGATTCAAAAATTTGCTTTTTCATTTTTAATGTTGAAATCATATTTGTGAACAAATATGACAAATTAAATTAAAACGGTTTGAGTTCCTCCGTGATTGAGCGTACATATATAGATTATTTAGACTCAGCGAGTTTATACAAATACCCGTAATAATCTTTGGGACGTTTTTATAAAAAACATTTATACATTTCAGATTCATAATAAGCAGTGCAAGTATTTAGCTTAAATAAGTTTTTCGAAAAAATTTGAAACCCTATATGTTTAAGTTATGCAAGCGTTTGCTCAATCAAAAATTATAAAGTATGACGACCATAGGCAAATAAACCTACATAGTATCATAGATCGTAAACATTTGGTTATACATATAAGATTTTTTAGCAGATCTTTTTTATAAACAATCTATATTGACAATATTAAAGAAAATGTAGTCCCAAAATATTTATTTTAAGTAACTTTTCTTGTTTTTTGTTGGTGATGGTCCCACGGGTATTTATTATCTCACTTGTTAAATTATAACAGATACTATGTAGATTTGTGCCAGTTGGCTGGCTGGATGATTTCCTCTGTCTCTCTCTCCGTCTATATATTTGAGTGTTTTGCTGACTGTCTTTTGTGTGTTACATAGCCAGACATACATTCATACATACATTACATTACATTCGTGTTTTATTTAGAATCGCTGTCTAACTATTTGCAGGTTAAAAGAACCTTAGTGCATTAACGAAAACATTTTATTGAAAACAAAAACAAATAAAGAACTGAATGACAATGTGACAATATTTAACTTTGATATGTATGGGATTCACTTTAAGGGTCGTTGATGAGTTGGTGGTGGTGCATGTATGTTACAGAATGACCTTGGCTTGTTTGTAAAAGAAAAACTTTAGGTTTTGTTATTGCTTTTCTTCTTTTAGACCTAAAACAAAATGACTTAATGGGATAAAGCTCAGACACATATTTTTGTCTAATTTTTTTATATAAATTATTTGATACACATTTAAACGGGACACTTAAAGTAACATGAACTATTTTCATATTTTTTTTAAATATTAAATATTATTAAAGTAAATCGATTTTTTACAAGAAGTCGTAAAAACGTGATTTGCATGCACACTTTTAGGTGTGAATTTCCGTTTCACCAAAAAATCATAACATTGTTTAAGGCGTTCAATACAGTCATAAATTGCTATAACATTTAAAATTGTTGTGGTGTTTTTCTATATGTATTTTTTTTTTCATCCTTAACATCATCACGCTCCATTCTCGTACAGACATACTCATATGTACATATAAATAGGCGTTAAATGAGGTGGTTTCACAAAACATTAAATTATCGCTTTTTTAATGTGTTCGCTTTCTTCTTTTAAGGGTGTTTGAAAACAAACAAAAAAAACTTTACAAGGTTATCTATCTATTGTATTATAATAATATGTACGCGCCTTTTTCAGTTACCTCAATTATGCTTAATTTTTCATGAGCTAAACCGATTAAATAATATGAATGAATTTAGTTCTTCACTCGGTTTGTAACATGTTTGTATTTCCTATTACAATCGCAAATAATACCGTTACTGTATCAGTTGTATAACAATTTTTTAAAATCCCATTCTAATTTTCTTCAAGCTTAAGGTCAACATTTCTTTTTATTTATTTCTTATTCCTTCCAGTATTTTGCTACAAGAATGTGGCAGAGAAATAAAATTATTAACAAATTTATAAAATTTTTGAAATTAACAATAAAAATATTTTTCATTATAACAGTATTTGTCAGAATGAAAACATTTAAAAAAAAAATTAATTTATTGTTATTTTCAAAAATTTTATAAATTTGTTAATAAATTTTATTTTGCCTGAAAATGCTACACATTGCTGTACACACAGAGAAAAAATATAGTTTTACATGTTTTAATTGTAATGTAATTATTTATATGATTGCGGTAACTATAATATGGTTAAGTTACGATTCAGAAGATTCCTACAATCATATATACAATTGTAGTAACTATTTATATATTTGTTGCAATCATGTTTATGATGAATCCATTTATCATAATTTGTTATTCTTTGATTATGATAGAGAACAATATACGAGTAATATGGTATAATATAATTTCTACAATCATATGTATGATTGGTATCATCATGTAAATGGTAACTTGAAGCTTGAAGAAAATATAATTTTTAGAAAAAAATTCATAATAAAACTTTTAGAGAGTACTGTTGTTATGAATACTGAGAGTATGAAACCATTTAAATAAAATCAGCTAATTTATTTATTGGATGCTAAAGAATATATATTTATTATTGCATCATGGTTATTATGTGATGTGAGATTAATCAAACTTCTTAATTATAGTTTAATCGGTTAATTCATTAGTCAGTATTTGGAATAATTAGAAAGTTAAATTAATCGAATCGCTAATATATGTATATAACTTGCATTTATTTTGCTGCACAACAAACAAAAAATGACATAAGAAATGGAAAAGTTTTAAATTTATTTTTGTTTAACTATCAATTATTCCACTCTTCCCAGAGTGAATACGACATTTTATATAAAACAAAGTTGCTATCGGTTTGAGACGGTTTACAGTTTAATGACAATGTACGCAAAATCTAATGGAAAACCAAAATTTGTATTTTCATAAATTTAAAGCTGATTACACCATACCGCGTATAAAGGTATTTTAGCGATAATAGTACTTGTAGTAACATCAGTAACGGTAGAACCGTTGAAAGGTTAATTCTGAGGTAACGCTAGCCAATCTTGATATAAAACAAACTGCAGCTCAACTGAAAATCGTTGCTGCTGACCAAAAGTTTATTTTACTTATTTACAAGTACGAATTTCTGAAACTGCCAGACAACTGTTACCATTATGTGCTCGTCGATTAGAGCTACAATACTCGTAGAATATGAAATTTAAAATATTCAAACTGAACTGCATTCCATGTGTAAGAGTCACCCTAATTCGACAACATATAAATGTACATACAAAATATTTGTTGGTTTTCTATTATTTTGACTAATACTATCCGTATTTGTGTTGTTGTTATTATATTATTATTTTGACTGTAACAAATAATTTTTCTCCATATTTTTAGATTTCTCCCTCATGCATTAATGATGAAAATGATGAGCTGGCAGGAAGCAAAACAGAACAAAAAACCCAACAAAAAACAACAATAAAATAAAAAAAATTTATATATATGTATGTGTATCTAAAAACCAAAATAAGTCAGTAAAGTTTAAGAGGACATGAAAAAGCAATCATGGATCGTCATGAGTAATGATTTGAAATTTCAACAGAGAAAGCAACAGTAAAGAAAGAGGTAATAAAATTGAAATATTAAACATTTAAAACTCTTTAAAAATGTAATATCGTATTTGATAAAAACTAGTAATACTTTATACAATTTCCTCTACAAACTATTTATGAATTCATATAACAACAATGTATGAAATCTAAACAAATCTTAGAAATGTCTAATGCTGCCTTGTCACTAGTCGAGTTAAACAACTGTGACGTATGAGTTTCTTTTGAAATACTTCTCAGCTATAGGTGTAGAACCGTATGTGATAAAAATATGGCAGATAATATCCCAGCAAAAACTATGTACATTACAATGTAATAAGTTAAAATTATGATGAGGCGTAGATAACTTTGAAATCTATTAAATATATTCTTCATTTATTCAAAGAGATAAAAACAAATAAATTGAATGAAGAAAAATTTAAACTTTATTTAAATTTTATTATGAATTATTTCTGGCCTTCGTAAATAATTGCTTATACCAGTATTTATGACTATATCAGTTGGTTGTAAATACCACTATTAAAATTTAAGGTCGGAAGAAATAAATCACATTAAAATACAATTGTATACTTAGATCTTTAGTTCCCTACCAGAGACAGGATATCTCGGTATCAATATAATGTATAAAAAAGTTTAGGGAATTTTAAATTTTAAAAATATTTTCCTCATAATCATAGGATTTTTTGCATCTATTAAAAAGAATAACTAATCGATATTTTTCATTCGTAATTAATATTATAATAAAAACAGGTGAAATTTGTTAGTACAGCGACTAACATTTATATTTTGATTTTCAAAAGCAGTAAAACCAATAATATTTTTATTATTTAAAAGTGTTCGGTAAACTCGATTAGCTCTGCAAGTGAAAAAAATGTGAGTGTATTAGTAAAAAAAATGTGAGTGTGAGTGTATTGAGTTGTTGGGGAGGGTATATTGGATTTGTGCATATGTTTCTAACGCCCAGAAATATTGGTCCAACACCCACCTTAAAGTATACCGATCGACTCAGGAACCAAACAAATTTAATCAAAAATTAGTGGTAAATGAAGCAAAATCACATCTACAAATTTTGTGCAGATCGTTCCATAATTAATCGTAGCTCCCATATAAGGCCCACTTCCGAAAATCACTTTAAAAAGCATAACTCACTCAAAAATGTTGGTATCCAAATAATATTTAACACAAATATATTTCGTATGCATACAAATAATACGGTACAATTTTATTATGATCAGTCCATAATTAGTCGTAGCTCCCATAAATGAACCACTTCGACAAATTCGACACAAATAATATACAGAAATGATGACACCTATTTTTATAAGACCCTCCCCGTAATCAACTTTAATCTCCATAAATCTTTCAAAATTATTTATATCGAGATAAAGTTTAACACACATAATATTTATATTCACAGAAATCATGACACTAAATCTTTAGATGAACGGTCCATAATAGGTCATATCTCCCATATAACGCCCATTTCTGAAAAACTGTTTTATACATATACTGGGTGTAGGGTATTATATGGTCGGGCTTGACCGACTATACTTTCTTACTTGTTTACCAATACACTCACATTTTTTTCACTTGCAGAGCTTCTCGCAGCTACATTTGCATACGAGTGAATGTTTGACACTCTCATGCCAGTAAATGTCAAATAGAAAAAAATAATGTTGCCATGTATATTTTCCAATGAATAGAAAGTTCATAATATGATATTTATTATTGAAATTTTAGTTTGTTTTATGAGTGATTGTAAATAAATTTCTTATAAATAATATTGACAAACAAAATGTTTTAATTTTGGAGAATAAATATTATTAAAATCATAATAATTATAGTTAATGAAAATTTTCCCTCATGAAAAATTTTTATGTGATCAATTCGGTAACTCTATTTTTCAATCAAAACAAAAATGGAAGTAAAATTAAATTTAAAAAATATAATAAAATTAATTAATTTATATCGTTCCCATCCTCTTCTGTGGGATATGAGTGATAAAGCATATAGGAGGAACGATTTGAAAAGCAAGGCCTTCGAAGCAATTTTTAATAACTTTTTGAAGTTTACGCTTTGACAACATTTTGAAAATGAACTCTCACTGTCCTGTGTAAACAGTAATGCTAATTGCAAATGATTCAAGTTTTTCGAATAACTTTTCGTATATAATACGTACACAGTACTCGCATGCGAGTACTAGCATGTGTAAACGGGGTGTTATGAAAAACAATTTTGTTAGAAGTTTCTTTGCTCAAAAAAATATTGTTGTTTTCAGTGTTTTTCGCAGAGAAGATGTACATATAATATAGTCTACTTGCAAGTAATTACTTGCATGTGGCAACGGAGGTTACATCTTGAAAATGCTCTAAGTAGAGTAAGCTAAAATTCCCTACAACATAGTTGATATACAGCCATAAGGCTTCATTAGTCTTTACTTTCTGTTGCTGTTCTGTTCCGTGTCGTTCTGTTGTTAAATTTTTGTAGTTAGTTTTTCCGTATAAACGTATCAGCTTTTTAGGCAAACAGACAACGCGTACCGCGAAAATAAATCAAAAAATACAAATCAAGGTTTTTTTTATTGTACAATATGTCATTAGTTTCGACTAAAGTAATGAGTCATCCATCGTTTATTTTTTATATTTTTATAACTTTAATTAAATTTAAAGAAATTTAAAATTTTTGTAATAAACCAAAAAAATTTTTTTGTTGTTCGGATGTCAGCTGTTTTGTGCTGTCACTTACAATTACTTAGCAAATTTTTGTTTTCAACAGGTTCGTCCGCAACGGCACGGAAAGTAACAAAACAACTAACGACTTCTACACATTTTCTATTTAACAGAATCAAGTCAGCTGATTCGGAACGGAACAGAAAGTAAAGACTAATTCTGCCTATAGTCAAATGTTATTACACATTACTAAACTTTTTTGTGTTTTGGTAAGACTGCTTCGATTGTTGTTGTTGTTGTTTTCAATAAAAAAAAAAACAAATTTGTTGTTGTTGGATGAAATGGAGTGTGTAGAAGAAACAAACAAATATTCAAAGAAAATAACGGAATATTTCGCACAAAAACAACACATTTGTTTGATGCATATTTACGCCAAAAGTTATTACACACATTTTATTCGTGTAAATATCATAATTTTTTTAGCTGTCTTGTTGTGTTAAGTAGGCGGGTTTTACATGATTGTAGAAGAGGATTGCGCAAAATATTAATATTTAAATATTTAATCCACGAAAATGATCAAAAGGAAGCATTTAAATATTGAAACACGACACGATTCGAGGGTGTGACCAAATTTAAAATGGGAACTTTGGCTTCGGATCTTGTGAAAATGTATGGAATTTTGCAGAAAACTGTATACAATTTAGTAAAAAAGAAGGACACTTGTGGGAATTTAGAAGATAAAATAAAAAGTGGACGAAAACTCGTTATAGGCCAAAATAATTTTCGTAATTTGTAATAACATTTGACTATGGCTGTACATAACTATGTACATACATACATACATACAAATGTTTGTAGGTTTCGGAAGAAAATAAATATTGTAATCACCAGGTATTCGCTATAATCGAATTTTACTGTATTTAATAAAAATAGGGCCAATAAAGGCATTATAATCAAAGTGATATCAGAGTCTTAATCCAAACCGAATTGCCTCTCTAACAAAATATGTTTACATAATAAAAAGATAATTTAAAAAAATTATTTAGTGAAAGCACAATTTAAATTCAAGGTAGATTATCTTTGGAAAATAAAATTCATTTACAGAATGTTGCCCATGAAGTTATCATTCATAAATTTATTAAAACATTGTATGGCTGTCAGTAACTCTGTATGTATAGGTATAACTTTAGAGGCAATTTAACAGATATGGAATGTTAACAGATACGCTACTATTGTATTAAATAAAAATGTCATTCTAATTATTATTTGTTTTAAGTATCGGACCACTTCACAGACACAAGGGTGTCCGTGAAGTAACAAATCCCTAAGGATCATCATTTCTCCTGTACGAGCTGCTGATCAAATATGTAGGTATATTGTTTTTTTTTTTTTTTGTACTTTGGTTTTGCACAAAACTTCACAATTATTAACATTAAAGGTGATTGATTGTACATCAAAAACTTCAATAGAATTGAAATAAAAACAAATGCATACATACAAATTTAATAAAAACTCCTTGTAATGCAAATATACATAGACAAAATGATTAGTTTTCCTATGAAAACTGTTACGAAAGTGGTTAATAATTGTGAATATCTAAAATCAATATTCGCAATTCGAACAACTAAACTCAACTCAACTCAACAAGAGCTGATTTCCATGTTGATATTGGCAATTTCAATAAAGTATCTATTAGTTTTTAGTTACATCACTTTTTGTTCCGTTTGGTTCGTTTTGTTAGAGAACAATAATAAAAGTCATAAAACGTACATTATGACAATAATCAATTGAAGTTGTAATAAAAATCAAAATGATATTTTTGATTGTGCTGCCGAAGTAAATGGACGCCGATGGGAGGTAGCATTTTCAATATGTTGAAAG
The DNA here is from genome assembly GCA_950370525.1 of Bellardia bayeri. Classification (NCBI taxonomy): domain Eukaryota; kingdom Metazoa; phylum Arthropoda; class Insecta; order Diptera; family Calliphoridae; genus Bellardia; species Bellardia bayeri. The sequence continues at coordinate 89,588,365 of OX493268.1, read as the reverse complement.
CAAATATTGAATATATGAAGAGAAAACATTTCGTTTGTTATTTGCTATTTTTTCACTTTGATTACAAATTCTTTACATAATTTGATGAAAAACATGAACCAATCAAATATCAATTGAAAGGGCTCGCCTCTATTAAGAACTCAATTTGTCTATATACATACATACCTGCCTATGTACATACATATATATTGTGTATATGTGTATTTATGTGTGTGTTTTATATTACTTAACTCACTATTAGATTAAACCATTTTATATGCAGCCACATTATTATTATTTTTTTTTTCTGTCCTTGTGACTGAAATTGTCAATAAACTTTATGATTTTAACAAGTGCTAAACTCCAACCAAATGTTTCTTCTGCAAGGAAAATGGATGCTGAAAGAGAAAAAAAATGTAAAGAGGAAACTAACTAAAAGATTTTATTGAGTGGTTTATGAAAATCGCTTTTTGGCCAATATCTTTTCATTTTGCAGGATTTTTTATGTTTATTCGCAACATAAAAATGGTCGGAGCGACGTGAATTTTTGTTAGTAAATGTATCTTTTTTGTATGTGTGTGTGTGTGTGTACACATACTAGCAAACATAAAGCCTTTACTGCCAAACGATTTATTTTATGTTATCCTTTAAATCCTATTTTACGACAAAAAGCAGCAGCGACTGCAAACGACAAAATAATGTGGAGAAAAAAATCCAAGTGAACTCTTGCTGTTAATATGTTTGAATATTGTTGTTGACAGTTTTGTTTCAATTTAATACGCCCTCTCAATAATATTTAACCATTTAAAGCCACTGTCATTGTCATTGTCATTGCCGACGGAGGTAAAGTTAAAGTGATGAAACTTGAAAGCAATAATTTGTAGTTTAAATTTAAGACGGTTTATTTTTAATTAGTTTTTAATTAATAATGCCATTAATTAATATTGGTTAAATATTGATTTTAACTATTTTCATTAATCACAAAATACCATAAAAATATTTTATTTCAATATTTCAAATATCGATTTTTGTTAAATATGTATTTGTCTCTGATTATTAGCCTAATAGTGACAGGTGTTTAAATTAATATTTTCATAATGTACAATTAATGTTGTCTGTATAACGAGCATTGTTTTTCTTTTTACACAAATACAAACATTAACACTCCACCCCCCAAAAATGCCACAGACGTTGTTATAGAATGACAGTGTCATAATCATTGTGCTCATCATCATAATCATCTAATAATTCTATAACAAACAAATCAAATGGCAATATTATTATGCTGGTTATTTATCTCAAATTCTATACACAACAGGTTCATTGTATTCCCAAACCAAACATTATACGGATTTCAATCTACAAACGAAAGAAAAACCAACAGACAGACAGACAGACAGACAAACAAACAAACAGAAAATAAACTACACAAATTTCTGCAGGCAGAAACCAAAGTTGCATTTGTGTTTGTTCACCCTTCATTTAATAAACCATAAGTTTCTTATTCGATTTTGAACAGATTTTTTACTTGTTTAGTAAATGCGTGTGTGCATGAATGAAAGTGTGTATGTTTTAACACCACGCACCCTGCCAATTATTGCTGTGGGAAAACTGTTTCGGAACAAAAACCTCCCTTACATAGGACGATTTATTCTTGTTGGCCACTGTGGTTTTTCGGCTTGAGCCCAGGCACAAATTATTGCCTTTTCATGAACTACTTTATGACTTGACTTTTGTTTATAAAAAAGTTTCTTTTTGTATCTGGCGCAACTGTTTATTTACTTGTTTGGTGTAATCATAGCAAAGTTATTTTTTTTTTTTTGGTTCACGTCACAGATCACAACAAAAGTTGTAACATGAAAAATGCTTTAATGCTTTTAATTGCATTACAAGGATAGCGTTTCTCATTGTACTTGTCTTATTCTGAAATTTAACATAAACAAATGTTTAACTTTGAAAATATTTGTACAAAAGTTTAAGCGACTAGACATGAGTAGTCGTATATGCATTTTTTGTTCTGTGCAAAATATCATTTCCTATGACATGATTTAGTATTTTAGTATTTAATTAATAATTTATATGAAATTTAGAAATATTTTTTAATTTTATCGTTCGTCTGATCTGTATTTGATCTAAAATCATTTCGTATGATATGATTGATATGACAATTTTCAAAGTGGCTTATTGTTTGTCTTGTAGCTTATTAAATAATATCTATTTAAATGTCAATAAATTCAGAATTCCATAAAAATCAGGCAAGTCTTTAAAATTATTTAGCATGAGATATTTAGACATATGAAACTGTATCGTGTGTTTGCCATATTTTTGATAATTTTTTAATATGCATTTACTTCTGACCGTTTAGATGTTTTCTTTGTCATCACAGATACAAACAGAATAACTCAACGTTTAAGCTACATTCATACATTTTCAATGAAAAGCTTAATTCTATTTTGTCATAACATTTCATTGGTTTATCGTGCTGCAAAAATCATAAAATAAAAGTGGGTGTAAAACGAGAAAAAAGAAATGAAAGTATTTCAATATACACATTCTATAAAAGCATCCCCAACAAACCAACGAACAGAACATGGAGTGGAGTTAGAGGAATTCAAATACAAATAAAAAAAAAACACTGTAAAGAATAAAAGCAGAATCCATGACATCGTATTTTAATTTAATTTTAAATTAAATGTCAGCATAAAAGATAATGTTAGTGTTATTTCAGAATATCTACTTTGTTCGTTGCGTTGTTGTTTATTTATGTTATTGTAGTAGATTTTGGTTATAGAGCAATAAAGTTGTGTAAAAATAAGAAAAAGTTTATTCAAAAAATAAAATCTACAATAATACTCGTCCTTTCTTGTCAGAATCTTCTCCCGTATAGATCTATAAAGGAGTCTTCACTTTTCCAAAAGCATTTTATTTTTGTTACCTTTAGACAAACGTAAAGTAACAATTTAAATTATGCATCTTTAAATGAAAATTCTAAGCAACAAAATAGGTACTTTTTCATTTTTAACTCAAAAGCATTGTTTAAGTTTATTCAAAATAAACTTGATTGAAAATGTACAAAAAATTCTTGAAAAAAAGAGAAAAAGAACAACCTGGCGCAAGTCTATTTTGTTAAAGAACCTCACACACAAATTCCTGATGAGGGGTTGAAATTTGAATTTCTAATTCTATTGTGAATGATTTTGTGTTATCTCTTTATCTAGCGCTCTCTCTTTCTGTCATTCTCTTTTTCATGTTAAACGAAAGGAATTTAACAACAACAAAATGGTTTACTCCTCCCTCTGTATCCAAATCAACAACATGAAAAACAAAATAAATAATAATAAAAATGAAAAAAAAAAAAAATAGAAAACTTAAACATGCACAGATGAAGATACATACACGGTTACAACTATTTCACTTCCGGTTGCTACTGACAATGCTCGAACAAACACTCGTACACACACATTTGTACAAAGGTAACGCTTTCAATCCATACGCACACATGTACACACAAACACACGCACTCCTGAAATCAGAGCATCCACAACTTGAATTTCGTAGCTTAGGGACCCAAATTGAAAATTCCAAACATCGACAATAACAACTTTTGAAGATGGATGTTTTCGGAGAAAGAATTTGTTTTCGTTACAGATCTAAACATCAAGAGCAGTAACAGTAGCAACAACAACTTTTGTACTTGACAAGAGATAAATAATTTTCGAACCAACATCCCAAAGACACAAAGACTTTCCCAAACTCAGGGCGACTCTAGAATGATGCATGTTTGGTATTTTTTGCAAATTTTACTTTAATTGTTTTCGTAGTCAAGGCAATCATCATTTATCGAGAAAAAAAACTACATCCTTAAAAGGAAAGAAAAATTTCCTTTTCAGCAGCAACAACATTTTTAAATTGTTTTGTTTTAATTAGCAACAAAAAACTTTATATTTAATGTTAGATTCCTTTTTACTAATTTTACTTTACACGTACCTCAATATTTGAATGTAACGAATGTAATTTGAATGTAACGAAGGATTAATCTATATTTTTAACAACACCAGGTTATTCCACAGCCTTAAACAATTTATATTTCTGAAAATAATTTAATAATTTTCAACCGCAAATATTATTCTGTTCTTTTTGATTCCATTGGTTCAATTGTTCTACTCTTTTCTTTTTTAAATATTTTCAGTAACAAGATGAATATATGAATGAAAATGAAGGTATTTGACTGAAATTGTCATCGATTGTGTCGATTTAGGATTCTTTTTAGTGTAACTTATTTCACTCTCAAATCCGTGATAAACAATTATGGTGCGATTGTTAAATAAAATCAAGCCAGTCAGCGATTTTTACACTTTTATAGCGTTAAAGTGCTTTTTTTTATACAAATATTTAAAGAAGGAACCATCTATACAATATTGTTTAATTTGATAGTTAATCATAAAACAGAATTCAAAATTCAAAATGTTATGAGAAATACTTTTAGAAAAATCATAGAAACAAGTAAAATATTGGCCCGAAAACGAAATGTTTCCAAGTGAAATATACATATAATTTACATAATTATGTGAACAATCACTTTTTAAATTTTTTTTTTCTATTTATGAATATTTTAAGCCTGGATTTCTTTTCCGCCGTTCAAAACGGGATCATAAATCTTTGGAAATAAAAGAGAATTAACGAAAATCGTTAATGGTGTTGGACAAATAATTAAAACATTCACCATTGTTTTATTATTGCTAATAATTTTCCAATTTGTTGACCCAAATGTCTGCAAAGTGATAAAGGCCACCTCAAGGTTTTTGCATAATTCATCTAAATTGTTTTTGTCTTCCGAACTTTTCTCAACTTCGTTTTACAAGTTCTCAATTGAATTGTGCTTGCCATTTAAAAACATTTATGTTTTATTCCTCTAAACAACGCTTCACAAGTCGTGAAGTGTGTTTGGGATCATTGTCGTGCATAAAATTCATAGCAGCGGCAAATTTTCTTCAGCGAATGGTATCATCGAATTTTCTAATATACATATTTTTATGTTAATGTTGATCCATTTTTTACGAAATTCTGGCTATTACTTTACCACCACCCAACGTGTTTAATTGTTTTTATGGTATAATATGGATGATACTGCTGATTAATCGGACGCCATACATACCGTTTACCATCAGATATCCAGCGGCAAAACATTGATTCATCACTCGAAAGTATGTTTTTTCAAAAGCTTATCGGATTTTTAAAGTTTTCTCTGCAAACTTTAGCTTTAATTTTATATTCTTTTTCGAAACAAAAGATTTGCGTTGTACGATGCAGCCGCGAAGAGAAACTTCGTCTTATTTTTCTAGAATCTAGATAAAACTTCAATCCCATGCGATGTCTGCACTTCAACTTGTATTTACCTAGAAGTTTTAAATGAATCAGCTTGAGAGATTCTTTTTATTATTTGATCTTTTCTCTTGTTTATTTTTTGATGTTTGGCAGCTCTTGCAACATTTGTATTTATCCCATAATTACACACATATTTAAATGATTGATGGCGTTCTACTTGTTGTAATACGAAATTTATTAATTTAAATAAATTTTCTTTCTTTTTTTTTTTGGATCAAGTCAATGCTTTACCCATATCTTTATAATTTTGCATGAAAAAATTTTTTTAATACTTCCCAACAACATTTTTGGGGAACAATTTGAAAATATGTTATTATAAAACTAAGATTAAAACAAAGTTTAAAATGTTTTACTGATGTGTCCACCTCGCAAAATAACGCATTATTTTACAAAATATTTTGATTATAGAGAGAAATAACTGCAGAATTAAGAGCGTAAGACATAAAAGTACCGTTGAAATTGCAAAAGAAACATTAAAAATTTTAAATTGAGTGAGATTGTATTATGTTTTATGTTTTAATTCACATTTTAAACTACAAAGAGAATCTATCTGTATTCCAGGATAATATAAGTTAAGTGAGTGAAAAAATCGAATAATATAAATAAAATATTTTAATATATTGGGAAGATCAGAAGAGAATGATGAACAAATAATCAAAATAATTTCAGAGGGATATTATAAAACCTGCCTTTTTAATACTATGTGGGGGAAGCACCTAACTTGGGAATTGTACTTCACTTGCAGAGCATAAAGTAATAATAATAATTTTATGCAAATCAGTCCCCGGAATATACTATTGTTTATAGTTGTGTGTTTGAGTGAATTATATCTCTATAGTAATTTCTAAAGGGTATTTTGTACATTTAAAGAGGGGATCTCATTAACGATTAACATCAACATACATAGAACATTTTATTGACTTGGTGATTTTCAGAAACAATTATAATTATTAATTATTTTATGGCGATACGAACATATTATAAGCGTTAAAGTGCATGTGACTACATATATACTTATTAAAACACATCGCCTTTGCCATTATACATACTATAGCGGATGAAAAAATATTAAAATTATTTACAAGCTTTGCGATAAATTTCACAAATGATTAATTTACACTGGCGTGCAAAACCGAGTGCATGTTCAATATCATATTTACTTACCATTTTCTCTTTTATTAGAAAAAAAAAACAATATTGAAAGAAATGATTAGGCAACAAAAACAAAAAAAAAATCAAACATAAAGCAACTCAATTAAATCCGTTTTGCACGTTTTCGAGATTCCATTAGGGCCATTATTACAACTTGCCTCTAATGTTCTTAATAGTAAAAGGTAACTTTAATTAAAGTGAGGAATAACATTTTTCGTTATTACAACTTCCTTGTAAAATAAAATAATTTTTTTCTACAATATGGCAATACCAGTGAAAAACCGATTACTTTTGACAAATTACGAACAGAAACAGTAAATTGTTTGTGTTAAAAAAAAATAAAGCAAACATATGCTTTCCATTTTTGTTTATCAAATTATTTATTGGCAAAACAAAATTAAAATTAATTTATTTTTCATGAAGTTGAGATTTTTCCACAAAATATGGCAACTTCAAATACATAAACCTCACTATAAATTTAAAGGCAAGATGATCTTCCCTTTAGCTTATCGGTCGGTTTTAGATTAAAGCAAACTTATAATAACCAAATACTTCTTATCTGTCCGATAACATCATTTCGTTAAGTATTGCCAAGTTGTAATAAGGGGCCTTAGTATGGTTTTATTACAATCAAAATAAAAAGTTGGTTTAAAAGTATTTTCTATTCTCAAATCTAAATCGAAAATTATTAGAAATATAATTAAGCTTGATACCTGAATATATATTGTAATTAACAATAATTAGTTATGTAATTCATTTATACAACTAAAATTTGTATTCTAAATTAATTTACCAAGTGAAATAGCCCAGAGTCACTGGGGTAATTAACCCCAGAATACTGCCAATTATCCTACACACACAGATAACGTAAAATTTTCCATATTTCGAAAACGATCTAACCAGTTCAAAAAATTTCCTTATTCGTATTGAGAATGTCAAATCAATCAAAAAGCATTGAACGTTTAAAAATTTATTTGTAAAAGACAGATTATATTTCAGTCAGTATATTAAGGCAGCGAATTTTGAATATAGGTTCTCGACATGTGGTAAAGTATGTAAACATACATTTTCTATAATCCGAACAAAGTTTGTCTCAGTTGACAAACAGAATCATGTCTGCCAAACTAACGCATTCTACAACACCCACTGTGCACAGCTAGAAACCAAATTAAAGTAAACATTGGTGGCAACATAAAAATGACCAACATTACAAACATTTAATTTGTAAAATTTGTTTAAAGCCAACCCCCCCCAACACAATGCTGGAATAAAATGGGATAAGAAGAGAAGTTGGCAGGAAGAAAACTTAATTTAGCATGTAATAAGTCACAACAATGTTTCCTTAACATATTGGCTTGGAAGTGTGCGTTTTAAATGTTTGTGTGTGTATTTGTTCACAGTGTTGACACGTGAGTTAATCTGCAAATATACAGTTAGTGGTAGACAGGGCTAATACCACTTCCTCCTTCTGCTACCGCATGCCCTTCAGCATTCGTACAAGCGAATTGAGTGTGTTGATTGTGTTCTTAGTAGGCCTTTCCACAATTACTTTATTTATATAATATAACTGTGTATTTGTATGTGTACGTGTGTTTGTAAATTGTTTATAGAAAATAATAAAATTAACTTATCATGGAAATCAGTCTTTCGTTTTGTCGCCCTTTATGTTTTCCATTTTATTTGTATTGTTTCTGTTTCTAACCAAATGATGATGATGTTGAAACATGTAAGATTAAAATCTCTTCTATTTATGTTCTGTTTACAGTGTTTATTGGCTGGTATATTAAATATTACTGCTTCTTATTTTTATATATTGCCACATGTTGCTGTGTAACTGTTGCAATGTCACGTGCTCACCCGTAGAAAAAAAAATCACGACGTGTGTGTGAACAACATTATGAATTTTTCATGATTAATTAATTTTTTTACCATTCGTTAGGAGTAAAAGTACACCAGGAAAAACAAATACATACATACATACATACATACATATAAAAATAGATATAAATTGTTAATTGAAACTCATTTACGAGCACAAACTGTAAAAAAAAAAGTAAGAGAAACTATTTTCAATTCCCAAAACTCTTATTTAACTATTGAAGGAAGTGGTAATATAGATACTCATATCCCTGTAGTTACAAAAGAAAGTTCAAAATAATATATGGCAGATTATTTTCTTATAAAAAGTCAAAAGTTTTGTTATTTATTTGCTGCACACCCTCTCTCCTAACAACATGATAAATTGCTTGTGTTCATAGTTGTCTTAATGTTACATTAATATACTAATTTCTCGGCAACCATAAATCACAGATAGATTTATACCTAGTGCTCTCTGATTGTCTACTCTCCCCATCAGTGTTCGAATTCTTTGGGATAACATGGCGGAGGAAGAAAAACAGAAAATAATTACAAACCGTCGATGAAATTGACTGGCATGCTGCATCATGATTTTTCATCTATTATCTGTATGACCAATTTTTTCCAGTTTACAAGTGACACTTTTTATGTTTCACTTAACAAAATATCTAAAATAGTTGCTTGAATATTTTTAACCACAATTCGGTTTTTGGTTTGTCAGAAGGTTGTTAAACAAACCAATTTCTATAGTTTACACAAAGTGCAATTTACCAATCTGTATAACATTGACAAAACATTGTCAGAATATTGTTATTTGTGATGTTTTCCTCTTTTACTATTTCCAATGAAACCACAATAACCAACGATACAGACGACAATCAGTTGTATCGTATGTATCTAAATACATATTTACATTTTGGATTCAAAATATTTTTGTAAGCGAAATTAAAAAGAATTTATGCAAAGTAAAATCTGCTGCCAGTAGTATAAAATAAGCTATTACATATATTTTACATTTAAAGCTGAAATGTTCAGTTTATGAACATCACATAAACTCAAATTTAATCACACACACACTGAAACTGTTCAGTACGATTATTATAAAAATGACTACCCGGGGGTAAAAACAGCAAAACAGCAACAAAGAAAAGAAGAATACAAATAAAATATTAGTATGTGTATTATTTTTGCACACACCAACTATGACCGACTAAATTGTTTAAAGGTTTCCAACCAAGAGAGAAAGCAAAAGTCATATTTTGAATATTACGGATGGAGGAGGTTGGGTGCTGCTGCAGCAGGCTGGCTGCATGTCGTTGGAGAGAAAAAAGAGCTTTACTTTATGCGACAATCAAATTTACAGCTTCATTAAATTGGTTTTCCTTTTTTCTTTCTGCTACTTAAGCATTAGTCTGTCTGATCTTTGGTATACTTTTACTGGTAGACATTTATTTACATAGTTTCATAAATTATATGCATACATACTCACAGATACCCGTGTAGAACTATAGCAGAAGCAAAAACACGCAAGAACTTAAGGTCCCAAAGTGTGAAAGTGGAAGCTTAATGTTTCCTTGTGGTTTACATAAATGTCCAAACTTTTTTTTTTAGCAAATAGTTAGTCTTTATCTTTATTCTTGCTTCTTTTTTTTTTGGTATCTGAGAATATAGATACATATTTACCAAAATCAACAGGTGGCTATTTTCCTAAGCCTAAAGCAGCGCTGTAGAAGTTGAGGTAAAAAATCAACTTGTTTATTTAAAACTACTTTTGGAAATTATTTTAATCTTAAATACCAAAACAAAACTTAAAAATCATTTAAAATTGTTTTTTAGTTTATTTTTAAATTTGTTTCAATAATATTTTCGTAGAACCCGAGAACGTATTTAGCCTTGTCAAATATTATCTATGTGCAGCATTTTTAGAACATGAATTATCTCTAACTTCTATTATGTTCCAGTTTTTGCTCTATTAGGGTGCTATATATTTATTATATCTTACAAATATGCATGTATGTATATGAATGTTAGAGATGTGTTTTCCAGAAAAATAAAAATAAAAATGAAAAATAAATATTGAAGCAAATTAAAGGCAACTTTTGGATTTGATTTGATAAATGGTTTTTAATAATTGTAAATCAATGTTAATTCCAAATGTACAACATAATAATGGTCACTGTCAGACTAGAATACACCACCACCACCACCACCACACAATTCACACATTTCTATTCTTCATCTCTTCCCCCAACAACAAAAAAATCTATTCTGACAAGAACAGGAATAACAGCAACAATATCAAATATTCCTAAGCTGTGAAAATGGCAGGGTGTTAGCTGAGCAACATCCGGAGGGGAGAGTGCGCTCATTCACATGATGTTTATTGGTGATTCTATGGCGCTAAAGACAACAATTTTAGTTTGATTTTAAGCTTAAAATGTCATTCTAAAGGCTTTAAACGAATTATCCTCGTAGCAGGAGGGGAGGGGTATGTATGGCAGTTTAGTTATTTTTGCTTTTTGATGTTGTTTTTTCTTTTATTATTTTATTATTTTGCTAAAGCATTGTTAATAAAATTAGCATATAAATTAACTTTATCGTGTATTATGATGTGGTTTATTTTTTAGAATATCACATTACTACATTATACTCGTATGCCTGCGTTTGTTGTTAAACAAAACAACATCTAAACATTTGAAAAATGGAAAAAGCCATCCAAAATTATTGACATCTATTTTATGTCAGTTGCAATCCTCTTTTCATTGTCTATTTCACCCAAAGCCATGTTATTTGTATTATGAAATTTCTATTTAAAAGGATTTAAATGAATATTATCGCTGTAGAACGTTTCGTTCAGCTCATTATTATGCCTGTACACGTCTGACTGTAAATCAATCTACCAGGATTAAGCTTGATAGTGATGACGATGATGACAACATAAACTGAACTGAATAACATGACTAAAAGTTAATGTGGTGTTTGTTAAAATATTACAATAATAGTTACATTTGAACTATTTAAGAGCTCTACTGCTCTATTCATATGTATTTTCCTGCACACACTTTTAGAATAATAATCAGTTGGAAATAGAAAACGTCTTCGCTTTCCATTCCACTCTGTCCTTTGGCTTTACGGTTATATTTGGCCAGAACTTTACTCACCTGCACTCTTGATTCAGTTAATCCAATGCGCATTGCAATTTCTTCGCGCATAAATATGTCGGGATAGTGGGTTTTGGAAAAACATCTTTCCAGTTCATTCAACTGTGCTGGTGTGAAACGTGTTCGATGACGTTTCTGTTTATTGTTTTTTTCCGAATTCTGTAAGAAATTAATGATATAAAATCAAATTTTGGAATTTAATTTTTAGTATAGTTAAGCGAATTATTATTACTAAATTGAAAACATGCAAACTATTTTAATTATCAAATTAAACATTTAATACCATACTACGCGTACTTAAATATTCTACATATTGAATTGGGAGGCAGATATTCATTTTTAAAATTGAAGAAATAAATGGGTCTATAATGATTTGTCCATTATTATACAAGTCTGGTCACATGTACATATATGTAGTTAATGTCTAACGCTATCTATGGAGCATAAGCTTTTTGTTACACAACCCAAAAACACACCAAGGGGGTTCCTTATTTAAACACATAACTGTTTCCCAAACTTTGCAATTTGTGCATTTGTTCATCCTTGCAAATGAACTATCAAAAATTGTATGAAAATTTGTTTGCCCAAATCTTATTTCATTAAATTTATAGAGACTTTTTTATATCAATTAAAACATTCCTTATAAAGAGGAATACAAATTATCCATAAACTTTACGTTGGTTGAAGAACAAAGAATGCGCTATTAAAATAAAATTTCCTAAATTTTGAGTAAATGCGAAGCTGATAAATTTCTGATATAAAATTCAATAATAAATCAAGCTGAGAACTCAGATATAAGACTAAGGAATGCTCTAAAAATGCAAGTAGAAAGGAAAACAAACAAAAATATTTAAAAATGGTTTTTAAAAAAAAATATTTAAACAAGTGATCGAATAAAACGACGACAAAATTTACTAAAAGTAATAAACAACTAGTCAGCAAAAAAAAAAAATACAAATATTTGAGGTTTTTCTCAAACTTGTTATCTTCTTAAGATCGTGGCAATGAAGATTAGTAGATTAAAATCACACGTCAAAAACAAACAATATTAAATTGATTTAGTTTAACGGACTTTTAGATATCGGTAATTCATCCGATATACGAGTATGTAAACATTTTCTTACAATCCAATCAAATTGAAATAAAAAATTAACAAAATAATAGTACAATTTATATTAAAAACATTTACAACAACTTTTTACAATATTTCTAAAATAATAATTAATGGGAAATTACACTTACTTTTATGAGTTTTTATTTTTTTTTTTATTATAAAGTTTTTTGACATTTTAGATTTGGCAAGCAGTCGTATATCAAAATTTGATACATATACATTTATGTTTTTAAGACATTTATATAGATCCACATCGGAGCATAATATATACATTTATTGTTGCACATAAATAATTATGAATTGAGTTGGCAAGATATTTTTTATCGTAATGATTTTTTTTTAGATTTTTATGTTAAATGATTAAAGGTAGAAAAAACACCAAGGAAGAAAAAACAAAAAAAAAAAACATTGATTATTATATAAAATTGTTTTTAAAATGTTTGTGGGTTTTCTTCGAACTCACCTGATCTTGTTGCTGCATACTATTATTGTTGTTGTTATTAATATTATTGTTGTTATTATTGTTACCAAGTGAATTTTGCGTATCGCATAAATTACTGGAAACATGCAAACGAGCACTAACGCCACCACCTCCACCATTCAAGGAGATGTCATTGTTACTGGGCGGACCATTTGTTAAATGCCCAAAACTATTGACACCGGCATGAAGAGCAGACAGGGCGGCTTTTGGTAAATCACAATCTTTGGGACCTACAAGTAGATAAAAATATATAAATTGTTTTTATTTTTAATACAAAATATAAATCGCAAAATCGTCTAGTTACTTGGGATGAATACTACTGGCGTTAATGGTAAAGATAAGAATTTAGCAATTTCTTCTATAATCCTGTATAGTAACAAATTATACTCAATTAGGAGCTTAATTTCCGTTGATTTTAAAATCAAGTTTTAGTTTTGGTTTAGTTTTTTTTTAGTTCTTTAAAATTGTATTTCTCCTAAGACCACAATTGCAAAATTTTAATGATTTCTTGAAGCTTCATCACCCAGTAAATATGTACACCAATTACAAGTTTGTCCTTGTTATTTTAATTGTTGTTTAATTTTAAAATTGGTTCGTGTTTTGTAAGATTGAAAATATATGTATGCTTTAATAAATCAAATAATCTATAAATAATCTTAAATTATGAAAATAAAAATTTTTAATATAATAATTGAGTTTATTGAAATAAAGAGAATTTAAAATTTGATATAATATGTACAATAGAGTGGTTCGTCTTCCATACAAAAGAAGTTTTGTCAGTCACCCCCTTTTATTATTTTGTTTACTGTGTCGGTATTTTTATTATAAGTTTGTCGTTTAATTTGTAACACATCGTAGAACCAAAACTATGTATATTATTATTATACTCTGGGTCCATATGAAATTCCAAGACGATCTAGCAATCTGTTCGTCTATTGTAGACACGATAGAGCCTCGAACAAAAGACATAGGGTGATGAAATTTTACCAAAATATTCTATGTTAAACAGGACTCTGTGACTGGTGCCAGAGTAATAGACTAACCTAACTTTTAGACCACCTCAATATTTTTCAAAAATATTTTGCTAGGAGGCAACATGTAAATAGAAATTAATAAATGAAAATGATAATTACAGCAAATTTCGAACCACCAGGTAACACTGGTTGAAAGATTGATGTTTGTCTGTTGGCTTGCTGGCACCGCAAGTGGTGCAGAGGGTTAGAACGCAGAGAAAGTGGTGTTTCTCGAAACATATGTAAATTCAACTACCCGGGTTCGAATCCCAGCCAAGAAAATTATCAATAAAAATTTTAATAATAAAAATTTTTCAAGTTGTAAAACAATTCCTACCTTCAGTAAAAATAATTTAATGAAAATTAAATTTAATGAACTCGAGCCCGACTAAATAATTATCAAAAATTTTACTATTTTCTTTAAATATATGGCAAATAATTTCGTGAAATTTCACTCATATTTCTTCAATTATAAAAGGACAAGTCCTGCAATACTGTCCATTCGAAAATCACTTATATACCCACAAATCTAATATACATAGGTACATATAAACATCGTTATCAAGTTGAAATGTGACATCAGTAATAATCATACATACTCGTACATATATGTATGTATGTATGTATGTATGTATGTATGTATATAAAATGGAAGAAGAGTATAACAATCTTACTTGTTTCTATTTAAGATGATTGTATATCAGATGTTATTTTTTATTATTGTTGTATTTTTTGTTTTATTTGTATTGGTATTATCTTATATGTACATATGTATTGGTATACATATTTATTTTATTATGATTATTTTCACAATATTATTGCACACATTCACATACACCAATACATATATTATTATATAAATCACAAAGCACAATTTATACGTAAATTGTATTATTATTTGTTATATTTTTTTATTTTAAATTTGGAAATCCGTCATTTAAAAGTTGTGAACTGATGCCGCGCGTATGTATCTCACTTAACTGAAATGTTCAAGTAAATTGAATTTTTCAACAACCTGTCATTCAAAAGATGCCAAAAACACCAGTAGAAAAAATGGAAACAAATCATACACACACACGTTCACGACACTCAAACAGACAGACATATATAATGTTGGAAACAATCTCGTAATAAAACAAATGTAAATTCAAATAAAACAAAAAGATACAAACAAATATAAAGCAACACAAACAACTAACAACTTCAGTCAGCCAGCCAGTTTAGTGACTAGAAAAGGAATAAATATGTACGAGATACATTCGTAAAGGTGAGATTTTAAACCCGTGTAATTTCACAAAACGTTAAAAAGGGGTTAGTTTTGCAGTGAAGCCACACACAAACATACACACTCTCTGTCATACATACATACATACATACATATGCTAAACCATATATGTACTAGATCCGACTACGACTGCTGCAACAATTTCCTCTACTGCTGGCTGCTGGTGGTGCTGCTGCTGTTTCTTTTAACTGAACAAACACGAAATGAAGTGGAAAAGAAGAACGAGTATCCATCATTAATCCAAAGTTTTTTCTCAATACAAAAAAATATAAATTTGAACAAATCGTACTCTTAACGTTCACACACATGTTGAAACTTACTAACCCATTAGCAAAGGCCAACAAACAAATCAAATAACTAAATTCCAACAATAACGGCAACAAAGTCAGCAGTTTTGTATCTTGTAGAAGACAAAAGAGATTTGTGTTTGAAACTGATTTCTTTAGACTGACGTCTGCAGGTCGGTCAGTTAGTCGGTCCAAGAATATTTTTTAACACATACATGTGATCAGTTCATGTTGTTGTTTCTTCTCTGCCGAGTCAACAAAACAGATTGTTCAGACAACACAACTGAAGAAGTAAAATACAGAAAGAAAAAATAAAACTCGTAACATTTTATTTGTTTTTAACTCTTTGGTATTGAACATTTTACAAAAATAACAAAACTTCACTTGTAATATACGAGTATACATATATATTTTGTTTTTTTTTTTTTTAACTAAATCAAACATTTACTCATCGCTAGTAGTTGTGAACTCACGCCTGTATGACGACAAATGTTATTTTTTTTTTTCCTTAAATCGTTTTCATAAAACAAACACACTCACATACATACACACATACATATATACATATTAAAAAAAATACTCATATTTGACACATACTGTCAAAAATACACTGAAAAAGCACAATTTAATTCTTAGCGATCAGTCGTTTTTAAGTTCGAATTCAAGTTACAAAGAAAATGCATTATTCATGTTAATTTGTTTTAATTTCATACAATCCCTCACTAGTTAGTATTCGCCCAGTATTTATGGCTGTGTGTTTTTGTATTTACTTGCGAGTGTAGGTGCAAAACTATCAATCTTCTGTTGGAAGGAATTGTTGTTATAGGTTTTAAAGTTTAGTGGGGAAGAAAAACAATTTACATATGTACATATATATTTACTCGCCGAAGTTAGAGAAAACATTTTAAATTGTTTACAAAAGTTGAATTTTTAACATGATCTTCTTAAATCCGTAAATATTCATTTATTCATAACCAGAAATTTTTTTTAGAAAACGTGTCATATTACTAAGTACAAGTATTACGCAATATGTTCTGACTTAGTTTCGAATTTTTATTGTTTCGAGTTGGAATCAATTTTTTAATATAACTAGTGCAATTCCAAATTTTATCGAGCCATAAATAGAGTTTTAAATTTATCTCTTGTTGGATTTCGTTAAAATTGATTTCATGTATTCTACTCTTAAATTTACATTTTTCAATGTTGGACATATCGGACATATTAATAAATTTTTGAAACTCAATAACATCCTCAATAACAAATAAATCATACTATTTATTTAAATATCTACCTCCTTTTTTACTTTTTAATAAAAATTATTTTGAGAAACAAATATTTCAGATATTTGAATAAATACATCAAACATTTAAAAAAAAGTGCAAATAATCAGGCAGTAAGGAGATTTCCAGAAATGTCCTGCAATTGAGCATAGGCTTGATTTGTGAGAAGAAGCTTGTAATGAATAAATGAATTAAATTACAATTACAATTACCATAAAACGATCAGCCAATAAAATGAAAAAGTGGGGAATGCCAAATACGTTATATAATTTTAATATTTATTGTAATTTAATTTATAATTGGATTTTTTTGTCATTATGTTAGCAAAAAAAAACGTCATTGGAATAACTTCTTCAAGTCGTACATTTAAATTTAAATGACGCAGTTTTACAAACCTGCTCTTATGGTATTACATTAAATTCAAAGGAGTTTTTTATAACGATCGATTTGTTATAAAGGGCGATTTTTTAAAAGCTATAGGAAAGTTTTTCAAAAAAAAAACATATAAAATTCATGAAATCTTTATTTGAATCGATAGTACGGTCCATATAATTTAATGTTTGAAGATTATTTCATGCAAATGTTGATCAAATGGTCAATCCGCTTAGTCCAATTTTGGCATACTCTTTCCAACATTTCAGCCGGTATCTCACGAATAAATGCTGCAATGTTGTCTTCCAATGCGTCAATTGAAGCGGGCTTGTCTGTATTGACATGAGTTTTAACATAGCTCCACAAAAAATAGTCTAAAGGCGTTAAATCGCACGATCTAGGCGGCCAATTGACCGGTCCCGAACGCGAACTCGCCTCTCAATAAGTCCATTGTTGCGCGTGCTGTGTGGCATGTGGCACCGTCTTGTTGAAACCATATGTCATGCAAGTCAAGCTCTTGCATTTTGGGCAAAAAAAAGTTGGATATCATCTCACGGTAGCGCTCACCATTCACAGTTACGTTACGATTTGCATCATCTTTGAAGAAGTACGGTCCAATGATGCCACCAGCCCATAAACCACACCAAACTGTGACTTTTTCTGGATGCATTGGTAGCTCTTGCAATACTTCTGGCTGATATTTACTCCAAAATCGACAACTCTGCTTATTTACATACCCATTGAGCCAAAAATGAGCTTCGTCGCTAAACACATTTGTTCGGTAATTCATCGCGCGATGAACTTTCTTAACAGAGCACGCATTTTGATAATAAAATTCAATAATTTGCAAGCGTTGTTCGTTTGTAAGACGATTCATGGTTAAATTATAGACCAAACTGAAGATGTTTGACAATGAAACAAAACACGAAACGTACGTCAGCTGTTTAAACCAGTGTTGCCAAAAACATAATAGCTAAAAAATCATATAATGGCACTTTTGATAAATATTATCTCTAACTTACATTCGCTTACATACAATTTTGGGAAATCGTTTACAAAAACAAATATAAAAGTAAAACACTTAAAGTTGAACTTGTTAGTTTAGTATCTTTTACGATACGATTTGTTTGTTACCTGTTGAATATTGACTACTGTTTATTGCTTAGTCATAAACGTGGCCATTGTATAGTTCATGATTTATTTTAAGATCTCAAATTGATGGTAAAACAACGTTTATGTTCATTCGGCACTTCGGCATTTTGTTTGATGATCAAAAAACAGAAAAAGTGTTAAAAATATAAAATATACACATATTTCAATGATTTTAATACGTAAATTAAAAAATATTGAGTCATATAAATAATGGTGCCTCCGAATTTTCTACTTAAAATTTTTACTTTTTAAATTTACGATTATAATTGCTTATGACTTACTGACATACTCTGTATTGTTTGTCATGTTATTTGCTGTAAGTTATGACGGCATTAAATCTATCTGCATGTATCAAGTAAAGGTGCGGTCACACTTGGCAAATATTTGCCAACAAAGACGTAACCACTAAATGGAATAAATATAAACTCGTTCATTATTAAAAAAAAAACAACGTTCATTTCGGAAAGACACAACAAATATTTAGTTTTTTCATTCTGTTTGATCTTGTAAAACTCAAACAAATTTGTGATAAAACAAGTGATCACGCTTTTTTGAGTAAATATTTGCCATGTGTGACGATACCTTCAGATTGTTAATGGCGTTATGTTAAGTACATACTTGCTTGCATGCATCCATGTATTTCTGTACAATAGCCGGTCGTCTTTCTATATTTGTCGTCTACATTTTAGATATTTCTGCTGTTGCCCTTTTCATTGCTCTTATTGCTGTTTTTGTTGTCAGCAGTTTTATCATGCAAAACTAACGCCGTTTTAACGTTTTAAATCAACATTTTTAACTTAATTTACGCGTCTCTGCTAACGACTACTTACCGGTGAAACATTCATTTGAGATTAATAATATCTACATTAGTCCGGCCCTTAAATATATAGATTTATCTTGAATCAATCTAATAATAACTTACGAAAATTTTTGAGTTTCATATAAGAATAATTAATTTTATATTCTGATAATCTCTCTAAATACGAGTATGAGTAGTATGGATTTACTTATATTCTTGTATGTAGATATGTATATTGCAATTTTTCGCTTTCTAGAGTGCAATAACACTTTTATGTACCAAAATGTATCTACGATAGTTTGTTCAGTACTTAGAATTCTCATCAACATCAACGCATTCCCATCTTATAAATCAGTGTTGACAGTATTTTTTTCAGTCCTCTTCCCCTATTTTCGTTTTTTATCCACGCATATTCCCAATTAAAGATATATCAATATTAGCTCAAAAATGTTCGTTTCAAAGTCCTGTGAAGTGTTGTCGTATTGAAAAGTTTCACATTTCAGCTGTGAACTTTCCACAACAAACTAATTAATTTTTAATCTACATACTCGCCTCTAATATATTATTAAAAAAACGCGTTCACGCAAGTTTATTACATTTGGTAATCGAAGCATGTAATTTAATGTAATTTAGCAAGATTCTTGAATGCTTGTAATGAATAAGCAGCACACACCAATAAATATGTATTTACATTTTCCCAAAACAATCATTTCATTTCCCTTGTGATTGTTAATATTGCATGATTTTGGTCTTGCAAGCAGAGTAAATTTTGTACAGCTCAACTAGTGTTTAATGTTAAAATAATATGTTTTTATTGCTAAAAATTCCCCTAAAATATTTTCCATTCCCGACAAATCCCTAAAAACCAATATAAATCTCTCAAACTGGCAACTCTGCTACAAACATATAAAAATAATATTTTTACTCGGCAACCAAAAAGCACGAATTTAGATGTGCTGAGCAGTAAATCAGTCAAATCATTAAAAGAATGCCAACATACTGCAATACCAAACTTTGCAAACACTGCGCACATTCATCATCTATATCCCACTTGACCACGGCTGTCGATAATGAAATCACCATCGAAGTTTTCTCAATAATTTCTCGTGTAAAACATTCGAAAACGGCTATCGAAAGCGACAAGAGAATGTGCTCCTAGAGCTCACCTGTCGCTCAGTTTGTGGCAGCAAATCTTTCGATCTCGAAGTTTCGCTTACAATATCAATAGCGAGTATTTAGCAGTATTAATTATGAATTAAAAAAAACATCTTTTAAGTTTCTATCTCGATATTGAGAAAAGTTTATAAAATGTTTTTTATTGATATTGCAATCGTGTTCGTAAATGATACATTTAACGATATCGAGATACATTCGCCAGAGATATCGTTAACAGTTTACATTCGATATTGCTAAAGATTCGTTTGTAATGCGATAGCAATACTTCAACAATGAATATTTTGTTTCAATTCCATTTTATTCACATAAAAAAATGCTATTTCTAGTATTACTTTAAGAAACTTAACAATTTATTTCATATTTATTCATTACATTTCATATAACTAAAATAAAAATATCTAACAATAAAAAATAAATTAATAAATGCAAACATAAAAAAAATTGTTTAATAATAATTATTTATAAATATTAAACTTTTAAGGTAGTAGGTGCTCGTTGTCATGTTTTGTTTTTTGGGAAGCGTATTTGAAACATTTTGTCAGCCTGTGGTGGGCGTACTGGAAATGCTTTTGAGTTATTTTGTCAAAATCCTCGTCTTCCAGAGCAAATTTGTTCTTAAAAGCATCTAAATTATTTCAAAAACATTTATATATTAATCACGAATGCATTGCTTAGTGTTCGTTCCTCTCCACGAAAACTGATTTTTTGGTTTCTAAGCATCATAAAAAAATACTTTGCTAAAAACAAGATCACAGTATCATTAATAAATCATTGGCGTCAATTTAGCGAAGTTTTTTTTTTATAGATAATTTCTCGAACATTTTTGTTTCGAAATTTTAACGAAAAAAACGTATTATCGACAAATTATCGAGGATTCAAATTTTTTGAAATTCTTGATGTTTTCTCGAACATTTTTATTTCGAAATTTCTTCGTTTTAGTGAATAATCTTTATTTTCGAAACTCAGGTCGGGTGGGATACTATACATACATATGTATGTATGTATGTATGTATGTATGTATGTATGTATATGGATTTAAGTTACCAGACAAGTGCTAATTTTTACACATACACCAAGCTTGGCTACTGTTAATTAGCGTTTTTCTTTTCTCTGCGACTTATCTTCTTTATTTCAACAGTTATAAGAAAACAAGAGATGTGTTATAAGAAGTTGAGAGATGATGCAGTAGAAAGAGTTCATTCTGGTGCAAAAAACATACAAAGTGCAATGAAGAAATGTCATTTAATGTAAACCATGACGTACATACGTATCTATGAATGTACGAGTATATAGAGGTTTGTTTGCAAATTACACATACAAAATAAACTACATACTTTACGTGTATCTAAAAAGAGGTGTATGCATGTAAAATGAAGAAACTCTGCTAAATAGATACGATGAGAATTAAATGATTATTACAAGCTAATCCATTAAGCTTGCTGGAACGCGATACGAATGTCTGGTTGTATTGATTTTTTAAGATAATGTCGTCAGTTTCACTAGTAGCTGATGTTGTCTCTGTGGTGGATCAGTTGATTGTTTGTTTGATCGATGATTTACTTTAACACCATATTTTAATATATTATTTTGTATGATTTTGTTTGTTGGTCTTTGAAATCGTGATTAACAAATTAAAGGTGTGGTGTTAGGTGTGATAAGTTAACTTTACGCGCGCTTTTTATTTATTTGTTTTTCCATTCCCTTCAGATTTTTTAACAGGCATGATACATTTCTTTGTAATTGTGAATTTTGTTGTAAGTTTTCTTGTTAAAGGTTCTTGTGGTTGGCTAAGTAAAAACTGTTCTATTTGTATATAATTTAGTTTTATTTTCTTGAATCTATTTGTATACCCTACACCACCATAGTGGGGAGGGTATATTGGATTTGTGCTGATGTTTGTAACGCCCAGAAATATTGGTCCAACACCCACCGTAAAGTATACCAATCGACTTAGAATCACTTTCTGAGTCGATTTAACGATGACCGTCTGTCCGTCCGTCCGTCTGGCTGGCTGGCTGTCCATGTAAAGCTTGTGCGCAGAGTACAGGTCGCAATTTTGAAGATATTTCGATAAAATTTGGTACGTGATATTTTTTCGGCCCAAGGATGGATGGGATTGAAACTAGTATAAATCGGTCCATTATTTCAAATATAAGGTCCACTTCCGAAAATCACTTTAAAGAGCATAACTCTCTCAAAAATGTTGGTATCCAAATTATATTTAACGCAAATATATTTCATATGTATACAAATAATACGGTACAATTTTATTATGATCGGTCCATAATTAGTCGTAGCTCCCATATAAGGCCCCCTTTCGAAATTCACTTTAACGATCATAAATTTCTTAAAAATGTATGTATCCCAATAAAATTTGACACAAATAAGTTTCTTATATACATAAATAATGGCACCTAATTTTATAATGGTCGGTCCATTATTAGCCGAAACTCCCATATAAGACCCTCTCCGTAATTCAATTTAACCTTCATAAATCTTTTAAAAGTATTTGTATCGAGATAAAGATTAACACATATAATATTAATATTCATAAACATCATAACACTAAATTTTTGGATGATCGGTCAACAATAGGTTATATCTCCCATATAACGCCCATTTCTGAAAAACTGTTTTATACATATACTGGGTGTAGGGTATTATATGGTCGGGCTTAACCGACTATACTTTCTTACTTGTTTAAACTGGCGTTTAAGTAACAAAATCTTATTATGTATTTACTATTTACGAATTAAGAACAACAATTATTGATAAATTTATGTAAATTCTATGAAAAAGTATTCAAACAAACATGTAGTATATGAAGCAAGTATTTATAATTACGTGCTTCAAATTCAGAGACATTTATATATTTTGTTTTTGTGAAAGTTTTTCATATATGTATATTGATCCAAAACTTTTTACCTGTTCATCCTATTTTGTTAATTTCTTGACACATTTTTTAGTTATTAACAATAACTACTTATTTCTTTCAACTTTCGGACATTTTGCTCTAAAATGTTTAACATGTTTAACAGACTACATATATATGGTGAAAATTGTGAGAAAATGAGAAAATCAATATACCCCTATATTTTAGGTGGTGGATATAAAAATACTATCAAGAATTTATGAAACTTCTATTTGACATGAATTGTTCTAAACGCAACATTTACAAATATTTTTAAATACTCATACAAATCAAAACTGTTTAATAGGGTCACAACTGAATGTTAAATATTGTATTATTTAGGAAAACACTTTCTGGAATAATAATTGCAAGATTGGATACCTGCTTGTACCTCAAATTTTTAATACGTTATAAAATTAGTTCGGAGTTTGATAAATATTAGTCAGGGTGTTTTTAAATCAACATTACAAAGTTCAATGCGTTATTAAGATAAATTTGTTTGTAAAGTGTTCTCTCTCATAAGCTGATATAATTCAAATATAAATTCACATTATAACTAAATTCATGTAGGAAAAATTGCAATTGTGCAGGGTTTTTGAGAATTCGACCTGCTTCGACATACAACATTTTTTGCATTTTCTTCGTCTTCGTAAACAAAATATATGTACACACAGCTTCAAAAGTGTGTAAGCACCAGTGAATTTTTTGATTTTTTTAAGATTATGAAAAGCATTATAGTTCAACTTAATTTTTTTTTTCATAACCGAATCTATTATTCAACCAAATATCCAACAAAACGAAACTTTTAAATTTCAATCGATGGATAGATTTTAGGATTTTCATTATCTTAAAAAATCAAACAATTTGTTGTGTTTACTCACTTTTGAGGTTCATAGTATATATAAAAAATTTATTTTGACTGCATAACGGTAATATGTATAATAAATTCACTAATCCTTTTTACATTTGTTGGCTTATAAAAGCAATTTGCCAACTGAAACAACAACAGCAAAAACTATACGTATTTACATATTTTCTCTATTGTTGTTTTACTACCACAATGTTTCTGTTCAAACTCAAAGAACAAAAGCCCTACTATACTGAAAATATTGTATAAGTTTTTTGTTCCATTTTCCAGTTTTGGCAATTATCAAACAATTTACAATTTTAAAAGGATTAATAATTGCAGAAACACTGCGTACCAGAAATATAACAAATTCTAATATATTTAACCTTTTAACTTGAAAATGTTGACTGTAAACGAGAACAACGTCAGGATTTCAAATAATTTATATTTCATATACTACTACTACTACTACTACTACTACTACTACTACTATCGCAATTACAAAAAAAGTTTACAACAAACATAAATATTAAATTGTGGCGTTGTTTGTGTGACAGGAAGAGAGATACAGATGGAAAGAAAGTAAATGAATTTAATGGAATACACCTATTTATTTACAGTCAACATTTAAGGGCTTAAAAACTTTTCCTATCATGTCTGCGATGCTTACGCAGGGATTAATTAAATTAATTTTACGATTGCATTTGTAATTTAATGTTTCGTTACATTGTTACACACTACTTTCGAAAGCACCAGCTATTAACAGGCATCCAAATACGAAAAAAAAAACACAAAATTAAACGAAATTTAATAAAGCCTTACTTACTGATACATACATACATACATACATACATATGTACATACATGTACATACATATGTATGTAGGTAAAAATTTCATATGTGTAAATTTACAAATTTGTTTTTTGAAATTGCATTGTAATTGTATGCGTACTATTATTTATTGCGGTTTATAGGTGCACACATGTGTACATATGTATGCATATACGCGAACATTTATTATCATTGTACTCAAATTTATTATCTTCGGTTCTATTCAAAGTCATTTTAATTTGAAAATGCGAATAAACATTCCATTTGTTTCGATCCTGGTACAAGAGTCCTTTGTATTTCTCTCTACACAATCTCGCGTTTTGTATTGTCAGATATATGTACATACATACATAGTGACTGAATAAAACTCATCTATGCACATGCTTTTTTCATGCACATACACACACACACGTACGCCTACGCACACCTCCAAATAAGGATTGTCTGGTGATGATAGGATGATAGGAAGTTGTACAATGTACAAGTAGGTATATTGCGTTTTATTTTAACGATTTGTTTGTTTTTCAGAATTTTCTTTTTAGTTCTCGTTTTTGGAAAATTGCCTAAAATTGCATGCTATAAATTTGCATTTGTACGCAAACTTTAATTAATTAATCGCTGCATGTACATACATAAGCGTATATCTATATTTGTGTGTGTTTGTGTATTTGCATGATAGACCCAGCAAACATTCAGGTTTGATATCAAATTGAAAATGAATTAAAATCAAATCCTTTTCAAAATGTCCAACCAGTGAAAATGAGAGAGTTTGTTCACAAATCATTTTAATTAATATCATATTGTTGAGAATGATTTGAGATATATGTAGTAAACATGCACACATATATTTGACATGAGATGTAATATTTACTTCAAATTAAGAAATGTCAATTTAATTTAAATAGCGTTTGATAACAACTGAAAACTAATATAATTTTTACAATGTTTGGATATGTGTTTGTTGGGTTAACACTGTTAGATACATTTGTGTCTATGTGCATATGTTTATTGTCCATATGTTATTTGCGGTTTTGTATTTCGCAAACGTTTTCCAAATTTCTAACTAAACTTCTGGTTACAGTGGTTCACCGCTACTAAGCCGCGAAAATGCCTAATGTGTTTTATTTGTTTTTAGTTTGTTTTGTACTGCAGTATTATTTATGTATTGATTAAATGCAGTTTCTTTTTTTGGTCGCATTCAATAAATAGTCAATATGTAATTTAAATAGAAAATAAATAACATCACTATTTTTAATATTTGTATGGGATTTTTCGCTTCTACGGCAGCTTCCGATAGATTGGGCATAGAAAACAATATAAAATACAATGTATGTATGTATGTACAAAAACTGCATTTTTCGTGTGCAATCAAATGATTGCTCTGACTATTTTATGATGTTTTGACACAAAATCACTGACTGTCCGATCAAATTTATTATGTATTTCTTAACAGAAAGGGATTTCATAAAAATTTTAATTATTATAATCATATGCGATTGTATAAACTTTTGTATAAGTTTCTCTACTCTTTGTTTTTGAGAATATTACAATTTTCAAACGAAATCCTCAATGCTTAAAGTTAATGTTAGAGTCCAACCGAATTCAGTTTCGGAATACTCAAAAATCGGCCTAATGTCAGTACATATTCGGTTAAATTTTGACCAAAACCGAAATTTTTATGAAAGTAGATCATAGATTATGGAAATTTTTAGGAGAATCAAGTTTAGAATATAAAAACTTAAATTTTATTGTATAATGTATAAGGATGCTGTAAAGTGGAATATTTTAAATAATTATTTTATATATATTTCGCAAGTAGTGAAAAGTTTTCGGTTGTTTTGGACCAGGCAGTATATTAGGTTAGGTATGTTTTCGGCCTGAAAATACCGGTTTCGGTCGAGCTCTAGTAAATATAATCGTATATTATTTTTTAAAAGGTTTATTTCTAACTTTTGATCTGAATAAATTAAAATATATATTTTAATTTTTAATATTGAAAGAACTAAATAATATATATTTTAAACATAATATCGTAAATTATTGGTAGGTACATATAGTACAGTTCATATATCCATTCAAAATTGTTTATTTCCTGAAACTTTTAAGTCTTTTTAAAAGAACACTGTTAGGACAAAATAAAACCTGTCAAAATAGTTCAAATTTAGCCATGACTCACATTTACTTAAATTATTGCATATTCTATTGAATTATTTCGTTTTATGCATTTCGAAAGTGAATATATTAAATTGGCACCAAAAGTATATTTATGATCCTCATTCTCTAAGTTATATACAGCAATTCCCTTTATTTGCAATACAGGTTGTATAGGTGTTAGTCTCTATCTATAAGAATACATTCAAACAGGCTGATGTCGTTATATGCATACTAACAGATGTATACATACCTATACACAAAGTTATGTGAGAAATATTAAGGACACCCGAAAGCAAAGTTTTAACATACCTACATTTTAAACAACATTTCAGATAATATTTTACAATACTTTTGGTATTGTTAGAAATTAGAAAAATATGTGTATATAACTTTCAGTATAATGTTGATTTGTCAAGTTATTGCTTTCAGGTGTCCTTATTATTTTTCACATAACTGTATGTATATATGCATAAAGTTATTGCCAAGTGTGAAAAATTGCCATAAATTAATAATCGATTAAATTAAAATAATTAATTACCAGTAAAAACAACATGGTTGGCTGAATGTAGCAGTATGTACATATGTATGTACATTAGGTTGTCCAAAAAAATTTTCTTTGGGGCTCGAGCCTAATTTGAAAGCTAATAGGGTAAAGTATTTTTGAGATTTTTTTTTTTCAGATTTTTCGGAAACTTTTTTAAGGTTGAATTGTTGCCAAACATTGGCCGTTTTTTTGACTATTCTTTATAGATTTGTCCAAAACCATGATATTATTTACTTTTGAGGAAACAATTTAAAAGAAAAATATCCAAGCTTTGGCAATGAATTTGCTCATAAATTTGGAGGAATTCAGTATGAGCGAAGATTTACGGCAACTAATTCTGGTTCTGTCAAGACTGGTGCTTTTTTGAGAAAGTTGAAATTTCTCTATAAACCAATTTTTTTGTTGGTTCATATATTGAATTGTCCGAACGCTGCAGTTATCCTCGTTTTCCAAAATTTTTGGTTTGATATTGAGAACTCTGTTTGATTCTTTAGATTTTCCAAAAGGTTGAGATTTTTCTCCGAACAAGCTCTTCATATCGTGCAAGAAGATTACATAGCAAAAAACTTTAAATTTGCACAGTTAATATTCATCGGGTACAAACAAACGTTAAAAATGGTATAACTCCTAATTATTTAGAATTAATAGATCTTTGTTTGTTTCATTTTCATATAAATTTTAAAAGTTATAAAGCGTTATTTACGAAATTTATGGAAAAATTATGAAAAGTAAAGAATATCGTTTTTTTTTTTACAAAACTATGAAGAAAACTCAAAAGCGGCCGGCAAATCCGATTTTTGGCAAAGCCTTTTCCGACAAATCTGAAAAATACTTTCCCCTATAAGCTTTCAAATTAGGCTTGAGCACCCATGAAAATAAAAAGAAAATATTTTGGGACAACCTATTGTAGGTACATACATACATACTCGTATATAAATAAATATTAAACTGCAATACAGTAAAAAATAAATCTGATTGTGTGTCTATTGGATACATTTATACACATTGATACACAATCCATAACTCATGCAGTAAATACAAAATATGGTAACAAAAAAAAAAAATAAAAACTAAAAAACAGCTACATTGCAGCTATTTTCAACTGACCAATATTGAGAAGAAAAAATATTCAAATAAAATTTAAAAAAAAAATGAAAGTGCTGAAAAAAGAGATGTTAATAATGTGGTGAGAATGCATAATTTACCAATAAACAATTTTACACGAATAAGTATATATGTATGTATATTTATCTGATTGTAAATATTACATACATACATTGTATGTATGTACGTACTCGTACATAAAAATCAATGTAAATTACTTTAATAATAATTATATAAATTATTATCGTTATGAGTTTAAACAAATTACTTAAAAGAGCAATTATAACAATTATCACTATCAGAGCATCAGCATCATTAAAACATACATACATTCGCAAACAAATATACATATACGTACTCGTACTCGACCATACATACAGACGTGCTTGAAAATTGAATCGGGACATCTTGTTTTTGTTTACTTTTTTGCTAGTTGTAATTGTTTCGAATAAAAAACATCAATCTATTCTTTAACTCAGTGATAATTTTATTTGATGTTTGTTTGCAATACCATGTGGCATTTGTTGTTGTTATTTTCAATGGTAATTGTGGTTAATGAAAAGTTAATTATTGCTAAAATATTGTAATAATTATTCTGTTCATTATTTGTTTTTATTTATTGTTAGTAACTTTTCATTTCACTTTCATCACAACGACTATATCCATCCATTCATTCAGTCAATCATTTATTATTATCGTCCATATCCATAATTATCAGTCATGTCAATGTGTTCATTCATTTAGCATTGATTGTGATTGTTATTAAAAATTAAATACTTTATTATTGCTTTTAGTTTTACTATTTTCACCTCATAATAGAGTTGTCTCTATTTTGGAGTGTATGTATTGTGTATCTGTAGTGTGTAATTGAAAGTCGAAAGTATATTTAAGAAATTAGTTTAATTATTTAAATAGTTAAAATTCAAGTAAAATATTATTCAATGATTAACATCAATTTACTGTAACTATATAATTGTATGTTGTTTAAAAACTGTTTGCATTTTAAATTGTTATTATTAAGTTCAAAAATG
This sequence comes from Bellardia bayeri, assembly GCA_950370525.1. Classification (NCBI taxonomy): domain Eukaryota; kingdom Metazoa; phylum Arthropoda; class Insecta; order Diptera; family Calliphoridae; genus Bellardia; species Bellardia bayeri. The sequence goes on along the minus strand of OX493268.1, from coordinate 89,558,449 downwards.
AAACAGTAAACATGCGTGGGAATTCGAAGTTCTGAGCACACTTACCCAAAACATTGGCCCCCAGATTATTCAGCATGTTTGCCGAAAAATTTCTAATCGATAATGTCGACAGCTTGCCGCTTTAGTCACTGGCTTTGATTTAAAGATATGTTTCTGTATACTAAATTAGTTTTCCAGGAATGCCTCGTATAAATTCGTATCACAGTTAATTTGGTATACACATTGTTTAATAGGATTCAAAATTCCTGGAGTTTGATCTGAAATTGTACAAAAAGCAGTAATGTAATAGAAACCAAAGCTGAAAGTATTTTATTAGCGAATAACTTAGATTATGATTACATAACATTTTGTATTATTGTAAATATGCATAAAACTTTAATAAATCTATCATTAAATAAATGAGTTTGTTAATTTGTAGTAGTAAATCAGCATAAGCACTTGTTGGAAGAGCAAGGTTGACATATTTTTTTTTTTTTTCAAAAGAGAAGTAATACTCAGTAACTTGTGTTACTTTCTTTGGAAAGGGGATAGTTAAAGAAGTAAAGGTGGTGAAAGAAGAAAGCTTTTTATATCACAACTCTGTAATTGCGCATTATGTTTGTTTTTAGTGCAGAATTGCAGCGCCTCTGGTGGTGAGTAGGCGCATTAAGGTTAACGCTTGATTTTATAGCCTTTATTTAATTATTTTACTTCGGAGGCGTTTGAATGCTATACCACCGAAAGAGGGCACTGTGATAAATATTAGTTATGATAGGATAGTAAACTAATAATTATCAGAAACTGATGTTGTTTAACCCGGGCTACAAATACCAACTCATGCTTAATGATCAAGTGCGCTAATCAATTAAGCTACAGCACAATATTGTATGACAGAACATCAAGATAAAATAAATTGTTTTTGAAAGTGCGATGTTTTAATTTTTGGTATAAAACTTTAAGGCTTTGGCATACTATGGCAAACATTGAGGCTCTGAAGTTTCATAATTGCCCGATGATTTAGGTCCAAAATCGTAAAATTTTCAGAATCAAATCGTCAAAGTCATCAAAGTGATATTTCGAAACCGTCAGATGATCTAACGTATCATATCTTGAGATAAGCAAGACATAACTATGTTATTCTCTTCACAATAATACTTAAGGAAATTTCATTTTACTATCATTGAAAATTAATGAAAAAGTATTTCCCAGCAAAAACTTCATTTACAAACTAAGTTGTAAAGTAATATGACATTTTTGTCCCAAAAGTAATACGCGATTTTCAATCAAAAACTTAATAACTTATTTTCATACTTAAAAGTTTAATAAAAAATATGTAGTTATAGGCTGATCACAACTAAATGTTATAGAATAACAAATACTAAGAAAACTTATTGGAAAATGACACTAATAGTGTTTTGTAGAGTCCGACCGAAACCGAAACTAAACCGAAAATAATATTAGCACAACAAACCGAAATTTTCAGAATGTACGATTAATTTCCAAAAAAAAATTCGTTTTAATTTTATAACAAATTTTTTAAGGAACAGTTTTAACCTTATTCTGAAATATTTTACAATAAAATAAATATTTTTATTTTCTCTTAATTACTCGTATGTATATTATAAACTTGTATCACCTTAAAAATGTTAAAATGTATGTTTTTCTTTTATAAAAGTTTATGTTTTCGGTCAAAATATAGCCGAATACTGAATATTGGTATTAGGACGATTTTTGGCCTAATCTAAAACTGAAACCGAATACTCGATCGGACTCTAATGGTTTATATTCGTATAATATTTTTTTTTTAAATCTGTTTATTTAGAGTATATTTTTTTGATTTTGTAGTTATGACTTTTTTGAGCAGGGCAACCAAAAATGTGCAATATCATATTTTTAGCTATGAGTCGTATACATATGAATTAGATATGCATTTATGCGTATAATTTTGTTATCGATTTGTTAGTGTATATTTTAGCATATTTTGCAATTTATTTCCTTATTTTTTATTAATTTTTTTTTTAATATAATTTTATTTTTTGTTTTGTGATTTTTCATTTCAAAAGTTGTTTATTTTTTAAGGGCTAATTTTACTTAAAGAAAAAAACCCATATATTAACAATATCCAAAATCGACTGCGTACATTGTAAGTATATGACAATTTTCGTTAATTTAATTTTATTGAAATATTGGTTGCCGACTTAATATAACAACTACATTCACGGTGACAGTTGAAGCTATTGACATTTTTACAATAAAATGACTAACATTCTCCATCGAGTTTGTGAAACTGTAAAGGATTCTTATTATGTTGTAGACATGAAAATTCCATAAATAAACAAGTTTTTTTTACAGCTCCATGTAGAGCAGAAATATTAAGAAAAAATTATCCGGAACTGATCCCCTAAACATTGGGACACTGAATTGAGACGGTTAAAATGTATCTGATGGACTTGTATTTGTGTATGCCCAATTCTTATAAAATACGAAACAATATTTATATATTTGGTATAAAATGTTTTTCACGATTTGGCCATTTTCAAAAAGATTTCTATGAATGTCTTTAATTTTATTGAAAAATTGTAATTAGTAAAAAATAATAATACTTAACGATATTTTAATTTTTTTGTAGTTAACACAATTAACCCCAAAGTGCTAGAATTTTTATTAATACTATAAGTATTAAAAAAGTAGACTTCAGTAGACTCACAAACACTTTTTTACTCAAATGAATCAATTGAAAACCCTTAAATTTTATAAGAAATAATGTATATCGCACCCTAAATACAAAAGGGTCACAACTCAAAGTACTAAAATTTTCAGAAGAGACAAAAAACTTCATCGTGCTCAAGCAACACACTTAACATAAAAATAGACATTAATACTCTGAATTAATTTATGGAAAAAGTCAGTTTTGGAAAATTTTGAGTTGTGACCCTTTTGTATTTAGGCTGCGATATGTTCAAACAATTTTTAAATTATAAATTTTGAAATGTTTGTATTAAAATTTGTTTAAACTAATTTTTGTTATAATTTTTTTCCTTTGCCACAAAGTTCATAAATAGGCAGGTTTATTACATATGTATGTATATGTATTTGTTAAATATTTGATAAAATAATAAATAAATTATATATGTACCTGCTCGTACAATCACCGACGGATATTTTCTATCCATTGAAGTTGTTCGAATTAACAAGTTTTCCCAATTATAGTAATAATTTATTATTTAATTCTTGTTATCTGTATATTTTCCCTCAAAAATGAATCCTATAAGCATTTTATGCATTTAACATTTTAGCGTTTTCTCCAGACTACATAGGTATTACATATTTTACTATTTAAATCCAAAATATTTGATTATACCTATAACACAAAATGAAGAAGTACCTACATAGTCGTCTATCTACGAGTACTTATGTAAGTATTTACAAATAAACAAATAAATATGTAGTACAAATGTATGCGAGTACACATGTACATATTAATAAAATCAAAGTGGCCATAAGGTCATTCAAACTTACCTCTGCATCGATGACCATTTAAGACATATTGGAAGAAAATCCATAAAAATAATGAAGCAATAGTAGGTATAAACGTAGTCGGGAAAGAATTAATTAAATGTAATGTTCTGGTTTTATGGCACAAACACCAATTGAACGGCCATAAAGAGACTCATTAGAGAAATGATGATAATGATGGTGAGGAAGGAGAGAGCCTTTTAGTTAAAGGTTATTTATTTATTTTTTTTTTTGTTATTTTCGTTTGGTAGGTAGGTACCTAGAACGCTTTTAATTTAAGTTCCGATTTTGTTGTGAATATTCGCACACTCACATATACATACATACACACACGCCCTCTTTCTTTGACAAGACGTTAGTTTTTATGAATAAATAAACAAATTTTATACCCACATATGTAGGTACATATATTTTATAGTTTTGCTGTTTCTTTTTAATTGAAAATTAATTTAATATTTATTTATTTCTTGGTATTTCACTTCACAGTAGGTACCTATACACTCGAAAGCATTTGAAAATCATTTAAAAATCATTTAAATAATTAATTGTTGTTATTTATTAAATGGATAATTAGGTATATAGGTATATTATGAATATGTAGGTATTTAAATATTTATTTAATTATCGATTTTTCGTATACATATTTGATTGTACATAGTTTTCTTTCTTTTGTTTCTTTATAAAAATTTTTCGCCCTAGGGACTATAGTTTTAGTACATATTTGGCACTTCCGGTTTAGTTAATTTTTTATTGTTTTTCAATTTTATTGCGTGTTTTGTTGTGTTGTTAAACCGCGCGTTATACTTGTAGTACAGACGATTCGCATTTGACAAAGAAACAGCAGTCAAAAACAGTATCGAAACGTTGATATGCCTCAATAGTTTACACAACAGGCAGACGCAAAATAAATTCAATTGTATTGCGAATTATACAAGATAGACAGATAGATAGATAGTGTTGCCCACTCTAGTTGTCATTTTAGTCGTCTTCGCATTGTTTCACAACGCATCGCAGACAACAAACCCACCCCATTATTCTCAGTCTCAGTTTCATGATAATCGGAAATACGCGAAAATCACTTTTTATGGCTTTTGGATAAACTCTATACTATTGCGTTTTAATTCTTTTATTCTGTCTACAAAACCAACAAATGCACGGAACACAAGCAAACTAATCTTACACATGCAAAGGCAATTGGAGCCAGTGTCAAATGAGAGTAACAAAGACAAAATTATTCAGAAACTAAAATTCAACCAACTCGACTCCATTGATTTTTCACAAGATGGCCTTTCAAATGATGGGGGTGGGGATATGTCTGTCTGTGCATCTGTGTTCTTGTGTCCTCAACAGTTTATCTCATGTTTTATCACTGATGTGCCGCGTTTTTTGTATGAATTGAGAACAGCAGGTTACTTAACAATACCATAGCTGGTGTATTTTTTTTTTTTATCATACCTATGCTGTCACTCTCTCGCATATATTATTAATAAGGCTGCTCTTTCACACACAAGGCGTGTCCAAATTTCTCATTATTTATCTCTCTCTCTCTCTCTCTTTGTGACTATTGTGAATGACTACTTCACGTATGTTTCTTTACACCTGTTTGGCATTTATTTTATATTAGCCTTCTATTATTGCGTTTGCCTTTGTTTTGTTTATTTTTTTAAAAATGACTCTACATTCGGAGATTGTTATTTTTTTCAAATTTCATTTCAAGTTAGAACTGGTTTTCCTGATTTCTTAATACCTATACCTATACAATATTTCTTATACCTACATACCTATATGTAGGTATTGCCCATTTTTTTATTTTCATTTGCGATAACATTCGATTTTAAAATACAAACTAAAGTTCTGCTCCACAATTCTCATTGGCGTAGTTAGTAAGTGGATTTACAATGAGTTCGCTTATAATAATCACCATTTATAACAAATTATCAATCAAAACGAACTAGAAGAGTATTTTCGATCGGGGGAAATTATATAACTTTCCCATCCGTTTATTGCTTTTCATACCTGGTTAAAAGAATGTTTTAGATTTAGATTACGTTTTTAAATAACCGCAAGAAAAACAAATAGGTACAATAAATAAATACTTGTAAAAGGAATATAAACAACGAATTTTTGTTGCTGATTGAAAACATTTTTTTAGTTTCCGGAACATGTACCTAGGTATAATGAATTTGCAATTAAAATATGTAAATTGCGGTCAAAATTGTAAATCAATTTTATACAGTCTTATTCAGAAAAAATTAAAGTAGACTTCAAATGTAGTTTAAGAGAATTTTGTATGAAAATTTTGTCTGAATACGGCAGATAGAATATTATAAATTGCATCTGAAAAAAGTCACATCATAATTCTTAGATATGTCTTATTGGTAATCAAGTTGTTTACCAAAATTAAAATTAACCTCCACTACAACTGGTTCTGCAATATTAATATGTAATCCTATTAATATTTATTTGTAATTGTATGTATGTGTTTATGTATTACATATTGAAAATGTTCAATTCGTTAAATTTATTTTGCTTTACAAATTAATAATTATTTTTTTTTTATGAAACGACATATGATGCGCAATGAAATCGGGGTGTTCGAAATCAAAACAATGGCATGACTCTATATTGATAACTAAACCAGCCATATATTATTCTTGAGCTTAAAACTGTAACGATTTTTAGCACACTACATGGAAGAAGTGACAAATATTGTATCTGTTTCTAAACATAGAAATTGATACAGGAAATGGTTGATTGAGATGTTTTTAACTATTTATTTTAATAGCAATTATTTTTGCAGAATTGGGAATCTCCAAAAATTTTATTATCTTAACAATAACTTGTATTCGCTTTTTATTTTCCGTTAAAAAAAAAATAAAATTAATTTAATATTCTATGTGTATTTGAAAAAAAGCTACAGTTACAGGTTACGTTGAATTTTTCTTTGATGTGTTTTTCCAAAGCCACCTCTTGAAAAATTGTCAAGAACAAAAAACACAAAAAAATCTTTATTAAGCCGGCAAATGTACGGACAAAAGAACCAACACACAATAATTGGTTACACTCAACATTCGTAAAGAATTTTGCAATGATGCTCCATGTTGCTTTATGGTTTTTGTCTTTTTGAGGTTATCTCAACAACAGGTGAAATATATTGAAGGAAAAAATATATTGTTAACCATCCTGCACTTGTTTGGCGCGTGTAGCGAGTGAAAGTTTTTTTTTTTACTATTTTTGCTCTGCCTTTGAATGTATCCACAATATTAATGTGAATTCTTGAAAAGGTTGTAAAAATATTTATTGTGATGTTTTCACTACCTTTTGATTTCCGTTTTGGTTGTCAGTTGATTTTATTTCTTTTTTTAATATTAAAGATCGTCATGACTACCTGTGCTTAATGCTGAATACTAAGGCGAGTGGCGTTCAAAGTTATTGTGACGCGTGTCTTCGGTATCTTTCTATGATGGTTGTTGTCTTGTGATGTACATACATATATAGTATATGTATATATTATTTTTTAAATCCATTTTAATTAAAACAATAAACAATTCTTTGTACATGAATTCATGACTCTTTTACATGATGTTGCTATTATTATATTTGCCACCACCAAAATGTGTACTTTGCTTTTATGGCGTTTTTTTGTAACAAACAAGAATTCACCTTGACCATACCAATCAACTCAAAGTCAATGTTGTAAGCCTTGATTATCTTTCTGACAAAAACCTGATATGTATTAAATCTCGAGAAGTGTTTAAAGTCAGTATGTATGTATGTATGTATATGCTTTACTTGGAATATCTGTAAATCCGTGAACCATACCATACAATGAGCGTAAAAATGATGACATATCAAAATAAAATACGCCTGAATTTTGTACATATGTACATAGTACACATAACTCATTTACTAAAATAAATATTACAACATAATTAACTAAAATTTTCTTATTTCTTATAATAGAGCATTATTTTCTTGAGCTTGTCTGACTATACTTTTTTTTACTTGTTGTTTCGTATATGTACGTTTGTATGTCTGTATATGTGGGTGTATGTATATATATTTATGATCAGGGGAACCGAAATTGCCATGGGCATTTATTCATTTCAAAACTATTTTGAAACTTTGGTATCTTTTCATCATTAACCATTGAAGAAAATATTCGTAGCAGCGTTACAGAAAGTAAAAAACCTATGTATGTGTGGTGCCAAAAACTAACTCATGCAAAAAAACAAATACATATGTATCTTCATAAATCAATGTATTTTGCTGTTGTGCTAACATTTGGTTCCTGAGAAAATGTACCAAATGGAGTATGAATAAGCGTTCATCCATTTTTATTGCTAAACAAATTAGCTGCATTTTATCTAAAATTAGTGGTGCAACCTACTCGTTTATCTCAGTAACCAGTGTCAATCCAAAAAAGGAATTTTTTACCATGTATTTTGCAAACTCGATATTTTAGATTTTTATTTTTTGGTAAATCATTTCTTGGAGAGGCGTCATGTTTTTAAAGCGTTGCAATGATACACAGTAATTATTATTAATTAAATTATTTATAAATAATTTCAAAGTCGTTTTTTTTTTTTTTTTGCTTTTTATGAATATTTTCGAATTCTCTGCTTATTAGTGCGAACAAAAACAAAATTATAATTTTTCTTACAAAATTCCAATATTAATTCTTGAAATATTTCTTTTTATGTAAAATACAGTGTACTAGTGTACTAGTCCTGCTCTTAAAAAAATAAATTATCATTATGATTAAAAACGAACTGATAAAACATACAATACAATAATCGAAAATCAAGAAACCTGTGCAGAATAACAATGTTACTTTTTTAAATTTCTTTAAAACACTGTTAAATTTTAAATTCTTGAGGAAACTATCTGACTAACATACATATTTTACCCGAATTTTTGTATACAGACAGTTTTTTTACACAACTTGTGCAAGTAAAAATTTTTACTATATTTTTCACTCGACATTCCATTATGACATACCAAGATTTATTTCAAATGTTATTTTATTTACATAATTTATTTAATAATTTCAATAGAAACATACTTGAAAAAATTAAAGGAAGTACCAAATTTTACAACTTTCAATCGTATTTCGGCGCAAGTTCTAGTTATTCGATTGGCCTAATATGTTACAGCCGTTAGTCTTGGCGGCCCACAGTGGCTTAGAATCGTTTTTCATCGGACAAAAATCTTGGATTTTTTTCCAGTTTTAATGTCATTAATATCGGTTTAGTAGTTGATGAGAAATTTAAGGTCAAAGTTGAACTTTGTAGCATTTTTTTAATACATTTTAATAATACCCAGGATAATTTTGTGAACAGGTATCCACTTTATAAATTCTACAATAGGTTCCATTAAAACCGGCTCCAATATAACCGGGTTTTTATTGTTTATTTTCTTTTTTTATTTAAATAACAATAAAGACAAGCAATTTTTATTTTTTACTGTATGATTATGTAAGTGGATCTTGAAGTTTAACTTTGCCGAAATTGGTGCAATTGTAAAAGTCTCCTTTGGTGGCAAACAGTCCTTCTTAGAAGCAGTTATGTGATGATATGATGGAAACAGATTTGAGCCTTTTTTTGTTAACTTCAAATCCAAAAATAATGCTAACGCATTATTATTAACGAATTATTTTTCATCGCTTGGCGTTGAAATACTTTTAATACTTTTTGAATAATATCGAGTTTTGTAAGTTGTTTTTGGCATCGCAATTTATATTGCAAAGTTTCTTGAATATTTTCAAAATCGATTTCTTCATTGATATCCTTAAGTTTCCGCCTTTTGGATCTGTCACTACAGTTTTTAGTGATTTTGGTGCTCTTCCAAGATTCTTTTGATTTTTACTTTCTGAAGATAACTGGACAGTAACCAATTTGCAAAGCTGCTATAAAATTTACGTTTACTACAACCAACTTTTTTGAAGCGACTTGTTAAGTTTAATGAAAACAGTTATTTTATTATGTCCCATTGTATTTCGGTGCTGAAGGAAAATACTTGAACGTAACTATAAACATCTTCCTGCTTTTTGTTCCTAAAATACCCTTCGGACAATTCTTTATATGTAGCTGAAGTGCTCCATTTATTTATAAATATTTTAAAATTCGATTGCTTCTGCTTAGATATGTTTTAGCAACTGAGTCTGTATCCGAATACCACTGGCTTTTATCCTTTTCTTGCATGAATTACATCATATTGTGTACCCAGGTAGTAGCATACACAGATAGAATAAAAAACGAAAAATTACCCAAATTGTGGGGTCACATTTCATTACGAATTTTAGTGCTAATTTAAATTTTAGTCCTACTCGTAATAGAAATTTACAGTTTAGAGATTTTTTATATTCAGATTATAATAAATTTTCATAATAATATTGTTAATATTAATCCGTGTTTATATTACACGTCCTTTCAAGATGCTATCGTATGATTTGTTTAATTTATATTTGCAATCATTTTTACGATGATAATTTATTTTAAGAAAAGGTAGCAGCAGATTATTATTCGAAAGAAAATCAATTTTTTAAGAGCAGGTCTATTGTACACACACATATTAATGTTTGTATTTGTGTGTATTCATAAATTTTATGTATTAAATAATGATATTCCTTTGTTTGAAAATTCGAATTTCGATGCGATCCCAAACCATGAATGAAATTACTTTATGTTTGTATGAGTGTGTATGAAAAAGGTTGACCATTTCTTAATTAAACATTTGTCATAAAGAAAACGAGCTACTTCGCCAAAAGTTGATATTTTCCTTTAATTAAATGATGGATGATTGGGTTTAACTGGCAAACGATGGTAAATATAAAATTCAAAAACAAACAGCAGCAAAAAATATGAGACAAAATGAAATGAAACGATAAGTTCAGTAGCGTACCCAGTTATGGATCAAAGTACGAGTAAATAAAGTTGTGTCAAATTTACATTTTTTTAACAAATCAAAAATAGAATTATAATTTTTCCAGTTTTAAAATTATCCAAAAATATGTTGTTGATTTTAAATCTCCTTTATATAAATATAAAGATTCCATTTTTGATTTTTAACAATAAAATAAAGAAATCTAGAATAATACATATTTCCAAATGAAAGTATAAATCTGTAATAATTTATAACATCTACGTATGTGTGTGTATGCCTGCTCATTATTACATTTCTATTTTTTTTATTTAGATTTTGTAATTTTACAAAATAGTATCAAGGGTCATGTTGTAAAGAGTAAAGTAAATAGATTTATGCGTACAATCAGTCAAAATTTATGACATTACAACCACAAAGTTAACTTCAAAGCTTAATTGAGCCTTGATGACTAAACACAACAATAGACAAATAAAACACAACGCAATGCACACTTACATATACATATATTAAAATACTTATCCTTAATATTCAGTGTTGCCAACTGAAGGATGATTTCTAACTAATAATGAGCAAATCTATGAACGAATTGTTAATTACATAGAAATTGTTTTTACGCAATAACTATAATAAGCAAATTCGAAAATTGTTAAGACCGACTTCATTTGAATCGAGCTGTAAAATAGTTGTCAATGTTTCCAACAAAATTACAAGTATAATTTCACTGTTCTAGAATGAAAATACAATTGTTGAGATCTTTTAAACCGTGGTTGATTTAAAAAAATACATGCATATACATATTAATTTTTATTATACTAGTTCATCCGCTCCGAAGGAGACCAAAAATAACAGGTCCACTTTAACTTCAATGCTGATTTATCACCATTTATAATTTAAAATAAAAAAATATGAGATCATATAAGGTTAATGGTTGAAAGAAACACAAAAAATAATCAAGATGAGTTATTTATAAAATGTTTTTTTTTTTTTCGAAAAGATCAGGTTATTTATAACTTTTATTTTCGAGCTTAAAAATAAATGGCAAAAGTTTATTTGATGCAAATCAACGAAACTTTAATATAAAATTAAAATAATTTTATGTAAAATTATAATTTTACAAAAAATCTTAAGTTTTACAGAGAAAAAACATAAAAAAACACGAAAAATTAAAACAAAATTCACAATTTTACAAAAAATTTAAAATTTTACAAATAATGATAAACAAAATTTTAACTAATTCACTATTGAAATTTAAAAAATGTTAACTGTTTTGTTACTTTTCGACCAATCCCGGCACTGCATTAGTTCATATTCAGCATATTAATTACATTAATTTTACAATTTGATAAAACTTCATAAAGAATAGATTATGTCTTTTTCGGCAAATATTTCCCAAGTGTGACCATACCTTTAGAATCATTTTATAACAGTTATTAGTTTTCAAAACAAAATACAAATCACTAGTTTGTATTTTGATTATATGGACGAGTTAGTTTCGGTCTCTGATTATAAGTTGTCGAATTTAAAAAATGCATACTGTAAATATACTACGAGTAAACATGCAGGGAACATATATCACTCTGGTCAATATAACCTGAATATGTATAATTTTTTGCACTCGTTACTTGGCAACACTCCTTATTTTAGTTTGTAGAAATAAGAGTTTTGAAATGTTTGTGTCTGTTTATAAATGATTATGTGTATACAATACTAACTAACTACTGCTATTAATTCGCTGGAAAGAAAGAGGACAATGACTAGAAAATGTTGGTTGGGACAACGTAAAGGAAACGAAAGGGGTGTATGAAGATTAACTTTGAAAGTTTTTCATAATTTAAAAGGTTCTTGTTTTATAAAAACCTTGAAAGTTGTTTCTTTTCAAAAATATCTTAAACACTCAGGCCAACCAAAAAGACATCAGAGTACGAATAATTTTTCAATTCATTTCGCTTGATACGTTTTTCGTTTCGACAGTTTTGTTTGTTGTTTCGAAGTCATTTATCTAAACACGATGTTGATGCCATTCTTCGCACACACACACACACACACACACACACACACACACACTTTTACAAATGTATTTACAGAAAATGAATGAGAACGAAAAAAACTCTTGATGGATTCTCTGTGGTAATTTGTCTCATTCTTAAATCAAACTTTTTCTAGTCTATTCTATATCGTATCATATCTTTTGTTGTTGTTTTTGCTGTGGTTGTTTTTTAATGCATTTTTTGTTTGTTTCTATGTTTTTTGAAAAGCATCTCGTTGTTTTTCGTCATGACTACACTTTTTTGAAATGTAAAATAAAATCACACAAAATTTCTTCATAGGAAAGCAACAAAAAAAAACTGTTTAAATAAAACATATTCTGGCATTATTTTAACCAACCAGAAAAATCCATACTAGCAGAAATTCACACACAAACACACATACAAAGTTATAAAAACAAAACAAATTTATAGTGCACTTTCATGTATCGCATTATTCTTATTTAATTCATTTGTTTGTGTGTGTTTGTTTGAGAATGACTGAATGAATGAATAAATGTCGCTAGCAAAAAAACAGAGTGGCAAGTAACACTGAAGATTGCAAAAAATTATAAAAGATACATTCTTACCAACATTCCAAGTAGTTTTTTTGTGAACATTCTTGAAAACAAAGACATGACGTTGATGGGCACATTTCTGTTTCTTCATCTGTTTCATTCTCCTCTAACCACACATAGAGCAAAATGTTTCAAGTGAAAATCAAACAAACAAACAAACAAATTTTCACAAAATATCTAAATCCTTTTTTTAACATTTTTACCAGCACAAAGAACCTTAAATCGTAAAATATTTTAAAGAAGCGTTCAAATTTAAAATCCTCTTTAATAAGCTTATATAATGTTATGGTCGAAATCGTGATTGTTGATTTATGTTTGTTTCATCCTGTTTTAATACAAATAAGATCACAATAATTTTACACAAGGATGCACGAACACTTCAATCACGTCCTCATACAAATACTACTACAAATTTACACAAACACCAAGGATTTGAATTGTTTTGGTAAATAACTAAAACTCGAAGAAATTGACGTTGGGGTTTTACTATTCGAATACTATATAAGTATAAGCATATTTTCACATTTGCAACCTACTTGAAAGAAAATCAAAATTATTAATTATCAATTTCTTGTATCTATTTATTTATCTTTTGTTTCATTTGCGTAAAAATAAAAAAAAACATAACTTTACCTTTAGCTTACCTTAATATGTACACACAAGTATTTAAGATATATAGAATTCAACTGACTAAATCAGTACTTTCAAACCCTAGCTCAACCTAAAATTATTAACATTTTGGTAAAAAACGATGTACATAATTCTACAAACTCTTTGTTACAAAGTTTAGTTAACAATTTAAATGCCAAATTGTACTGTATAGTGTTAAACCACCATATATACCAAAAACAAAAAAAAAAAAAGATTTAAAGTGCATTTTTTAAAAAAATTATTTTTAAACACCATTCAACTAAGTATTAAACAGAAATGTTTTATTAAAAATCTGCTTAAAAAAAATACATAAATAAAATCCATGCGTTCTTTTCTTAATATCAATAAAATCCTTTTTCAACTGTTTGCTATTAAATATTGGCATTAGTATTCAATACGGGTACATGATGAATATGTGTGTATACATGTACATACCTAGTGCGATTATGTGTTTGTGTGTGTGCATGCACAAGTATTTGTTAAACTTTTTTCTGTACGAGTATCAACCATGTCACTGGATAATATTCAGCCGTATTTAGTTTAAGTGATTTATGTATAAGTTTGTTGTTGCTGTTGTTGGTCTTTGTTGGTATTTTTTTTTAACGGCAGATATAAAAAACACAAACATGGAATCCATAAAAAAAAAACAAAATTAACCACACATACACGTACAAATTTTATAATGCATATGTATGTGCATACATAAATACATACATACATTGTTTAATTCACACTAAAGCCAAAACTAAACGTGTAGAAAATACAACAAGTTCGTGTTAAAGAAAAAGGGTATTTTTCATTGAATTATTTTAATGATTCAACGCTTTTAAAGGATCTCTCTAAAGAAATCTGAACAGAAAAAGAAAATAAGTAAGGGGTGTCATATAATCGGTTGAAATCCACTTTATGTTCGAAACCAAACCAATCGATTTTTGGATATTTTTTCCATAGTCACGATTTTTTTTATTTTTGTCAAAATATATGAAATAAAATTTTCCATAAAGATGTCTGTGTCTTCTTTGTATTTATTTATTTATTCATCATGGTTTTTCAAATAAATGACTGTCAACAGTTTTGTACAAAAAATAACAAAAATGTGTGAAAGAGCAGTTTATCGAAAGAAGCAACAACAAACACAAAAACAAACAATAAAGACAGAAAAGATCAAATCATTTCGGTCGCTAGATCAGGTCTTACTAATTAGCACTTTGAAACTGGCCAAAAGGGAGGCATTTGAAAAACCAAAACAGAAACTACAAAATATTTAATACAAGTTGCCCTGTTAAAACATGGTATGGTTAAATTATTTCTATCTCGTTTAATGTTCTGTTTTGGATGATATATAGTAGTAGTCTCAATTTTATGATGATGAATCTTTCATAACTACAAATTTGTGGCACTGTATGACACTGTCATTAGATTAATTAATAAATTCTATATGTAAATAATATTACATGCAGATTATAAATTATAATATTTTCGGTTTCGGTATTCGGCCAAATTATTATTTTCTCGGATAATTTAAATCTGGTGTTAATTAAAGTACGCGTTTCACACAACACGTATCTAGCGTATCTGTTATAAAGGGAATTATTTATAGAACATTTCAATTTATACTAAACTATTTTATACTGAATTCGTAAATTCTTTCAGTTTGTTTTATTAATTTCCATCTTAGTTAATTGTTCTGGAGCAAATAATATTCACACGGCACGGTTCGTAATTTATGTTACAAAAAGTAAAAAAAAAACTCATCATAAAATACATCGTAACATACGAAGATAAGTAAATATACCCAATTTTTTATTTTTTTTTTTGCTTTTTGTATTGAATAACACTTTCAATAAAACCAATAAAAAGGCTAAAGGTTGTCTATAATAGTAATTCTCATAAGAATGATGCTGAGAATTTTGTGGATGCTCTTTTTGTTGAGGTTTTCATGAAAGGTATGGTTCGCATTTTTTAGGAGTTATTTACCTTCCCCACGGGAATATATTGGACTGTGAGGATTTATTTATGGACTTTACATTGAGGTATACCAACATACGGTTTATGGGGGAATTCAATGCGAATATTTTTTCTCGTGGAAATTTAGTCAGAGAACTAACTAACTACTACGACGCTCTCGATTGTCCATAACTCCAAACCAACACATTTCTGTACTCGCAACCTGACTATTATATCTACATCACTTATAATAGACTACTTTTTCGTTTCGTTTTCCATGATACAAATCTCTTACAATGAAAGAGTGATGTAAATACAAACGAGTTTTTCTACAGGGATTACAATTGTTTTTATGTGGAATTATGTTTTTCGCGGCTGGAGTCCATTGATTTTTCACTATTTTATTGCGATGTAACTGTAGTCTTAAATGCTGTTGTGAAGAAACTTTTTGAGGACAATATTCTCTTGCGCCGTTTTGTTAGCTATGATGGTTGAATGGTTCTCGTATTCAGAGTGCAAAACGTGAAAAGAATGCGGCTTATCATGTCTATATTATAAATAAAGTAGCTGAAAGCTTCCAACGTTTCCGTGTTTGTCGCAATAGATTGAAATCAGTTTATAAGAAGGAAAGTTAGAAGAAGAGCAGCGCATTATCAATTTTTCAAACTGTAATCAGAAACAGTTGTGGAGGAAGTTAAGTAGGAGAGTATTTGAGAATAATGGAATGGATTTTCCGCTAAATTTGGATAATTTTAACGACTTTTCCTGTATACCACAGCCTCAGCCAACGTCAACGGATTTTGCATTTGGTCCCATGTCCATTGCCCTATATTGAAAGATAGACAGTAATATTACTGACCATGAAATATTTAATTACCCTCTATGACTCAAATAAAAAATCTCTTAAATTTTTGAAGTTAATATTTCCAGCAATATTAAGTCAATTTATGTACATAATAAATATTACATACACATACATAAGTATAATACAGATTTCATAAATTTCATTCCAACCACCTCCATAGTACCTGTCATCTGGAAGGTTGGTAGAGTTCTCAATTCCCAAAATTAAATATCCAAAAAAACACTTTAATAAGTTTTCTAGAAAATATCGGAAGGTTTTTTGAGACAGCAAAAATGTTGACTTATTTGGAGGATACGTCAAGAAGGATAAATGATTTTTAATCCCGTTTTAGGAAAGAGTACAATACTACTGCAGTATTTCTTGATATTACTGAAACCGTAAGAAAAAATTTTAATAAAAGAATGTGCTTTTTTAATATTTCTTGATTTTCGGAGAGCATTTTTTTAACTCTGTTAATATCATAATATTTTTGTGGAAAAACTACTTAATCAAAATGGCGTGGTTGCAGATTTACATATTTATGCGGTCGTAAGCAATTTGTGCAAGTTGGGACTTTAATTTCACGATATAAGTTCCTTAATGGAGGCATCCCACAAGGCTCAATTAATATTGGGACCTTTATTGTTCTTTTTTATATATTAATGACTTGTTTCTTTTTTAAATTGTTATAGCTGATGATACTTTTTTGTGGCCACTTCACAAATTTCTAATTTGCTAATAATATATTAATGAGAATCTTGATCATATAGTAGTGGAATGGGTAGGTAAATGGAAAATTCTTAGGATTAAATAAACCCTTTTAAATGTTAAAGACAAGATTTTTTTCCAATAATTTGGATGTTAACTTCGATGTTAATCGATGGGGAACATTTGTGGACATTGTGAGAATTTCTTTGCGTTTGTTTAAAATTAAATTTAACTAATGGCTGGTATACATATCGATGGTCTCATGTAGAAAGGCCCTAACTCGCATATTTGAAACTTTACAGGAGAAGGTGAAAACATAATAGAAACTGTAATATTCAACATGTAACTTTTTTTGTACAACTGCTTATAAAAGCGTTATTTTTTACACTATTGCAATAAATTTTTGTGAGGAGGTGTATTTGCGTTAAATGCATTGGAATCTCAAAAAAAAAACTAATTTCGAAAAAAATAGCGAGTTAGGGTCTTTCTACATGAGACCATCGATATGTATACCAGCCATTAGTTAAATTTAATTTTAAACAAACGCAAAGAAAGGTGTATTTGCGTTAAATGCATTGGAATCTCAAAAAAAAACACTAATTTCGAACAAAATAGCGAGTTAGGGCCTTTCTACATGAGACCAGC
This sequence comes from Bellardia bayeri, assembly GCA_950370525.1. NCBI lineage: Eukaryota > Metazoa > Arthropoda > Insecta > Diptera > Calliphoridae > Bellardia > Bellardia bayeri. Next base: position 89,540,672 of record OX493268.1, on the reverse strand, counting down.
GATATGTATATCTATCCAAAATGTTATCAACATTCATATTTCATTAGTAAAGCAAGCTTCTGTTTTACATTGTAAAATTTACAAACATTGTTGATAACACAAACAAACAAACACTCCTCTTTATAGATGACTGAGTGAGTGAGCAAGCAAGTTGTTGTTTGTTGTATATTCGAAATAAGGACAAATTCGAAAAATTCTGAAAGATGGTATTTTATGGTGAATTTCTTATTTGCTGGCTAATTCAGCAACCACCCTGTCAAACTGTAAACTGCACATCCATTGCCTGCTTTTAGGATGACAAATTTTCAATTACCTTCAAAAATAGATGGAGCTACAACACTTTGTGTTTTATATACACTTTCTGTGTCTATAGGTTTGTGGATTTGCTAAGCGGAACGAATTAAATTTAGTGCTGCCGCACCACCTGTATGTTAAAATATGATACTAATTGTGCGATTAGCACAGCTAATCTCTAGCAATTTACTTACGTTTAAAAAAAAAAGGTTGAAACGAAATGATGATTTTTTTTTCTTTTTAATCGGGATTTTGATGAGTTTTTCCGAAATTTATCTAGCAGCCCTGCATGTGAGTACGTATTTTGTAACCGATATTTTTTGCCTTTTTTAATTATTACGCATAACTTTTTTTTATATATTGCAGCCATCATCAGTTATTGCGCATATATATGACTGCTGGAAAATGACGAATGGCTCTAGATCTTTTTGGCGACTCCGCTTCTTCCTCAGCAGAGAAGATGGTCATTACCAGCATCGTCTTGGCACTAAAAATAACCACAAGGGTTGTACCCTTCGTTCACAGCAACGTAAAGATCTGTAGATCTGCTGATGTTCACATCCCCTGCGGTCTACTTCATGTCAGGTTTCACTAACGCTACAATTTTCTTCACTGTTTTCTTTCTGAAATGTTATTTGCATTTAAATTCTGGAGCGATAAATAAATAGCTATCCATTTATTTAGTTTGTTTATTTTACGTTCTAAATAAAACAAGTTATTGTGCAATATTCGGCTGTGCCGAATCTTAAATACCCTCCTCCTAAATATTTTAAGAAATACAAAAACTAAACTGGTTATAGGACTAGAATTTCTTCTGTGTTTTTATTCAGTCTTAGTGCAAATTTTACTTTTTTTCAAATGTTTTAAAATTTTATCTAATTTTGACCATTTATTATAATAATTTATGTAATTATTACCAATACTTACCATAATTTACAGATTTTCATAACAATCTTGAGTGAATTTAACAATTTATAAAATAAAAAAACAATTAATTTCCCATATTCACCACAAGTTAAGAAACGGAAGGAATATAAAAACGGATAGTAAGATCATAATGAGGGTTTTTTTTGGTTAAATTTGATCTCAACAACTTTATTTACAAGCGAATAATGGGTGGCATAGTAGAAGTGTATTAATTATGGGCTGATAGCTTCTAAATCCAGTATCCAATAAGATGATTTCTATGTATTTTAGGCTTATTTTGGCTGACTGTGTTATACTCGGAAGTGAACTTAATTCGGGGGTTATTACCAATTATTGACTGACAACTAAAAAACCAGTAGCATAATTGCTGTATAACCGATATTAGTATAAAATTTTGGATTAAAATTTCTGATCTGTATACATTGTTTTAGCAGCCTGAGTAGCGTTTTTTTTTTTTGCAAAAGGCTGTTAATCTGTCTGTATGTTCCCAGTTTATTAACTATTTATTGTATCTCATTTTGTCTAATAATAGTTTCATAAGTATGTAGTAGTATAACAACTATTTTCAATTTTCAACTTTGCACAATATTCAAATTAATAATTCTTTTTAATCCTAATAAATAAAGTAGTTTTCATGATGTGTACGAGTATATATTAATTAAGCTAACATAACAATTGTTTATTTCATTGATTTGGATTTTCTTTTCTTTTTATATACATACATACATACATACGTATGTATAAGCAGTTAAAATGTATGGATATACCATGAAATCCTGTGATAATAACTCAGCTAGCATTTTTTTAAAAATGTTGATCAAATTCGAGTCTTTTTCGATACTTCTGCACGATTCAATATGCGCTCATTTTCAGATCATAAAAGACACATTTGTCGGGAGAAAAGTGGCCCTACCCGCGACTCTTCTTGATAAGTCATTTATGAGTCTTTTTCTTTGTTAAATTAGAGTAATTTTTGACCCTTTTTCTAATAGTATTTATAGTATTTTTCGAATCGCTTTCTAGTCATGTTTCTAATCGCTTACGACTCTTTTTTAAGTAAATCAGTCTGTTTAGGAGTCTTTTTATGGTCATTTATGATTGTTTTTCGAGTCATTTATCAGTCGTATTACTAATCGTATTTGATTCTTTTTCGACTGTTTTTATTCGCTTTTCTGTGTCCTACGTTTACATAGACGCGGTTTTAAAATTCACGTCCATATGACCGTGAAGTAACACAAACAACATAGCTGATTAGAAGTAGCTGTTGTCTGAAGAATTACGCAAACATATAATTTTTTCTTTTAGTAATATCGTTAATGGTGAATTTAATTATTTTATCTAAGGCGATGTCAGCCGACCAATATATATATATTAGAATTTTGTGAGTTGATTGGATGCAAAAAAAGAGGCTGCTTGATCTGTATTCCAAACAGCAGTTTTCAATCATCCAGATGCGCAAAATATGATCATAAATAACGGTTAAAATCCTCACATTTTAAACGCCTGGATGATTAATTTGCGATTGCTGTACAATTTGTTATTGTATTTTAAATCAGACTATTTTTAATCATTAGCGCGAGTCATTTTCGAGTAATTAATCAGTTATTGATCAGCAAAAGTACTCGAAGAAGACTCAGGAAGGTGATTTTTGAAAAAACGATCTTCCAAATACTAGCTGGTAAATAACACAAAGTATTGTAGTGTAAAATAAAGAATGATTAGCGATTAATCAAATAATTAATTAGTCAGAAATATGATTGACCAGGATGTGCGATTATTATACGATTAGCACATCTCTAAATAAAACCATTTGCCATTTACTTAAAAAAACGTTAAGGAATTAGTCAAAACATGAAATTAAATGTTTTCAAATAAGAAACTTAGTAAGTTTCTTATGTAAGTTTTTTTATGTAATGTTTTTTTTTTAACCTTGGTCGTTTTGTTTTCGAAACTCTATTAAACCTCGTGAAAATTATTTATTTTGTGGTCATAACTTTGCTGACCCTGGGGGCATTAGAATTAGCATAAACACAAAAAATGTGCCCGCCCAGAACTCTGAGCACTACAACTGAAAATCAATGTAGTAATGACATTGTTGATAATGACGATGAACTGAGGGTGTTATATAACTGCCATTGATTGTTAATTCTTGATAAACTTTTTTCTTTGAAAAATTACAATTATTGAATGATTTTGATTGAATTTAAAGAGGGAGAATTAGAAGTAAAACCAAAAAAATAAAATATGGGAGTTTACTAGAGACAAATGTTTCAAAACTATGAAAAAATAACTATTACATACATTTCAAAAACAAAACTTGCATTCAAGGTGTTTGCAAGCTATTCTTATATAAGGGTCATTAATGTGCGTTCTAATTACTTTTCATTTGGCAAGAGTAGAGCATTTAAATAAATGACTAATGGCTTCAAAATTTCAGTGAAGCAAAAAATTCGCTTTGACATTGTATATTAAAATGTTGTTATTTTTGTGCGTACCCGCTCACTCAGGTATTATAGGAAACGAAGCAGCTGATAAAGCAGCAGGGGAAGCTAAACTTGCGCCTTTACTACTCTTTCGCACACATGCAAATAAAGACATAAAACCTGAAATACAAAAACATCTTGCCTCTAGTAAACTTGACGATTGGAATACCTATAACCACCAATATAAGCAAATAAACCCCAAAGGAGAAAAAATTATTTACCCAACAACTACTACTCGGCACGAAGCAAAACTATTTTCCCGATTAAGACTTGGTCATACCCTAACTACACATCAATACTTGTTGTCAAAAGAAGATAAACCCACCTGCAACTTATGTAATATGCCACAGTCTGTAGTTCACATCCTAGATTCCTGCCTACTATACACTCAGGACTCTCAACTTTTGGATCAAACTCACCCAGTCTATATGTTTTTTTTTACCATCTCAACAAAATATTAACAAACTACTTTATTTTATTAAAAAAATACAAGCTTGTAAATTCTATTTAATTATATCTTAATCTAATCTATCACCGGTATACATCCATTTAACATTATTTAATTAACCCCGGAGTTGAAGGCCAAGTTGCTAATACTCGTACTATAGTTCATTATATAATTTTATTTATTGTATTATATAATCATTAATAATAGTAATACTAATAATAATAACATTGTAATGAAGAATGTGTATTTAAATATTTTTCTTTTGGAATAAGCGCTACTTAAAACACATTCGCACACATCAAAAAGGTTTTAAAATAATGCTTTTGCTTTTTTACCTACATACAAAGATCCTTGTAAACTAAACGGGACAAATTAAAGAAGACTTGAAAAATATATCATAACTACCACAATGACATCATTATCATTGCATCATCTGACAAAACCATGCCTCTTTGTAAATTTATATTTTTCTTAAGAAATAACTGGGCGTTTTATTTGTTAGTTAATCCGCCAATTACTTCACATTGATATGTTTGTTTCCTTTTAGAAAGATTTTTGTCTTCATGTCCTTTCAAAAACCACAATGTGTAAAAATGCTACTATGTAATATAAAAGAATGAAAATAATAAAAACACACACAAACAAGTAACGCCTTTAAGCCGCTAATGATCACTCTACTCATAAAACGGAGTACAGTAAAGAGAAAACCACAAAAAAAGTAACAATAGTGTAAACTATTGTTACGATCAACAACGGACACATGCGGTGATAAGGATTTTGTTACAAACTTATTTAGTTACAACCACATACATGACATGTTAAACGAATATTTTTTTTTTTTATATGAAAAGATGAACAAAATCACATGATCACAGCCTCCTCTTCCCTATTTTGAAAGGAATAGTATTTGCGTTTGCGTTTGCGTTTTGGTATCTCACACTTTTTACCGATTCATTTGTTTTTGTTGTTCATTTAATCCCACTTCTAAATCACATATTTCTGAAAGCCATTGTTTCCTAGATTAATGTAAATGCTTTTCTTATCGTTCTGTTTTCTATGAAATAATTTTAGTTTTGCTGCTTCAATTTGCTTTATTGCAAACCTTTTAAGCGGATTAAGTTGTTATTGAAATATGTGTTTTTGTTCCGGAGAGCGGGTGGTTTCTCTGCGGGAGCATGTGAGCATAGCTGCCAGATTTGACGATTTTTTTGTTTTAAAAATAGCAAAGTGGCGATTTGACGATTTTTCCATCATTATATTTTTATTGTTGTTTTTTTTTTAGGAAATTTTCTGTTTTTTTTTTTTTTGAGACAACAACAATTTTTCTCGTTTAATATCATACACAGTAAGAAAGAAGAGCATGACATATTTCAATAGCAAATCTAAATGATAGTGATGTTTTCTTACTTGTCGAGTTTAAGTATAATAATTCCAAATAATATTATGAGTCAGGATAGTAGGAGCTAAATATTTAGCTGCTTAATTCCATGAATAAACATTTTTAGAGAAATCTCAACGGGGAAATTTTAGAGAAACTTTTACTATTTTAAGAAAACGTCGAAAGAATCTTCAGCCAAATAAATTTAAATAAAACTAAAATACGGAATTCTTCGAAAGTAAATATATTAATATATATTATTAAAATATTATTTAAAACTTAATATAGTACAAAGACTGTTTAAATTTGACGTTTTATGTTTTCGTTTAAATAAAAATTGAAAACTACTACTATCGGGATATTGCCGGGATTTCGACTATTTTTTCCGAAATTCATCTGGCAGCACCGCATGTGAGTGTGAGTGTTTTGTAAACGATATATTGCCTTTAATACACATCGAATTAAGGAAATTTGTTTAAAAGTGTAAAATAATGTGTGAAAATCGAAACATCAAGCTGTGTTTTTTGCAATTACTCAAATTAACAAGCAATTGCATACAATACTTTTTTTCAAATTTAAGAATATAATAATACATAATTTCGGTCAGCTTTCTTTGTTTATAATATGAAAATAAATGTTCTTTAAATTGGAATTTTATTTGAATTCAATTATATTTATATTTAAGTTAAAAAATATTTGAACAAATTAACATTTTTCAAACAAAAAAACATTTCATATGAATTTATATTTCCAATATATTTATAGAAAAAATTATTGAATCATTATTGGGTAGAATTTTACTTTTATATTTTAATGATACCTTGGTGTTTAAAATTAACTGAAAGAATATATTTTAATATTTCGCTAGTTCATTGTGTGGCATCTTCAGGAAAAAAAATTACAAAATTCGCAACAAAATTATTCACAAAGTTACTAACTACATATTAAAATAAAAACAAAAGAGATTAATGAAAGAGTTAGGTTAAATAATCTGAAGAAATATAATACCGAACAGTGCAATAGGTGAAAATGTGAAACTTTCAAACAAAGGTTTCCCTATTTTTTTCCCATATGACGTAGAATAATTGTAATCCTTCGAGTTACCGAAAAACGAAAATATATCCTAAATTGTTACACAAACTGTGATTTAAATAATTAATTATTTTTATTATTAAATATCTATTGTACATATATCCATTACCGACAATATTGAAAACATATGCTAATAACTTGTTTTAGTTAATTTCAAAAATTTTTAATTTTCGCAAAAATGTCTATTACATGATCATATGTGCCATGTGAATTCATCAAAAAAAAAAAAGTTCGATTCTCTAATGTACATTTATACATACTCGTACACACATACACAACAATACATTTATTTAAATTAATCATCATTTTAAATCATTATATGTAAATATCATCATCTTTGAAAGCACCTTTGTTTGAGAGCCTTGGGGGTAGTGATAATATTTAGAAAAGTAAATCCGATTTGTTAACAATAACGTTAAGAACCAATAACACTCATACAATACACCTGGCAATAAAGGAAACTCATATCCTTTATTTGTCATTATTACATTTTCTTTAGAATAGAGAAGAAATAAAAAAATACACTTTTGTTTCTATTGCAACTAAGAAGAAACGTTTAAGGATATTAAAATTCTGTTGAGCAGCAACTTTATCAGTCACCAACAAAAATACAAATTTCCATTTAAATTAAATGTTTGGCAACAAAATTATATTATGATTAAATTTTATTTTTGTATTTGAAGATTGACTGAAAAGGGTTTACATTTCCTTCCAAATATTTCCAGCTGCTAATCATGGTGAGTGTCGAATGATGATGATGCTCGACTTTGCGGTCGTTAGTCACGAATGTCATACAAAAATTTCTCACTTTTTCCAAATGATAAAAACTAATTATTTATTCAGAAGTAAATAACTTTGGCAATTTCGCAGAAATAATTGCTAACACAAAATATGATTACATTGGACAACAAACTTCAACTCAACGATGAACAGCATAAAAAATAAAAAAAATAAGAAAATGCATTTCCAAGAATTAAACAGGATATTATTTAAAAATAATTTTAGAAAGAGTTGTTAAAAGCAATTATTACAACTAATTCGAAGTAAGTAAAAAGGATATTTGAAAAAATTTTAACAAAAAAACTACATAATATAATTTTCTGTAAGTAACATATTTGTGTACACATAATTAATGTTTAATAATCGAATACATTCATAACAAGCAGCTAATTTAATGCCAAATTACAAAACAACAATAAAAACAAACAGAAACAAATAGTGTTTTGCTACCAAAATATTGTTGATCTCAGCGGGTGAAGGTTTTTGTATCTTTGAATGGCTGTGAGTTATTTAATACAAGTCTGAAATAAATAGATTGACTGCAAAACGGAAACGGAAACTGTATTAGACATAATTTACTCTAATACCTTCATACACATGTACGTATGTGTGGATGTACCTAAACAATCATACAGAAAGCACACAGTTAGTCAGGGAGACACTTACAACTCTATGGGAGAGAAAAGAATCGTGTCCTGCTGTTACAATTTTCAATGCTAAATCGTGCAACATTTACATGACCGACATCTGTCAAACGATTATAGACATCTATACGTACATAGGTATACAAACTTAACTATTAAATAAGTTTGTTTGTTTGTTAAAGTATGGGAGTACGCTGATTGATGTAAAGTAACATTTGTATTTATGTAATTATAGGTTTGTTTTTGATTGCAATATTTTGATTTTATTCTTAATGGTCCTTTGATATACGTAAAACTGCTAAACAACCTCAATATATGGGGTTGAAATTTATTAAATTTCTAACTAAATCGCAACTTAAATTGAGTTTTTTTTTATGAAATTTAAAAAATGCAACATATTTATGAAGGTGTTGACATTTAAAGCCTCGGGTTAAAACGCAGCATGTAATAAATAATGACATGCACTCGATGCGAGGTTAAATTTACTATTTTAAATTCTAATTAAACCATCTCCGTGTACTTGCATGCTGCAAGGAGGGAGGTAGTCCTCAGACGCTTTTTTATTTGTGTTTCTAACACATCTAATTCGATTACTTGTTATGGTAGTTGTTGTTTTGTTCTGTTAGGATTCATTAAACATGTTAATTGTATTTGAAAAGCACACAAGCACACATTGCTAATGTCGTCTTTAATTTGAGTGTTTTGATTATTTTGCCATTGACAATTTGCTAAAAATGTGAATTTTAATTAAATAAAAATCATTTAAATCATTCAATGTATTCACACACACATACACACATATACAGACACACTAACACATGCTTCAACACTCCTGAGTATTAATAAAAATTTGAACAAATTTGTTCAGCATTCACACATGCATACATATTTACGTGTGAAAAAACACTCATCCATGCATAGAACTTGGCGCCATTTTTAGTTCTACCCCCAGAGAGTATTTCCTCATCATTGAAAATATTGCTTCGAAATTAAATAACTTACGTTAGGGTTCCCAATTTCCCGGCATTTTTCCCTTTCCGGAAAACTAAAACTAAACTAAACTAAAAACTGAAATTAGTCGTATAAATATAATTTACAGATTTTAACTCAAGTATTCTTAAAAGAAGAATGCAATTTTTGTTTGGTTATTGTATGCTTAAAAATATTAAATATTATTAAATACGAATATCCCTATAAACCGAATGTTATACATTAATTAATAACCAATAAATACTACCTTTAAAAACATAAAATTAAAATCATAATTTGTATTAAGCCGGTTAATTAGCTAATTTTCTGATTTGAACTAAAAGTTTAATACTATTGTCAAAAATAATTCGGAAATTTTACAAAGAAAATTTATTAGAAAATTCCCGAAATTTCCTGACATCTTTTCCTGAAAAACATATGTACATTTGCATTTGCTATGTCAACTTTTTAAAATGTCTTCAATCGTGCTATACCGATTTCGATATATAAAAAAAATAACAAATTTATTTAAATTAAGAAAATAAATATATGTACCAAATACCATTTGTTTTTTAAATGATTCCAAAAGTGTACCGAAAGTAAAGGGATTTGTATCTGTTTGCTTTAAAGTCGGCAAATATTTAATACACAACTAACTGACTCTAAGTCTAATTAGCAGACAAGAAAATTGCACTATGTAAAAGTAAAGACTTCGTTAAAATCACTTAATATAATTAAAAATTATATTTTTCCATCTCTCGTTATTACTGCTTCAATTCGAAACTCAGTACTTAAATTATATCTCAAGCACAAATCAATAAAAAAAAGGTGTTTGTTAATATTTACTTTCATAATACTTTGCTGCAATCAGAAATCAAAAGTGCAAGTGCAAGTTGCATTTGCCAACCCTGTTCTTTATCACATTATAATTGATAAAATTATTAAGATGGTTTCATACATAAGAATCGCATGATTATGATTGAAACAAATATTTAAAAGAGCTTTAGAAACTTTTCCATTTACCACAATAATCTGGTGTAGAAAAAACTCTATTACTACCTTAGAGCCTTGTAAAAATTTAATTAATCCTTCACCATGAGTGGTATACGAGTATACATCCATATAAGTTTTTTTTTTATTAATACAAACTGCTAAGCTTTCTGGCTTATCTGCAGAAAACACCCAGAGTCTTTGGCGGCCATAGTCCGACACACTATGGCCTAGTCTATCGGGGCACCCGATTCCGTTTGTAATTTCTATAATCGTCATTATAGACCCTTTATATATTTAGAAATATTCGTCTGTCTGTTTATTAATTGAAATAATTTTCCGAAGACCATTGATATATAGAAAATATACTTTGATATAAATATCATCATATATACATACTCGTAAACTAAGAATATTTCTTTCACAAAAAAATCAAATAAGAATTTTGGTAGAGAAAATCAGCAAAATAAATGTCTCAGATAAAAGCGAAATCCAGTTTTCCGGTTCTAGCGGAATTCGTTTTATCGTGTCCTCATTTTATAGAACGAAAAGTTATAAAATGTTAAAATTTTGAATAACATACTCGTAGTTATTCTTTGGTCAGGTCTACGGAGAATTCTTTGTTAATGAATTTATGTTAAAATTATAATAAGATTGCAAAAATTTAACATTAACTGTGTAAATCTATAGATATGAAAAGGTAAAAAACGGATTTCACAAACTTATTTTCATTTGTTACTTTTGCAACTTTTAATCGTTATTCGTAATTGTGTTCAAGTTTTACATTAGTTGGTATAGTTAGACAATGAAGAACAAAATTAGACCCATCCAACTGTTAAGAGCAGGTCTAATATACATTCATTATAAAAATTAATATTATTCTATAAACAAATGAATTTTCATTTTTTTTTTTAGCGAGTGTTAGTAATTTAATTTATTCTATGAATGTATGTATGTTCTTACGCTATGGTCCTGTCTGTCTGTCTGTCTAGATACTATATGTGCCCTGTATCCATGTGTGTATGTACTTATGTATTTATGTATGTGTACAGTTGGATTTGGTCTATAATGAATTTTAAAATTGTTTAATTATAACTTAATTTGCAACGATTTTGTGTGTGATTTAGAGAATAAATGTATATTTGTTGTATGTTAATAAAAAAATATAGTAAAATAAATGAGTTCCGCAACGACAGGCAGCATTTAAGTAAATTATTTCTTCAGCGGCCTTGTAAAAATTCTGTTATTAAGAAACCATACATTTTTTATAAATTTAACGATCAAAGATCTTTGAAAACCTATTTTGAGTAAAGAAATTAATTAATAGTACAGTAGCATGAAAAGGCTACCGAAATCATTATTGATTCACCATCCATACCAAACATTAGTTTGTTCTACCACTCGTATTTAAATTTTAACAAAATTTTACTAAAATACTCTTAAAAAATAATGTCTTTGTCTTTAAAGGAATCGCGGAACCACTTCCACTGATATTTCTGTATATTTTTTATTATTTATGGTCCAGCCATAAGTAAATATATAAATTTCATTTTTCGTTATAATTATTTTACATTTTATTTAAATTTAAATTTCGGACAAGATGCAAAGTACAAAGAGAAAAACTAAAGATGGTAACGGTGACGGTGACGGTATCGATATCGATATTTTAGTATACTTCTGTAACGGTGTTTCCGCGGTTACGTTATTTGATGATATTTCAGTAACGGTATTTTATTAATAACTGCAATTTTAACATAATTTAAAATAATGATAGCATTTAAAAAAACTTAAACATATGTTGACAAAGGTGGTGTTATTGAAATGTACTGTTTATGTTCATTTATAAACACAATTCAAATATACATATACAGGGTGGGCCAAGTTTGACTGATTGATTTGAACTGCTTATAACTTTTGTGGCTCTTGCGGTATGAGCTGTAGCTCCATCTTGCTGGAACCATATGTTACGATTATTGAGAACTATCGGACGTAAAAACTTTTCCAACATGGTCCGGTATACCACCCCAGAGACGGTTTGTGGTTCATTAAGCTCATTTTCGAAGAAATATGGACCAATAACTTTATCAGCCATGATTCCACACCAAACAGTGCATCTGACAGGGTGTAATTGTCGCTGATGCAATGCTCTTAGATTCTCTGTACCCCAAATTCGGCAGTTCTGTTTATTCACATATCCATTTAAGTGAAAATGTGCTTCATCGCTCATAATCAGATTATCCAAAAAATTGTCATTTTCTGTAGCTAGCAAAATCAATCTATTGGCATATTTTTTTTTACACGTTCTTCCACTGAGTATGATGACATTATGAAATTTTATAAAATTCTGTATTATCTGCAAAAAAAAAATTAAACATGCAAAAGTTATAAGCATTTCAAATCAGTCAGTCCAAGTTGGCCCACCCTGTACATATGTAGGTGTTTAGCTTGTGACTTAGAAATATTCACAGGAATAAATGGGTTAACATTTCACAACCAATCATAGAGAATGTCGTCAGAATGTAAAGAAGATCTAAATTAAAATGTTTACTAAAATAAATAAATGATTTAAAAAACTTTATTATTTTCGAGTAGCAACTATATTTGTTTGACGTTGTTTGCTCTTACAAAAATCATGTAAGAACAAAGAAATATGTGCTGGAAATAGTATTTTCTCTTATTTTTCCTTAATATCTACATATGAACGAAACATACATAAGTTGATATAAATGTCGTCGAAAATACGAAATGACCCCAATGTATACAAACGCAATGGAAAAAGAAAATAAAATACAAAGAAAATAATTGATAAACGAATTAACTAATCTAACCGCAATACTCGTACATTCTTCATAAACTCAACTCATTCACTTACTACAAACTATAGATATACAACGAAAAGTTTAAGCTGTTTTCATTATGGTAAAGACGTGAAAGGAAAATGTAAGATCCTCGTCTACATCCTCTACTTGGTTTAGTCTGCACACATTCAACGTTCATACTCATGTACAAAAGAAAATTTCATTTAAGTGTTGCCTTTTGTGAATGTCTTTCGAACCACTACCACATCAGTAATAAAGTCGGTTCATACGTAACTTTGTAAGGACTTATGTATGTACGTATGTATATATTGAGATTTGTGATTGTTCTACTCAACTCCAGCTACACATAAAATATTGTTGTATTTGTGTAGAACTAACACTGCATAGTGGGGTATTTCTGAAACGTAAATAATTTAAAACACAAATGTTGTAATAGATTATGGCGAAAATACATGTGGTCAAAGACCTCCGGGGTTCTTACATAAATTCTTAAGAAGAAATTAATTTTTCGTTTGATTTTATTATTTCTGACGTTGTAAATTAACATTTTATGAAAAAAAAAATAATGGCTCTGTGTTCCTATTCCTAGGGAATGAGAATGGGATATTATCAATTTAATTGTTGAATGTACCAGAGGTTAATTTAGACTTTAAGGCACACACCGATTAGGCAACATTTTTAAACTTAAAATCAACTATACATCTACCCCACTGTGCGATTACCATTTTGTTCGTCTTCCAGGATTGAATATAACTCCTCGAAGGTTTTCGTCAGATACAATAATAACAGTTTATTTTTAGAAGAATGCATGTCTAGGAGCTTTACACTTCCACAAACGTACATAAAACCACATTGCTTTGTATGTGTTTTGGCGTACTCGTATACATATGTATGTATGAAAGAGGATTCGAATGAATGGATGGAGAATTGAATTGAGTAATTGAGAAAATGAGCGAATGATGAAATTAAGTAAATGTCTTTTGCACTGAATTTTGATTTAGTTACACTTTCAAAGTAGTATAATGAATTTGATGAAGGAGTAACTAACTATGCAAACCAATCAAATAATTATGTATGTAAGTGAATGGGTGGGTGCATGAGTGTGTAACTGTGAGTTTGACTAAGACAGTTTCAAAATTACAATTTCTTAATGGTTTTTAATTGATTTTAGTTTTTTGCTAGTTCACATGCACATGCACGGCATATTATACAATAAATTGTAAATTAATAAATTAATGAAAGAATGGTTGGTTTTGCGCTTTTATGTGTATTGATAATAATTATGTGTTTTATTTTATTTAATAATTTTTACTAATTATAATAATTATTCACAACAAATGCAGAGCGAAAAAAAATGACAGCACAAAGGTTGAAAAATAAGTGTTTTTTTAATAATCAAAATGATTATTTACTTACATTTTAATTAAGTCACAAACAACAACAAAAAACACGCTCATATAAACACACACAAAATGATTTTTAATTAAAAAATAATTATCTACAAGTACACAAATACTCTCTCACACACACACACACACACACACAAATTCACATCCATGCACACACGTATGATATGCAAATGAGAGACAGTAATATAAATAACGCGAGAGAGTGAGAAGAGACGTTTCAGACTTCTATGTGTGTTTGTTTATAAATAATGTTTTAAATAACACGAATTGAATAAATAAAAAAGCTTGTCATTAAATTAATTAACTCATTATGAATAAAAATGGGTGCAGAGTTACAAATGTAATAAATAGTTAATAAGTATGTATGTATTATTAGGACGGCGCCATTTTTGTGCAACAGGCATGATACTCTTCGTAATACAAAGCAAAACTAAAAATCCATAGGTTTGATTGAAATGACTGGCCGATACGGATTGTTTCCGAATTTTTTGACTTTCATAATATTACAATTATCTGTTCATTTTGATATGTCCTACAACAAAACCTTCAACGGTTTTGCGCTATTTTATTCAAAAGTTTTTTCTTCCTTAAAATTCAATAATCAATGTTGTATTAAAAAAGTTTCGGTATTCAGTAAAAATTTTGACTGAAAACCAATATTTGAACTCTTCCGAAATTGAAACCGGATATTGGTTTTAATGTCGAAAGAGTTCGTGAATATTTACAATGTGCCTAATCATTCAAGTTTTATTTTTATTTAAACAGCCTTCAAAATAACTAAACTTAAAATCTATATACTTATGTAAAGTATGTTAAAAGAATGAACAGTCTTTGACACAAACATATAATTTAATAGTATAAATAAGTTAAAATTCATATATGTACATATATACTCGTACAGTAAAAGTCTGATATAATGAATTATGAGGGACTAGACAAAATAAAAAAACAAAGTCCGTAATAAATGTTTGCATTTATCATAGGTACATCTCTGTGTCTCTATGTATATTATGATGTTCGTAACATACGAGTATAATGATAATTTTATGTATTATATGTAGTAATTTAATGAATTATAACATATGAGTTCATGTTCTTGCAGTAAAATGAATTACAAAACTTCAAGACTTGAAATTAGTTCATAGGAACCATGAATTCGTTGTAATCATGTTTTACTTTATAAACATGTATGCTTTTATGTACACAACAATCTCTTACACATATGTATATTAGTATGCTTGTATGTATGTATGTATATAGTTTTGATGTTGCAGGACTTTTTGTGTCAATTCTATTTATAAAAACACCTTGGCACGTTTCCTTTTTCAATTAAATACCACTATTTTCCATTAATGAATTTGCATATACACTTATACATACTCGTAGAAATGTACTGGTAACAGACTGTGGCATGACGGAGGAGTGGGAGAAGGATGTTCGTTAAAGAGAAACATGAAAGTCGATGAAATAACAAACATGCCATATACCACACTGCATCATTCTATAACGTAGCATGCCACACCATACCACAGCACACATCCTTGTTATTGAGTATTTCTATAATAAAATTAAATTAGAAGACCAGAAAATTAAATCATCAAAGCACGACGACAACATCGACGATAGACAAGTGCATGTGTGTATTGCTATACACATGCATACATACATACATTAAATAAATGTATGTAACTAGAAAACGTAAATGATGATCAGCCTAAGGTGACCAGTGGCAAGAGGGCTGGCTTACGAAGAGGAGAGGGGAATTGCTTAAAATGAATAGTATAACACGGAATTGGTCAGAAATAGTTAGATAAATATTGGTGATGATGATAATGGTTCTTGGTTAAATGGCTGCTTGTTATATTAACTTAAAAATGTTGTCTTTTTCCTCTCACTCCAACCCACGTCACTTCTCTTCATTTAACAAGCAATTTGGCAACATACACACCCAGTCATACGAACATAACACACTTAATATGTATGTAAAATTTATTAAGTTCTCCGAGCATTTTGCATATTACATATTAAAAGTAAAACAACAACGACAGAAACATAAACAGCAACAACTACACAAGCAATAAATAACAACAAAATCATGACAACAAACCCAACTACTGAGATGATGACCGACCATTCAGAGGAGGTGTAACATGTACTACACACACCAACTACATACTCTGTGTGGCAAGCGTACTTGCATACATTATGAAATAGAAAAGATATTCGTTTTTTCGTTTTTTGTTTTGTTTTTTTTTCGTATTCAAATTGAATAAAAGCTGAACACATCCTTAATGTGGTTGTTGTGACTGACCATGTATCTCACATGTTGTATGTGGCATTTATGTAGGTATGTATGTTTGTTACAGAACTGGACAGAACACCAGAGTCGAGTAGAGTGAAGTTGAGTTGTGAGGGCACGTTGCTTGGGTTGACTCCACATCGATTGAATGTACGATGCTATGTTGTGATTGGATTGGGTCTGTGGGACATCATAAATTAAATTCTTCATCAACTCAAATACTCATTAAAAACCAATAAAGCTGTAAAGAGAGCATTAACTTTAATGAAAAAGTGTGGTAACCATCATAAAACTCAAACCCTATTACACACACACACACAGACTTTCTACACATAAAAAAATATGTGTATTATTGATTTGTTATACGCAGAAGCTCTCTTTCGCTTTTCAATCGAAATGCTCACAAATACTTATAAACTCCATACCTTTAACAAGATGAAAAAAAACCGAAATTAACTCGTTTAAACTCCACCCCATCCATACACCATCGATGTCCACACATATACGACCATTTGTGAGAGTGTAGTGGTTTTCAAATAAGGGGAAATTTATTTATCGTTTGGATTTAGATTCGAGGTAATTTCATTATAAGTTTAACCTCAAAGTTTATATTTCAATTATATCTTGTATGTATTTTTTTATTTTGTCATCCGTTTAAACATGTAGAATTAACAAGTAACAAACTGTTGCTTTAAACAAAAATTATGAGTCTTTCAAACATTAATTATTTATAATTTTTAGTAGCTGTAGTTGGGAAGGCCACATTCATATTTAGCACAAATATATTAATATCATACACTTAAATAAAGTCTTCTGTGACATAATTTGACCTGCCGTCGGTTAACCAATGGACCATGATTAAAAATTTCAATTCCACACACGAAACTACACAACATTAATATGTCCCTACACCACAATAGTGGGGAGGGTGTATTGGATTTGTGCTGATGTTTGTAACGCCCATAAATATTGGTCCAACACCCACCTTAAAGTATACCGATTGACTCAGAATCACCTCCTGAGTCGATTTAACGATGTCCGTCCTGCCGTCTGGCTGGCTGGCTGTCCATCTAAAGCTTGCGCGCAAAGCCCAAACCAAATTTCACCACAAATGAGTAGTAACTGAAGCTAAATCACGTCTATAAATTTTGTGAAGATCGATCCATAATTGATCATAGCTCCTATATAAGCCCCATATTCGAAAATCACTTTAAAGAGCGTAACTCACTTAAAAATGTCAGTATCCAAATAATATTGAACACAAATATGTTTCGTATATGTATATACAAATAATATGGTACAGTTTTATGATGATCGCTCCATAATTAGGTCCACTTCCGAAAAAAATCACACGACAACAAATTTCTTAAAAATGTTGGTAATCAAATAAAATTCGACACAAATAAGTTTTTTAAATACAGAAATAATGACACCTAATTTTGTAAGGGTCGGTCCATAATTAGTCGAAACTCCCATATAAAACCCTCTCCGTAATTCACTTTAACTTCCATAAATATTTTAAAAGTATTTATATCGAGATAAAGCACAACATACATAATATTTTTATCCACACTAAATTTTTGGATGATCGGTCCATAATAGGTTATATATGGGAGATATAGCGCTCATTTCTGAAAAACTGTTTTATACATATACTGGGTGTAGGGTATTATATGGTCGGGCTTGACCGACTATACTTTCTTACTTGTTTAATGTATCTACAACGTACATATCGTTGCTGCGCATACAAAAAGAGCTAGGTATAATTTTTCGAATTTGTTATTATTCCACAATTCAAATGAATTACTTATCGTGCAATTACTCACCAATATCTATCTCTAGTTGTTTAGGGGTTACGTCCATCATATGGAAAAAATAATTTTCTGATCAAAGATCAAAGAATCAAATAAGATGAAATAAGATCGTACTAAATGGAATAAAATCGTGCAAAAAAGACCGTGTAATAACAGAATTAGGTGTACATATTTACATATGTACATACATATACATATTTATTATTTAGATTATACGTGTATTTGTTAATATTATGAACGTTTCAACATAAGTGCACCAGTATATTATTTAAATTAAATTCAGAGGGATTAGGCTTCTAACTAAGTATTACGTATGCCAAACGGGACTGGTATTGCAAATCCCGGGATTCGGTATTCTAAAAATGGAAATACAGGGATTTCGAATTTTTTATTTAATATTAAAACAAATTGATTTATTAATAATAAAAAATAATTTATTTTAAAAAAATGTCTTAATAATAAATATAAATAAGTTTGAGAACAAACATTTTCTGTTTATGAATTAAATTTTGTATTTTGTAAACAAAATTGTATAAACCATTAATAATTTAAAAACATAATAATATTACATTGAAATATTAGATTGACATAAATAATACGCCATTTCGCCTTCAATTTCTACATACATACATACTCGTACATACATACATATATTAATTTAAAAGCAATAGAATATTATCGTTTGATCTTAAAAAAGCTTTTTTTCTAAAAAATCTTGATTTAATTTTGTTATCAATATGTATATGAAGCTGAGGAAAAGCATCGTTCACAATCAACGCTTCTGGGCAAAATTGTTAGCAAATTGTTGTACATGCTGATTACATAAACAATCCTTTCTTACCCTCCGAAACAAATAATTATATTTCTTATTCAATATTTTATTCCATATCATTATGTGTTGTATACATACAAACATATATATTTCAATTACATTCATTATTTTATTCGTTTTTAATTCATTTTTTTTTTTTTTTTTCAAAAAAAATTTTGTGTAAATAATCATCCTTCTTTCTTCGTTTCTTTTAAGGAGACATTTCACCAGTTCATCGCTTAATCTGCAGAGATTCATATCACAGCGTCAATGATGACAACTATTTGTTTAAGGAGAACAAATTCTTAATTTCTCATCTGTTAAGCTTTTAAATCACTTACTGCTTCTTTTATAGAAATTTCCAATTCCAAAAACCGTAGACTCATCAAATAGTGCCTTCAAGTTTGGCTATCCAAAATAAATTTTAATTCTTTCACCTTCTTTCTTTCTTCGACATACCTTTGTAAGATTTGTATTATTGTTGATGACTTTGTAAATAATTAAACAATTATAATTTATTTTTGAGATTAAGGTGAATATTGTTTTTTTATTTTTATTTTTTATTTATTCCGATATATATATAATAAATAAATAAAAAGGTCGAAAAATCAGTCAATAATTTGTAAATAATTTTAATTTAATTGGAATATGTCATATTAAAAATGCTAAAGAATGTGTATGTCAAAAACGCAGATAAAAACAATTATATTGGCATCCCTACTACGTACTTTTATAATAGAAAGTTTTACAAAATTTATTAATATTTACGTCTTGATAAGAAAATTAAACTAGACCAGAAAAGATTTTGGAGTCAAAGATTGTTACAGTAGGTTAATCTGCGTCCACGAACAATGAGAACTACGATTATGGCTTTAACTACATTTTCCCTTCCAAATACATTGCAGAGAGTATAATAAATTATATTTCTAACAAAGTCTGTATTTTGAAATATATCTAGATTTCGTTAGCATTTAATACATCATGAAGTGATTTTTTTTTTATTGAACTTCCATTACATCGCATGAACATTATTCCCACATATATATCTACAGAAATGTTTATACATACAATAAATTTCAGATAAAATAAATTTCAGAAAAAAATATCTAATTACATATCTACATATTTTTTTGGAGTGTAATTGATAAGTACTTGTAATAGTTTGTTATTGAATAAACGAATGCATATCGTTGCTGCGCATACAGAAAGAGTTATGTATTTTTTAGAACTTTTCAGGAGAGCGCAAATAGTGTTTATTTTCGCCAATTTCTATATCCTTTAAAAGTTTGTTCCATAACTTATTTTACTTCTATTGAGTTACATACATATATAGAACTTACTGAATATATGACGTATATGACATATCGTGTATTTCGAAGTGAACAAATACTTACTCGTATTGTAGATTGTTTTAAAGTGTAGCAAGTATTAACAGATCAAGCATTTGCGTCCTGTATAGTTTTTTTTTCCAAGTTCTGTACAAGTAATTACCCTGCCAACATTTTCTATTGCGGAAGTGACTCAGAAGTGACGCCAAGAAGTTGAAACTCATCTTCTGCGATACCATTTTCTCATCGTAGAAGCGTCTTCCGCATTGAGAAGTTGTACCCCCCGGAAGTGACTTCTTGAAGTTAGTCAGAAGTGACTTCTTGAAGTTACTCAGAAGTAACTTGCTTTTTATAAACAAGAATGGGCTTCATTATTTTTTATACATAATGTGGCTAAACAATTCTTAATTAACAATTCTTAAAAAAGCTAAATGGACTCAAAAATAAATAGTTATGTACACAATGTAAGAATAGGGAAGAGGGCATTTTATTTACCGATCGATGTATTATAAGTATTATAAATGTGTAAGGAACATCTAAAATTCAGATTCAATTGACTAATAACAAATTCAATTTGATAAATATTACTTCTAGCAGTTGAAAATATATTTTTTAAATTTTAAACAAACATTTAATAATATAAGAGTCGTGGATTTTGCTAGTGGTTTACCTCGCACATGTTCTTACAAAATAAAGTAAGAAATAAGTATACAAATGTTATAACGTTTCTATCATCTGCTGTTAATTTTTCTAAATGGGTTCTACGCCATTTATCCTTATTCTTTCAAATACATATTAAATAATGAATAGCGGCGGTACTACATTAGGAAAACATAATACAAATTCGATATTATTGAATAATATCCTGTTAAGCTACATATAAAAAGAAAAATATATCAATATTTCCTTTAATCGTTCATCTACTTTTATTCCTCAAACAAAAATTCATGTTTTTCATACGTATGTATACCGGAAAAACCAATATGGCTGCATATAAAAAGGAAACCATTGTACCAAAAACAAAAACAAAAAGAAAAACAAGAGCAAAGGTATGTTTATAAAAAAGAAAATGTTTTCATGTGTATTGCGTTTTAATTTTTCAATCAAATAATAAAACAACAAACCGCAACAGTAGCTAAATAAAAAAAAAAAATCATCAGAAATGAAAAATCAACAACCCCTTGAAAAGATGGAAATAAATAAATAAATAAATAATAAGGACGACTTTAAAAATAAAATATTCCAGGTGTACGTACCCCCATAGATGTAAATATTGAAGTAAAATTTGGTATTAATTTTTAAATATAATTTATTGAGTTTGAGGACAGATTTACAACGTTTTTAAATTGTATTTTATCTACTCCATTTTGTAGCATCTTATGATGCTGAATTCAGAGAATTAATGATATTTGTTAATTTTAAATTGCAATTTAAAAACTTTGTATATCTGACCTCAATCTCAACAAATTATATTCAAAAATTAATAAAAAAAATCTGAAAATATTTTAACATTATATTGATGTAATATACATGTACTCGTATACTATCTTAACATATGTACATAAATTGTTTGGTGTAGGGCGTTAGGAAACTACCTTATGTATTTTTTATATCTTTTACTTATGGTCTGTGTGCTCATTTACAAAAGTAAGTATGTTTGTGTGTGTATATAGAGTATGCAAAAGAAAGATACATTTAAACATTAATATCTATCGAAACGGTGTACAAATATCTTAATTATCCTTTTATCATGAAAGTAAATGTGTACGTATACATTCACATGAATAACGATATATATACATTAAGGTTTACGAACTTTTGAGTAAACACTCTGCTCCGTTTGAATAAGACCAAAAGACAATACTTAAGATGAAAGTCCACAACAAGCGTTTACGCGTTTCTCGGCTACCAAACAACTGTCAAAAGAGTAGAATCAATGTAGTCGTATGTTTTCAGTTACA
This sequence comes from Bellardia bayeri, assembly GCA_950370525.1. Taxonomy (NCBI): domain Eukaryota; kingdom Metazoa; phylum Arthropoda; class Insecta; order Diptera; family Calliphoridae; genus Bellardia; species Bellardia bayeri. Next base: position 89,518,226 of record OX493268.1, on the reverse strand, counting down.
CACTTGAAAGCGTATCAAGCGTTGACGCTTAAAAAGCGAAAAGTTCGTTTACATTCTACTTTTGAAAGTGTCGCAAACGTCAAACAGCTGACATTGATGACAGCTGAAAAGACATTTTTTTATGAAATTGACAAACAAATCGATAAACAACTTCATATAAAAAATCATCTGTACTTACGACATCACCTCCGAAAGTACATACATACATATGTATATATACACATAAAACAAAAATGATTGCTGCGAAAAATCTTCACATGTAACTTGTGATTGTAAAAAGCGAAGTTTGGACCTCCAGCGTTAAAAAATTGAACTAAATTAGCTGCTTAATTGTCTTCTATAAGTTGAAAAATTGTATTTGAAACGCCAGAAAGGATTTTATTTGAAGTTAAGTTTTGAAAAGTATTTTTAACTTATTCAAATCAAGGGAAGTGTATGATGTATGTTGTAAATCCTCTGGCTGTTTACTCGTTTATATTTGTATCTCATTTGTATTGAAGGTATTGCTTGCTGTACGCACGATATGTACAAAATGTGTGTACGAGTATATATACATCATACATTGATATGAATAAGTACATATGTACCTATATATTTGTGGGCATTAGAATTGTCCCATTTGTATAAAATAGTTTATAATTTATAGTCTAATTTATATAAATTAGAAATTTTTTAGACACAAATAAGTTCTGTGTATATAAAAATAGTTAGTGCGGATCGGTCAATAATTGACCATATATAGTTAGTCATAGCAACCATAAAAAGCCCTCTTCCTAAAAATACTTTAAATTCTACAGAAATAAGTTTCTTATATACGCAAATCATGGATCCTAATTTTGTGATGATCGATATACATATGTACACTTTGTGGAGAAAACTGTTTCTGTTTATATACTCAGATTTTAAATTAAATTGTTTAGCAAGAAAAAAGTTCGAAAACCCCCAAAAATTATCGAACAAACCTTTCTCTGAAAATGTTATATTAAATAAACTAAACTTTTATTGCATTTGAAAATAGCAAAACTCTTTTTTGGTCCATCCTAATATACATCCTTACATTCATATTTCGTATAAATTTGATAGTGAACGTAATTTTTCTGAACTATTCCCAGCAGTACAAATTGCAAGTGCTTCCATTTGCAGGCCTTAAAGAAAGAAGACCTATTTACACATTCTAAAAGATTCGATTCGATAAGGCGTTTCATATATGTACATGCAAAATTGCATTATAAATAAATTTAGTCTTTTATGAAAGTTTGTGGTGTAAAGTACGCGTGAATACGTATTTTACGTATGTATATAAATAAGGCCTTCTAGAAGGCCTCTTTACAGCATTTTTTTCCCGCTGGGTTGTTAAACGTTTTATTGCACAATAACAATATTAAGTGCCTTTTGTTAACTGCACACTCAAACACACATTTTCTAAATACACACACACACACATATACATATACTTATCCATATATGTATGTATATAATTTTATGTACATATACATAGAAAAATGCATAGCTGTTTATATAGATAGCTTTATTAAGAGGGAATTTCTTTGTTTGTTTTTATTAAAAAGGACATTTTTGGAATTCATACTCTCTTTAATTTTTTATTCTTACTCTCAGCAGCGCAATTTTTTTTTCAAATATTGTACAGTGGGACATATTTTTCAAAATTAAATCGTCCGATTCACACCAAATACCAGACAGAATTGACAGAATACATTCCTTCGATATTATTTTGTTCTTAAATCCATATAAAATCCTGCCTTATTTAGTCGCTTATATGAGATGTTTTTAATCATCGAAACTAAAGATTGAATACAACTCTATTTTGAGTGTGAAGAGTATAAGGAAGCAAAACATAATTGCGGTTTTAAGAGTAAACAAGTTCGTAACTTTGGGAATCATAAATATATGGCCAATGTGAACGCAATTCATGCAAAGTAAATCTGAACTGTTTTTAATTCATATCGTATATTTTTGTATTATTTTATAAGTATAAAATATTAAAATACCATTATAGTTACAAACGTACTAAACCTTGTTACCGACGAATATGTACAACAATAAAGTGTTTAACCATTTTAATCTGCTTAATTTGTTTGTAAATTACCAAAATACATCTTGCGGTACGAGCACTCGTTCATACATATCTGTACTTCAAGTCAAGTAGAATTAAAACCCAACACTCTCTTGCATACAATAGACTCTACTAGACTGATGAGAATGTAAAAGGTTTTCACACTATTTTTGTTTTTGTTTTGTCTTCGGTGGGATAAAAGCTGCTTATTTAGCTCAGCACGCTTTAATACAAAAGACTCACATATACAAACAATAATCACAAAGACCATCTATCCATCGTATTTCAAAAAACACATTGCCCTGAAATGCAGGGATTTTATAATAAATTCTCTCGCTCTCTTCGGGGATACAAACAAAGGACATTTCATTTCCTACACCTTTTAAGGAGACTATGAGCAAAATACTCGTACATTATAGAGTACAAGACTCCGCCTTGTTGGTTTTGTAGTGAACAACACTACCAACCAACCAACCAACCTCTTCTCTTTCATCGTGTCAAACATCCACCAAAACGAGTTTCCAATTTGAATTTGTGTATCAACTAACATTTCCCCTACCGCCAAAACTGTATGGAAGCATAACAGCATTTATTTATTAGAGGTACGTTACGTGTTGGCTTCTGTGCTAGAATTTTTGGGCTTTCATGTTTATTGCTACCTTTGCTTTAAGACAGCAAGCACGATACGTGTTTTTGACGCTTGGAGTTTAACGGATTTAACGCGTTTTAACTAGTGCAATGTTAATGTCAAACGGCAAAAAATTAAATAAGATGTCACAAATAATGTAAAAATATTTAATAAAAAAAAATAATAATAGCTGCAAGTGACAAATTGTAATATACTACATAATTCAAATATCAATTAAGAATAGCTTTAAAGCTTTGCAAGCTTATATACATACATACATACATACATACATGAAATACTCATACTCAATTAAACAAATGTAAATAAAATAAATAAATAAATTAACACAAAGTTTTGTATTTATTTTTTAAAAAAAAAGTGTTTTTATTGTGATTTTGAATAACAAAAATGATATAAATTTTTATGAAAAGAATAATTGGAATTTATTTTAAATTTAAAAAGTTAAAATTAGTTTTAATACCACTGACAAAAAAGAGACCATAAGAAAAATGGACATTAAAACCACACCAGCACAAAATCAAACCCCAACTGGTACATCATCAAATGTGACCAATATTTCCTCGCCACCCACAACACCGCCTTCGCCGATAACTGCTGCATCAATTACCAGTTTATCCGACGTTCAAAAACAAACGTTTCAACATATTTTTGAAAAATTGGTTGTCAGTAGCGGCGGCAGTGCAAAAATACCCCCAAAACAATATGAATACTTTCGCAATCTATTGGAGAATGTACGGGATCCCAAAAATTTACAAATGATTGTGGAAAAATTTAAAAATCTTGAACATGTGGATATGAACTTTTCACAAAATGGATTAAAATCCCAACTGATGACAGAAGGTAATTCAGCCATATTATTATGGCAGTTTGCGTCAGAATATGCAAAGAATTTATGTATGTGTTTATATCTTAGTTAATTTTTTAATAATTAAAAATAAATTAAGTGTGTTCGAATTTAAAATTACATTTTACAGACTTATTTGAATTTAGTCTAAATCAGTGTATACTTGAGACATTTGTAATGTACTAATGTACATACTCGTACATCCATATACATACATATGTATGTAGAAAATATGTTAAAAGCCAAAAATTACAATATTAATTGTAAAATATCTTCCGATTTTGTTAATGCATATACAGTGGCTCACAGCTTATTATATGCAGTGCATAGTTATTTTGTTTTTAAAGCTCCATAAAAAGAAAGCTAACAGGAACGTAAAAAATAAATTGGTTTCATTTACTTGTACTTTTTAATATATTAAAACTAAAAAAACAATATTTTAAATAAAAACTGATTTCTATAATTGACCATACATTTTATTAGCCACGTTTGTATAATACCTGATTTGTGCTTTGGCTTGTCATCCTGGTAAAATCGAAAATCTGATCTAATAGCCAGGTTCTTTGCGCTTTCCAACAAATTGTCCCTCAGAATCTCAAGGTATTTAAACTTGTTCACGGTTGTTTCAACAAATGTTAAATTCCTACCACTACCATCCTTCACTGTTGTCTTTAGGTTTTCTTTGTTGAGTTCTGTATTTGGTTTCCGGTAATCATACGACATGTCATCTAAACCGAATATATTGAACTTAGATTTAACGGCGAAGAGAACCGAAATTCAAAATGCAGATTCCTTGCAAATATGTTCTGGCTCGTCATGCTCATTGAACATTTTATATGGTGCCTTTTTACCTTTGTTATGAACCCGATTTTCATGAATAAAGCGCTCACTGATTTTTAGATAGTGAAGGCTTTATTTACTCTTAGCCATTTCTGCAATTTTTCGCTGTAAGTGGCCATTTTGAAATTGGTTTATAACCAATTCTCGATTTTCTATCGTTGTAGCTTTGAAAACAAACAAAAAAATTCACTGCATAAAAAATGCTGTGAGCAAATCTGTATATTTAATTATTTCTTGAAAAATATTTATCTAGAATTTAAACTTCATTCTAAATACATAACCAGTATATAGTTAGATATGTATGTTTCAAAATGTATTCTAAAGAACAAATAATATAATACCAATAGACTAAGCGCATCGGATTTTGTTTATTTTGTAGAATATTACTAGAAATATTAGTGCTATGTATATTTATGCATATCCAAAACTTTTTTCGGTTCAACCTCTAGATCCTCTAGTTCCTTTATTAATACAATGTTTTTATATATTTGGGTCAATTTTTTCCCAAAGCGATAAAGTTTTCAATACTCTTCTATGAGTGACAAAAAAAATCAATTTGTGCGGATATGTTGCCCAGAATATCAATCTGCTTACAATTGCAACCACTGACGGTAAAACCACAGCAAAAGAGGGCAAGAAAGGGATTATTAGATGTTTAGTATCAAGTTTTTCTTAAATTTATCCCACCATCAGGATATCGATTTTAAAACAAAAAATATATATAAATATTTTAAATAGCTGAAAGATAGTGGGCCATTTGCCCATTGACAGAAAAAGTTTGTTAGATTCTAACGTTTTTTATACATATGTTTTATATATAATTTTTACAAGAAAAAGAGGATTTTCAGAAGATCGTCAGAGAAAGCTTACTGAATGAAATTAAGTAATTAAAAACAAAGCCGGTTGGTTAACTATTTTTTCTTAGTTTTCTCAAAATTTCAATAAAATAAATGTTGAGGTTTAATGTAGAAACTTTTTTATCAAGAGAAGATTCCGTATCCAATGATTACTAATTAATATTTATTCAGATTTTCCTACACATCCAACGATATGTAAATTCTTTTCACAGCTCTACAAGTACATACATACATATGTACATACAATAAATATACATATGTATATGTATACATTTTCGGAGACTGAAGAAATAGTCGTACAGGTACATTTCGGACTGTGGGATGAAAGTGGTCTGGCCAATTAACTAACATCAAACCTAAATGACAGAAAATTTAAACTGATTTAATTAACAGAAATTGCAAGTAAACACGCATTAGAATCAATCAACAGCAACAAAAAATCTAACATTAGACATGCCACGCTACTCTACGAGTGAAACAACAGACATATTTTCTCTGGGTTTAGCGCAACAATTGCAGCAACACGTGCATTATTTTACATGTTGTCAACAATGTTTATTAACGAAACATGAACAAAAGAAATAAGGGGATACCCCTGCAACCTGCCACTCTTTTTTGCAGTGAAATTATTTCAGAATTAAAACTAATTATATAGTAATTTTCATATAAAGGACATTCGTACGTTTATGGAATGTAATTAAAATAACATGTTACTAACAACAATTATAAAAATTGAAACGTTCTTATATTCATTGACAACGACGACTTATTCGGTCACTACATCACAATACATATGTACAAATGATTTTGGAGCACTTGATATCATAGATAAGTTATGCAAAAACAAAACCACGCAATTCATATACATATAATTGTTTATAAAATGTGCAATAATAACACATGGGATTCAAGTTTAATAGATGTTACAAAGTCTGAGACAAACTGAACATGAACATTTTTATAACATTTTGTTTGTTTGAACAAAAATCTGCATGTCCATGTTACTTCCATTTAGACGTATTTACATACATATGTATGTATGTAGGTCGCTTGATATCGTTTCTTAAAATTTGTTTTAATTTTTAACAAATTTTACCATTTTATTAAATTATATACTGTTTAGTTTCTCTTGTTAATTTACAAACATGCCTCCTGACAAACCAAGCGTCCATTCAATAATTGCCGTACTGAAAAAAGTTCTCGTGACACATGTTGGACGGAAGAGAAGAAATAATAATGTCAATGCATTTGAAATTGTTTCCTAATGTGCATAAGATTGCATTTATTTGTTTAGATTGTTAGAACATGTTCCAATTTCTAATTAAAGTTTAAAATGAAAAGAAAATTTACTTTGAATTATCTTTATTTATTGGTATTCAGATGCAGACGGAACGATTAAGGAAACGTCACGTAGATACGCCAACACGAATCAAGCGATCACACCTCGTCATACGATTGATGCAATTTTAGGCTTAAAAAATCGCCAGCAAATGAATGACGGTAAGTAAAAATAAATATGTAAAATATGTATGTACGTATGTATGAAAATGTTTTGAGAACCACGTCACACTTTTTATACGAAAGTACACATCAATTATAACAGACTTAGTCTTGCTAATTCGCAAAATCTATGCAAATGTAACCGAGTATTTTTTCTGTGTTAATAATATATGTACATATGTATGTAATTCGTAATGATAACAAATATTCAAAATAGTGATAGTGAAGTTTATTACATTTTATAAGGATTCATAAAAGTGAAATCACCAAAAGTGATTGAAAAACTATGATCAAAAATTGTTTCAAGGTTTTGCTGACTAATATGCTAATATGAAGTGAATTTTTTATTCTGCCTCAATTTCATATATGTATGTATTTGCAATTTAAACACTTAGCGGACTGGAAGGAGTTTTTCTAAGAAATATTATTTTTGGACTCTAAAATCAATCGCGAATTGAATTTGGTGAGTTAAATTGATGGGTTTTACAAGTGATCTGGTACAATCAAATATTTCCGAAAACGGAACCATGTCACTTTTTTATTTCACTATTGTATTGATATGATAATTATATTTCAATGTGTATAGACTGATATTTGCGTAATTCGAGATTCAAATATAATTTATTTGAACTAATTTTTTGATGAAGGTACGAATTCAGTAAATGGCCCTGTAAACTTCCGCTTTGAAACTAAATTCCAAATTGAAATATACTCGTACACGTAATAGATTCATAGGAATAAATCAAATATCTTAAAATTTAATTATTTTATTCAAAACTTGACGATCACTACGTCTCTGATCAATGTTCAATTAATCTGCATTAATAACCACTTAAAACTTATTAAGTGCTTACAAATGTATTTAATAATATCAAAAGTCAAACAAGGCTTATTAAACTGTCAATCACACAAATAAATCGAAAACAACAATAATAATAACAACAACAACAGCGAATCCGTACAGTTCTCTCAATAGTGGACAAATGACTGAGAGAAAAATACAATCGAAAATCAAAAAAAAAAAAAAAAAATGTATTAATGAATGGAATCGTTCAATAAACCACGTTAAAACTGTTTTTCATGTTTAATTTTGTGTGGTGTGGTGTGGTGTGGTGTGGTGTGGTATATTGAAACCAATTAGTAGCGCTCTATAGTAGGCTTAATTTATAACACAAGTTATGAAAACCACAAAAGAAGACAAACAGACAGACACAGAAAGATGATGATGAAGATGAAAATAAGAACGAAAATGCATTTATCATAACATTAACAATGTTTGAGGAAGGCCAGATAGAAAATACATAATATAAAAATGCTAGGAAGAGCGACAGATAGACAGACAGACAGACAGACACATTTACATACATACATACATATATGAACATTAATGCAGTCGTTAACTTAATTATAAAGTGAGTTTTTTTAAATCCTAATGAAGTTCTATAAAAATTTTGCCGGTAACTACTAATGGACTTGTGGCCCGACAACCTTGTGGCTGTCATTTTTAAAATGATATTTGACAGCTTCTAAACCGCTATATATACATACATATGTACATATCTACATATAATATGTTATCAGTAGTGTGTTCCTACAATTTCTGAAATACATATGTACATATGTATGTATAAAATAAATCTTTGCAACAATTAGTAGACGTTTGTTGGTTGGCGTTTAATACTCTACTCGTAAATAAAATGAATTTGCAAGATTTTTTTATTGTTTTCGTCTTGTTATTTAACGTTAATTAGGTTTTTTTTTTTTTTGTTATATCTTAACAACTAATTAATTAAATTATGGGATGTTATTTTGTATTTATGTATAATAAATTTAATTATGACAGCAAATAAAATTAATTAAATATATTTTTAAACATCCCATACCATGTTTGTATTCTTCGTTAACACATTGTACACACATTATTATTGAAATACATTTAACATTAGTTATTTAAAAAGTTATCATTTATGTTTATTAAATTAAGGATAACAGCATTAAAGAAACTCCGACAACTGTTTAAGCATTTTATTAATTTTATATTAATTTCATTCTGGATGTATTTATTTTGCAAAATTAAAATTTGTCACACAAGAATTGGCAAATAAGATATTAAGCAGATTACCTGTCTAAAAGAAATCAAGTTGTTTTAAATACATACACACAGCTTCAAAAGTGTGTAAGCAGTAGTGAATTTTTTGATTTTTTTAATATTATGAAAAGCATTATAGTTCAACTTAAATTTTTTTTTTTTCATAACCGAATCTATTATTCAACCAAATATCCAACAAAACGATGGATAGATTTTAGTATTTTCATTATCTTAAAAAAATCAAATAATTTGTTGTGTTTACTCACTTTTGAGGCTCATAGTATTTAGATATATGTATATAGTATTTTTTTATTTTTATTAAATATCCTTGAGTAATCGTATAAATTATGAAATATTACAATATTAAGGATACGCATGAACATGATATATGCGGCTTAAAAACTCTTTCAACTGATATCCCATATTAAATATAATGCCATGGGAGAAAATATAAATATTATTTTTAATATGTTTACCACTAGACCCAAAATAGTTTTGGAAACTTTATAAAATAAACCGCCACAGCACCCAGACTATACGGACTCCCGAAAATCCACAAGCCTGATATGCCACTCCGCCCAATCTCATCCTCGATAGAGGTTCCATGTTACAACCTGTCAAAATATATTGGACACATTTTAAAAAATATTATATTAGAGAAATATAATATAAAAAACTCATTAGAACTTAAGGAAAAATTCAAAAATATTAATATCGAAGACGACGAAATCCTTATTTCCCTGGACGTCGTATCCCTATTTACGAACATACCAATACACTTGGCAATAAATAACATAATGTCACAATGGAATATTTTGAAAAATCACACCACAATACCAAGGGCTCAATTCCTTAAAATACTACAGTTCTGTCTTAACGACAACAATTATTTTATATATGACAACACCTACTATAACCAAACTTACGGAATGCCCATGGGTAATCCATTATCTCCAACAATAGCTGATATCGTTCTAGATACACTATTAGAACAAGTTACCACGGATCTTAAAAAGGAAGATGTAAATATAAAACTAATTTCAAAATATGTGGATGATTTGTTTGCGATTATTAAAAGAAAGGACGAAAAACTGATTTTAGAGACATTTAATAACTACCACAATAAAATAAAATTCACGATAGAAAAAGAAGAAGACAAATGCATACCATATCTAGATATGAAAATATTTCGGGAGGACAAAATTATAATAACGGATTGGTATTCGAAAACTATTGCCTCAGGTCGTCTAATAAATTATCACTCTACGCATCCAAAAAGTCAGAAAATAAATACTGCACTGAATTTGATAACAACGGCTTTAAAATTGAGCGATAACAAATTCAAATCTAAAAATATTGACAAAGTAAAGGACATACTAATAAAAAACAGCTATCCGACATATTTAATAAATAATCTATTAGAAAAGGCACAAACAGGAAGGGAATTGGGGGAAAACACAAACAACACATCTGGCAACACTAAATATTACAGCCTCCCATACATACCAAAGCTCACAGAAAACAAACAAATTCAAGAAATAATAAATGACAACAAAATAAAATTAGCGCACAGAGCGAGCAAAACAATCAATACTCTATTTACACAAACAAAAACAAAAATAGAAAAAAATGAGCAAAGTAATCTTGTGTATGAGATCACATGTTTAGGTAAAACAGATGAAGAGTGTGGTAAAGTTTACGTGGGTACTACAAAGAGAAGCCTTGGTACAAGAATATCAGAACACGGAACAGACATAAAGAGAAATAAAATGACTACAGCTCTGGCTACACACTGTGTTGAAGAAAAACATCTACCAGATCTCACAAACGTTAAAATATTGGACAAGGAAAAGAGAACAAATAAACGATTTACACTGGAAAGTTTGAGGATTCAGGAAAGAGCTACGAATGCTTTAAATACAAAAGACGACAAAAACAACACGAATGCAATTTATACAATCGCAATATTTTAGTTTGATTTTACTGCTGTGATACTTAGTTTAATACAATTTAATTATACTGTGATATTATTTTATTTATATTTTTGCATTTGTTTTGTTTAATTAAATTTATGTTTTATGTTGTGTTTATGTAAAACAAAATATATATAAAATATTCTAAATGCAAAACTATTGACGAAAGATTATATGTGAGTAATATTATTCCTGTAGAACTAAGTTATCGTTGTTGTTATTAAATTATTATTTTTCAATTGTATATTCATTTTGATGCTACCAGATCTAATAAAATATCCCTGATGATGTTGGGAATCTCCAACGAAACGTCGGAAAAATAAGTTATGAAATAATCTTTTATTTGCATAGAATACATGACCTTAATAAGCCCGATTTAGAAATTTCTAAACAAATCAATAATAGAATAAGGAAAAGGTCGATAAAAACCTTAAATATAAACCGCTAGTTATTTTGCGGGGTTCCAAAACATTTGTTTCCTGTTCAAATAAAGTGACTTGATCTAATATCCATTTGAATTGGAAGGTATTTGGACAATATTTGGTACATAATAATTTTTAAGGACGGTTGGGATTGAAATTGGTTGATATCGGTCCTTTATTTCACCTAGCTCCTTTCGAAATAAGGGTTTATCGGTCATAAACGTTTGACACAAATTTCGAAAGTCCGAAAATCACTTTAAAGACCATAAAACGATATCCAAATAAAATTCAACAAAAACATACATATATCATATACATATACAGAAATTATGACACCTTAGTTTATAACAGTCGGTCCATAATTATTCAAAACTCTCATATAAGACGTCACATTAAAATGTATAAATCTTATAAAAGTGTTTGTATCGATATAAAATTTAACACAAAAAAATATTTGTGGATGAACTGTCCTTTTCTAAAAAACTGTTTTTTTTTAGTCGGGCTTTTTAAAAATAAAGAAGTAAAAAGTAGAAACTAAACATGGGTAAAGATTTCAAAATAATCCAAAATAAAATAAATTTGTTTCAAATGCGTGTGGAAAAGATTCACGTTTCGTAACAAAAAAGTGTATACAGAATGTTTTTTTTTTTTTTTTTTTGAAATAAATTTCTACTTCAAACTTAATATTTCAATATTTTTGAAAAAGTATTACGTTCGCACAAAAGATATGATTGTGTTAAAAATTGAAATATACTTATACATATATCTTTTGTTCGTATCAATTTAAATAAAATAAAATCAAATTAATTCTGACGCGCCATACTAATAAACCACTTCTAGACAACACGTTCATTTGCTAAACGAGGCGTTTAAAACCCCCAGAAAAAAAGTAAAACAAATTCATCTAATCACAAACTAAAATCAAATTACAGCCAATGCTACTTTCTCTTACTTTTACCAAATCGAAGAAAAAACAAAAACGACATTGTTCGTGTAACGTGACATCTCGCTATGGTACCAGACAAGGCTGATAGCTTATTTTCCTTTTTCTGCTGTTAAACTACAAGACAATATTTGAATATATGTAATTCATTTAAATAAACATTTTTATTGCAGACATATAAATACATAAAAAAGCCTTGCAAATAAAATAAAACAAAAAAACAAACTTAAATTGCCTTTTAAAAAGAATCCATAAAATCCGCCCATTTCAAACACTTTACTCTAAATCCCCCCACAAATGTTGCTTTATTTATATTAACCTAATAGATAGACACATTCATATGTACATGAAAGGATAAGGATAAACCTTAATTCATTTCGTTAATACTAAATTTTCCTTCTTATCTTCATTTGAAAATCTCCAAAACGGAATATTGGCTTATTGTTGCTTTGGAAATCATGAGGAAATTAATGTTTTTAATTTTTAATTTTAAACACTTTTTTCTGCACAAAACAAAAAATATTCTTTTTATTAGTTATTAAACTGTTCAACATTTCTCTGTGTGTGTACATTTTATAATAATGTTTTTATAAGTACATATGTACCTACCTAATATAACAGATGTTTTAAAATAAATATACACTAGAGCGACTTACCTATGGAGGGTCAAAACAGGGTCTTGTTACACCTCTCAAAATTGAATCTAAAATCGGAAATAAAACATGTTTCAGAACTGTGAAACTGAGAAAGTACTTTCATTATTTTTTTTTTGAATTTAATATTATTGTAAGCAAAAACAGACCTTAAAATTGTATAAAAAATTCAACATTTTTTCTAACAAAAAATACTTGAGGAGTAAAAATTAAGTTTTCAAATCGATTTACGTTTAAGAAAATTTAATATACATTAAAAAAAAAAAACAATTGTGCTATAAAAACTTGATATTCATTCCTCTTTAAGAGTTACAGCAGGCAAGCAAGGAAATGTTGAAACACCCTAATGCGTAGGTATGTTTGAATCGTTACCACTAACTTGTTAGAACTCTATCAATTTTGTAAAATTTATTTTTTTATTTTTTTTAGATTATTTTTATAACGTGTTAGAAACATAATTGAAATTCATTTGGTTTCGAAGGAATATATACATAAATTTCTTGCTTGTGATGTTTTTGTTTTGTGTGTTGTTTTTTTTTTTAAAGGCATTCAGCATTCAGTTACAAATCAGCGAAAATTGTGGCAAGAAAAAATTACTTAAATTGTGTTTTTTTCTTATCAGTTTATAATCTGAGACATGAACCTTGTGTGATTATGATTACGTGACTTTTGTGAGTTTCAGCGCTGCTCGTATTAAACTTGTAGCAATTTAGCACATTAGATCCTTTAGTATTATGAATATTTCTTTAGTGTTTTATTTTCCTAACAGGTTTACTAAATGTGCCCACAATTTAGTTTGTTTGCAAAACATTTGTCATCAAGAAAACTAATTCGGCTGGTAGTGTAATGTCAAAATAATTGCTTGTAATGAATGGTTACAAAATGATTAAATCTTGTTTGGGGAAAAACGTACTTACAGCACCATACTCTCAGTATAAGAACTCTTTAATGTGTTTGCAACATGTATGCATTTGCGTAATAAATGTCTGCTTGTCCTTAAATGTCCCAATGAGAATACGAGTATAACTATTTAATATACTAAGTGTTTTTTGGTATCTGAATAAATTATGCCACATTTGCAAAATATTATATAAAAAACGTTGACCCAAAGAATTTAAGCAAAAAAATTTAATAAAATGAAATAAAATAAAAAAATTAATTCACACCATGATTTTTATTGAAATTAGCTTCTGCATTAAAATTCAATAACTCATTATCAACACACTGCTGTTTTTTGTTTTGGTCTCTGCTATACATTTTTTTTAATTTATTATTAAACTCAGCAGGTTATGGCTTAGCAAATTAAATGCTTTAATAATATAATTAACAAAGTAAAAAAAAAAAATGCAAAATAAAAACACTATTAATAAAGATGTGAAAAAAATGTATCTGTAAGTAGAAAAAATTAAAGATAAAACAAATTAAGTAGCTCACCTGGAAGCTTTAACCTAAAAATAGGCGCAACTAATTTGTTAAAAGCCCACACGCACACAGGTTGATGAACAGCACAGTATTTAAAAGTATTTTTTTTTTTTTTTTTCAAAAAAGTAAAAAATCAAATTTTACATCTACCAATTAAAAAATATATTAGAAATACAAAATATCTTTACAAATAAACTTATTAATGGAATTTGAATTATAGTGAACAAACTGAATGAACAAGTTACAACAGGCACTTACATACATATGTACATCAGATTAAGAAATTGAATCGAACGAAAATAAAAATAAACCTTTCTTTCTTTCACTGATATTGTGCATTTAGTATTTAAGACATTTGTTAAATAACATAGATACATATGTATGTATGTATGTACGTATGTATGTATGTATGTATTTGATGAAAATATATCAAACCACAATTTCTTTTCGGCTCTTTAGATAAAGATCAAATTCAAATAATAGTCTTATAAGTTTTCTTGTTAACTGACATGTTTAGATCTTAAACTTTGAATAAAATGTTTTCATTTCTGTTTGATTACACTTTTCCCCTTTTAAGACACAAATTGTTGCTCGTTACAACAAATGTTGTTTTTTAAACGCCTTTTAATTTGACATTAATCGTGTCAAAATGATGATTTGACACATCTAAATACATTGCATTTTTTTTCTCTTTTTAAACACCACCATCGCCGTCTCTCATCTCAGACTTTTTGTAAAGTGACAGTAATTCAGATACTGGTCTCCGAGACTGTTGCATTATGTTGCATTATCATTAAGAATAAAACAAAAACTTCTTTGATGATGCTTCTCCATAAGAAACATAAGAAACCAAAATTTGTTAAAGAAAATTAAGTGGCGGCACACTTAATTGAAATGTTATTAGTTACATACGAGTACTTCGTACAAATATTATGAAGACACACAACGAGAGAATACATGACCTTTGAAAAATAAAAGTTGCATAATCACGCTTCTTTAATGGACAGTAAAATGGTTCATAAATACATACATACATATGTATAATAACAATAACAACAACAGGATTATAACAAAGAAATTTTAAATTCTGTAGATCTTTGAAGAAGCAAAACTATAGATACTTGTATTGAAAATGTTGTATTTAATTAAGGTACTTTTAAATGCCTTTTCAGCTACTCTAAGCAGACACTTGTCTTTGGAACAAGAGTAGATGTTGTTTAAAAATAAATTGAAATGAATTACATTTTTAAGAATTAAAAAAAGATTTATGAACAAAGTGTTTGAAAACTTATTTGAATAGTTGAAGAAATGTTCCAAATAACTTTGATGTCTTTTCATTTTACAAACATGATGTTACATTTGAAGCATTTTTGCATAATTCTGTTAAGCTATTCCATGTCCTTTACTACTATTCCATAAATTATCTAACACCACTATAATTGAAAAAAAAAAATGCAAACCTAAATTGAGGAGGAAGAAAAACACGACTAAATATGGAACATCACGATAATATTTACATATATTATACCGAAATATAAATATTAACAGCCCTCGTATTCTGATATTTGTGGCGATGTCTGAACTGTAACAAAGATAATAAAAATGGCTTTTTATTTTCAATATATCAATGTCCTGTGATATACATAGTTGCATGACTCTCGCTAATGCTGTAAATATATGTATGTATGTATATAATCCCTATTATCCCTAATGCTGTATATTATTATATTTCTCGCAAACTTTAATAGAATACAGTAGGGTGCAGGGTATAACCATTTAATTATTAATTAGTTCTCTGTAGCCAGGGTACGTGCACAGTTAGTATCAGTATTAATTACAAAAAAAAAATAAAAAATATGTAGTTTAATAGAGTGTTGTAAAAAGTGCATCTAATAGTTTCAAACTACTCGTAACTTTGTAAATATATAATATCAAATCAATAAAATTTAATTAATTCTAGTTGGAAAAAAAGCGAAATAAAAACAATTATCGAAAACATCTCTAGAGGTGTAATAGAAAAGTATTCAATTCACAATAATTATTGTAGTTGTTGGCATTAGTGTTATTTTTATAGTAGTTGTTGTAGACCCCATTACAATCGTACATCATCATCAAAATGCAATTACTCAACACAACATAATTATACATTTTTCAAACTATTAATTGGATTCGAAGTTAAACAATGTAATTGCATTCATTGTTTAAATGGAATGAAATGAATTGGAATTGTGCACTAATATGAATCAAACAAATGTAATAAACAAGGACCTCCAACAGTACGGGTTGTATTTACACACACATAGAAAACAAACATACATGCATTCGACTATAATATGACCACAAATTGATTACAACTGGAAAAAGTCAATTTGTTGCTGGGTTTTAGGCACAATATTACTCAAACAACTAACAATTGCTGTTATTCCTTCGATAGATATTTAGATGGTTGGATAGTTGGTTGGTATGATGGAGTGAGATAGGATGGGATGAGATGAGATGGAATATATTCATGGAACAAGTATGAAATTATCCTTTTTAGTTTTTAGTCATTCATAGCAATATCATTAACACTACCCAAACAACCCACTTTATTTAACTTTTGGTTAGTTAGCATTTCGTTCGGTCTGAATAAATTTGTGTAACGTGTATTCTGTTTGAGAGAGTCTAATGACTTTCTTGCATGTCACATGATACTTTTGGATTGTTTTCGTTCCTTACTGTAACTTTGGCAAATAGTTAAAGCATATTGCTCAATAAAATTAAATGATTTCTTTTTATTCATCGACTGTGTTCGCCGTTGTTGTTTCTCCTTTTTGTTTGTTTGATAGTCTCATGAGTTAATTTGTTATTTGGAGTTGAGTTTAAATTCTATTCACCAGGCGTTTTGAAAATTTTTATTATGCCACATTGTAAATATAAAACGGCGTCTAATTGAAAGTCATTTACTTATTCGTAGACCATAAAAAAATTACCTCAACCAATACCGACTTGATTTTACAGTATGCCATCACAAGTCTAGTTTAGCCTTAAAAATGTTTGTTGTAATAAAAAGTCGCAATCATATTTTACTGAAATATGTTCAAATTTAGTAATCGCAAGCGAGAGCAGTAGGGTATTAACATCATGGTTATTTAGCATTTCAAGTTTAGCATACGATTATGTTTTAATTTACAAATAATACTACGATTACTATACGTTACAAATATTTCGTGGTTAATTAAATTGTATTTA
Organism: Bellardia bayeri; assembly: GCA_950370525.1. NCBI lineage: Eukaryota > Metazoa > Arthropoda > Insecta > Diptera > Calliphoridae > Bellardia > Bellardia bayeri. The sequence goes on along the minus strand of OX493268.1, from coordinate 89,500,729 downwards.
ATTATCAGGTGTTTTATACTTAATTATTACATGCAAACACATTCAATCATGTCATAGACATAAAATCACTTAAATTCATTTAATTATAAAGTACAAACACCTGCACCATCATAGCTCTTCATATCTAGTGTCTATATGTACTCGTATGTATGTACATATGTATAATCAAAGGTCAAATCGTAAGGACTATTAAATAAAAACTTATTGCTGTGAGTGAGTATGTACCGATAAGTAAATAAACACATATGTTTTTACAATTCCCAATAGGTGATTGCGACGATGCAACTGATTTACGTTGCAACAAAACGTTAGCACAACTGCGTAGCATGGACAATCATATGGCTACGCTAATGCAACAGCAACGCAATACCGCTACATATTCCCTGCCTTCACCCACCGGTCAAATGCTACAAAACAGTATGTCGTCTATGAATTTACCTCCACCTTCTACTCATCAGCAACATGGTCAATACAGTGGTCATCTTGGTTATCATAATACATTATTGAATTTCCAACAACAACAACAACAACAACAGCAGCAGCAGCAGCAGCAACATCAACAACATAATTTTCATACAGCAACAAACCACGTATTGTCGTATAACAATCTACAAGATACCACCGATATGAATGGCAGCCGCATTAGTCCGTCCATGAGTAGTAGTGATTATTTGAGTTCAATGCATCAAATGGTCGAAGCCAATAATTTAACACAATTGAACCACCACAACAATGACATGAGTCCACATGCCCACATGACGACTCAATCACAAATCCAACCACCACCAGGTGTCTATCATAGTCATCAACAACATTTGGCTGCCTTAGCTGCACATGCCCAGGCCCAAGCGCAGCATGATCACAAATTTGCAAAGTCATCATCATTAACCTCTACAACAACAGCAGCAACAACAACAGCAGTGGCAGCAGCATCGTTAGTAGCATCAACAATGGCTAATCAAATGACGGCTGCATCCACGTATTTTTCCAATAATGGCGCCGCCAATCTTGTCCATAACCTCAACGATTATGACGAGCGTTCTTTGTCCTCTCTGTCCAACGGCGGCGATATTGATGCCGTTACCGAAGACGAAGATGATGCAAAGGACCCTTGTGATACACACAACATCGATGTAACGTCTTCACCGCAATCACCACATCACTCAGGCTTTGGCAATGGCACTGGACTAAAACGAAAATCAACTTCAAATTCTTCTCCATACTGTGATGATTTAAATACACTCAGCAGCACTACAAATGACGATAGAAATAGCGAATGTCTAAGCAAAACCCTAATGAATGAGAACGGCGGCAGTGGGGACAATTATATGCTCAAGGCACAATTTGAAGGTGGAGTGAGACCACGATCTTTGGAAGATATGCAGAAACAAAATTTCATGTCCCTCAATGGCAATTCAACAATAGAACACCATCTCAGCGGTCAATCCCAACAACAACAGCAGCAGCAGCAACAAAAACATTTAGATGATTATAACCGAATGCACCACATGAGTGGAGGAGGCAGTGTAGGACCTGCTGGGGACCAACAGGATCGACTTAACGACAGTGACAGTGTCATTAATGGCAGTTGCGCGTCAAGTGAAGATCTAAATCAAACGAATTCCAGTGAACAGGGTGAAAAAATTACTTCCGGCAGTGATGATGAAGGTAAGAGTTCTCTTAATCAAAACAAAAAAAAAAAAAAAAAAAAAAAAAAAACAGAAACTCTAATTCTATTACATTTTCATATTAATTACATTACAATTAAACCACGATCTTATTTTACATTTTTCTACGTTACAGGTCAAGATGACAATTGTTCAAAGAAGAAACACAGACGTAACCGTACAACATTTACAACATATCAATTGCATGAACTAGAAAGAGCCTTTGAAAAATCCCACTATCCCGATGTATATTCTCGGGAAGAGTTAGCCATGAAGGTCAATTTGCCTGAAGTTAGAGTACAGGTATGTTTGGCAAACACTTATTTCCACACCACACACACACACACACACAGAAAAAAAAAGAAACGAAGAATCAAACACATTGATGTGTGCAAGCTAAATAAAAAGTGGCAACAAAATACAACGGTTTCAAATACAAAATACAAAAACGGAAATTAAATAATTTCCGTTAACAATTTATTTTCACAAATAAATTAAGACCAATCAAGTTAAATTAGGTGTTGAATAATAGTAACAAATATATTTTATATGTAGATACAAACAGAAACATACAAACACTTATGCATAAGAACATTATAGACCCTCCAGCGACAAATAGACAAGAAACAAGAGTTATGTACATATTACTTCTTTAAAAAATACACAGACAATACTTTTTTTTTAAATGCTGGTAAATCTACAACATTTGAAAACTTTGCGAAAACCAAAAATTCCACTGACTTTCAGTTTGAAAATAAAATCGCATTTAGCTGATTTATGAAATAAAATGTTGTCAACAAATATTTATTTATTTTTTGTCTGCTTTTTACATTTTTTTACGCAAATACTTAAAGTTGCAAAAACTTTAAACCCTTAAAAACTTTCTTTTTCCCTCCAGAAACAGAAATAATAAAATTCATGTCTCAATTTGAAAACACAACATAATTTAGGGTAAAAGGCATGAAACGTATGTATGTATGTATGTATGTATGTATGTGGAAAATAAATTCTTGTCAAGAATATATGTACATAATAAGTGTTTAAACGCGAAGAAGTTTTATGTTTAAAAACACAATCACATCAAGTCTCATCTGAAAAACATGAAATATTTTCAAAAGTCAACAAATTTAATAAAGAAATTCTTAATCCTTTTGAATTGGGAATATTTTAAAGGACAATATGCCCCGGAATATGAATAATTTAAAAATTTTACTAAATTACTACACTTTCTCTATTGGTTCTCTTGTGCTTATAAATGCATACTTTAACATACTTAAATATCCAGTGATTTATTTCTCATTGTAACTTTAGTTTTTCGAGTGCAATAACGATATATTCAAAAAAAAAAAAAATCAAATCAAATAGAAGAAATTTAACTTTCACAGTTTTAACATACATACGAGTACATACGTAAATACTATCAAATTTCGTGATTTGACAAATCATTTTTATTGACTAAACATTATCATGCCAAACTAACAGCCGAAAACATAAAAAGTTTTCGAATTTAACAATAACAAGCCTGACAGAAATTATATTTAGGATCGGTTTCACAATATATGTATGTACTATACATATATACTTAAAATTGGCTTTAAACTAAAGTTTCTAAAAAATAAAAATATTTATTTAAGATTTCTGATTTTTAAAGACAAACGATGAACAGGCAACACAATTACATTTTAAAATTACAGCACCATGTAAATATATCCGAGAAAAATAAACAAACAGTTAATGTGTTTATAATGCCAGTTGCACAACATGGAACCGAATTATCTGTAAATTTGAACGTATCTGATGAAATGAAAATGATCACTGACAAATTTAATTATCACATTAGCCTAAAAGCTAAAATATTTTGAAATGTTTTCAAAAAGTTTAAACCGTTTTACCAATACGTACAAATAAAGTTAAAAGTTCAGACTACAAATCTATTTTGGAAATAGTATTTATGGGAAGAATAACAAAATACAAACGGTTCTTGCCCTATTCCCCACACAATTTGCATGACAATTTAAAAGTAAAAAAGGGTAGAATACCACAACAATGTACAACAACAAATTATGAAAATGTGATTGTCTGCAGAAATTTTGTGTAAATATTGTTAAATTCTATAAAAGAAAATATGAAAAAATAACTTACATTATACAACACAGAACATTTGAAGGGAATGACGAACCACCAACCCCACCCATCCATCCATCCATCCATCCATCCATCCATCCACGTACTCTTAAACCGCATATGGAAACTGAACATGCACAAAATATATACGAGTATAATAAAAATAAAAATATAAATTTGAATTTGATTTCGATGTTTTTTTTTATTTTTTTATTTTTTATTTTATAGGGAGGGAGTAGTAGCGTGAACAATATATTTGTTCTGCATAAATTTACCTTATCAAAGATTTTTATTTGGCATTATAATGGTACAGCCCTTAAATGTCACTTTGTCAAATTGACGCTCAATTCAAATTATTTCAAAATTTAGCTGGTGCCGAAGAAAGTGGGTAATATTCTGTTTATACCCGTAATATACTTAAATAAAACTTTCAACTATGTACATAGTTTTATACATATTAATGTACATACATACATACATACATACATACATACATATATACATATTTATTTATTTTGTTATTGTCGTTTTCCATTTGGGTTTGTATTCTATTTAATAGATTTGTTAAATGTTTGTTTAAGAAGTTTTGATTGGTTTTTATTCTAAAATTATTAATTTTAAATAAAGTTTCAATAAACAAGTTTCCTTTTAAATAACTAAGCCGTAATGCAAATAATGTCTCTGATTAAACGAACAGATATAAGAAGTTCGTCGAAATAAATTGACAATTTTGAAATTAGACATATGTATGTAGATGCAACCAACATTGCCACTCATCGCTCCAGTGATGTATAATGTAGAGAATTTACAATGTTTGTACATTTTTCATTACATACTGCGAAATACTTTTTATAATCTATTCTATTAATTGTTAATATATAATATTTGGAAAATTAAAACTTTAAAAATCAAAATAAATATAAACGTTTCGAAGTAACACATGCTCTACTGAATCTGCAACGTGTAAGTGGGAGTTTCCTTTAAACGAAGACACAAAACAATACAAAATATTTATTGATTAGGACATTAACATGGAACGGTTCCATCTACAATTTAAATTAAAGTGTAATAACAGAACTGCATAATAATATTTGTTGAAATAATAATGTAATGGCGATGGTAAAAAAGGTAATTATCTTTACAAATAATGAAGAATTCAAAGGGAAACAAACAAAGAATCAAAACTATTTCTTAATTAACAGTAAAATGTGACAAAAGTATTTCCAATAATAAAATTGATTTATAAAAAAAAATTTGTTCTAATCAGTTGGAATCGGTCTTAAACCGAAAACTTGTTAATTTAAAATATGTTAAAAGTTTGCCATCAATTGTTTATTTAATAAAGAGTTTTAAAAGACATTCAAAATAAACACTTTATTGAGGTTGTCGTTTTAGGAAAACCTGAAAATATTTGAAATAAAGCTAAATTTATTTCAACTTACTCTCGTGAATGTCTTTTAAGTGATCATTGATATGGGATAAAAAAAAAAATTATCGCACCATATATGTACGAGTAGGTATGAATGCACAAATTTATGAAATATTCTCCGTTTTTTAAATGCGGTTCAAGCAGCTTTCACCAAAATATCTTAATTGCTATCAATTGCATGACAACCAATAAATTAAATATCAGGACACATACTCGTACAAACATTATCGAATATGTTCCCTTTCTACTCGTAATGTCAGTTCAGCAGTAGCAGTTGTAATAATAAAATAATAATGATAACATTAATCTTGAAATTATGCGCTAGATTATCATAATACAACATTTGACACTTGGCAAATTACATGCCAACCAAACAAAAACAAATGAAAACCGAAAAAAAAAAACTGAAACAAACGGTTTGTGTCGTAGTTTAGTTGATTGTTTTTATACTTGGTTTGTAATTTTACCACAAAAAAGTAACGAGGAGAATGTTATGATGAGAAAGGAAACATATGTTTGTTGCAACAGAAAATGGCAACGTTGTGGTAATAAATGACAATTATTTTATTGAGATTAAAAGACTAAAACCAAAACACAACAAAACACCCAGGCGAGAGCTCGATAATCAGAGACAGAGAGCGAAAATAATCATACAAGGGTTAAAAAAGAGCAATTGTTTATAGAAGAATCATCACAGGAGAGACAGCGTATGATGACATTAAGGAAAAATCTGCACAACTAAGGGATGGCAGAATAATGATTATTTTCTGTATTTGCTCTTTACTCCGCATACTGTATTAGTTGGTTATTGTTGTTGTAGTAGTTGTAGTTCTGTTTATAGACTGAATGTGTAAAAAAAAAAGAAAAATAACTATCTAGAAAAACGAGGATTTAATGTTTGAAAACTTTGTATTGTTGTTCTTTGCTCGGTCGAGGCATAAACTAAAGTGGCATGTAGCAGCATCTGTAAAGTGTTTGAAAACACCTAATCATACGCTGGATTAAGCACAATCATTGAAGAAAATTACAATCTATGTAGAATGTGTATGAAGAATGAATATAAAAGAACCAACAAAACCAAGTGTGTAGTGTGGATGGAAGCGAGCGAAGTGTTCCTGAATGAATATGTATGTATGTATGTATAGTATGTTGGTATGAAAACGGTTAAAAGGGGAATACGGTTTTATTTTTTATGCATGAGGAAGGAAGGAAGAATAAGGAGTCGTATGTTTGTTTATGCTTGTTATAAATAATCGTTTGTGTATGTTTGTTGTTGGTCTCGTTGTTTTTGTTATTGTTGTTGTTGTTACTGCCACAAGAAGGGTTAATTAAAATGTAATTTAGTGTAAAAGCAGAGTACATTGTAGAGTAAATCAAATAGAAAAGAAATTCATTTAATTCACATACAACAGAAAACTGTCTAATAGAAATTGATTAAGTTTAACAAATTTTGATTGATTGATTCTTTGGATTCCATTCTACAAAGATTCAGATATAATAGAGTAAATGGCTTGCTTTAAGTAATGGTCTTACCTTATATGACATACAAACATCTACATACTCGTATACATATTTATGACTTATCAATTTATTATATGTACTCAAATAAATGCGAGTATTAATATTTAGAACTGCCAAAGTTCGGCTGATTATCACTAAAGTAAATCAAATTGTCAATAAAAGAATTACTTAAGATATAAATTTACTTATTTATATGTAGTTTATTTATACATACATACATATGTATGTACATACATATATGCATTCATATAAATATTATTTGTATAGAGTTTCAATAAAAACCTAAAAATACTACAATTTGAGAAAAGTTGACTACTTATTCGAAAGTAACAATCTAAGTAATATAAATTGCAATAAAAACAACTAATCAGAAAAAAAAAAAATAAAATAAATAAATTCAAATGAGCAGGTGGATGTTGAATCAACAAAAACAACAACTAAATAAAAAGAATTAAGGTGTCTTTGACACGCCATCGAAGTGGGTATATGTGCCACATATAGAGCAAATATATTCGTAAATAGGAACCCATTTAGCATTTGAGTTAGTATGGTTACATACATATGTATGTATGTATGTATGTATATAGATTCATATGTGTATATTTATACATTTATACATTTGCTTGTACATACATATTAAAAAAACATAAAAACGTTTATTCATAAGGGTTTCTGAACTAAAACGAATGACAGACAGACTGAAGTTAAAAACAAACAAACAAATAAATAAAATACTAATACTATAACAAATACAAATACAAACATATGTATGTATATTCGGATTCTAAATCTAATGTATTATATTGCCAACCAATAAAAACCTATTTTATTTGTTAGATTTTGTTTTTATATTATTACTTTTATTGTTTTTAAGTTATTTGTTTTTGTGTCTGTCCACATGAATCCACGACTATTTCCAATAAATTTATAAACATTATTAGTTATTTTATGATTGAATAAAAATTATTTAAATATACTACCACATTTTAATTTACATACGTATGAATGGAGTGTATGTGTGCGTTAAAGTTTGTCATACTATGATTTGATCATTTATTATTATCGTAAATTATTGTTTGACAGTTTAATTGTATTTGATCAGAACTTTATTCAATATTATTCGGCAGTTAATTGCACATATGATTTAATTTGTTTTCATTGTACAAATAATTTATTAAATGTAACAGACATAAGTTAAAAATAAAAGTTGTTGTTATTGAAAAAAGTTGGAATTTCTTGAGATTAAGAAATTCGTTTCCTTTTTTTAAATAATCTTTAGAATGTTGTGGATACCATACTAAAGATTATGATTGCAATTACTCGTTTGGATAATCACAATGGGTGCTTATTTGGGAGAGAAAATGCGTTAAAATTGTGGTGGTTAAATTTATTGGTTTTAATGTATAATAGTTGTGTGTGAGTGTGTTACCTGATTTTCAGTTACAATTATGTGTGGTTTAGTATATTTATTGAGTTGAACTTGCCAATTCGGGTGCTAAGGAAGAAGTGTTTGCAAATTTACAATTTTTCTTTTTCAAATTATTCTTAACATGTTGCAGCCGTATCGTTATCAACATGTTATTAATTTACTTAATTGCATTATTACATTTTTAATTAAATTAAGGTAACACACAATACTTCACTAATTTCAATAATTTAATAGTTTCAATTAATTCACTAATTTTCAAAGAATTTAATAATTCAATAATTTCAAATAGTTTAATAGATTTAATAGATTCAGATAATTCAATAATTTAATATTGTTCAATAGTAGATTGAACAGTTATTAACCAAGTATCCTTGTTCAAGAAACATTTAATTTAGAAAGAACTTTCGAACGAGTCTAGTCTAGTTGCACTTAATTTTACTCCTACCAATAGTACATACAAAATCAACTATAATATAGATCATTATTTTTTAAGTCTCACCAGTCAAATTTAATCACACATATTGCAATCGACGGAAACATTGAGAACTTATACTGGGTCCATCCTAGTGACCATAACTTGTCTATTATATTTTAATTTTTTTCATAACTATGCATAAGAATCTATAAGGCTTTTTTTAACTGGAGCTTAAGTTTAAGTTTTTTATTATTTGCGAATAAGCAAAATATCACAAATTAAAACAAAATATCCCAAATATAAAATATGGAAAAGACTGGCCTTAAATATAGAAAAATTATTCAGAGAAGAAATGCTGGGCCATTTAAAAAACGTCACGACTATAGGTAAACAAGTGCATATTTTGTAACGACTTTACGATTTTAATAAAACCCAAAAACAATAAAAATATTTATAAAAACCAAATATACTTTTACATAAATAAATTTAAACTTAAACAACTAATGCGTACGTGAACCAAGAGTAGAGTTAATAAAGTATTAAAAGAGCATGAAAGGAATTGTGTCATAATTAATTTGTTGTTTCTTTCAATTTTGACGTTTTTGGTTTGATAACTTAATTGAAATTTGCGTGTTTAAAACTTTTACTAACACACACACACACACACACACATACATCTAAACCAAAACATTTATTAATTCCTGTAGGCATAATTATGCGTACCAAACAATTATAATCTGAACGAAACAACGAACAAACGAAGCGATAAGTTATGACCGAAAACATGACGAAAATTAACATAAACGTGCATTTATACGGGGAAGTGATTAATTAGCACTTAATCAAAATTAATATTGTGTTTCTAATAAACATAACGCTGGCTTAACATGTAAAGGCTCTAAGTCCACTTTTTTTAAAAATTGAAATTTTGATGCAGTTGTGTTCAATAAGAAAAAATACATCGATTACAAAAAAAAAAAATACAGTTATCTCATTTGTTGTTGTTGTTTTGTAGTGATGAGTAAAGACGCTAAGTCCAATTTATCACATCTTTGTGTAATATCTCACTTCTTCCAATGTTGAAATATCAACTGTTTCGCGCGAAATAGTCTGAGAGTCCAACCAATTGTCATAATATTATTTCTCTCTCGTTGTTTTGAGTATCAACACCATTGACAGTCATGACCCTAATCTTCATGATGTTACTTATTTGAATCATTAATTTTTTTTAAAATTTAACAATGTACAATTTTGTAAAAATATTCGCCCTGGCCGTGGAGAAGGCGATTCCAAAGTGACGGACATTCGAGGAATACAATACACATCAAATGGTGAAATTAATTTCAAACTTAGATTTCCTGATGAATGAAAATGTAGTCACACTGGAGTGGTCGGATTTACACCAACTTCATCAAGAAAAAAAAAAATAAAGACTAACAGTCTTATTCAGAAAGAATTAAAGTAGACTTCAAATGTACTTTAAGAAAATTTTGTATGAAAATTTTGTCTAAAAGCACACTTCAAATCTACTTTATTTTTTATGAATACGACAGTAGAAAGTTCGAAGACTTACAATATCTAAAATCCACTTTGCCTACAAAACACCATAAATTTTATGACGATTTGCCATATGAATAAAAATAGTCATCGCCAGTTATCGTACTTTTAACCCTCTTATTCAAAAACGATTATTAAATTTAACAAACGTTTATTAAGCAAATTTTTATATGCAAATCTGTCCATTAAAAATTTAAACTAATATTACTTTTTTATAACAACAATGAAATAAGATTGAATAATTTTTGTTTTCATTAGGTACAAATATCGAAATTGAAATTACAATAATAATGTTATTCATAATTTTGAATAAATTCTGTTTCTTTTTTTACAATAATCAAAACAAACTTTAACTTTTTACATATTATTAGTTTCTTAAATAACAACAATAAAAAAGCAACAAAAGTACACTTGCATTAAAATAATTAAGAAATATAAGCAGAGACAAGTTTTAAGAGAAAGATCTAAGTCCATGAAGCAACAGAAAAAGCGCTAAGTCCAAAAAAGCTTTTATCTCGGCAAATACTTATTTTTTCATTTTGCATTTATGCAAATAAAAAACAAAGAAAAATACAAAAACAAATTGCATTTACAGATTTCGAAAATGTTTATTCAAAAAAAAGTTTGATTGTTTTTTGTCTCTCCTGTAATATTGTAAAATATGGACTTAGCGCCTTTACAAGTTAAGCCAGTGATAAATTAAACTTGTATCAAAATCTGCGTGAATACTCGTTAACCAGAAATATATGAAATTATATTAGGTAAATTATTTACTATAAACGAGTTTAAATATATTTTATTTAGTGGTTACGTATTTTTCAGCAAATATTCGCCATGTGTGACCGCTGCTAAGCCAAATCTGTACAATATTGTTTTCTAGTGTGTAGTGTGTTTGTTTTTCTTATAAATAAATATATGTACAAAAATTGAAATTATAATAAAGATGCTTTAGAAAAGTCTAGTATGAATAATTGACATTTTGTTTCTAAAAATAAGTTGCGTTGTTACACACACACACACACATACATATGTAGATGGATTCATATTTATTAGGGCAAATATGAAATTCAATATGTACATTTGTATGTATTTACATACATATAAGCAAAGGCACGTGTCTCAGATCAAGAAAATGAAATTATTTCCTACTCATTTATGAATATGACACATATCAATAAGAATAATCCTTTATACCTAGTTTGATTTTAGATTTTGTGAAAACACAACCGTCGAATTACTCAGTTTATTTCACCATGTTATCAAAGTGACATTGTTTGTCAATCATTTTGAATTCCCTAAACTTATTTGCTAATATTTCCATCTACATACTTAATAAAATTGTTTTGAATTCAACTAATTGCCCAAGTGACCAATTTATTACGATTTCGTTTTTCCCCTCCTGGCAAATTGATGACAATATGTTTAATTTTTTTTTTTATAAGCAAATATTTGGAAACCAATATAACATCCCGAGGGGATAAATGGACAATAGATTATTTATAGAATAGTAAATTGTTAAAGTACCTTTAAATAACAAGCTTCAAAAATACATGACCTATACTCCAGAGAATATTCTAACAAGCTTGGTATTTTTTAATTTTTATATCCTACGAATAATTTTGATCAATTTTGTTAAGTGCATAATTGAATTTAAAAAAACACAATTTTAATCATTTATGAAGATTTACTGAACAACTCATTAACAAAAACAAAATCATAATTTCGTTGCAATAGAAATAATTGAAAGTAATAACACTGCTTATATTACTGAATAAATAACCATATACTCGTATTTGTTACATTAAATTATCACAATATGTAAATCGAATTTTTATAAAAAGCAAATGTCGAAAGTCGACTTTTTAAAAATTTTAAAATTTAGTTTTAGTTTCAGCTTTAGAACCCTACTACACTCAAAAAAATAATGAACTAGAAGTTAGGAAATTTTACTTATTTTAAGGACGTAATGGTTGTCGTATGGCGCCAAAGACATTTTTTATTACAAGTCAGTAAAAAATTTCCTTAATATTGGGAAAAAAAATTTACTTAATATTAGTCCGAAATTCCTACTTTTATACAAAATTTTCCTAAATTATAGTAAATTTTAACTAGAATAGTGGAAAAAATTATTTTTACACTAGTTCATAAATTATCTGAAACATTCCTTCATTTTAGTTAATATTTACAAGAATATAGTTCAGATAAATTTGAGAGAACAATAAAAATTAGGAAATTTTTCCTCTATTTTAGTTAAAAAGATAAATCTTTTTTATTTAAAATTATGACAGCATGTAATAGTTCTGAGTAAAAATTTACTTCGATTTAATAAATATGTTACCAAAAACTTATAAAAAAGTTATGAATTTAGGTTAATTTTTTCCCAAAATTGGATACAATATATGTAAAAAAAGAGTACATTTAAGCCTTAAAACAAGGAAAAAAATCTGCAAATAAGAACTGAAATTGAGTAAGCGCATCCACCCCAGTAGAAAAAAATTGACTAAAATTAACGGAAAAAAATACTAAAACAAAGTAAATTACTCCCAGAAAATAGGAAGAAATGTACTGTTACTTATTAAATACATTTACTCTAATAAAATAAAAAATATGTTACTATCTAGTACATTTATTCATTATTTTAAGGAATAAATGTACCAAGTAGTAACCAATTTTTTCTAGCTTACTAGAATAAAAGTACTAAATACAATTACATTTTTCCCAATTTAGGAGTAGTATATTTACTTAATTTTAATATTATTTTCCTAGATGCTAAATATTGCTTTATCTAGAAATAAACGTATACGAATAGGTTCTTTAAAAGGTTTATTTATTATTAAAATATTTTACAATGTAGGAATAACAAAAAAAGTACTTAAAATTTAGGTTAATATTTGATTTAATTATAGTTTTGAAGATATATTTTTAAATTACAATAGAATATTTTTACAGGATTTAAATTTAATTTTTTTTTATATAAAAAGTATTTTTAATTTTTGTTTGAAATTTAGATTAATATTTGATTTAATTATAGTTTTGAAGATATATTTTTAAATTACAATATAATATTTGTGCAGGATTTAAATTTAATTTTATTATTTCTTTATAATTACCAAGTATTTAATAGGTCTTAAATAGCAGTTACAGTTTAATTCATGAATATGAATTGGAGGTGACTTTATGGATGTTGCTGGTAGTATTTTATATTCTAATAACTCAGGGCTAACAGAATATGATGAAAATATTTTCACATATGATAAAATTTTAATAATTTGAAAAAATAGAAATATATAAATTAATTAACTTCATAAATTTCTTGAATTTTAGATGCAGTAAATTACAGATCTAATTTTATATTATATGTATACTTAAGGATTCTGTTTAAACAAGGAAAACAATTTAAAAAAATGTACTTCAGAATTAACTGCTACGTGATAAATTGTGAGAAAATTCAGAGCCTTTTCATAGTTAAATTATGGTTCTTTTCAGAAGAACTACGTGGAAGGGACACTCTTTGTGACACACTGCTTCTTTGGCTATGGAACACTGAAGGTCCTTAGTCTTCCAAATTATACTATTCCAAGGCAGTCGTTACAAAAATACAAATAGCGCATCATATATTTGGAGTTACAAATAATTAAATATTCATTGGAAAATATGAAATTTGAATACAGATGCACTTTTTGAATTTAAGGAAACAAACAATAATTACGTAAAAGCTCAAATTTAAAAATTGAAAACCTTGTTTTAAAGAAAATTGTTTAAGTATATATATTTGTAACACACATATCAGTTCTATATTTTCAAAGTTTTCCGAGTTATTTTCAAGAATATGCAAATATATTGATGTCATAATAAGTTAAAATCGATTTCCCGGATATAGACGATTTTAATACTGCTTCAATACTAAACTATTTCGGATAAATTTTGTAAATATATTAGAAAAAGACCGAAAAATAAACTTACTTCTTCATGTTCTAATTATGAGTTTATTGATGATTGTTTTGAATCATTAAAGGACGACGACATCTCATTTTGCCATGTTTTGAGGTGATGCTCGAATAATATTATTCTTACACCGAATAATGGTTTGGGAACTATAACATCTAAACGGCTTGGTGTCATATATTTTAATGCATTTGTATCAATGTTATGGTCTAAAAAAAAACAAAATGTAATTATGGCTAATAAAAAAAAACATGATAAAAACAACAAAAAATACCTTTAAAAATTTCCAAAAATTCATCTCCCTTGAGTAGTGTTAATACATATTTTAAAGTGTCTGCGGATTCCATTATTATAACATTTCAATTCATCAGACGACGTTGGCGCATTTAAACACTAACAAATGAAGCAACAACAAATAATCAAAAAGAATGTGCATGCCCAAATATGCTTATAAATACAAAAACAATGTTACGAAACTTTTGTCAAATTACGTACATACATTACATACATAAACTAACTCTTCATAAACTAACGTAATTAACTTTTCACTTTTTAATATTGTAAATTGACACTTGTATAACTTAAACACGGCAATGTATGTATGTATGTACATAGTACATATTCTATAGTTGACAATAAATACTTACCACTTTCCTTTTTATATTTTTGTTAATAATTGTATTTAAAATTTAATTGTTATATTTTTAATCTTTCACTTTTATTTTAAGTGTTAATACACAGTTTATATTTTTATATTTCAATCGACTGTTTTCAACTACAACTCGTTCAGAATAAAACTAAAATCAAAAGAAAACTGGCATGTGTGTTTTTTGTATAACTAAAACAGTTACTTTCAACATTCCAATATTACGCAAGTGCTGCTTAATTTTGCAATTTACCTAATCGTATTTAGTTTAGGTATTCGGTTTATTTATTTAGTTTGTTATCACATTAATGTATATATATGGTTAAGATTTATTAATAAAAATGCAATTTTAAACAATTTCTCCTGGTTCAAATTGTAACAATATTATGCATTTATATAATGTATAAAAAGAGCGTTGTTTTTACATTGATTAACCAAATAATATGATACGATTATTTAAGTATCTATGTAAATAGTAAGATTTATCAGCACTATTTATAGATCTCTTTCTCTCGCTCTCTTCTTCATTTAAATAACCCTTATATGTATTTGGTACATTAATAGTAGTGTCAACTCTTTTAAATATATTATGTAGAATTTTAATAATGAAGATTTGATAATTAAATAATTAAAGACATTTTTTATAAAACTTCGAATATTAGCAATTAAATCAATGAAAATGTGTAAATTGTTTGTTACTTAATTAATATGTTATAGTTTGGTACTTAATTAATATATTATTAAAACTTAAAAAAAAACAGGTTCATCATTTTTAAAGGTAAAAACCAGTACTTTAGCATTACTTATTACCTTAATTTCAAGTTTGGTATTGTCATATCTGTTATAAAATGTTCTACGTTTAAGTTCAAAATATTTCAAAATTAAGTAAATTATTTTCTAAAATTTAGTAAATATTTACTTATAAAAAAGTTTTCAAAAACTATTTTTTTTTTCAAGAAAACGACTTTATGTTCAATATTTTTGTAAGAAATTTTTACTTCAAATTAGTAAAATTTTTCATTATTTTTTAAATTATCTACATTATTTGTTTATGAATTTAACTTACCTGTTTCAAGAAAATATATACTAAATACAAGTAAATTTTTACTATATTTTTTCTACATTTTAAGTAATATTTAGTTAATTATGTTCTAAAATCAAAGCACAATTGTACCAGTTACGATTTTCAATTATACAATTGTTTAAAATTTATCTATACTTTTTTTAAGGAAGATATTCCTAAATATCAGTTTGTTACTTTTTAAGAAGTAAGACATCTTTTATTCAATGGTAGGAAATAATATATTGCTTTGCTTCTTAATTTATCTAAACTAGATTCTTGAAAGCATTTCTTAATAATTAGTAAGCAATAAACTCGAAGTAGAAGTTTAATAAATATGTATTAAAATGCAATATAAAATTCTCAGTATTTAGGAAAATTTTAACTAATGTCAAAGAAAACCATTAACAAGTTTTAAGTATATTATAAATTATGAACTATTTTGGAGTAAACCATTTACTGAACTCAGTTTTTTGAACTAAAAGCAAAATTACTTAATTTTATGATGTAATTCCCTTAAGTCTAGGAAAAAATTATTAATTTCTAGTAAATATTATTTTGCGGTTAATAATATTTTCCTACAATCAAGTAATTTATCTATAGAAAATAATAAACTAATTTCAAGTTTATGAACTATTTGCTTTTTTACTCAGATTTAGTCATTTTTATAACATTTTAATAAAATTTCCTTAATTTTAGTTAAATTTTACTCAAATTTAGGGAATTTTTTAAACTATTTTTAAGGAATTTTTTTTCATTAAATTTAGTACATGTCTTTTTTTTGAGTGTAGGTAGTAGGATTTCTTCCAATTTAGAACTTATTTTCTGGGTGATTTAAATGTTTTAAAGCAATTTATGGACCATTCGAAAAGTTTTAATAATTTTTGATATTTATTAAGTCGGGCTCGAGTTCATTAAATTTAATTTTCATTAAATTATTTTTACTGAAGGTAGGAATAGTTTTACAACTTGAAAAATTTTTATTATTAAAATTTTTACTGATAATTTTCTTGGCTAGGATTCGAACCTGGGTTGTCATCAGAATTCTTTGCGTTCTAACCCTCTGCACCACTTGTGGTGCCTGCTAGCCAACAGACAAACATCAATCTTCTAACCAGTGTTATCTGGTGGTTCGAAATTTGCTGTAATTATCATTTTTTTTTATTTATTAATTTCTATTTTATATGTTGCCTCCTTTTCTTCAGTTTTTTCGTATTCATGTCAAGACTTCGTCTCGAAAACCTGAATACATTTGTTTTTTTATTATGTTTGTTGTCCACTTTCGTCGACATTTTATATGTACTACTTTAAGTACAATTGCAAACATTAGCATGTGCCCT
The DNA here is from genome assembly GCA_950370525.1 of Bellardia bayeri. Lineage (NCBI taxonomy): Eukaryota > Metazoa > Arthropoda > Insecta > Diptera > Calliphoridae > Bellardia > Bellardia bayeri. The sequence goes on along the minus strand of OX493268.1, from coordinate 89,483,596 downwards.
AGCAATATTAAGAACAATTTATTATTTTTTATTCGAACTGTTAATTTTTAAATTTTTGATATTTATTAAGTCGGGCTCGAGTTCATTAAATTTAATTTTCATTAAATTATTTTTACTGAAGGTAGGAATTGTTTTACAACTTGAAAAATTTTTATTATTAAAATTTTTTTGTTTTTTTTATTGATAATTTTCTTGGCTGGGATTCGAACCTGGGTTGTTGAATTTACATATGTTTCGAGAAACATCACTTTCTCTCATCAGAATTCTTTGCGTTCTAACCCTCTGCACCAAACTTTTAACCAGTGTTACCTGGTGGTTCGAAATTTGTTCGAAATAAATACTTAAAAATATTAAAAAAGTTATAAAACAAAGATGTTTTAAGTTAAAAAAGACTTAGCTTTAAGATGCTGGATTAAGATTGTAATATTATTATACTGGATTATTGATTTATATTTTATCGTGATTTTCACATGCATAAAATTCAGGACTTATTTTCCACCCATCACAAGTCAACTTTTATATTCATCTTCATAATTTCACATTAAGAATCCTTGAATCAAATAAAAAGAAAAATAAACACAAAATTTAACAACAAGAGTGGTAAAATGTTTCAACACTATGCCTCCCTCAAATGTGCTCATACGAACATTATCATCAATATAATTGTAATATTTTCCATTTATGATTTAATTTAAACGCTTAAATGCTTTATAATGAGTTGCACATCTGTTCACTAAACATTCTACTAACAACAACCATATACACGAGAACAAACAACTGACTTGGTGTTGATTGTTGTATTTTTTTTTGTAACATTATGAAATTATGAACGATTATGTATATGAATATTAGGGTGGTAAAGTATGGACTGAGTTTTTCTTCGACAAAAATAATATAACTCTAAAAAGAGTCCTCGAAAATTAGTGCCATCTTATTGGCAGTTTTTAGTTTCATTTGAAGTGAAGTGCATGAAGTGTGCCATAAGTCAAAAAAATGTTTTGTTTGGCAACAAATAAAACATAATTTTATTTATTTATTATTTTCGTTTTGTTTTCAACGTAAATTACATTATTATAATAGTATATGTATGTATATGATTTGTTTTGTTTTTTATTTTTACTTATGTATGTCCTTTTAAGGGAAGTCTAAATATGATGAACATAAAAAAAATGTAAAAAAAAACGAAAGTTTTAATGTCAGATGTCAAGTGGTTTGCAAGTATTTTCAGTCAGTCAATAAATCAGATAAGGGGTGGGATACTCTCTAGCTTTTAGTAAGTGTCTTAATACGAACGGAAAAGGGATGCATCCATACCCGTTTTAATGTTTAAATGAGTATGAAATTGTTTCCTAATGGCTGAGGCAGGATGAAAAGGTTTCTTCCGTAATGAAATTATGTAATTTGAAACAAATTGATATTGAAAAAAAGATTTTTAGCACAACAAAATTATTCTTTGTGATAGGCTTTTGGCATTCTGATTATTTTGAGAAATCGTAAAGTTTATGAATAATTCGCTTCATAACGAAGACTGATTGCACTTATTGTCTTTTGAGCCATTTTGTACGATTGACATAAATTACTTTGATTTTTAATTACAAATAAGGATATACATACCTACATTATTATTCCATTTCTACTTGATGTTATGTTTGACATTTATTTAAAATTTTTCGACTTTTATGAGCAGATGTTTATATCGAACAAGGACCATAAATGTGTATTTTATTTTGTTTATGCAGTTTTATGTTGTTTTCTTTTTTTATATATACACCCTCGCATGGATTATTTTAACTATTCGTACCTTGTTGAATACTTACACAAAACCACATAAATTATTGCATAATTACCCTGGCAACCTTTCAACAACAAATTATACCACAAAAGAGAAAAAAGGAACCAGGTCCTCATACCCTTTGTTACCACTCTATACACGCATTTACTTATTTAGTAGTTGCTTTTACTTTGTTTTGTTTTGTTTCTTCGGTTCAAGTGTTTTGACTTTTATTCATTCATAAATCCCTTTGGCAAATATCGTAAGTGAATATGGAAAAGAAGGAGGCTAATAATGTGTTAATTGTTCTACACCCTCTAAATTATGAACCCACAAAAACAACAAAAACGCTCAGCCCACAACTACATATTTGTTTAAGCAAAATTTATTATTTATTAATTATTTAAAATTTACCACAATTACATTTTATACTTCTCAAATGAATACCTAATCTGACAGATTGCGAATGTAAACTTTAGTTTATATTGCTTTTACATTGTTGGATTTTTTAGTAATATTTGATACATAATTTTTGCAAAAGTGCATCACTGGTTTTAAATATTTTTTTATAAAAAAAATCAGTTTTGGTGAAATACGATTTGGATATATTTTTTCAGATACATACATACATTTTTAAAGGCATTTCAATAGCAAAAAGAGAACATTTAAAGATGTACCGATTTAGAAGTATCAATAATAGTAAATACCCTGCAAAAAACACAAGTATCTACTCCATACACGCATGTATGGACTACTCCACAATGGACCCAAACATAATCCATTTTTTTGAAAAAAAAAACCAGTCCATTTAACATTACGATGTCCTAGGACTAGCTTTGCATAACACGGGACTAGTCCCAAAACTACTCCTTGTAACTACATCAAATGTTTTTAAACAACGATTGCGGTCGTTAAAGTACGAATAATTGTCGTGTAACAAGAAGTTCTGATTTGAAAATGAAATGGTCCACAAGTGCATTACATAGGACCATGATGTAGTCACTACATTTTAGATACAATGGACCACGTACTCCACAGATTTTCGGCAGGGTATATTATACTTTAAATGATTTGGTCTGATGACCCAAATCAAGTGACATTAGTTTAAAGGTACATAAGTTCGAATAATTCTGTTCTGTTTTCAAAATATTAAAATCTGAGAAATATAACGTCTGAAAATGTTTACATATGTATGTATAATATCTTGTTGAAATCAAAATCTATTAAATAAAATAAAACTGTAATTTATGGAGATTCAGTTTATATAATGTGTTGCTGTTAGTATATACATATGCATGTATGCATGTATGTATGTATGAGTAAGGTTATCCTTGTTGGAAAGTAATATCATTGTCGGCATTCTAACTAATTAAAATATTTCCTTTTACCTTGGCTTTCGTCTGGAGGGTATTTTAAATAAATCAATCTACACAACAGTAGCAGCAATAACAAAACCTGACAAAAAAAAAAAAACAAACAAACAGGATGCCAAAAGACACGAACAATAAAATTAGTCATAAATGAACTAAAAACTTAAAACGTAGAAATCTTGACAAAGGCGGAACTAAAAATTAACCTTCAAATTCGAAACCAAATCACACAAATAAAACATGTCATAATTTCTGTCAGATTTATAAAATTCCTTTGTTAAAATAAAATTTAAAAAAGGTCCTGAGCTAAATTATATATTATTTGACTGTCATAAATACAAAATACCTCTTTTTATATTTATGAGAAAAATTCAAAGCACACAAGTATTTATTTCACAAAAGTATCATTTTTTTCATACGAATCATTTGCAATTATAGAGAGTGCATTGAATTTATTCATTAATTATTTCATTTAGGGTATATGTTTAATTATGACTACGGGACATCTATTCAAAATTTTGTATTTTGTTTATTTACTTTTGTTAAAATTAAACCAGCGTGATTGCATTCAATTTCAGTTTATTCTGTTTCTCAACAAAAATGTTTGCGTTGTATATGCAAAGGTATTAAATTAAAATTTTAGGCGCCGTATATGTATTCTAATGTATTTTGTATCTTTGTCACTGCGGCGTTAAATACTTCATCTTATATACTCGTATTAGGAGTTTAAAGGACAGTCAAGTACCACGAAGAGAGACGCACAGAGAATTGTTGAATGATGAAATGTATTTTTTTAAATAGAGAATCCATCATTTTGATATATCAATGGATTTACGTTCCATTGTAAATTAATATGCAATTGTTAATAAAGGATGATTATTATTTAGATTTTGAGACACATAAAATAACTTAAATTTGTTTCACACAAACTACATAAATATTTTGCACAAACATTTCAAATGATAAAAATGGTTCTAGAAGCCAGACCCCCAAGGGCAATATTTACATTTCAGCTTATTTGATATAAGAAAAATAAATAAAAAACTGTTACTTTTATGTCCTTTGTTCTTGATGTATGTATGTATGTATGTTCATATGTATGTATGAAGTGAAGAGTATGAGAACGTAGGAACAATAAAGAGGAAAGAAGGAAAGAAAATATTACAATTTAACTGCTTATTAAATACGCATAAACAACTTTTGTTGCGAACAAAACTGTCAATAGAAGCAACGACAACATCTAAACGCCCCTTTCTTTCACAATACGATTGACTGGAAGAACAAAACGCCTGCTTTATTGCGAAGGAGTTTTATTAAAGGACTCTTGGTTTAGCAGCTAATTAAATACATGGAGACACGTGACTCTAAAGTAAATACATTTTAATACACTGCTGATGATGATTTTGTGTTCTTGTTCGAAGTGACATTTGACAAAGAGTGGTTGAGAACTTGTTCATAGATTCGTTTGACAAAAACTAAAATGCTAAATACATGTTTGCTTTAGGATACAAGTAGCAGAGTTTATATTTGTTTGATTCAGTAGTAGGTCGGTCGGTCACATGTTCAGTATTACATTACATTATGATTTTTGACGTTGAAATAAAAACCGTTATTACAGATGCAAGTGGCTGTGATTGTGTGTGTGTGTGTGTGTGTGTGTGTGTGTATGTGTATGTGTATTTGTATGTATGGATGGTTGAAAATGAACTGGTAACAAATTCAATGAAAAAAACAGCAAACACGTGTTTTATTTACACAGGCATGTGATTAGTTCAGAATTAGTGTCAAACTTTTACAATACATAAACACATCAAATATAGGTACTATAATTACACACACACACACACACACACACATATCTACGTAGGTGGGTCCTTTGAACGAACTTCAGATTTTTGTGTTATAAACTCTAAATAATCATGTTGGAAATTTTCTCAATCATGAAACTTTTCGATAATACTCATTTCTGAAAACTCAAACATTGAGTTGTGATAGTATTTTCACAAATAAGTTGTTTTCCTTTTGAAAAAATTAATTTTTTATGTTTTTGTACCTACCTAAGTATATGTATAACTCCTGTCACAGTTTTGTGAAATATAAATATATTCATTCATTTTATAATAGTATTCCTATATATCCTATTGTATATCTATTGTGATATATCCTGAAATTGATAGCAAATATGCCAAGGCTTGACATCCATTTTCGAAATAGATTGCCACAAAACAAAACGGCATAAGTTTTTATTCAAATACGTATTCTTAAATTCAGTTTCATAGTTTAATCTTCAATATCTCGAGTTAACTGATTGTGATTTGTGGTGAGTTTAAGCACCTTTTTAGAACATAATAACACATTTGTGTTTCATCTAATTTCAATTTTTTTAATTTATATTTGAATAAAAAAGTACTATTCATATTAGTAAAGAAAAAATAATGCTTTCCACTGCTATAAATTTACATTAAATATTAAAAGAGTTTTTTTAATTACCCTAATCCAATTTAAAAAAAAATTAATACCGCCTTTATTTTTATTTTTGTTTTTCATTTCGGCATTTAGTTTATTCGTATTTGATCCGTAATCAATTGTTCTTTGTTTGTTCATTCATTCTTAGTAAAGTGTCTCAATTAATTAAAACGCAAAACGAAATCATTAAAAACTTATAATGTGTATGAGCATGTCCTTTCAATTATCGGCAACTTCTCAAGGCTTTTAAGTTTTAGCGGCATTAACCAACAATTGTATGAGCAATGTCGGCTCCAACAAAATACTGGCATCCAATTACTTCATGTAGGCTTTATTAACTTCAACGTACGTAATAATGTACGCATGTTTTTAAAATCAACTACTTTTTTCGTAGCGTTCTTTTATACAGAACGTTGTACATACATATATGATTTCAAAGAATTTAGTTTGTTTGGATATAATTTGAACAATAAACACAGTTTATAATTTTTTATTTAATTATTGAGTTGAATTTTGAAATATACCAAAGAATAATAGCGGAAGTAGAACCAATATGATTTGAGTTTTAAAAGATTTTTTAGAATTTCCTTTTCAAAGTTAAATTATATCAATATTTTTCACATTATTCTTTCAAGAGTTTTCATATTAATCATTCAATTCAGCTACTGACCTTTTATTGTTACACAATATACGAAAATACCTAAAAGTGTCATTTAAGTTTAAGCGAGCGTTCACATACTGTTACAGATATAATGACATACAAAACTCTTTTGATCGTTTTAAGATAGTGGTTTCTCTCTTCAAGTTTTCGTTTCTTTTTTTTGAATCACTTTAATAAAGTTGAATAGAATTGAGTCATGACACGTGACAAGTATTAGGGAAGAGATTATGGTACAAACTCAAATCAACATTCAACAGTTGAAGTCAGTGTGACCAGATCTCAAAATATTCAAATTTTCAAATTTGTTTTAAAATGTCAAAAAAATGTTCTCAAATTTTTTTTTAATAACTTCCTGAAATAATTTTTAAGAGTTTTAGAAATTGTGTTAAAATTATAAATTAAAGCAAAAATGTCAGTCTTTATACTAAATATTTGTATCTAAATACATAAAACTGATTTTAAGTACCATGAATACGAAACACTTAAGCCTGATTCAGTGAATCTAATAGAACGTCTGTTTAGATATTTTTTTTACGAAATTCACTTAGTTTTTAAATACGTTTTACATTAGAAAATCTTTCTATAAGTTTTACTGAATCTTTTTAATCGACATCTTATATAACAAAATGCTATAGTTTATATTTGCTTTTTGCCATTGCATTGAGTGCTATATTCGGCTATGCCGAATCTTATACATACATATATCCTTCACCTTTGTTGTGGATGCATAAATATATTATATACAGACATATATATATATTATATTAATACACTTTGTTTGATAGTTTTTTTTTATGAAATTTTCAGAGGTTGTGTCGGATTTTTGCTCATATCTCCGTTATTTGTAGACGGATTTTGCTAATTTTAAATAGCAAACTTCTCGGAAGCATGTCTGACAGAATTATTGAAGATTTGGATACCGAAGATATCTGGGGACTTCAGAAAATTGATTTCAACAGACAGACAGACAGACGGACATGGCTTAATAGACTCTGCTATCTATAAGGATCCAGAATATATATACTTTATAGGGTCGGAAAATTATATTGTGGAAATTACAAACGGAATGACAAACTTATATATACCCTTCTCATAAGGAAGAAGGGTATAAAAACAACTGCACATGTATAATTTATTTATTATATATGTATTTTCTTCTATGTTATGTTTTTTTATAAAAGAAATTAAATATAGTACTACCTGCCGTATATCATAAAAAAATAATGTAGGTTTGAAGTGTGCTTTTAGACAAAATTTTCATACAAAATTTTCTTAAAGTACATTTAAAGTCTACTTTAATTTTTTCTGAATAAGACTGCATATATATATATGTATATATAAGGTATTTATTTATTTATTTTTCTATTGAAGATTTTAAGAAGATTTTTCCAGTAGTTTGTTTGATTAGATTTTTAATTTACATTACACTTGATGAAATGTGTTACAAGTATTGTCCTTTATCCACTTCAGGATAAATTTCAAAGAATTTTATTTGCTACTAAATGAATTAGCAAACATAAATGTATGTATATCACACTCAGCATTAATGCAAGAAGAATCTCTTTTTGTTTATGGAGAAGTTTTCGTTACATTAATCTGTTCGTTTCGCAGTAATGATAGTTACCTAAATAATGACTGAGAATATGAAATTACAATTTCCAATAAAACTTGATCTCACATAAAATTTTCAAAACTTTCCGACAAAATTTTCCATGAATTTTAAAATACAAAATATTCACCGAAAATCCTAGGCTTGTTTTCAACTAAAATATATGTAATTCGAATACGGACCAAAGATCGTAAATTAGAAATTGTTAAAATTGCAAATTCCAATTAAATAAAGTTAAATATAAATCCATGTCTAACTTGGTGGTTACACGATCAAGTTTCTTTTTCTTCCAAATTTTAATATACTCGCACATTTTTACTAATACAATCATACTTTTAAAACTTGATACGAGTTTGCTTTCAAATTCTCGTTCCACTTGTGTGTTTCAAGTTACATACAAGAAAACAGCTGATTGCAATTTTAATAAACAAATTTTTTGGTTTTTCTTTATAAAGATTCTGGTGTCATAATTTTCATATTTTATAAATTATATAAAAATCCACGAAATTAAAAAGCACTAATTAAAGATAAATATATTATATTGTTTTCTTGACAACATTTTGAAAATAAATTGATTTAAATTTGCGTGTAGCCTACATACGTCAGAGCTTTCAATTTTTGAGAATTTTGAGAAGCAGTATGTGTAAAAAATTTTAAAGCAAAACTTGAACGTGTAACTGCAGCGTAATTAAAAACAAAATAATAAATGTTTATATTATTTGTTTGTAATATTTCTGTATGTTTTGACCATACAAACATCTTCATAAAATTTAATACGTTGTTTTTATTTTTAAAATACGTATGTATGCAAGCATGTATATTGTGTGTTTATAAATAAAGGTATCCTTTTTCAATAGGATACATGTTTATATTGAAAACTTTTATACACTCACACACACACTAGTATGAGTGTGTGTTCAAGTTAAAAGTCAATTTTCCAATTTGCAAACTGTCAGAAACATACTCGAAAGTAATTTGGTGCCAACTTTTTCTCCAACTTTAATTTTAATCAGTATGTATTATTCCAGATGTGGTGGTATGAATGAATAGAGAGTGCGTACTGTAAACTTTAGGTTTTGGCTTTGCCGTTTTTTGATTTTTATTTGAATATGTTTTATTTTTATTTTTTGGGTGGACTAAACACTTTCAACAAAAATGAAGAGACTTAGCAAATAACGAAGAACGAAAGAGCAAATTCATCCTTGCTTACATACATACACAACTGCCCAATCAGCGTTGCCAGAGTGATGAATTTATGATAGTTCTGATGATTTTTATATGTTAATACAAATTATTTGATACGAGAAGAAAAATGTGTCGTTTTCGTCAATTACGTCGGATTTTTTCATTTTCTGTAGTCTTTCATCTAGTTCTGATCTAGTTAGAAGTATCTGATATGTTTTACTTCTAATAATAGCCCTAGATAAAAACCCTAAACGTTTAAAATTAATATTTAAAAACTAACGTTACTGAAGTGTATATATTTAAATATTCAATACAACATATTTAAATCAATTGTTTATATCACAAATATATTATTTTATATTATAATAATAAAAAAAATTAATTAATATCAGGTTAATATCTCAGCTAAAACTTTTTTAAAACATAGAATTTTTCGAATAACCCGGAAACGTCGGATTTTTTAATACTCTAATCGAGATTTTATTAACATTGCTCTTCCCTGCATGATCTTCATTTGGGGTCCTTATTATCATAAATAAGATATTCATTTAACCGAAATGGGTTTCTAGAGTTGGATGTGATTCGGAAATTAGCATGACAGTTACATAATTATATATGTATATATTTTACTACGGGTGTTATCTTTATAATCACCCCTATCGTGAATAAAAATTCCACATGAAATTTGTTCCCTTTTCACATTTTTCCTATTAAAATTTAATAAATTTAAAAAAATAAAAGGAAACAAATTTCATGTGGAATTTTTATTCACGATAGAGGTGAATATCTACAATAATATTTGTTGACAATAATATGTCCGTAGATTGTTTGAAATTTACTTTTCGAATGCCCCAGATATTTGATCTATACGAGTATTTATGATATTCGTAAATTTAGATTTTTCTTTTGATTTGATTTTTTGATTTGAAAGTCTCCGGTAACGCTGCACTCAATACTGATTTGTGTAGAGAAGACGTTTTCTGCTTTCGTACTTTATTTACCGTACTTCGATTGATAATGTGTGCGTTCACAGGTCGCGTGCTGTTAGAATATAGATGTGTTGCGTATTAATGTGCGTGTATGTGAGTTTCAGCTACCAGTTGAAGATGAAGATGTTGAGCACAGCAAAGTTTTCCAATAAAATTGCCCTCATAGTGATGCTTTCAGGTTAAACACAATACCAACAATTCCTGTAGACCCTGTCTTTCAGCCAATGTTCTCCCATCCCCATTTGCAACGCCATTGCAAACTTTCCGACAAATTTACTTGCAACCATAAATTGTTGAGTATGAGTTCAGTTAATATAAATGTAACAATCTATGTTGACTATAAATGCTGTCAAAGTGTGGCATGGTGAGGAAAAATCAACAAAGTTTTGAAAGAGATTAAACATGAAAAGTGGTTGGTGGCACTAACGAATGTAAAGTTTTTCTTTGTGTGCAAGTGTGGGAGGCAGGTAAACAAAAAATGGGGAATTTCTTTCTATGAGATGTAAGGGGATGAAACAGCCGAATAAGAAAAAAAAAAAGTAAAACAAAATGCTGAGTAAATTTCATCTCCTCTTGTGTGCGTGCTGTGAAAGCTTTTTATAAAGCTTTTCAACTATAGTTGGGTGGCAATTTATGAAATGTAAAATACATGTTGGGGTTAGTGGGGCGTTTTTTGCTTTTGTTCCATAGAGTTCGTTATACAAATATTGCGTGTGGGTGTGTATGTTTTATTTGAGTTTTTATGATGTTTATTTTCATTATGGCGCGCCATGAATGGAAATTACAAAATTGATTTTTGATGATTTAATTAAAATGAAGAAGCTGCCAGCCTCCTCCACTACACTAACGTCAACACACAGCACAATATTTAATTAAAACCAGCATTACAACAAAAACAAAAAATAAACAGAGAAATAAAATGTTGACAATGTCAATTAGTTAAATAGAAGAGAGTGTGTGTGTGCTTGAATAACATAAATTGTAGATTTGAAACAATTTAAGGGAAATATTCCTAGAAAATATACACAGTATTTAAATTTTATAATAGATAATGAAATCTTTTATATGTAGTTTGATAAATTGAAAACCTCATGATTAAACCCATAGTAAACTTTTTTATTTTAGACATTGAGAAATTAAATTAAGTTAGTTATTATAATGCATTATAGGTTTAAGAACAAAGGTATCCGAAAGAGCTCCTCACTTCGAGATTTAATAATTTAAACACCAAAATACTAATAAAAAAGTTAAAGTTATTAAGTAATACTCTCATACTTTGCAACGTATTTTTTAGAATTTTCATATTGTTGTAGGTAATTATACATCCCAAACTATGAGAATATGGCGAAAGAGAGAACCTTATATATGATTATTTTTACTGGTATCTGTGAATGCAGTAACATAAGATGACCGATCGTAGAGTCTGAGTAAATGTTTGCCAATTCTTTTTTCATATTAATTTCTGTATAATTAATTTATACAAATTGCATTTAATTACTTTTAAACGAAACTAGCAGTCTCGTAAAAGCATAAATGATTGGAAAACATCAATCAGACCCACACATTATAGAAATATGTACATATGTATGTATATACATATGTATGTATGTAAAATCACTCATACTTATACCGCCATAAGTTTTATTACCACACTCTTCGTTTATTCGATGTGTTTCCGTTGTATTTATCTCAATTAGTGACTGATTTAGTCTGGCTGTCATACTCTAATATTTCTGTGTCTATTCTGAGCCATTAAAGTTGATGTCTGCCACTCTCTTCAGCCTCACTCCTACATTCACTTAGTTTTCCTATATTTTTTTTTTTTTTTATTGAAGATAATTCTAATTACTGCCTGTTTTACTTAATTGAGTTTTATTTACTCGTATACTCTTCGTTCCGTCGTTATTTTTTCTCTTCTTTTTTTCTAAAGAACGTTGTTTCTATTTAAGAAGAAACACTCAGTGTCACAGTTAAAATGAAGAAGTAAGTACCTATGCAGTAGAGAATGAAAGCAAACAACTTAAATTGCCGCCATTTTGTTTTATACATATACATACATACATACATACATATATGTATGTATAACCATGTGCAATGTACATACATATATTCATTTATTATACCTATGTATGGGCATATGAATGTAATTCTCTGCCATTTTATACAAAGCTTAACTTCTCTCATAGACAAATACATTCATACTTACTAAATACATATGTAGTATGTACACATGTACATATTTAGTTAGTCTTATAATTAAGCTCATTCATCTGTAATTATATTTTATGGTTTTTGTGCAAAAAGTATAAAAAAGGAGAACTGCAAAAAAGCTTCTCGTGCAAATGATGTGCCTTCTTCGTTTATGTGGATTGCTGTCGACGAAAATGTGTGTGTTTGTAAGGCTGTTGTTTTCTCTTTTCTAACGTAGTTTTCTTCTTCCAATTGTCGTTGTATTTGTACTTGTCAAATTAATGACATTTAACTAGATGCCTGTTAGAATATTCACTTGTCTTTTGCTTGCCATCATGTTCGTGTGGTAAGCGTTCTCTGTGTGTGAAAATATGTATATATGTATGTGTGTTGTTGTAAGTTTAATTAATTTTTTCGTTCGTTAAACTAATTGTTGCTTAAGGTGATTATCAACAAAGAATATATGTATGTAGATCTTTAAATGAGGCCATAATTGGTTTAGAGAAGATTTAAAAAATAATTAGTGAAATTTTGAAGTAAATTTGTAGACGGCAATAAATAATTTGTTACCACAGCTGATAGTAAATACACATAAAACACATTTACATAGGTACCTTCTACATAAATTTTGAATAAAAAATATTTTTCGATTACGCAAAAATGGATAAGAATTAAACGTTAGAACATTATTGAGGGTATATAAAATTTATTGAAAATGTTTTACTTTTTACTTGCAGGTATGGTTTCAAAATCGCAGAGCCAAATGGAGACGTCAAGAGAAATCAGAAAGTTTGCGACTGGGACTAACGCATTTTACACAACTACCACATCGATTGGGCTGTGGTCCTTCAGGTTTACCAGTTGATCCCTGGCTGTCGCCACCTTTACTCTCTGCACTCCCAGGTAATTAAAAAAAAATATTGTGTATTTTATATTATTGATATAAGTTATATATTGTTTGCATTTTAGGGTTTCTGTCACATCCTCAAACGGTCTACCCTTCGTATTTAACACCACCTCTTAGTTTAACCCCATCTAACCTGGCAATGAGTAGTTTAGCAGGATTGGGACCACATGGACCCAGTGTTCACGGGCCACATTCAACAGGGCATCATCAGCCACCGCCTGGAATGTCTTTGGGACCTGGCAGTTCACATGGTGGTCACCAACACTTACAGCTAACACACCTGTCACCGCACTTGTCGCGCATGTCACCACAGACAATGGCCGCAATGAATCCACAAATTTCTATAGCAAATTCAATGTCCTCAACATCAACAACATCCTCCAATGTATCGGCCACAAACTCCCCTCTAACCTCTCTACCTCCACCTTCATTAAGTTCATCTGTTTCTATTGCACCACAATCACTGTCACCGCAAAATCTCACCACCGTCAATGGTGACAATGACTCTCACTCGTCTGCAACAAAATGCTCTTCAACAAATATTGAAGTGGTGGATGTGGGGCGCGATAGCCCCATTCTTACATTAAACACAACAGCAACAACAAATAATGGCCCCACTAATTCAAATCTCAACGAGCCTTTAACACCACCATCTTCTGCTGCCACCTCCACGAATGCGTCGTCAACGACAGCATCAAATGCACAACCACAAACGACAGACATACGTTCAAATTCTATTGCAACATTACGCATCAAGGCCAAGGAACATCTCGAAAATATAAATAAAAGTTTAACTATGGTTTAGAATGTCTGAATGTCCGTCCGTCCGTTCCCCACCAAACAGACGAAAATTAATTATATATTTAATATTTTCTTTCACTCGCTTACCAATTGTTCGTTTATGTCACAATTATGGTCTAATCTTAACGCCTACACTACTACTACTTAATTGTTTAATGAAATTCCACATACACACAAACATATGAGTATATTAAGTAGTTTAGACACAACTACACTCAAACAAACATATTTATCTAGGTATGCGTTTGATTTCAATATAAAACATTTTTACACCTAAATGAATAAATTATTAATTAATAATTAAAACGTTTAGTAAATTACACTGTGCAACAAAAAAATTTCAGCCACAATCATTACAACACAAAATAACAGAGCATGCAAATTGTTGGAATCATCGAAGCTAAAAAAGCTGACCCGAAATTTGTCGCATGGTATTATCAAGTAGTTAGTTATAATTAGTTTCTAAAAAGATACGATTGTAAATGTAAAATGTAAATTAAGAATCACTCATAAAATATTTTTAGTTAACTTTACCATTTAAATAAATCATAAAATTAAAATCAAAAATAAGAGACGAACTAATCTTTTATAAGTAAATAAATGTAAATGTTTTTCTCACTGCAGTCACATTTTCTAAGTACAAGAAGTGATCCATCCCTTCTTTTAATTTGTACTATTGTATTTATAATTTAAAATATATAAAATATCCGTAGTTGTATTTTTATTAAACCTCTAAATCATAGCGTACTTTAAGTGATAAAAAACTAGATTATTAATAAATAAATTCACATTTTAAAACAATAACTTATGAAATAATAACCGCCGTGTGTTGGAGTTTTAATAGGACATTTACAATAATAAGTCTGTTTAAGTACTTAAAACTTCTAAACGTGAGAGATAGTCTTTCAGAATAGTGTCTGTCTAGATATAAATTTAAAAAATGGGATGGCATACTTGCATTGAAACTTGACTAACCCGTTGAAACTTTTAAATTCCAAATATAAAACGATTTTCAGAAATGTTGTTGTTTACGGCATAACTGATATTTTTTATAAAAGAGAAATTGAGTTGGCACTGAAACTTTTATTATTTTTTTAGTTTTAAAATAGTGAATCTCAAAAATCGTTATTTTTCTGAAAAAAAACAATTGTTTTTTTAATGTTTTTATATTATCGAAACATATATATATATATTATCTGAAAGATTAGACAAAACCACAATTACTTAATTTAGTGTTAAATCTTTTAAATAATATGTATTTTTGTAATAAAAACAAAAAGATACATAATGGGCCAGATTTATATATTTTTTGCAGATTTATTACTGAAACATTCTACATATTTGTATACCCTGGCGGTAAGTGCTGAATATACATTTAAATTTACAATTACATTTGTTATTTCTACAATATTAATTTATTAAGAGGTGCATAATTCCGAGTTTTTCACACCAATAAATTTAAAAAAAAATGCAATGAAGGTCAAACGATTTATTCACGTAAAACAGATTTTTCTATAAAATTTTTCAATAAAATCTGTTTCTGTTTTTCTATAAAAACTGTTTCTTGAAACCCATTTCGCTCACTTTTGTGATTTTTCTATAAAATTTTTCAATAAAATCTGTTTCTGTTTTTCTATAAAAACTGTTTCTTGAAACCCATTTCGCTCACTTTTGTCATTATCGAATTAAACTAATTATCCAATAATTCGATTTGGTATAAAATCGCAATTACAAAATAATTATATCAAAATGTAGTTAAGTCTCATAAAAAACTTCCAAATATAGGCCTTTGTATAGTGTAGCTACTTCGCTTCCTTTGAATTAGAATGTCAGCGAAACTGAAACATTAATCAATTAAATCAATTAAATTATTATCACAATAAATTAATCACACCGCTATACATTCGCATGTGTTATTAAATACCCATTCTAATGCCTATGAACCAAAATAGTATGAGCTGTACATATGTACATACTGCCATGCATAAATAGAAAGTCTAAAAACAAAGAGAATAATCCGTTGTAGTTATTTGTAGAAACCCACTGAGGGACAAATAAAAACCGAAGTAACTAAACAAATTTCCCATGACAACCACTAAACGCGCACACAAACGGGTCCCTTTCCAACTCTTACTTACAGTTCCAAACCCTTACACCACCACTACCTTTTCCACAAAGGAAGTGTTGACAACCTAGAATTAAATGCAATTATAAACCAAGGGAACCTGCGATTCAACGAACCAACCAACGAACAATTAAAACAACTAAATGTATGGTAAACAAAAGGACATAATCGTCCTTATCAGAGACGAATAGAACCTCCTAGTTATTGTTATTGCTGCATTGTTACAAGAATTGTTGTGTTTTATTCTTTTGCCTTTGCAATAGTGAGAGTTCATAACTAGTTCATAACAAATCACAAGGTCTAATATTCTTACAATCAACATTATTAAATTGTAATCAAATAATGAACACAAGAGAGATTAAAAGATAGTATGAATATACCACACACACACACACACACACCCACACACCCACACACATACATATTCTGAAGTGTAACTGTATGCAAGTATTATAATTGATTAGTACATAGTTTATTATGTGACATTTATAAAAGGCAATTAAAACTCATGTCAGAACGTTCATACTACAAATTTATTAAATTGTTTTCAAAGCTTAACACACTATAATACGCAACTAAGTGTACATACATATGTATGTATGTACGAGTATGTACATATGTATGCGTAAATCTGTAATTGATTCAATCTATTAACGGGGACAAGTAAATAAAAGTTAATATCAATTTTATTTATTTGTGGGTCTGGAAGACATTTACACCCCTGGTCATAATAATAGTAAGTAAATTATAGTTCTATGTAAACACTTTTTAATGCAATAATTTTATTCCTAATGTAGTACACTCCTAACAATTCCCTCAAAATTATTCGGATATCGCTTTAATCGGTTAATTCAACAAATATATACTATACGAGAATATTGAAGTGGTCTCAAAATAAGGCATCTCAGACTACAAAATTGTTAGAAGCTGCCAATTAATTGTGTTTCTCCCGATTCTGAATATATTTTAACTGATTTTAAAAAACCGATTTAATAATTTGATTTAATTAAATACTAAGAGATTTTTATTAATATTCTTTGTTTCAGGATACAGCAATATTTAGTTACTCGAAAAGCTAATCGAAGAAAAGACAACATAGATGGCATATACATTCTCCATAAAATGCTTTTTAATACAATTTTTTTCATTTACATAGTTTTTAGATAAAATGTGAATATAATTTTTCATACTCTATTTATTCTGATTTTTTAATTCACAAGACTAAGTTCAGATTTTCTAATAATATTCCAATTCTTCTCAATCCATTAAAAGTCTATTTATAGCATTCCGCTTTTGAAACAGTAACAAAAACAAAATCTAAATCGCTTGAAAAAGACTTTTCTTTTAATCCGTACTTCATATAACAAAATATATATGAACACTTCTCACTTTAAGCCATGGGTTTTTCAATGAAGGCAATGTTAAATTCAGGGATGACAATTGGTGGAATTGTGCTTTTGTTTGGTTAAATGTGATTCTAAAAAATACATCGGTTCACCAGTACAATTTTTGGTACAATTTTAGCTTTCACCAAATATCATTTGTTATGAGAATAGGAACGATATCAAAATATTAATAAATAACAGTTTAAAGTGGTGATGAATAATGATTAATTTATTTTAAAATGTAATTTCAAATATAATGTTATGAAATGTGATCCAATTGTTTTAAACGAAATAGTCCCATGTCATGTGAAAAGGGGACAGACTGTCAAGTCACATCAATTTACTTGTTCGATTGTGACAATTGAATTTTCAATGAAAATTTAAACAAATTTGGTTAAAATATAAACCCCTTATTCAAAAACGATTATTAAATTTAACAAACGTTTATTAAGCAATTTTTTATATGCAAATCTGTCTTAATAAACGTTTGTTAAATTTAATAATCGTTTTTGAATAAGGGGGTGAGTAATTAAATTTAATGATATTCTCTGTCAATTGTCCAGTTCTCAAAAAG
Organism: Bellardia bayeri; assembly: GCA_950370525.1. Classification (NCBI taxonomy): domain Eukaryota; kingdom Metazoa; phylum Arthropoda; class Insecta; order Diptera; family Calliphoridae; genus Bellardia; species Bellardia bayeri. The sequence continues at coordinate 89,465,563 of OX493268.1, read as the reverse complement.
ATGGAAATGTCGATGACATTAACAATTAGATGTGACGATTAGGTACGAAAATCTTATAATTTGTTTTGTTTAATTTTTGTTGTAATTATGAAATGCCATTAAAGAGCAATAATTATATTTATACAACTTATCAAATTTTACACATAACCATCTGTTTCTAAAATTATTAATATCTGAATAATATACACGTCAATTACATTTATTTCACAATAAAATGTTCCTTGCAAAGTACATTTCGAATATGTTCGTAAAGGTATGGTCACACTTGGCAAATATTTACTCAAAAAACCACTTGTTTTATTATCAAATAAAATAGAACTAAATATTTGCCGTGTCTTGTTCTAAATAAACGCAGTTTATTTAAACAAATATATGAATTCGAATATATTTTATTTAATGGCTACGTCTTTTTCGGCAAATATTTGCCAAGTGTGACCGTACCTTAAGTGTACTTTTGTCATTAGTTTTGAATTATTTAAACATGCAACCACCAACTGTGAAATTATAAACATCATACATATACTCGTATGCCTCTTTACTTGTATGTATAGTTTTCGTATTGAAAGAGTGTAAGCCAGGAAGTATTCCTTTTGTTGAATAAAAGGTAATCACACACAAAATACTTAAAAGCCCTTAAATATTCTATATTTTCACTTTTATTTAATGAACAGCGCTCTGAGGACATTTACCACCTCGGTTGGGAAATTATAAAATTCCTTAATTAAAAGTCGAAAACCAATTTATTTCGTTGTTTTGTTGAATTTAATAAAAACAGACTGTAAATTTGATATTCTAACAAAAGAACAATTTGATTTATCTGTTTAAGTAAGTTTTATAATCAGCAAAACAATTTTTTCGAGACATCAATCGCTTTTTATATACAGTTAGGGACATGCCCAAAATTTCATATATTCAATAATCAAAGAGTACCAGAAAAAAATGTTTAACCAAAAAATTCAATTCCTTTTTAATTGCTCTTCCAAAGTGAAAAACTTTATTTTCTTTAAAAAATAACGGTAAATATGAAAAAAAAACCTGAAATAAAGAGAGACAAAAGTGTTCATACACTGCATTCTCTTTGCTTTGCTTTATTTATTATTTGAAAAGAGTTGCAGTTAAAGTACCATTAGTTTTTTGCAATTCAGTTAGTGCTAGATTACTTTTTACCAGTTTGCCAGTCAAATAAGTTGTTACAAATTAACAAGGTGAGCACGCATAAAGAAGTTAGTGTCGATGTAAAAAATCTTACTTACTATTCAGGATCACATGAAATGAATATCTTACCGCGCAATCAGTAAATTTTTAACAAACCTTTTGCTACGGTTCAGTGCATTTAAAAAAAGTTCAAAAACACTGACCCTGTAGAAAACAAGCCAAGATTAGGATGCTCAAAGAAACTCTCTAGGCAAGATTTCAGTCTTATTTTAAGAGCGTTGGCAAAAAATCCTAGAATTTCAGCGCCGAGAAGAATCGAAAATTGTACGGATAAATAGTTCGGGAGCAAGCCGAACACCCTGCAGAAAACCCTTGATATCTAAAAAGAATCGAAGACTTCGGTTCGAATTTGCAGAAACACATAAAGTCATTGATATTTGGAAACGAGTTTTAGTTACTGATTATTCGTATAGTAATTGAAATAGAAATGAATTTTTTGATTTAAAATTTTTTTCTGGTATTCTTTTATAGACGAAAATATGAAATTTTGGGTACCTAACTGTATATATTTGGAATTTGAATACAAACGTTCAAAAAGTGCAAATAAAAAAGGTTTGTGTCACTACTTAAGAGAAATTAAACTGCCACCTGGTGTGTATTACGTAAAAGCATTTTCAATATATGTACTACGTAACACTAGAGGGAGCCTCAGATAAATAAAAAATCGTTACATTTCAAAAGTCACATTTTTATTAATATAAAGTGACTCACAGATTATTTTATGCAGAAAACTAACAGGAACTTAAAAAATAAATTGGTGTCATTTAAAAAAAATGTTATAGGGTGACAAACAAAAAAACATTTATTGCTCAACATTAGGAAACCTAAAGACAACAGCGTGGCATGGTAGTGGCAGTTTCATGGTTTGGGCCTGTGTGTCATCTGCTGGTACTGGGAACTTAACATTGCCTAAGTTTAGTACCTTCAGATTTTGAAAGACAACTAGTTGGAAAGCGCAGAGAACCTGGGTAGAAGATCAGAATTTTTTTTTTAAAAACGAGCATTTTTGTTTTTTAGTTTTCATATATTAAAATGTACATTTTTGCAATACACGAGTACCATGTTTTTTATTTGTTAGATTATAACATTTCCTTTTTTTATTAAAAGACACCAATTTTTTTTAAGCTCCTATTAGTTTTCTTTTTATGGAGCTTTGAAAACAAAAAAATGCACTGCATAAAATAAGCTGTGGCACACTGTAAATAAAGGTTTATTAAACCAATTGCTTTAAATTTAATTAAAAAATTCAACAAAGTGGCAAAAAAAATTTCGGCCCAAGGACGAAGCCTATTAACACTGGTTAAAATTGATACAATATTTCACTTACTCCCCATACAAATGTCCTACGAATGTGGCCGAAATACATTATTTATAAAGATATCGATACAAAATTATACACAAAAGTTCTATATAAAAATAAATCGCAAATAAATATGTTGTGTGGATCGGTTAAAAAAAAAAATACTTTAACGAGCATAAATGTCTTAAAAATGTTGGTATCTAAATAAATAATTTTATAACTATCGGTCCATAACTAGTCACTGCACAACATGTATAAATATTTTTCAAGTGCAGAAGAAAACTCACGCTACTAAATTTTGTAATGATCGGTCCATAATAGGTATGTATATATTGGACCAATATAAGGCCCATTTCTGAAAACTGTTTTTAAACACATACTCGGTGTAGGGTATTATACGGTCGAGGTCGACTGTACTTTCTTATTTGTTAAAATATAAAATAATGTGTGAATAAAACTTTCCACATTGATTACAAGATTGTTGGTCAATTGTATTAGATAGAATTATATATATTTCCAAAATATTTATTAGTACATATAGATATTTAAATGAATTCGTTTCGTAGCGACAAACCCCAAAATTTGAAGTAGATACTATTCTTGATATCTTCGAAATATGTACATATATTTAATTAAACACTAAAATATATTGATTTGTACAAGTTATTTAATATAATCTGTGAAATTACACACACGCTCTGTCCCTTACGATATTTTGAAAATTTTTGATATTTTGTATTTTATTTTTTTATATATATTTATAAAATTTAACAAATTTAAGAATTATTTGTGTATTAGAGCTCCCTGTTTTTATTTCGCTATTTTCATAGTTACTTAAACCAGCTCGTCAGAAAAAAAAATATATCAATTAAACATCTTGAAATTTAAATTTCAACAATGCTGCTTAAGATAATTTGGCGGTAAGGGCTCAATATCTTAAACGAAAAAAAATTTAACATATGTATGTATCATTAAGTCTACTTTCTGATATACAAATTCAATTCTTGCGATTTAAGACAAATTTGTGAGAGATTTATAAAATTATCATTAACGATTTTTCCAAAATACATGCACTTCTTCTTTCTATTTGTCTACAGTGCTAAATTTATATGTAAATACATATGGATGTGTATATAGAAATTGTGACACACACACACACACACACACACACACACACAGACAGACACTTTGCCGTTGGTTGAGGGCGGGAGGCCAAGAAATCCATACAAATAAATTCTTTCACTATGAATGAATATCATTCTAATTTTAGATTTCGTTTTATACTTGTAGTTGTATGTGTGTGTGGCATATGTGTGACCAGAATCGCATCGTGGTGTGAGGGAGAGAAGAGAAAAATAATTTTGGATTTGCTAAAAATAGAACATTTTCATGAGAAAACATCTTCCAGTCCCTTTGAAATGTTCAATATTAATGTTTTGCTTCGAAATTCCAGCTTCGAGGATTGATCGCAAATGTGATAGTGATCGATGAGACAATTAACTTAGCAGATATTTATAAAATAATTGTAACTATTATTTTATTATAAAAATTAAAAATATTTGTTTTGTAGTTTTTTGTTTTTGTGTTTTTTTTTCATTAGATTAAAAAAGAAAATTACATAAGAAAACATTAGATTATTTTACATGTGGCAATAAACCCCTTAAAAATAATAAAAATTTATTATGCACTAATAAACACGAAATAATTTTTGTTAAGACATTAAATAAAGACATTTAAGATGACACATTAATTATTAAGTGATATTGTTGGATGGTAAAGAGGGGATATAGTGTAGGAAATTCAGTCGTACAAAAATTAAAATAATCTTTAACCAAATATAAAACGCGTGGGCGGGCATCTTTGTGAGCAGGGTGGTAGATGCTCAGCAGCTGAGTGGCATTGAATAGGTGTATGGCTGAGCAGATGAGAGCACAGACAGACAGATAGACAGCGCGTAAACAGCTGTAATGATTGTTGCAGCAGCAAGTGAAGCAGCAGCAGCAGTGTGATGAGTTGGAAGGGTTGGGGGGAGGGGTTGTTTTGATGGTTGGGAGGGGCGAAACTGCTTAGAAGCACTTGCGGTGGACAATGCCGGGGCCGGATTCGTCGTATTCTTCCTTGGAGATCCACATTTGTTGGAAAGTGGAGAGGGAAGCCAAGATGGAACCACCGATCCAGACGGAGTATTTGCGTTCTGGGGGAGCGATGATCTTGATCTTGATGGTGGAGGGAGCCAAAGCGGTGATTTCCTTTTGCATACGATCGGCAATACCGGGGTACATGGTGGTACCACCAGACATGACAATGTTGGCGTACAAGTCCTTACGGATATCTACGTCGCACTTCATGATGGAGTTGTAGACGGTTTCGTGGATACCGCAAGATTCCATACCCAAGAATGAGGGTTGGAAGAGGGATTCGGGGCAACGGAAACGTTCATTACCGATGGTGATGACTTGACCGTCGGGAAGTTCATAGGATTTCTCCAAAGAGGTAGAGGCGGCAGCGGTGGCCATTTCTTGTTCGAAGTCCAAAGCGACATAGCACAATTTTTCCTTGATATCACGAACGATTTCACGTTCAGCGGTGGTGGTGAAAGAGTAACCGCGTTCAGTCAAGATCTTCATCAAGTAGTCGGTCAAATCGCGACCAGCCAAATCCAAACGGAGGATGGCATGGGGCAAGGCATAACCTTCATAGATGGGGACGGTGTGGGAGACACCATCACCAGAATCCAAAACGATACCGGTGGTACGACCGGAAGCGTACAAGGAGAGTACGGCTTGGATGGCAACATACATAGCGGGAGAGTTGAAGGTTTCGAACATGATTTGGGTCATCTTCTCACGGTTAGCCTTGGGGTTCAAGGGAGCTTCAGTCAACAAGACGGGGTGTTCCTCAGGAGCGACACGCAATTCATTGTAGAAAGTGTGATGCCAGATCTTTTCCATATCATCCCAGTTGGTAATGATACCGTGTTCAATGGGGTACTTGAGGGTCAAGATACCTCTCTTGGATTGAGCTTCATCACCGACATAGGAGTCCTTTTGGCCCATACCAACCATAACACCTTGATGGCGGGGACGACCTACAATTGAGGGGAAGACGGCACGGGGAGCATCATCACCGGCGAAACCGGCCTTGCACATGCCGGAGCCTAAAAATTAAAAAGACAAGAGACACGTTCAATATCTTGACAATCGTCTAGAAAAATACAACATATCTAACGGATCAAACTGTCACATGGCAAAAAAGGAACAAAAACCAGAGTGTCATAGAGAATGTCTCCGCGAAATTTTTAGAGAAAACATAATGATTGCGAGAGTGTAGCATCGAACTGATTAATTTAAATTACATAATTTCAATTTTTTAAACTTGAGAGAATAAACAAATACGAACAGTTTTCGCGAGTTATTTTTTTAAAAATTAATCATTATTTTTACGTTATAATATTATTAATAAACTAATTCAAAGATTTATGTCACAATAATGGATATAAAAAATTATATCTATATATTTTTAAATTTTCTTATCACTCTCTGTTTCTCTTTTCTTTTTAGAGTCCATTAAAAGGACTGTTATTGTGCACTCTTTTTATATTGTTTGTTTGTTTGTTTTTCTTTAGACACTTTTAATCCATTGAGACGTTGATGAAAGGATGTTATAATTGGTTTAATCCAATATATATCCAATTATTATATTGTATTGTATCGTAGGTATCCAGATTTAATCGAAACGCACCATTATCAACGACCAAAGCAGCAACCTCATCGTCACACATTTTGATTGAGAGTTTTTAGTTTTTAACTAACGGAGAAGAATACAGTAATAGATACGGTGTGTACGCTTTGGAACACAACTGACTGACTAAACTATCGGGGCAACTGCTACCAGATTTTATACCGCGAAAAAATACTAAAACAAATCACGGAAATTGAGAAAAAATCGAACAACAACAACAAATACTAAATTAATGTATATATGTATATTTTTAAAAGATAAAAATAAAACATCCCAACGAAATGAAACGAATTCGGAAAAACAATCTATCTATGAAAATGTTCGTCTGTATCTGTGTTTGTGTGTGAGTGTTGTACGTTTGTTTGCTTAGAATACAATCCACCTTCACATAAACTACACTATTCTATGGGCTTTAATATACATATGTGTGTGTGTTCATGTGTCGTTGTGTGGTAGAACGTGAAGAATCCAAAAATTCCGTTAAGCATTTCAACACATACACACAACAACGGTAAGCACCCTCAACCGATCGCCAACCACACCACTACCACTACATCCACAGCCAACTGCCGCTAATAGTAGCGCCCGTATGATGGGTGATTCTATGAGATCGGAGATCTCGGCAACTAAAAATAGCATACTCGTACTCGTCTGCTATACAAAGACGCTGGGTAGAGGGGGGCCTCATACTTTTTTGTGGAGGATGTAGAGAACAACATTTTCAATAAACATGATAAAAAAAATAGAAAATTATTTATTTTTTCATTTTGAATTCTTAAAGAATGAAAGTTGTATTTTAGCTAAAGAGAGTCGAAAGAATGAAATATACGTACATATGTATATGTAAATATGTATGTATGTATTTGCTCGATCGAATATTTGTTTCTTGCGATCGTGAATATATTTGTCTGCAAAAGTACCGTATATGGCAACGTTGCACTTGGTCGTGAGAATTTTGGACATTTTAATTTTCTCTCCTTTGTTTCTCTGTCTTTATACATAGTGTGTGTTTTTTAATAATTAGGTCGCTCTAGATTCTCCCGTACAAATACAAAACATTTTTTAATATTTTCCAACATTTCAAAATATCTATTCAATTTTTATTATTTCGTAATTTGTATTTTTCTTTTGCCATACATACTTATTTGTACATGTTGAGGATTGCGCCATCGTGAACGTCATTATCACAATTTTTTCTGAGTTTTTTACTTGTTTTTATTTTTTGGACGCATACTCTGGCGGTCACTACCACCTTTGGTCAAAATATTCAATAAATACATATGTATGTACGATATATACGTACAATTACTTTTTGTTCATACAAAAAAGATTTACGTACTTCATGTGTTACGTACTAATTTTGATCATTAAATGAGCCTAACGAATTAATTTAAAACATTTGTCCCCTGCCCTTGATGTTGAACTCCTGAAAGATTGATCTAAATGTGAACATAAATGTAGGTACATATATATCAATATATGTAGTATATATCTATGTATGTGTTCAATTGCCTGCCATTATCGTTGTCTCTTTTAGAATGTAAACAATTATCCCTATTTCCATGGTGGGGTCTTGATTTGATTTGGACTGCTAGTTGACTCTTCACTCTTTTGTTTTAATTTTTTTATAAAGTACCATTAATGGTACGTATGTTTCAATTTCTATGCAACAAACCTATGTACATATGTATGTACATACATCTACAAGTACACTGTCTATACGTGCATGCTCGAACTATGCAACAATTTCGTTGCAGGGTATCATCACTCGCATATGAAAGATATAAACGCCAAACGCCAAAAATTAAATGCGGCATGTTCTTATTCCATTTGGACTCATTTACAAAAGTAGTTCACTGACACATTCATCTTTATTTTATGATTCATGCAGCCAAGTACAGCAAATATTTTGAATATCACTTCATGATGTGAGATACTATAATAAATACTTCTTAATGCACATTTTGTTATACATTTTATTTTTTTATTTATTAAGGATTGATTGTCGCCAAATAGTTTAATTTTAATCTTGGTTTAAAATACATATACATACGTTAATAAAATTTTTTATTTTCCAATTATTCGAATAAAACACATGCATTCATTCAATTTGGTATTCAATTGTATTTCTTGTGCGTCCCTTTAAGAGCATATTTATGGTATTCTTTTTATTATTTCTAATTTTATATTTATGATTACAAAATATAAAACTATTTAAATAAAATTTACATTGGACTGTTTAGTCAATATATAAAATAATTATTAATTATAGCTTTTTCGATTTGAGATATAATAAACGCATTTCTCCTTAAATTTTAAAAACATTGGCCTAATATAATATTATAAAAGCACTTAAATTCAAACAAATATTTACCTATAGAGATTAATTTCTGATGTAATTTGCATGAAAAAATAAAATTTTTAAAAATTTACACGTTTTCTCCACACAGCCGATTCTATTTATGTGCATGCACACAATACGATGACTGGACAAGACTAATTTTATTTTATTAAAAACACTGGCTTGAAATTTAAACAATAATTTAATTATGTTTAAAGTTAGTGTCTTTCGATATATTGATGATATTTTAGTTCTAAGTTTAAGGAAATTAAAAAATGCAATACATACTTATAAAATTTGTATTTTCATAAGCATTAAATTTATATAATTAATTTCAAAATTAAATTGTTTACAATTCGACCTGATCTAAATTTCATTTTTAGTATTTTAGAGGATCTATAAATAAATCTTCCAAATGTACATACGAACCAAATTCCAAAAGAACCTCACCTAGTCGGAAGACCAACAAAAAATGCTCTTCATATGTAAGAATTTCAATATATGTATGTATGTATGTATGTATGTATACTAAAGAAATACACATTATTAGTAACTGTATGTTTTACAAGATAAAATAGTCTCACAAAAATTCACACACACATTTTTACAGAGCGTTTTTGAGTGCATCGAATTAACACTTGGGAAAACTAATTCATTTTTAATACTCACACATACATACATCCAAATATATTTGTTATTTTGGTTTGACCTAAAATTGAAATTGGAATAAAGTTTATTTCAACCAAAATACGTTGACAAGTTAAATGCTCAAATTTCATTAGAATCCGAATCCAATTTAGTTTTTGGGCAAAAGTACCCAAAGAAAGATGTTGATGTTTGGAAAGTAGAAACAACTAAATTGTAAATATTCGCAATATTGGTTTTAATACGAAAATGCATCTGTTTCGAAACAAATGGTCATTTAAAATTTCTATTTACCAAAGAAGTGACCATTTCTACTGGGATAATAGTTGTTGTTTGTTGGCAGTTTATTGGTTTTAAGTGTTTAATTCGTCTCCGATTGAAATCTTGTTTGTGCTAATTGTTCAACTAATTAGCAATATTATAGTATATGTGTGCTTATATTTTATATATGTATGTAGCATGTATATGAGTGTATGTATGTGTGCGAATTTTATATAATTTCCTAAATGGAAACCCTTTTGCAAACAACAACGTACTGTATGCGAGAATACAATGTCAATTTAACCCACTCCACTTAATGATATTCTCATTAACATTTATCATAGTGTAGGGAAAGAGCAGATATTTTAAAGAATTAATTGTTTTACATTATATTTATAAACAAAACATAAGATATAATTTTACTCAGCTAGTCAAGAATTTCAACAATCTGGTCATTTCGATTATTTCAATAAATGTTCCAAAGTTTTTTTTCTAAAAGTTTATTCACAGCAAAAATTAAAGAACATATTAATTACATTTTATTAAATTATTTATTTAAATTTTTAATTTATTTTCTTTTTTAATGTATGTTTTGCTTTATTTAGTTTGGCATAATATTAATTATTAATTAATTAAGTTTCTCTTTAAATGTTAATTTTTTGCTAATGTGTCAATCGTTTAATTCATAAATACTAGCGTTGCCTTTGAAATCTTTTTAGTTAATTACAATTTTGACAATATTAATGTAAGCATTTCAAAATTTTTAGTATATGAAAATTGCCATTTAAATAAGTTTTATTTCAATTTAAATAAACGTAATCGAGTTAAGAATTGCTGAAATGATCATGAAATAATTCTTTTAGAGTCCGGCGTGCATAAGTTAGTGTTAATGTGTGCAAACGTGTACAAATATGAAGAGCATTTAATTGAATTTTCAGAATTTTTGTATGCAATTCACACGCCTTTCACATCTAAACACAACATTGTTAAATATCAACAAAAATCACATACAAATAAATTTTCTTTTAGACCAGAAAACAAATAACCCTTGGCTATTTTTCCCAACCGTTTTGACAAGAAAATAAAATCAAATAAAATGACTGACTGTATGTATGAACGAATGAATGAACGGACGAATACTTGATCCATGCAATAACGAAACCAAATTCCACAAACACACAATTTTGTTTTCCTTTTTGTTTTTGCAAATACAAAATTTGTAATATAAACGTTTATTTTGGATGATTTTACTACGACAACAAGAACAGAAACACAAACAACAATAAAAAATAAACAATAAAAATCACATATTGCTTTCGAGGAGGGGGTGGACTGTGTCTGAAATGATGTGGTGTTTGTGTTGTGAACTGGAGTGCAGTCAATCATGATTAATGTTGAGGGTTGAAGACGATTAAATGATGATGACGACGTTGATGATGTTCTGATGAAGAATTTATGGCAAGAAGGGAGTGTGATTTTTTTTTCTTTTTTCTTTTAAATATTTTAAAATTAACTTACTTAGCAAAGTGAATAAATGGCAAATTTGAAATTAATTCCAATTCGATGGTCGTCACAAAATAACTGAATAACTAAATTATAAAATTGAAAGAGTACCAATAATGGCTTTACGCATCGCTAAATCAAAGTGGAAATACCCAACCTTACTTTACAAAAAGATGAGAATTTATTTTGATATTTGTATTTATTTTATATTTTGACGAAATCTGTAGAAAAACAAATCTAATATGGACGTATGACATGATATCTGTGACTCCATTTATTATATTCACAGCTGGAAAGTACATCGAGAAGACCATGTCGATATGACAGCAAAACTGGATGGTGCTTAAACTGCATATTCAGCATATTCATTAATAATGGTTATTAAGTACTACTAACTGTTACATTATAATAATTGAATGTTTTATTCAAAATTATAACAACACACTGTCAAAACAATCAGTGACTAACTTCGCAATTTAAACACAGTGAATGCAAATAATTTATGAACTTAATTGTTTGTTTAACCAAAATCCAAATTTGCAACTAAATAAAATGTTGAAGATTGCACTTGGTCGCACCCATCGTATTTAAAAGCGTGAACATGGCAACGCTCATTCACACATTTAAATGATCGTAATAAATTGTACTTGCCACCAAAATGTCCTTGTTTGTAGCGGCGTGTTGTAATAAATGTAATAAAACAAAACTAACAATGAGGGTGGTAAAATTAATCCTAAATAAAGGATCAATTTCTTTAACCTCTAAAGCGTAAAAAATATTTAAACCAAAATTACGGCTTAACAAATAGAACTGTGATGAAATTAGAGGGAGAGCGAGAGAGTGAAACATGAAAAGAACAAACCGAGTTAGTGTGTTTATTTAAAGACGTGTGTTCCTTCATTGTGACGTCCTTTGCTTGAATCCTTAAAATAAATATAAAACTAAATGTTTCTTATTCGTATGCTAAATGCCTTGCCTTGTTGTCGTTGTTGCTAGTGTACTTTTATGATTTTGTTAATTTTTTTACTTTATTTATTAAAGTTAAAGGTCTCAAAGCTAAAATGGTAGGTAGCACGTGTTTTAAGGAAAACATTGAAATAGAAAATAAAGAAAATGAACAACAAATCACTGAATAAAGGACGAATATACTTAGGTACAATACAAATATACAAGTATGTATGTGTTTAGTTCTAAAAGGATTTATTAAATTTGTCTTACAAATCATATCGTGACATGTCGTGTGTGTCTGATTTGGTTTTTATTAATTTCTTTTATTATTCTCTAGTTTCAATTTGTTTTTATAAATACCCTGCCATGCATGACACTAAACAGTTTGACTAATTCAATTTTCACTTTCAAATTAAAAACGAATGTTTTAAATTGTTTACATGACATTTAGTTGGCAACAGTAAAATCACACTTTATATACTTGCATACATATGTATTTGTTTACATACTTAGATACGATTCACAGAACTACAACTATAAAAATTAACAGCAAAGAATACATTCATATTGAATTAAGGATTCAACATATTCGCTAATAATCTTTACAGCGTTAATTTAAAAACGATTATAATTATGTTTGTGAATCCTTATCTTCAAACTACTTGTTCAACTGGATGGAACGATTACTAGAGGAAGTTATAAGCTTTTAGAAAATTAACTTGTTTACTTGTGTCAAAGTCGATAACCTGCTTGAAAAACGTTTTATATGTATCTAACATTTAGGAATAAGATTAAAATTTTTTACATATAATAAAATATTTTTAAATCATTATTAACGTGCACTCTATAAACTAACCTCTAAGTATATAATTTAACTAACACATATTTATTGGAACTGACCTGAGATTTACTTTATACCGGCCCGCTCGAAAACAAAGACAGGGGAATAGATTTTGTAAAAATAGTAAAATTTTCAGTAACGTTTCATTTAATGGCACAAATACACAGAAAAAAAAATCATGTTTTTTTTTTCAATTAAACCTTTAATTGATTTTAAAATAATTTTCAATTAAAATTTTAATTGATTCAATTACTTTTTCTGATATTTTCAATTAAATCTCACATTTTTTTTTAATTGATACTATCATTTTGTTTACAGGTCCGATTTCAATTAAATTTTTAATTGATTCCACAAATATTTTAATTGAAACTCATTTTTATTTTTTTCTGTGTACCTATATGTAAAAAATACGAATAACCATTTATTCTAATAGGAGGGTTTAAAACACAAAATAAAAGTTTGCTCTAGCTATATATAGCTTGACAGATAACTTTCAATATACATATTTATGTCAATACTTATTTTTTTTTCATAAAATTTATTTAGGATTTTTAAAGGAAAAAAACTCTGAAAGTGGTAATATATGTAAGATATACATTCAATATACAAATAGAAATGGAAAATTCTGAAATGTGATTATAAATATCTAGAAACGTTTTACGGTTCAAAACTGCTCCGTCAAGCTTACATGGAACTAGTTTCGGTGATATCAATATCAAATAGAAATCATGAGTTACAAGACTAACATAAAACAATTACTGAATATATTGTTACGGAATTGTTTTTCAATTTAAATTAAACGGTTTGTAATGGCTTGTATTATTAATATTTGCAAACCTGTTGATAACACAAAGTTGTGGAGTATGGCAACATTAAGTTTTAACGGCTTTGGTTGAACATTCTAGACAAGAACTTTGTATTATCTTCGCTCCGAACCCTTCAGAGACTATTAGAAATGATGTTAGTGTATAAATAGACTAAACGGACCACTCAAGTTAGTGAGTTTATTGTGAGTCATCGTTGAGTAAACATTGAACTAACATACATATCGTTCTTAAACCGTAATTTAAGTGTGTGTTAAAGTACACAGAAAAAAAAATCATGTTTTTTTTCAATTAAACCTTTAATTGATTTCAAAATAATTTTCAATTAAAATTTTAATTGATTCAATTACTTTTTCTGATATTTTCAATTAAATATCACAATTTTTTTAATTGATACAATCGTTTTGTTTACAGGTCCGATTTCAATTAAATTTTTAATTGATTCCACAAATATTTGAATTGAAACTCATTTTTATTTTTTTCTGTGTAAATTGTAAAAGAGTATTACATTCGAATAAATAAAGACTCGTTATATGTTTTTACACTACTTGACGATTTTGTTTTGCAATTAAAAGGAATCCGGTTTATTTGAAGGAAATAAACGACAGTTTTTAAAAGTAAAGTTCTTCCTGGGAAATGAAATGTAATACATTTAATTTTATTCACGTGCTCATTATAATTTAGTTTTATTGAAAATACATAAATATTCAGGTATACATACATTTCCACATATACTATACATACACATATACATATGTATCTAGTAGATAGGTACATACTCGTACGTATGTATAGAAGAATATGACATCAAATATACAAACACATACTTACATATCATATTTTTAGATAATAACAAATCTATTCTATAGATGTATAGTACATAAATATGTATGTTTTTATGTATTTATTATTTCAAATATACATATGTATGTAAATAAGACAAATTAAATAAATATATTTGTAAATATAAATTTATTCCTCAAGGTAAAACTTATGCTATTGTCAATCAGAATATATTTTTTGAACATCCTACATATTTTCATCTTTCTTATTCTCAATGTATATTTACACATATGTGGATCAAGCCATACGTGTCTTTATGTGAACTTTAGGATGGCACAAAAATATTTTGAATATTCTCAAATGAAATGCTAATTTAGTCTAGTTTGTTTTAAGATACGTGTGAATTTGTAAATGTGAATTTTTAAATATTTTCTGATTTATCACACAATTATTCTATAGGAATAATACGGAATTGCCAATTACTATCATATGAAATCTAATAAAAGTTTTAGATTTTTCTATAATTTTTTTGGAGTTAACTACGATTATTTTGTATGAAATATACAAACATTTTGCAGAAAAATATGGGGCGCTGTTTGTAGATTTTTCTATGTGTGTACATACATATGTATGTATGAAACAAAAATAACCAAAATATTGGAATAAACATCTCATAGATATTCATGGGTATTTTGTATTGTATGTATGTATTTCGATGATACTTATTTATATTATATTTATAATAAGTCATGCAATATACAATTTTCTTCTAGTCGTTCATTTATTTCACGACTAAATATATATTCTGAATGACGTGCGGACATTTATGGTTAAAATACGCTGAATAAGTAGTTGACACGCAAAAAATGTGTTAAATAAATTAAAAAAAAAAAACAGATTAATATAAATAATCTACGACAAAAGATCTCTATGCGAGGTACAACGAAGAGTCTTCTCCACACCATACGATCGTTAAATACGATCAAAAATACAAAAACGCACTCATACAAAAGCAATATTAAAATATACATATTCTAATTCAATTCAGTGTGTGTGTGTGAATTTTTATTCTCACGTTAGTATGTGTGTGTAAAAGTTTAGAGAAAACATTTTTACTTTTAATAATCCAAAAAGAATATTAAGAAACAAAAATTGTCTATAGATGTACATATGTTTGTTTACATGTGTGTGTGTTGTTTATCGAATCAAATGTAGAAAAATGCTCCCATAGAAATTTTTTAAATTCTATTTTAGTCATAAAGAATTTAGTTGTTTTTTTATTAAACAAAAGAAAAGCAATTAGAAATCGGTTAGAATTTAATTTTATTTCCATTTAAATATTGATTAGATTGTGTAAAGTTCCTTTTAATCTGTGGTTTCAGAATTATGATAATTGAATACAATCATAATAAAAATATTGTTTTAAATTTATACAATATATTCTTAGTCCAAATGAATGAAATATTTTTCTTATATGTTGAAATATCGGATTAACTACCAATTTTTTTTTAAAAATTCTGTTTTACGTACAGTTTTGGATGTTATTTGTGAAGAAATTGAAAACTCAAACAAATGCTTAATGATTTTTTTTTCATAAATTTAACAAATACAACAGGTTCTAAATGTTTAACATTCGACAGAAACAATCTATTTTTCAGTGATTTGTTCACTGCAATTCGCCAATAAAAATGAGATATCGGAAAAATATTTTTAATGTGCATATTACAAATCCATTACACTACTATAGCGTGAAGGTTATTATCCGTCTGTTCAGATGTTTTCAATATCCAAAAAGTCTATACATACATAACTGAAGCCTTCTGAGTTAATTTAACGATGACTTCCCATCCGTTCATCTGTACTTTAAAAAAAAAAAAAAAAAAAGTAACACTCAGGCAATTAATATGCCTATATATATTTGCGTTACTTTCTTTGGAAAGGGGATAGTTGAAGAAGTAAAGGTGGTGAAAGAAGAAAGATTTTTCTATCACAACTCTGCAATTGCGCATTATGTTTGTTTTTAGTGCAGAATTGCAGCGCCTCTGGTGGTGAGTAGGCGCATTAATGTTAAAGCTTGATTTTATAGCCTTTATTTAATTATTTCACTTCTGTAGCATCCCACCGAAGGAGGACGCTGTGATAAATATTAGTTATGATGGATAGAAAAGAAAACTAATATTTACCAGAAACTGATGTTGTTTGAGTGGCAGCGGCTGGGAATCGAACCCGGGCTACAAATATCAACTCATGCTTAATGATTAAATGCGCTAACCAATTAAGCTACAGTGGTAGGGTATGGGAGGTAGTTTTAAATCACACGCAATCTCATAAACTATAATCTGACAAAAATATTTAAGTTTCATATAAACATAAATGTCTCTGCTAAATTCTGCTGTTCGGTTTATAATTCATTCTAGCTGACGAACTGTATCCCGAGAAAGTGTATAGGATTGTTTACCCAACGACTCAATAAATTATATATACTCATACCAGGTATAGGGTGCTAATTTTTTACATGTGTTTGATTATGCCACGCATTTTTTGATTTGTTTTCAAATTTGTGTAGTTTGAATTTTGCATTCTTTTATATGTATCTTTATCATTTATTTATATAAAGCAGAATAGGAATTGTTTTCTCATGATGAGCCTCTTTTTTTATATTTTGTCTTGATGTCGTCACAGTTCTTGTGCGACTTATTTCGAAAAGAAATGAAAACGAAATTCAAAAACAAAAAATTCAAGATCATTTTAGCAGCACTTGCCAATTTTTTACTTTAATTGTTTGATGATCTTCGGTTTTGTTCCATTTTCAGTAAAATTGTTTAATGTGTTTTTGTTTAAACTTTTTTAATTTTGTTTTTTTGCATGTCCCAAGACATAAAGTATCTGTATGAATGTAGTATAAAGAAAATAAAACAAAAATACGATGACGACTCAGTTGTGTGTGTTGTCGAATGTGGCGGTGAAATATTTAAACATTATTTCCTCACACCCTTCATTCAACAAGAACAACGTGCACCATATAAGGCAGTGTTTTGAAAAATAGCGCCTGCTATTTATATGAAAATAAATTAAGTGATTCATAAGGAAGGCGATTTTGTTTTATATCATACCCCACTGCAACCCCCCCCCCCCTCCCCCACCCTTGCAAAAGTCGAAACAAAAATTAAGTTCCACAAGAATACTGTTCTTTTTATAGATGTCAAAATCATATGGAAAGGTTCATTGCAAAAGAATTTTCGATTTGAATGACGTGTTAAGAAATTTTTATTTTAACAGATCATAGAAAGAATATATGTACATATATATGCATGTATGTATAGGTATGTATGTTTGCATTTGTTTTAAAATTAAAAATAATTTAATTTCAAAAATCATTTTCATTTGTATCTGTTGTGGTGGTAGATCACATTCGGGATCGACTATTTAATTGGGTCGTTTTTTTTTTTTTTTGCTACCATTTTACAGTTTAACAAAATAAAGGAATAACACAAATAACTTGAAAGTTATAGACAAATAACTTGCCTAAGGTTTTACGTGATTTAAGAAGATTTTAAGAAGTTACAAAAATTATTAAAAAATATTCGATGGTTTCTGTGCCAAGCGAAATAAAATAAATACATACATATGTAAAAAGTGCCTTAATTGAAGATTATGCTAAAAACAAGAGATAAGACTAGCTACTGTTACCAATTTTTCCCGATGGAAAATTTTCCTGGTGTGATCCCTGACGTGATCACCTTGCCGCTATTCCATGCCGGAGAAGATATATGGCGAAACCAGTACCATGAGCTGCACGAAGCTCGAAACTGGAAAGAGTTGATTGTTTCACCACAATTAAACACACACCTGACTAGAGTCTTATCTAGAATCACAGGTTCAGTTAAAAGCCGGGGACTCGTCCCCTCACTGATAATTGGTTGCAGGAGTTAGTTAAAAGACTGACGTTTGTGCTAGTGACACAAGTTATCAATCAACAGAGCCATTGAAGGTAGTGATGGCAGATTATATTTGTGCTTGAGAAAGGTGTTGGGGGGAACAGAGTCTGGGGCATGAGTGGACGATGGCCAGTTCTCGGACCGAGTTAAACGATGCGGTTTGGTTAAGGGCCGCTACAAAGGTTGATTAACTTGGGCCGAGGACAGTAGTGGTCGGTCGACGGGATGCTAGGCTACTGGCAGCAAGGGGCTGTGCAGCTAGGGTGGACTGTGTTCGTTTCAAAAATTATCTTGGCCTGTGACAATTTGCTAAGCAATGGATGACATGGATTAGATAGCCCGAACACTCTAACAAGGTGTTTGTACAGTGATCTGTGAAATCGCTGTATGAGGAATTGTGAATGTGTGTATTGCAAGACATGCAATATTGTATGTCCTTGCAAGGCATGCAATGTGTTGGTTGGCCATTCATCAACCCGGTGTAAAGAACACCATGTAATGTCCTCTGGACGATACTGAATGTAAAACCCCTGGACTTGTACCGTTACCAACAAACTACCATAATCGATAAACAACGCTTTCAACTCGACTGCCGTTCACCAAAATTCCAAATACATGTCAAATAAAATGCAATTAGCAAATATATTTTTCAACACAGCAAGAAAAGCAAAAACAAAATCTTGTAATAATACAAGATTTATAAATATGTAATAATAAAGAATACACAAACATTGAAACGTACGTAAATTTCATTCTAACTCACAACACGTATAGAAAAAAGAAATATGATAATTCTCATATTCTATTTCTCAAAAAACGGTGAGTTAAATAGATGATGTTTACAGATTGATCATGGACAATGAAGATTGCTAATGACGCCTTTGGCAGGGTAGAAAATGCATTCCAATTTGCCAATTGTTCCAGTACTTTACAATAGTATTCTTGATTATTCGAACTATTAGCCTGAATAAAAATACGTTTCCCATAAAAAAGATAAATATTAGTTCAATTCCTTCTCTAGTTAATAAAAAAAAATATAAATTAATTGATTAATTTAACATTTTGATTTTTTATTCTTAGTTTTGCCCTAAAAGCACTGCAAGACTACTTACTACTTTCAGAATTTCAAAATATGTAGTTTTCTTAAAAAATACTCAAATTAAAAATAATATATCTTATTTTAACTATTAATTGGAATTAATTGTTCAGGGAATTATTTATTCAGGGAAAAAACTGGAAAAAAGAGTAATGCAATATTAATATAAATTTGCTAACTCTTTCTCTTATGGAAAATATGCTCCGAAAAGTTAGTTAGTAATTGGATTTTATACTCTTTGCCAGCTATTTTATAATTTTAAAATCGAACGGAATCTTTATTATTGCCCTAAAGAGCAATCTTTGACATTTACTTTTTAAAATGAATTCCATTTAAATGTTGGCCGCGACTACGCTGATTGATCTATTCGGAAAGTCCAGTTATCGATTACTCTGATTTTCGTAATACAGCAGAATAATTTTGAGACGTTGTTGTGATGTGAGCCGTTGCATGATTAATTGTCAAACAAGACTGAATAAAAATAGGATGACGCGAGACGGCATTATCCGTAAAATACAATTGGAAAAATGTCTAAATGGATCACACTTTATATACGTTTGTAATTTGCATTTGCGAACTGGATTCTTATTGATATCGAAGACGATTTAATCAAATAACAAATATCTTACGATTATTAATAATATATTTGTATCAGATATTATATGTATGGGGAAAACAGGAAAATAGCTTCAAAAGGCTAATTTAAGAATTTATTAAGGAAAGCTGAATTTGATCAGATATACATAACTAGTTTTCTGAATGTCAAGAACTTGCCAATTTTTAATGAATTTGAAAATAGTTTGACAAAAAACGTTATTAACACAACTAAGGCTGTGTTGTTCCATTCTTCCTGCCTTCTTCTTTTATCCGTTTCAAATATAAATTTATATATATAAATTTGAATCGCAGAATGTATTTTGAATTCAAAAATGACTTAAAGTATTCAAATCACATAATTTCACACTCTGAATGCACAGTATTCCAAAAAAGGGTTAAATTTGAACTACTTATGTAGTTAAGTTTATTAAACTGAAATTTTCTCAAGAACACTTAAATAATAGTAATTTTGTGCATGTCAGAAACCATTTAGAAATTCTGTTGAAAAATCTTGACATTTACACTTTTCTTTTTTTTTTTTTGTTTCTTTGAGTCCAGCCCACTTTAATGTGATTTTAAATAAAAATATCGAAATAACAAAGCGTTTGAATAAATAAAAAAAAATCTAAAAATAAACAACACAATAAGATCAAAATAATGAATAAAGCAAAATGTTTGTTTTTTTACATTAATGCAAACAGATTTACGAGCATGTACTATAAAAAATCACAAATCAAATCAATTTGATTATGGGTAAATTTATCAAAACTGAAAAATATTTTGTTTTCTGTGAATTGTTTTGCGAATGAATTTTGAATTTTAAAATGGGTTTGCCAACGTTTCGCATAAATATCGACTGAAATGACAATAGATTTACTAATTCACACGGCATATGGTCAATTAGGGCTTCTCAAAATTTCTCGAGCATGATTACAACAAGAAATGAATAAAAACAACAACAGCAACAAACAGAAAGGACGCACTATAATTTCGAATCTTTCCGGACGCGTCAGAACATGAACATTCATTCATTCGCATGTGCACAAACAATTGTTTGACTAAGATGGTTGAATGATTTTAAAAAAAAAAAATTTATTTTTAATTTTAGCGATGTCTATTGTTTTCACATCAATTTCATATTGAAGCATTAACGCAATAATGTTTGCATTTCACGGACACCCTTTATTGAGCACAACACACATGAAAAAGTATTTCACTGAAAGGAAGGTGGTTTAATTGAGAGTGAAAGAATGACAAGGACATACAACACGAATTAATATTGAAAAAAAATCTGCTATGCAAATGCATCAAATGGGAACATGTTTAACATTTACATACATACATACATACATACATACATACATACATACATACATACATACATATATTTATACGTAAGATTACGTGGTTAATTTATTAACGCTGAATTCATAAGACTGAATTAAAAATTATTGGAAATATTTTCAAACAACTTTTCTTTGAACATATATCAACGGAACGTGTTCATTTCTATAAAACAATTCAAGTAGAAAATTATAAAATGAGATTTCATGTCAATTCTACTAAAAGAAAGTTTATTTACTGCCTTAATATCGCATCTCTATATTTGACAATAATAGTTACATACATAAATATATATGAGGAGGTCCATAACAAAACGCAATAATTACATTTTTCAAGTTTTTTGATTTTTTGATTGAATCCTATTTTACACATTGAAATCTATATTACCTTTATTATAAAGCATTCCAAAACTCAATAACTACACTGCAATTCAATATCAAATATAATGGTTCAGAGCAAAATGCAATAATTACACATCTTTGCAACAAATCGCTACAAGAAATTTTAAAAAAGTCAACTTTATAAATAAATTATGCTCTGGTGATATGATATAATACAAATCTATTCAAAGCAAAAAGCAGAAATTCCAGCCCTAGTTCAGATCAGAACGCAATATTTTCATACAGTTCAAAGCAAAATGAAATAAATACTATGGTTCGGACCAAAACGCAATAATTCCAAAGTTGTTATCTAAATAACATTAAAACAAACTGACAGATAAAATAATTAATTTGTGATTAATATTATTTTTTGTAGACAATAATACCTCAATAATTGTTTTTTAAAAAAATTATGTGCTACTAACTTAAATTACATTTTGTCGTTTATCCAAAAAAATGTGATGGTGTAATTATTGCGTTTTGTTATGGACCTCCTCATATGTACTATATGTATTTCTATCAAGTTTCATAACTCTGATTGGTTTTTATACACTCAGCTCCGTTAAATTATTAAGAGATTTAACGATCTCTGCCTGGAAGATTCAGAATAATCAAAATCTGTTAGGAAAAAAGAGACAGAAGCCAGTAATTAAATTGAAAAAGGAAGATAATCTGTGACATATTTTCCATCAATTTTAATTTAAGTATGTGTTCTGAAACTTTCAATTTAAAGTGAATATTTTTTTTTTTTGCATTTTTTATTCGCATAAAACATTTTTCTATAGCAAATTTTTGGTTGCCCTGCTTATGAATTATTAAAAGTTTTCAACATGTTAATAAACGTAAAAACTGTAAAGAGTTTTAAATAATTTTCTAGTTGCAATAATTTGATTTGTTGCAACAAAACGAAAATATTAATGAGATTATATTTGGCATACCAAGCCCTGTACAATTAACGTCATTTATATTTGGGGGCATCGCTGGCACTTGGCCAATTTTAACAACCAAACGCACTTTGCTTTTTCCTATTAAAAACATTTGTGTATTTAGAAAATACCGCCGTAATTAAATCTTTGTGTTTATTTCATTCATGTTCATCATGATTAATTAAAACAAATGATTTTAAAAACTATTCGAGCATGTAATGAAAGGTAAAATTTAAAATTTATCTAAGACACCGAAATAAATAATGAATAAGAATATTATTTATTTATTAATCGTACCTATATAAACAAACACATGCAATCACTTCGATTGTTAACCAAAATTGCCATGGCAACAATTTAAATAATTGCTCTACATAAACAAATACTGATTGATATACACACTAATACAAATTTTGAAGTTGTTTAGATAGTATTGATCAATTGTCGCAAGGTACTTACTACTTACTACCACCATACATTTACTACCACAATCAAACACTTTACAAGCATGTAAAGTCCTGAATGGTGTCGGTGTTTGGTCTTTTATTGAAGTGCTCTTAAAATATAATTTCTTCGACGAGAGCAGACTATTTACTACTTTATTATTTGATTTTAACAATAAACAATATTCAAGTGCAAAACACTTCAAAACAAATTTAAAGCAAATGTGGCATTTATAACACAATGACTGAATGAATGAATGTATAAATGAATGACATTAACGAATAATAGATGCGAGTACAAAATAAGAATTAAAAATAAAAACATTTTTGCCACAAATTAGTAACCATTTATGGTTAAATCAGGCACATAATTAGGTATTTAACGTAAAAAGGAATAATATACATGCATATGTTTGTATGTAGATAGGTATCCTTACACATGGACGCACACACACATATTAACACTCGTAGTCTGTATTCGTACACAATCAATGTGTAAATTGTAAAAGTCTGTATGAACCTTTGGCAAAAAAGACTAAACCTTTTTTCCTTTTTTTGTTAAGATGAATATAATGGAACGACTAAATAAAAGAAAAAGCAACGAGTGTTACTTTTATCACTTTCAAGTGACACCTTGCCTAGACAACATTTGTGGAAGGGCAATAACTTTTACCTCTTAGGACCTATTAAAATTTCAAATAGCTTCCAAATGAAGGTATTATTCTACTAATTTGAAGGCATTTAAAACCTCAAAAATAGAAATTTAACTATGTAAATCCTCTCCATTTCTAATACAATGAAAATGAAAACTACTCTTAATAGATGCTTTATTTCTAAATTTGCAAATTTGCATATACAAACTGTTAGATCTGTGCCTTAATATCATATGATAATATGTGAAGTGTCGTAAGTGTACAAATTACTCAAACAATACGCAGCAGATCCTTTGAATTTGTTTCTACTAATTACAATCTGTCAAGAATAATGTTTGCATTAATTTATAAACTGAAATGAACTTATTCAGTAGATACTTAAAATTGCCACTGGCTGAATATGATTGTGTATTAGGAGGATCCCAAAATATATTACAGATTTGCTCAACTAAGATAAAAGTCGTTTTTTTTTAGATTTTTCTTCGTATTCGTATTCGGATTTTTTTTTTTTGATTCGAATACAATAATCTTCGATTCATTTGCAATTTAATTTTTTAAACACATGTCTGCATACTAAACTGATTCCAAATAGGTTTTTACGGTCACTAAATTAAAAACATTAGAATATTACTGATATTTCTATTTGATTTGAATCTTAACCATTGCATGTTTGTCAAAACTTTCTAAGTTTATACAAAATGTGAAACTGTTTAGTTTTTGTATTTGTTTGTGTATTAATTGTATTTTAAATAGTTTTATGCATACAATTAAACATTAATCTTATATTTTTTTCTGATCTTGATTTTAACTATAATTCGTTTTTATATTCACTTAACTGTCATTCGCATCTTCCCTAATACATATGTATACTCTTCGCAATGATATATATGTGTAAGTTTGCCATTCCTTTTGTAATTTCCCCATGAGGTTAATATAGAAATTTTACACTGTTGCAGATATCGGAACCGCTATAGCAGCGTCCGTCGGTTTCGTCAGTTGAAATCAACTTATAGGATATAGACTACCTAAATTGTTGCCTATGGATACAGCCGAAAATAGCACTCTTGTTAAATATAAAAAAAATTATCGCACACTTTGCAAAAATTATAATTTAACATTATTATAATTTATATTATAATTTAAAAGTTTAGTTTTTAAAATATTTATTTTCAAATAATTAATAATATCACTATCACTGCCAAAGTTATACAGTATCAAAGAAATTAATTGTAGGATTATATATTTTTTATTTCAGATTATTTCCTACTGGGCTCAAAATTATCATCAAGATTAATAAAAGCAGTAACGTTGTAACAGTTTCTTATTTCTTCTTATTTCTAAACCCAGATTCAATTCAGTTCAAATGAATTCAAATGCAAATTATATCCATTCATTCGCCTGCTCGAAAGCCAAATAGGTAGTAGTAAGTAGTAAATAATAAAAAGAAAATACATTTATGAAATTTAGAAGAAAATAATACGCGACGACGTATTATTTAATGTGGTGGTAAATTTTTACTGTATATGTTCATTAATTGTTTTTTTTTTTTTTATACATTTGCTGTTCACGCCACCGTACAAATCTTTAGTTGTGCGAAGTTTATCAGGGGGTTGGTTGTACGTGCAGGGATTAATCACGAAAGGATAATGTAAAACATATTATGACTGTTTGTGGCTTTTAAGTTAGATTTGAATGTCTGTAGATATGTACATGAATATGTCTAAGATAATAACAAGATAACAATATACTTGAATAAATAAGAAAGATGGAACAATAAAAACTATCAGTTGTGTTCGAATGATACTTCTATGAGTATTTGTATAATCACATAATTGATTCGCCCAAATTACAATAATAATTCCAAATAGTTATTGCAAGTCTATTTTAAAATGCAATTGATTCAACAAGTTTTGCTAGATTTAAAAATTCATGAAATGAGTTTATTTTAATTCTTAAAAATTAAAATCAATTTAGTTCGGCTGTAACGAAACTTATATTCCTTTCGCTTCTCGTTAATATGTAATAAATAATTTTATGAGATTTTATATGTATATCGTTATAATATATAAAGTTGAAATTCCGTTTGTAATTTGTACATTCATTTGCGACCTTATATTTTTTGTCTATTTGCTTATAAGATTTTATAGTATTTTTGTTTTTAACAATGACAACTTTTCCTAGACTTAAAGTGTAGATTGTTTAATTTTTATTCCACAAAATATTTTCTAATTGAAATGCTAATGAAGAATTTGAAAATCATTTGGTCTGGTTTTTTTATGATACGAACATTTATTTAAATTGTACCAATCAAAAAATTATATTTTCTTATTTTCTCAAACTTTGCAATTTTCCAAGCGCTTCCTGTTTCCGCTTTCAGGCAAGCGCTTTATAAGACAATGTCTGCAAATTCAATGTCACAGTGGGAGATGAAAACATGACATCCACTCACTATCATTTGAATACTTTGCGGTTTGTTTCATTACTTTACTATATTTTAAGCGCTCTTTTCTTTGAGTCTCTTCATTCGTACTTCAAATAATGCGGAAGTGACAGTTGTCAAAGTGTATGAATTAAATCATTTTATTTTATTTTTTGTTTTTTTTTTCGTTTCGAAAAGATAGCAAAAGACCGAATATACAAATAGTTTGTTACAAAATTTGTTAATGACAATAAATACGTCAACATCAGCAACAACAAGGAAGAAAAAAAAAAAAGAAAGAATCGACTGTAATTTGAGAGCGACATAAACGATTAGCAGCCACTTATTTTATGGTTTGACAAAAGAACAAGGAAAGATGTAGAAAAACCAAAAAAAGTATTGAAAAAAGAACAAAAACACAAACGAATAAAAAATATCACTTGAGTTTATTAAATCAAGCGTAATAATTGCCTTAATGGTTAGATAGATTTTTTTAAGATAAAATTATAATTTTATGTACGAGTATGTATGTATGTGTGTGTGTGTACATTAAACTTCAATATGAACTCGGAATGAATTAAATAAAGTAAACTAAATATAACTAAGTATAATAAGCGAAATTTTGTATGAAAAAGTTTAACACTCAAAATTCTTTAAACAAATTAGGAAATACTATTAAATTTGTATTGTAAAATGTCGCTAAGGATAATTTGACGACATGTGAAATTGATTTAGTGTGACGTATGTGATTTTATACAATAATTGGTGAAAACTGCAGAAATATTGTACCTACCTCTTAATGATTGATTAATATTTATTTTTCTATATTATTAAAGTTTTTCTTTTCACTTCCGTTTAACTGTTGTAAATTATGTTTTTTGTTCCTTTTTTGTTTTTCTGTTGTCTATAGTAACGTAATGAATTATTATTATTTTATTTTTAAATGCTTCATAAAACACCTGCCTTTAATTAAATCAATGTTTTTCGCAGCACACTCCTTAATGGAGTCAATTGACACGCAATCATTATATTACGTTTAACATTCATTATTATTATTGTAGTTGTAAACAATAAACAAATTGTATTTAAATTAAAAAGGAAATTTAATTAAGCCTCATAAGTTTTGCAGTCGTCGACGAAAATATTGAAAAGAAATAATGGCACAATAATGAGCAGGGTTAAAACTTATCTATGTGGTATGTATCTATAATCAAATGAAATGCCTGCAACAATAAAAAAGTTAATTTAAATACAAAAAAAAATTACCAAACTTTAAAATACGAATCGTCCAAATAAAGGACACACTTTTATATTACCCAATTATGGTTGCAGCCATATGACCATATTGCGATCACGATTATAAATATAATATCAGTTAGCATAATTTAGTTGCAGTTAGAACAAAAATGAAAAATGAAAAAGCCACAATTATCTTATTATAAAGTATGAAACATGATTGGTGGAATCAAGTTATTTTAACAACTAACAACATTTGTGATAACATAGGCAATTATCATTTTGCTTCTTCAGAAAATTAAAAAATAACATTTTCATAATAAAATTTGTTTTTTCGAAATGGCATTTATATCGGTTTGTTTTCATATTTCTTAATGTAGTGGCAGTGCTACAACTACGGCAACTATTGCTAATTTAAAATAAATATATCTTGTTTAATAAATATTTCAAAAAATCATAGGTATAAATATCAAAATTCGGTGTTCTGTTGTGATATAAAAAACAAATCTTAATCTAAAGTCAAAGTATCAGAATTTAGTTGTAACTAGAGTTTTCTAAAACAGTATAATGTTAAATATAAATATAAAATACGAATTCTAAAATGTGAACTAAAATATTATTGGTGACAAGAAGTTATTAGTTAAATATATATGATTACATAGAACATAGTATATTTGTATCGTACGAGTACTATATATCGTATCCATATCTTTTCTCTGCATGTGTTAGTGTTTATTTATTAGAATAAAAATAGAACCACCGATATACAATATTTAGAAATAAAAAAGTTAAGATTACGATTAGTTTGTTGTTAAACGATATTTTTATTAAATATCCGCTCATTGCAATTACTTTTTAATAACGACACAAAACCGCACAACTAAATTGCTACATTATGAAAATAATAAAATAAATAGAATACAAAATAACAATTTCCGTCGGCAAATAATCTCTGCTTAAAGATGATAAACAAACACCGATACTTTAGAGCACAGATTGTAAGGATCCTGTAGACATTGTACTGAAATGTGCTGTCGTTAGGTAATGCGATACTTTTTCTGTGACAAATCAAAAGGTACCGATCCTTAAATAGTGTGTGTACGTATGTATGTTTTCATTTTGCTAATGTCAAAAAAAAAAAAAACACAAAACGAAAAAAAAAACAATTTAACAAAAAATGTCCTGTTTTTAAATAGACTTTGAGTCCTTTTAAGATTGTCAATCTTGACTGAATGTGACTTATTGAAAATTGTAACATTTTGCAGACGATTTACAGCTGGCGTTTAATGATCACTGATGCTTAAAATGGTCATAAACAAAAGAAAAACTTGTTGAAAACTTGAAAGAGTATAAGAACAAGAAAATGCTCAAACAAATAATCATTTTTCTAGTTGATTTAACAATACTGTCAAATTATCCATAATACGATTCCAATTAAAGTAGACAAAAACAAATTTAGCAAATATTTCAATCCCCATAGGAATATTGTCACTCTAAAGTATCTACATATATATGTATGTATGGTATGTACGAGTACATATTTATAAATAAATGAAAAAGAACTGTTGTAAATCAGGTTTATAGTGTAAAAGGAACGCAGAAAAATACCGAATTTATTAGGTTATAAAAACACATTTATTGTGAGTTGCATGAATTATCTTCACATTTTATGGAATTCAGATGTTTTAGTATAAATCGTATGTGTAAAAGTATTTATGCCTGTGGGCGCAATTCAAATTTAACATATTAAATAAACTGACACAAAGTGAACAAATAACTAAATTCTACGAACAGAAACAACGATTCATGTGTCATATAAAATCGCTTATAAAAAAGAATTTTCCGTAAACTATTAAATTTAATTAATAAAACCCATTGTGAAAGCCAACAGCTGTAAACCCTTTTATTTACACAAAATCTACATACAAATATATTGATGTACTATATGTATGTATGTATGTATGTATAAAACTCTTGGTTGTTAGTTAGTTATTACTTGCTAAACAAACTTCAAAATATGAATAAATACATCGTTGTACAGCAGTAATAAAAATAAGTTCAACTGAAATGTTGTAAGTGCGTCAGAAGAGGTGGCAGTGTTCTATTAAATGAAATTTTATGTATTACAAACTACTCGTATATTTGTATATGTAAATATCGCATTTTTTTATTTATTCATTTGTGTTAAATTAACTTATTTCACACTTACAAACAAATAATTTTATATTATTTTGTATTTTGTTCAGTTTCGCGAGTTTATCATTCGTATTACGTTCATATAAGTAACCAACCAATCTATGTCCTGATGGCTGCAATATTTCCAAGATATCTTAAGAGATATTTTTGAAATACATAGATTTCCCTGTTATTATGAATTTCAATGTACGATAACCAAACATACCATAATTATATTTTAAACTGAAATACTGTAAAAATATGAATTTTGTTTTTTACTGTTGCCCTTAACAATTTGTTTAAATACTCTTCATATTACCATTTGTGTATACAAAATAGACTTGATAAATTTAATATATTTATAGCCCACAGAGATCACAAAACATACACACAACTTAGCAAATAAAAAATCAGTAGTAAGTAACAACTTTTGCAATAAAAAAAAATAACACCCATCAATTCAAACAGAAAAATTGCAATAAGATTTTTAGTTTATACAACACAGGACATCACTTTTTACAAAAACAAAAGCAAAAGCAAAAGGACTGAAGAGCACTTACACTGATACCTCAAATAATGTATGCAATGTACACACAATGTGTAATCCTTATACTTGAACTTATTGAATTTTCGCCAAAAATATCGTCATCATCAACGTCGTCAACATTATACACACAACAAGATATCAAGTTTGATACATACAGACAGACATACATACTTATTTTCTTATAAATTCATACATTATGAAAAGACGGACGAAGAAATAGCAGATGTGCATTTCAACACTCTAAGTTTTTATCTGACAAAAATATAAAGAAAATACTTAACGAAAATATACCAAAGAAATCGAAAAGTTTACACTTTAAGAAATGCTGAAAGAAAATTATCTTAATAAAATGTTAGTAAAATATTTAGACAAGATTAGTCCCATATTTTCTCACTTTTCTTCCTTATGGTAGGATATCCGAAAATTACTTCATTCAGTTGACATTCAATTGGTGGACAGATTAGTCATATCGACGATCTCATATTTTTACACAATGATTACCATGATGGTGAACTTTGTTCTGTGTTCATTATCTCATATTAAACACAATTTTCAATATAATATGTGGCTTTTAGTCATTGCGAAATATTTATGTCAGCAATAATAAGCCAAAATAAAGAATTACCGTCTAATTCATAAAACTTACAACAGTTTTATAAGAGGTTTAGAAAACAAATTGTGTATGGAAATCTGCTTTATAAACCTGTTATAAATCAGTTGTAAGTTTTTATGAATTAGGGGTTATTCTGTAAAGTCACTATGCAAATTGTGCAAGTGTACTTACATATGTCACCACTACTCCAATATCCCCACTACGAAAATATATTATTACTTAGTGTAGACGCTTGAGACCATTTGTTGCTTAATATGAATGGATATGAGTTTTAGCCATTATGGCAGTGGAAATATCCCCCTCACTACAGTTGGAAATTCTTTAAGTCGCGCATTTTCTTTCTTTATTTAATTTTACAATAGTTTGTGTAAATCGCTGTGATGCCTATCCATCGTCAATGATGATGTTCATTATTATTATTATTATATTTATTATTTGCTGATGGAATTTAATTTTGTCATTTCTATACATCACACAATGTAAACAAACACAAACAAGCAAAAAAGGACGAAAAATAAAATTGAAATAAAAACTTATGAAATAGAATAAAGTACAGAATGGATGCAAAAATTTCATAAAATGAACAAAATTTCATAAATTCAAACAAGTACATGTACGGATGATTCTATTGACAAAAGTATTTTATAATGGATGCACAGACGTATGACACATACGACAACAAAATGTGATTTGAGTGGCAAAACGGCTATGAAAAGTAAATAAAATTCAAATTAAATGGGAATTAAGTCATAAATGACGATGACATTTGAATAAAATGAACGAGATAAATACTTTCATGGTAGAAAACATACTTAAATACAACTCAGACGGAACGTAAGAAATTTTAAAAGATTTCAAAATGGATTGACAAAAATAGTAGCATTATTTGTTTTTTGTTTATATGCACATATTCAATTTGTTAATAAATTATGAAAGCTCAAAATAATGCAATAATTAATATATGTACATACATGCATATTTATTTCTTTTTAATTTTAAACATTTTCTTGATTTTAATATTTTTTTTAAGTTTCTGTCAATTGAATTTTATATCTAGTTATAAACTATGGCTTTAATACATACATATGTAGTTATTAATTGGTTCAAAAATTTAAATTGGCCCAGTTTGAAAGAACTAAATATGTAGTTAAATAAAACAGATGGCGTATATCGATTTTTTTAACCCGTTATAACAAAAAAATAAAAATTCACGAATAAATTATTACAGAAAAGTTCCAGTGATTTATTTTTAGTTCCGTTTGTTTCATTTTGATACATATGTATCTTTTAAGTTTTTTTTTTCATATTGTTTTATTTGCAATCTATTTTACAAAAATTAAAAATAATGAGCAAATTTTATAACATTTTTTAAAAATAACTCATATTGAGCTCCAATTGAACTCAAAAAAAAAAAATAAATACAAAAATTGTACTTAATTAATTAGTTGAAATAGAATAGTATTTTAGTTCCTTTCCATTTTTCTATTTCCTAGAGGATAGGTCAAGTACATGAAACCTTTTAAGTCTTTTGATTTCATCGCTATCATCTAAAAGATTAATTGCTAATATATTGGAATGATTAATGAGTCTATTTAGGTATCTCTCACTGAACTTGGTCATTTCATTTTTGATTGTTGAAATTTGTAGATCTTTATGTATGTTCTTGTTATTGATAAACCATGGCGCATTTGTTAATAGTCTGAGAGTTTTTGATTGATACCTCTGCAATATCTCAATGTTGGAATTACTAGTTATTTCCCCAAAGTTGAATACCATATGTCCAAATCGGTTTAAGGACTGATTTATATAATAGGATTTTGTTTTCTAAACTTAAGCTTGATCGTGGTCCCAAAAGCCAATACATTTTTTGTCTATACTTTACACATGCACACATACAAATGTGCTCAGTTTTAACATTCTCTAAATTATTCTACAAAAAAAATGATATCTCCTAGTTTAGGAAGGATTACAACTAAAGGAGAATATTTAGGAAAATATCATAAAACAATTCAAGAGATATTTTCTCTCCTAATATTGTGAGCCGCTCTAATGTTATCAATTTAATGTTTACATTAAAAAACACTCTATTATTTACGTTGTACCTTTTAACTAATTTTGTAGAAGTGTCTTTCCGAACTCCTTCTCACGAGTACATATTTCAATTATTTCACATATTTTGTGCATTTTGCGAATTTTGTTGTGTTGGTATGCAAAATTACTATTTCTTTATCGGCACAAAGAAAACACAACAAAAACAAAACAAACAACAACTCTTCTTCGCGTAAATATTACAATAAAAAATAATAAATAAAAAGAAAACATAAACAGAATTTAGTGAAGCCCTAGGGCTCCGCTAATAATTACATATGTACATACGAGTACATACATACATTCGTTCTATAATTCTTGGCACACACTGCAAACACACACATTGGTGTAGTAAATATTTGTACAAACTCCTAATTTTTTAATATGTATTTTCTTATAATTTAAGTTTCTTAACTTTTTAATTAAACTCAATAACACACAATTTATATACTTGCATATACATATGTACATACATATAATCATATAATATTTTAAATTCATTAAAACATAAAGAAATATGATTTTTAGTGACTTGCTTTTAACTTTTTAACTACTCACACCCAGTGTACAAATGACAAACTAATGTTAGCGAGAAGTAAGAGTAAAACAAACAACACTTAATTAGCAAGTGTGGAGAGCGGAGAGTAAGACCATATTTCACAGTACAATATAATAATACATAACCAGGTATGTATAATAAAAGTTCAAAGGATCTATATTGAATACAATTATGGAAAAATAATAGTAACAAGAAGAATTTTTTTAATTAAAACAAAATTAATAGAAAAAAATTATTTTTGAAAACTTTAGTACATAATTAGTTATTTTAAAAATTGAAAAATATACATATTAGTTTAAGGTTTGTCGCAAAATTTAGTTGCAACACTTCAATTATTGTTGAATCGGAGAAACTTTTTTACGGAACTTGGACTAATAATGCAACAAATTGCTAAAAGTTAGTTAAGAAGATTAAATGACGCAAAAAGAGTTGCATTAATCGAAAGAGATCGAACGCTTCCGATTACTTAAAAAATGTTGAGCATTCTAAATCATTTGGAGGGACTACGAAGAGAATAATATAAAAAATACAAAAATAAGCTGAAATGATGACAAGAACTGATTCCGTTCAAAAAAGAATGGTGAACCATTCCATATATGTATAACCAATATAAACAATTTAATTTTTTTTTTGTTTACTTTTGTTTATTTAAAACGAACTCACATTAAAGGTATGATCACACATTGCAAATATTTTCTCAAAAAAGCGTAACCACTTGTTTAAGTACCAATTTGTTTGACGTTGTTTACTCTTACAAGAGTTTTGCAAGTTCAAACAGCATCAAATGAAATAAAACTAAATATTTGTTGCGTCCTGTCCTAAATAAACGAGTTCAAATGTATTTTATTTAGTGGCTACGTCTTTTTCGGCAAATATTTGCCAAGTGTGACCATACCTTAAGTATGACAAATATTAAATCTAATGAATTTTAATTATTTACTCCAGCCAGTGCCGGACGAAAAATGTTTAACCATTGTTGATTATTTATAATAAGATAAACTTATTAAACTAAGAAAACGAATGTTATAAAAATATATTTTTTTTGTTCGTTTGCGTAATTTTTATGTTATTATCTTTTATGCAAGTTAAGTTAATCTCACATAATTTCAATAGTAAATTTTGAGATAAATATGTAATTATATGATTATGATTAACAGCGCCACAAATGAATATTGTAGAAACTACAAACGAAATGACAAACTTACCCAAAAAACGAAAGACAAATGCAAATTCTACCTTAAAAATAGGAATTCTGTGACAGATGCAATATTAAATAACCAGAAAATTCAAACTTTATTGTTTTAATCGAAGCCGATAACAAATTTTCAATTGTTAAAAGACGTTATTCAGCAAAATATTAATGAAATATTTTTAACTATTAAATAAAATTCAATAAAAGTCTTAAAACTCATATTAAGTACCACTTGAACTTTGACGTCTATGATACAATACAGATGTGCAGCATCGGTTATGAGCAGAGTAACTGAAATCAACCCTCTATTGAACATTTTGTGAACTGTATTAATAAAATACATATTAGACCATGTCTCTCTCAGCTTCTTCTGTGTTTACATTAGTGTTAACAAAAAATTATAACGTTAATCCCAAAATTATAACAAAATAAAAGAAAAACGGAAAGACAAAAAAATAAAAGAAACAAATCAGTACAAAGGAACTAGAATTTCATATTGAAAGAAACAAAATATCAAGTCAAAATACGAATTTATATCTTTGTACGAAACACCATTCAAAAATAAATAAAAAAATAAATTAAAAAAGTGCAGGAACATACCGTAGTAAGTAAGTAAGTACACATACTCGTTTGTTGATATGTAACACTAACAGCAATAAAGTATAAAGGATCTTTAATTTCTCTTACAATTCATTACATACATCATCATAGTACAGGCTCGTCGTATACGTACTTGCACAACAACATTGAATACAATAGAGGAGTTTTTGTGAAAGTATTCAACTGGAAGTACTTAATTCCGTTCATTAAAATTACATTTCTACACACATCTATCTATGTACGTATCCATACGGATATACATATCAAGAATATACATTCATACACGTACAAATATTAATAAGTGTTTTTGAACGAATAAATAAATGAATGAATTGAGAACTCAGTTTATTTTATACGCTTAAATATGTATGTTCTGTTGTTTCATAAATGTAGCATTTGTTTAAGAGCCTCAACATCTCAAGGATGTGTATGCCTTTGAGTGAATGTGCACATGAGTTGAAGGGTATAGAAAAGTGTAATTACATTTGTTCCTGCGGTGTTAAATACATAGTTTGATATCCTGTAATTATAGTGTACAACGGTCGTAATTACTTTTTAATAAATATTTCAATTTAAAAAAATCGTAATTTTGATTTAGATTAAGATTTGTTTTTCATATCGCAACGGGACACCGTATTTTGATATTTATATTTGATTTGAAATATTTATTAAAATAAATTTGGCGTCGGAAAGGTAATACCTTTCATTTGATAGGCATATGTTTTCGGCATATATACTATGTTTTATATAATCATAAATTGTCTTCGCAAACAACTTTTTTGTTTAATACATTTTACTTTAAACATAACTTGGTTTCACTAAAAATGTTTTTTGTTTAGCAATTTATTATTAAATGAATTTCGCAATATGGCAATATAATTTGATTTTGAACAATGTTATGTTTGTGAAAATTGCAACTACAACTAAATTATGGGAACTATGAAAAATATTAATATGGTCGGAAGCACTCATGTTAATTAATAAGTGTAAACATAATCATGTTATATTGCTCTTTTCGTTTCTTTTGTTTCTGATCAAAGTTTTTATTTTACATTATTTTATTATTGAGGTTTTTGTTTTTCCTAACTATGATTTTATAAAAGTTCCAGATTTAATTTTATTTATATTAAGAATTATTGATCAAAATAGCCCGTGAGGAAAAACAAAAACCTCAATAATAAAATAATCATGTTATGCCTGATCTGGAAACATAATATTGATTGGGTTCAACCATAATTTTAATGTGCTACAACACAAAGTTTATACATAACTGTATTATGGTTGAGATGGAATCATAAAATTGTGGAACATAATCATATTATGCATATATGTAGTTGAGCAAATATAATTTAATATAATCATATAATCAACGCTTGTGAACAAAATTGTTAGCAAATTATTATATGCTGATTGCATTTCTCACCCTTCGAAATAATTATATATATTTCTTATTCGATATTAGATTCCCTATCATTACAGACATTATTAGGTGTTGTGTGTGGGGGGGGGGTGTCTTTTATATGTTTCAGTTACATTCACTATTTCATTCGTTTCGCAATCAACGTTTTTAATTAATTTCTAATAACAAATATTTCTATTTCTTTATCAAATTCATTCTTCAATTCCAAAAAATTTTAAAGTTTTAAGTACATCACATATGCAATAACTTTTTGATATATCTTTGAGCTTAAATAAAAGTGCAACATCAGCAGAGATTCATATCACTACGGCAAACGCCTTCACTATTACTTTAGCCTGATTTAAAATTACAACTATTTGTTTAAGTTAAGCAAATAGTGCGTTCGAGTTTGGTAATCAAAAATTAATTTATATTCTCTCACCTTCATTTCTTCAATATACGTTTGTAAAATTTTAATTTTTGTTTGTGCCTTTATAATAATTTTGAAACGTTTCTGACCTTTTCAATTTGTGATTTAATGTGGAATCTCTTTATTTCTCTTATCAAAAATGCTCAAAAAAAACATTGATTTACGTAAGTGCAGATGTTTTGTATTTGCCAAAAAAAAGCAGATAAAAACAATTATAATTCACTGGATCTTTTACCCAAATACTCCCGCGATATTCGGGATTGGCATCCCTATTCCTATAACTCATTACTTTAAAAATTTACGTTTTGTTAAAATTTTTTAATAAATTTTATTAAAAATAACAAACCAAAATCCACATATTCACAAAATCGACGATTGTGTTTTTGTTTTTAAAAGTCTTTGTATTTTATTAATTCGGGTTGAGGTCTGTTTCATTAAAAAAAAAAATAAAAATTGTTAATGAATTTGCTTTGAAAAAATGCTGACCCATAAAAGAATTTGAATTACATGAATGTTTTTTTCTTCTACTTTACAAACGAAATATGCCTCGTTTGTGTGATATTTCGAAAACAGATTGCCATAATGTTAAATGATCAGCGGCCAGGAATAAAAAGTCAATAATATCCCGGGCAGCACCGGGTACAAAAATCTAGTAAAATATGAATACTACTAGTAAAATAAAATAATTCCTTAAACTTGTAAAATGCATTTTTCAATGCCAATTTGCTAAATGTGTAATATAAACTATTCTAAAAAGTTTAAAACTTGATAATTTTCTAAAATTCAACACCTGTAACATGTTTTTATTCTCTTTGTGAAATTCATTTTCATCTGACATTTCAAAATATTTGTATCTGCACCTGAAATACATAATCAAACACTGGCCCAATTCAATAAAAATTAGTTCACAAATTTGTTTTATATTATATTTTCATATTTTTATTAAATTTCTAAAATTAGTTATTTGATTTAAAGTCTAAAAAGCCATCTAAATGTATGCCTTTTGTTTTATATCATCTTTCAATATTTATATATTTGTATGTATACTATTCATTTTACAATATTATTTGGCAATTTTTATTGAAAATTCTACTATATAAAACAAAAATAATGCTATATAACTAAATATAATACAATTTTAATGAATGAAACAAATAGAAATATTAAAAAATATCTTAAATTGTATTCACAATAAAGAATGACTTGGAGTGGAGATAAAAAAAAACATTTAAAATAAAAATTAAAAAAAAAAATTCTCAATGAGACAACTTACTATATTATATCACTTTGTATTAATTATTAATTGATGTAAAACCAAAATTAAAACTAAAATTTTATTTACATTATTTTTCAGAGTCCCTGTTGATTACTCTATTACTAGTTGTCGTTTATATTCTCGTTCGTCCCATCAAGCGTTGTATAGTTTTAATGTTCAGTCTTCTGATTTAGTTACCACTGACACTGGTGTTGAATTTCCACTTATACTACCAGTAGTATGGTTGTTCATGGGTGATTTCGGTGAGGCTGCTGCCGATGAAGTTAATGTTACGCCACCCGACGGCACTGCATTAGATCCTTGTACAATTGTAGGACTCTCACGAGGACTGCTGTTGCTGCAGGGTGGACTAACTTGAGCCGCACTGTGTAATGACAAATTCTGAGGGTAAGCAGACGCGTTGAAGATGCCATTCAAATTGCTGAGACCCATGTATTGAGAGAGCAGCGTGTGAAAGTTTGGCAACTTATAGTGGGGCATTAGGCCCTGAGGCAACAGCGCTGGGTTGAATGGCTGGTGTAAGGCAAAATGAGGTGGCCAAAACTCAGCTGGCAAACCAGCTGGATGTCCTGGTATCCCATGAGGCAAAGGTATTCCCAAGGGGAATTCAGACAAACCTAAAATATGAACAAAAATGAAATACATTATAATTCTACACTTTAACTTCCGCATAATTAATTACAAATTTTATTAATTAATTTCACATTAGCTTGTGCTTTTGCCCAAATTGTTACATTACGTGACTGCGACTGTCAAGAACTAGTGTTTGAACTGGCCACGACGCTTTTTTTTTTTTTTGAATTACATTGAGGCACACAAAATAGCAAACCACGTACTGTGGAAATCAATTCAGTGTGAACAACTGAAAAAGAAAACTTACCTTGTTCGGGTAATAAATAACCATTCTTATCTTGATTCATGAATTTTTCACGTTTACGCCATTTGGCACGACGATTTTGAAACCAAACCTGCAAGGAAAAACAAGAGAAAAATTTATTAATTTAATTGATAATTTTAGACTGAACGCAAGTAACAGTTAAGAATAATAATAATGAAATTGGAAAGTTCGCTTTAATCGTTGCAAATGATTTTAAGCCTATAATTTCCTGAATAATTGCCATAACCAATTACCTCAAACACCACCAGAACTGACAACCAAACCCCACAGCTAATACTCAACAACAACCGCCAATAATTTTCAATGAATAAACGCCCAATTAACCCCTTTAATCGTCATTGTGCACT
Source organism: Bellardia bayeri (assembly GCA_950370525.1). Taxonomy (NCBI): domain Eukaryota; kingdom Metazoa; phylum Arthropoda; class Insecta; order Diptera; family Calliphoridae; genus Bellardia; species Bellardia bayeri. The sequence goes on along the minus strand of OX493268.1, from coordinate 89,426,005 downwards.
CTTCTCAATCGACTGCTGTCCCCCCACTCTCCTACGTACCAATCTTCTTCCTCCAGCCCACACATTTTAATACAGTTACTGACGACACCAACAGACAATAGAATCCAATCGGAAGTTGAATTCTGTGATTTGCCTTCTACTACTACATCTCATTCTCTCAAAAACATACTCACACTCATCCTTACACCCGTGCCAAACAATTATATGAACAACAACCGTCTCCCACCCAACCAGCCATTTAGCCATCCAGTTATGAACAATAAAAATACACTTTTGATGAAGAAGAATTATCATCCTCATCATCGTAGCAATCATTTAAAGATGTTAGACTTTTATAAATCTTCTCATTCATTCTTTTCCTCACTTTCTCTCTCTCTCTCTGTATAGTATATATATATATTTGTATATATGTATGTATATCTATCTATGGGTGTTCAAAGTCCTTAGAGAGAACGAGCTATTGAAACACAACAAGGTATGATTGTATGATAGATGGATGGATGGATAGATAGATGAATAATAGACATGATGGTACTTGTGTATGAAAGTGTGTCTTCTTAAATGCAATTTACAATTGTGTTGTTGATGTTGTTGATTTTCTAACAAGTGTAACCGAATTGAATCAATTGTCTAAACTTCCTTAAATTTTCCAAACAAATACAAGGTCCTTAAAGACAATAATCCATCTAACTACAATACAAAATAATTTACACATTTCTATTACAATCCATTTAAACAGGCTGTGTTTTACATGTCTCTTTGCCACATTTGTCATACTCCCACCCCACATGATGGTTGTCGAACAAAGGAATGCATCTGTGCGTGTAGTAAATTAGTAATGATTTCCTGACAATAATTGTTACAAATTATTGTCATACTTTGTCGTCTGTGCAGTGCAGTAAAGTAAAGGAACATTTCCACAACATAAAAGCTGTAAATTGTTTACATGTACCAGCGTCAACGAAGTCGAGCTTTCCATCGATATTTAGAGGATGCACAGTAAAGTCTATTGTACGTTAAAGGCAAGTTCTAAAGAATACAGCCACTTAAACATATGCAAAAAAACTTAAAACAAAAAAGCCAGATGAAATTATCACCCATTTACAATGTAAATAGGTAGAGAATAAAAAGAATATATAAAAAGAGAGAGATGATGATGATGATGATACGGCAATTTTAATTGTTACAAGGACAATTATAACATGTAATTTAACATACAAGAGGATGTAGGATTTCGTGTTTTTTATTTAGTTTTTTTTTCTGTCGCATGAATAAGTGCAACCAAGAGTTTATCGAATATAACAGTTTGTATAACAGTTGAACATAATAAATTCAATTAAACGTATTTTACAAATGTAAGCCAAATAAATAATGACTTGCTAACAACTGTGTAACAAACCTCATATGTATTTATTCATATTTGTTCACATTTTTGTATAATTCATCATAATTAGGCTTATAAAAGCTTAATTAAAAGCAATTAAGTCATTATCTACATCGTCAACTGAATGCGGGTGCAATTATTATTATTTTCAGTTTTACATTAAAAAACTACAGTTCCTTGTTGCCTGTAAACAAAAGATTTTCTCATACATCAGCTATTAAAGCGCTTAAAACATTGATAAATCAAAACACGAGTCCTTTTAATTATTCTCTTTGTAAATAGAAATTTGCATATAAAATACTCTAAACTTTTCAGGTACTTAAATTTTCTCAACACACAAAGAGACCAGAACTAATTTCTAAATTTCAACAATAAGTAGTTTTAAACACTATTTATACACTCTCACACATACATTATGTCTTCCACGAAAGGAGGTGAGGAGTTGGCTAGATGAGAAATTGGTTGGTACTTTGGTATTTAATGGAGATTTTCCAAATGATTAGATGATTGTTTTAGCCTGGTGTTAGTATTTTATTGCATCTTTTCTCTAGTTATTATTAGCTCGACTTTGTGAGCTGGTTGTTTGGGAATAAATAAACTGATAAATATGTATGTACAGGGCACTAAGGGTGTTTGTACTTTTTTTATTTTGCATCGTTTTATTTATTGAAATTGGAGGGTTGTTTTAAGCGGCAACATTAACAACATTCGAAATATTCGTTTAAATTCACACATAATTAGGGTGTTTAAAATGGGTAACAACAATGTACCCAAGCAAACAATTAAATAAGAATTAAATCACAAAATACAATAAAGTGAATCAACAACAATGACAACATTTGTTTGAGAACGAATTAACAATTGTGTATACAGTACTTGACCTATCAACAAATAAATCTTTTTCAACAGTTCACAAATCATTATCATCGACATTGCTGCAAAATCCTTCAACAATTTGATTTTTTTGCTTCAATCTACTTTTGCTTTAGACGATTCAGGAATCCACTTTAGACGCGAGATGAACATTTAATTGGCCACTGATATTATCTTTTCAACATTCCTCATTTCATACACTAGTTAATACGTACTCTGTCGCTTAGACATGTTGTAAGTGTATGAGAATAGGATGGGCATTAAGAAACTGTTACTACAAAATCAACATCGCGTGTCATCCCGAACAAAAGTACAAATGTAACAATGCTAATTCCCTGTTAGTATTATTTGGAATTTATGGAAAAGGGGACTTACTCACACACACACACACACACACATACTCATACGATTTTATTTACTTTTTTATTATTTTTTCCCAATTTAATCCTTGTCGATTTGTTTGTATCAATTTATTTATTTATTTATTTATTTATTGTTTGTTGTTGGTTTTTATGAATAATAAAAAATGTTTCACGCGTATTTCGTATAGATCGTTTTAAAGGATTTTATACTAGTGTATTATTTTATTTTCATTTTTTAACAAGGCAATTATTTTCGGATTTACTTATTGCATTTGCAAAAGGACATACATAGAACATACGCTCATACATTAACGAGCATTTTCAAACACATTGTATTCGAATAATATACACACATATATGTAGATACATAATAAATATGCACTTATACATGTGTGCGTTCATATGCATACGAGTACATACTCGTATGTAAGGAATAAGCTTTTACTAGGGATTTATTTGTGTCTATGTATAAGTTACACATGAATGGTTGGTATTTGTATGTTTTAATTCATGCTGGTCTTTTTTATCCACATAACTGGTTTAAGTATGTACATTGTACATATAAAAAATGATGTTGTTTGCAACATTAGTGAGCCAAAAGCAATTGTCGTTCTTGTTATATTATTATTTAGCTGGTCATGCTTTGTTAAAGATTTATGCAGATTACAATCAGTCTTTTTGTACATTTATTTATTTCAATTATATTTGTAATAGCTTAACATAAAAAGCAGAGTTAATAGTGAAAACCAAAAAATTTAACAATTATTATTTGAAGAATTAATAAAACAGATTTTTCAACTAATGCATATGTTTAACAAACAATTGAAGGGCTTTAGTTATAAATAAGCCACATATAAGATATGAAGGGTCCGCCAAATAACATTTTTTTTTTTGAAAATGCTATAAAAAAACTACTGAATGTTTTCTCAAATTTCTTTTTTTATTTGAAAGTACAATCCTTCCGGTTAATAATGGGAAATAATTTCATGGAAATGGCTGCCGCGAGTGGACATGTAGTAGCCTACACGATCGGTCCAATTTTTAAGCATATTATCGATTGTGTGCAGCTGTATTTCACCAATGGCTTCACGAATATTGTCCTTTAAAGCGTCAATTGTCTCTGGATTGACGGCGTAACACTTATCTTTGACGGCACCCCACAAATAATAGTCCAACGGTGTCAAATCGCAGCTCCGAGGTGACCAAACAACATCAGCTCTGCGGCTGATAATGCGATCTTCAGAAACAGGGCGCAAAACATCGAGTGTGTGAAACCAAATGTTGCCAATATCATCCTCTTCAATTTTTGTGAACAAAAATTCGTTCATAACCATCGCCATTGATTGTAACGGCCACTCCTTGCTCATTTTCGAAGAAAAAGGGCCCAATTATGCCTCTGGACCAAAATCCGCATCAAGCAGTGACTCGTTTTGGGTGATTCGGCTTTTCAATGTATGCGTGCGGGTTTTCTGTGCCCCAAATGCGCCAATTTTGCTTGTTTACATACCCGCCAAGATCAAAATGAGCTTCATCTGAAAAGATGATTTTTTGGCAAAATCGGCATCTTTTGTAAGTCGATCGCAGGACCACTTAGTGAAGACAAGCGTATACACAATCATATTCGTTCAGCGGAAGGATGAAACTAATTATCTGCCAAATCAGATATGAGCTAAGTGTTACCATTCCCGAAATAAGCAGTAGTTGAAAAAAAATGTTAAATGGCGGACCCGTTATTTAAAATTATTTTGGCGGAGATATTCAAAATCAGTTGAATATATAAGCCGTTCAATTAACTACAAATCGGAAAAATTCTTTCATTTAATTTTATACATATTAGGTAAGTCGGGATCATATCCCCAATTTAAATTAAAAGAATCTTTAAATGTTTAAATTCTTTAAATGGCAGTTACGTATTTATATGTATGTATGTATTCGATCAATTGCATTTATCGTATTTACCTGTACACGTGCTTCACTTAAGTCCAGACGCATTGCTAAATCTTCTCTAGTGAATACATCCGGATATTGAGTTTTTTCAAACGCTCTCTCCAATTGATGCAGTTGGAATGTTGTAAAGGTGGTGCGGGATCTAGAAGTGTAACAAAACATGAAACATTTTTATTTTACAGACAATTTTAAGAGGATCAAGGATTATGCAATAAAAACGAATTAGAAATGTAAAATAAAATCTATTGATGTTTGGCGCTTTTTTACCTTCTAACTTTTCTGGGTCTTTCCATATCCAAGTCATGGCCATTATTAAGACTATTCGACAGATCATCATCGGTATTATCAACATCTAAGCCATTGTCGGTATTGTCGGGAGAGTCTTCTCTTTCGCGCTTTTCAGCATGCTGCTGCAGATGTTGATGATGTTGCTGCTGCTGTTGTTGCTGCAGATGATGGTGGTGTTGATGATGATTGTTCAGATGTTGTTGATGCTGTTGCTGCAAGTGTTGTTGGTGCAGAGCCAACTGATGTGAAGGTATTAAATGTAATTGTGTATGTAATTGTGGCAATATAGAGTTTTGTAATGGACTCGTCGAGTTGTTGCTATTGTTGTTGATGCTATTTAACGACTGTTGGTTTAATGATTCCGTTGAGTCTGATATATTAAAAAGAATTAAAATAAATTACGTAATTAAATTGTTGAGTTAAATATCACAAAATCAAATTCAAACAATCTGGGAGTTCGAGAACAATCGCAATCATGCAATGCAATTATTTAAAGCGCCACAATTGTTTAAAATAATTTAATTACTTTAAATTCAAACTATCACATACTCAACGGTGTGATTTTAGAAACGTTTTAATATTTAATTTTCTTTTCAAAATTTATGCACACAAATCCAATAAGTACCAAATTAAGCTTTTATATGTAAATTAGTTTAAAGCACTTGTGCTAAACAATATGGAATGTCTGCGAGTGAACAAACGAAAAATAGAAAGAGTAGATGATACCAGGATTCGTAAATAACTACATGTAACATACGCAACATACGTGATGCTTAGATCATGCCCCATGGTCCACAAGGTAATTGAATTACAATGATGTTTAGTATCATAGACTAGAGTGCAAGTACATCGACACCAAAGAGCTTAGAAACAATTGAAATTTAGAGCAGGTGTTATAAAACACAAAACCACACCTATTGAGACTGAGAATGATTATGATAGACATCCTTGTATATGTATGAGTGTACATATATGTATGTATGTACATATGTATGTATATTTATTTATTTATGTTTAAATGATTGTGTGCTCTAATGTAAAAATACTTTTGTGAAAACTGTGCTGAATAAAAGCGATTATTAGTATTTATTGCAATAAATTCCAACCTATTAAACATCAACCACTCTTTGCTCTGCTTAAAAATAAATCCTGACGAAATCAATTTTTTACTCGCAAAAATTCAATTGAATTGAATTCAATATTTTAAGTAAACACACTACCAAATGTTAAGTGGGTAAACAATGGGTTAAAAATCAAACACTTTTGTTTTGAAAATAAAATTGCAAATTCAATACAAAGAAAAGAAATTTCAATTGAATTTGATTTTGATTTTAGAGCTCGTACAGAACAATGGAATTGTATGTATTGTCGGCCTGTGTGCGTACAGACCAAAAAAGTTTAAACTTATAAAATTAATTTTATTGTTGTTGGATGGGTTTTATTTGAAAACAAAGTGGAAATAAATAAATAAAGTAAGTATGACTACGAGTTTATGTATGTGTTGTTGTATCTAAGTGTATGTGCAAGCAATGGATTGAGTGAGTAAGTATTATACTTAAAACATTTGAATATCCTGTCGGGGAAAGGAAAAGGGAAGAGGAAAGCCAAAGAGAAAAAATGCAAAAATTCTAAAACACAACAAATCAATAAATTCAGGTTTTTGAATATAATTATTTATTTAATCAAGAAGCTCCTTTATTATTAATTTCACATACACAAAGGCGCATATTTCATAATACACCAAATTCTGTTTTTACACGGTTTTATACATTAATTTTAAGCTTAGAGTGCGTATCTTGTTTTTTTTTAAGTTTTAGAAGTTCTTAAAAATTATTTTTTTTCACTAATTTCAATAGCTTTTGGAGATATCCAATTATACAATCATCTATTTTTCATACGATCAATGTCTTTTTTTACACGACGTTTTCTGGAACCAATAACCGTGTAAAAACAGAATTAGGTATACAATTATTGTAACACTAACACCAACACATGTGTACGAATACATACATACACGCACACACACACACACACACACACACATACTTGTTTGTAATAGGCGTAGCAAAGTTCATTCCGTTTTTTTTTTTTTTTTTGTCTTGTTAAACCTATAATCAAAACTTAATGAACCTCAAATTAATAATTTAATTTTTTCATTTTTCTATTATAAACGATATGTCTGCTGCTTCTCTACTGGAAAAGCTTGTTTGACACAGCATGTCATCATTTATCCACCAAAATCGTAGCAGCAAAAAAATAAAAACCAACACTAAATCACATCTTTATTCAAAAACGTACGAGGGAAAATACGTTTTAACAACACTACCATTTAGCCTGCATTAATATTTACTTGAAAAGCAATTGAAATATTGTTCGTCGTTCATCATCATCAGCAGGATGATATTCACAAACGTTCAGGGGAATATGAAATGAGGTAATTTTCTAAAATCGAGAAATCTGCGAAAAATAGCTAAATTATAAGCAGCCATCATAGTATTGACAAATATTAAATGTGGATGTGTTGCTGATATGATATGATGACGGTGACGCTGACGATGATGATGATGACGTCCAAATCATAAGCAAATTATGATTTCACCATAAAACTAAATACATACATACACCACTTATAATATATACATACATACATAAAAATGTACATAGAATAAACTCATCATAACCCCCAAAACAGTTAATATAAGTTGAGTTTTTTTTTTTTTTTTGAATTTTATACTTGTGTTTTTTTAATAACCGTTTCATATTGAAGCCATGATCATAAAATCATTATATCGAGCACGACAACGATGATGTCCTGTTGAGCTTTTATGTTAGAAAAATCCAATAGAATAAAAACCTACTCGTATTTGCCATTAACAGCAGATGAAAAAAATGGTTTGATGTGCAGGCACAAAGGTTCTAAATTGGGTGATTTCCTTTTTAGGTGTCAATTTATTGAAACTGATACAATTTTTTTTCGGTTTTGTTATAAAGTTGTGTGTATGAGTTTTAGAGGTGTTTAAATATTGACGCCCAAGGTTCGGTTTGCAATTAATATGTATAATTTCTCTTTTTCCTACAGCAGGAGGTAGAGACTATGTTTTTTATTATTAAAGAATATTTTAAGTATTATAAAGTAAAATTGTTGTAATTGAAAATCGTCAATAAATATTTTCCTTTTTTATTATTTTGAATAAATATATTGGTAATAACGACTGAAAACTTTGTTTAGAAAAATGCTTTTTGTTTAAATATAAATTATTGTGCTATATAGCCTTTGCAGTGATTTTATATATGTATAAATATGGAGAAAGATTTGAAAAATGTCATTAGAATATTTAGCACATTTTGATTTCTGAATTACATGTTTCGCCTTAGAGATCGAAGAAATGTTGGTAATTTTTGAATGACCGAATTTTTTTACATATATAATTAACTGCAGAAAAACCCAGAGTCATTGGTGGGAATCGAACCCGCAACTGACTGATAGTCCGGCAGTCTATCGGGGCACCCATTGTAATTTAATAGAAATGTAAATGATTTTTATTTGTATTGTAATATAGTCTAAACAAAATGTCGTCAACAAACCAAGATTAAAACGAATATTAATATAGTGTAAAATTTAATTAAAATTAAGTTGACTAAAAATGTGCGAAGAATTTTTTAGAATTAATAATAATTACACATGTTCCCATCGAAATCTTTAGGGTTTTTAGAATACCGTTATTTAATAAAAAACAATCCTTGGAAAAGTGAAAATACTCGTATACACAGGTGATAAAAGCCAAGTAGATCCTACGATAGCGTTGCCTTTTAACATCATCACAAGATCAAAATAATAAAAGATTTACAAAATCATAATTTCTACGTTTCGAAAAAAAAACTAATTTACTTTTACACAGAAAAAAAAAATCATGTTTCTTTTTCAATTAAACCTTTAATTGATTTTAAAATAATTTTCAATTAAAATTTTAATTGATTCAATTACTTTTTCTGATATTTTCAATTAAATCTCACATTTTCTTTTAATTGATACTGTCATTTTGTTTACAGGTCCGATTTCAATTAAATTTTTAATTGATTCCACAAATATTTCAATTGAAACTAATTTTTTTTTTCTGTGTAGTTGTGAAATAAATGTAACTGTTAATTTAACATCTTAACATCTAATTGTTAATGTAAATTAACAGTGACTAGACGCATCGCTTTAAGTGCCAATAAATCTGTCAATTAGATGAACTAATTCTAAATATAAACAACAATTATTAATTAATTATGTGTAATATGCTCTATGAAGAGCGTTAATATTCATCACAAACAATGGGCATGATTGAATTATCTTTTTTCTGATATTTTTTTTTAATGAATCCTAGTTGAACTGAAATTAAGTCTCAGGTTTACAGTTTTGTTCAATATCTGCCTAAAGAAACGCATCAAGATGAACATAAATTGTAAAAAATCTGTGCGGATGATAAATTAGGTGATTTAACGATCATCAGACGATTGTAGAATGTTCTGTTTAACATTCAAATCAGAATTTTAAAACTAGCTAATAATATTAACGACTACACAAACTTGTCTACGTATTGTATTTAAACTAATTTTAACAATATTTTCAAAACTATTAATATTCACCCCTATCGTGAATAAAAATTCCACATGAAAATTGTTCACTTTTATTTTTCCAACATTGAATTTTAATAGGAAAATGTGAAAAGGGAACAAATTTCATATGGAATTTTTATTCTCGATAGAGGTGATTATGTGTATGTTAAAATGATCTTGTAGATCATATTAATTTGTATTTATGTATATGTATGTAAGTCAAATATCCATTATTTTCATATCCATTATTTCGATTGCATGAAAGATTTCATTTATTTCATTACTATAGTAATTTTGCAAATTATACGAATTTAATTTTTACCGCTGGTTAATGTAGCTATGAACTTACCACTACGTTTCGTTTGATTTCCCAAAATCTGATCAATACTGTATACTGCTCGAGGTCGAGAAACAGGACTTTCTTGAATAGGACGTATAACCGGAGCCATGATAGCATGTGACGTCGTTGTTGTCATCATTATATTTCACAGAAATTGAAACACAAAGCTTTATTTATTTTTGTTTATCGATGTAGCTCTTTTGTTTTCTTTAAATTATTGTAAAACTTTTAATTAGCTTGACGCTTTTTTTTTTGGTAAAAAAAAAACACTTTTAATTATCAATATTTAATTGCACTTCTTTTATACATCTTTTGTGTATTTATGAGTAATGAATTATTTTTCCTTATGGAAAATTGTTTTTAAATTTTCTTTTGTTTTTAATTAATTTTATTATTGTATTTATTTGCATAAATTGCAGAATTGTTCAAGAGGACGTGATGCACGTCACGACCATTAACCACCGACTAAGCAATGAGCTGTTAAAGCATTAGCATTAAATACAATTATAACAGTTATTTGGTAAGGCCAACCAAGTGTGTGAGTGAAACGGCATGTGCTATTGTAATCGTATCGTATGGCCTGGCATGCAACCCCTCTTTTATGCCATTGAGTATTTTATGTATCATGCATCTCTTTCACACTTTAGCATTACTGTTGTTAGGAAATAATAGGAGGGTTGGTTTTCATACAGGTAGTTTTATTTAGTTCACTCACTTACCTTTATATAAACACAGTGACAGAGGGGTGTTGCATACCACATTGTTGATTATGGGTATAACACGATTACTCTTCGTAACTTTTAAGGACAATAAAAAGAGTGTCAAAACTTATTAATTAAATACTAACGATAAGTACTTTCGCTTACAAATTTATTTGTAAATAATTATCACTCATTATTAATTTATTTGTTCCCAAATGTGCACCCTTTTATCGAGAATCCGCTATATATTTTAATATGTTATACCTATATGTATGTTTCTTTTAGTGATAAATTAACTCTCTTTGTTTTCAATTAAACATATAAAATATCAAATTTGACTGAACGTACTCTCCCTGATTGCTTTGCTCTCTAGTGTCTCTTGTTCGATTTGTCTATTATCGTTGGCCGTATACCGTTTACCTGTCCTAAACGCCATCATTATTATTGTTTTTGTTGTTTGCATGTTTATGATTTCCATAATTTTTAAATGATTTTCCCTGTTGTTCTTCCTGTGGTTTTCATTATTTATGGTGATCTTGTTGTCGTCCTCCTTTTACACTCTTTTGTTCTCATAAATGGCGACCACAGATATTTCTGCATACACAAGATATTTCTTCTCTTTCATGATTCATTCGTTTAAACAACAAATATGGTTGTCCATTTCTCATTGATCAATGAATTCTTTTATTTGTATCTGATTTACGCTTCATTGATATATAAATAAATTTATATGCAAATCAAACAGTAATTTTATGAAAAATTACAGGTATATTAGAAACATTTCATAGTTTTTTTGTCTTTATGTTTTTGGATAAGTAGATTCGGAAAATATATTTGTCATATTCCTGAAATATAGGTAATCCCTTAATAAGAGACCCATCAGATATACTAATTCTCATTTAGCGATAAAGTTTTGTGCATAGTGTCCACTAATCTTACAAAAATTCTAATATAATTCTAATATAATAAAATAATTATAAAATTCTTAAATTAATTTTAATAATTAAAAAAAATAATCAAAAATGATCAGGCATATGCTTTTTATAAAAATACAGTTACAAAAAAAAGTATTCAAATGAAGCATTTAATATAAATCCACACCATTGTTCAGCTATTTTTAATTTTGGAGTGCTAATATAAATCACAATTATTTCAAATTATAAATATGGGAACTATTTTTAATTAGATTAGACTTGTAATTGAAAGAGTTACAATTCAAGCAACAACTTGCATTACAAAATCATAAGTTAACTTGTTAATATTATTACTATTCCCTGATTATCTGAAATGTTTGATATTGAAAATAGGCAAAATCTGTCTAGTAAAACCAGAGTTATTGACGCAAATTTCAGACAACTCGATATTTTTAAAAAACGTTTAGCTGTACTCGTATTCTTTAAATATATTAAAAATAAAACAATGAAATTTCTCACATATCATATCTTATAATAAAAGAACAAGTCCTTTAGAAAATGGTTAGAGTCGTTGTATGATTTCTCATAGCCCCCATACAAATGGATTCCCGGAATATGCCTCTATGGTACATAAATGCCTATAAAAAAGCAGTTTCAATACAAAATTCAGTAACAATAAGTTATATTTAAAGAGAAATCACAAACCAATATTTTCTTTGAACCGAAATATATTTGACTATTGACTCCAATAATCTTCACACATATATATATACATACATATATATGTATAAATACACATTAACCTACGTATCTGTCTTTAATATTTGCAAAATCGACTGTCATTTAAAAGCAATTCACCTCGTTAAACTTGAAAGAATTTTCAACAAATAGTTATTGCTAATATTAATGCCCAAAAGCGATCAAATAGGCTTTGTACCAAGATTTACATCAAAATATATGAAATACTTTGTTCACTATACATCACCATGCCTTCTTTACGCTGGATAACATTAATATGCATGAATCTAGAATCTAGGTGGAATTTAGACTAAATATTGGTGTTGTATGTAAGACTCGACTCAGCCGAATATAGCACTCTTACTTGTTAATTCTAATTTTTAAAAATAAAACTTTAAAATACATATTGAAGCGTATTAAGTATTTATTTTTTTTTCAAATTCAAATCTATTAGAAATTGGCTTTAATAATTATTATACATTTATTTCCAAAAAATTCGAAAACAAATTAAAGGAAGAGCAAATATTTTAATCAATATTGATTAGATTAATCAAATTTTAATCATTCAAAAGTTGAAAGAATTTTATTATGAATTAATTTTGAATTTCATAAACTATATATCAGATTGTATAACAGATATTACTAAACTACTTCTAGGTAATGCAGAAAATTTTCATTATTCATTAGAAAGCAATTTGTTTTCTAATTATTGACTTTAGTACAATAAAATGAAATAATACTATATATATTTACGATGTCAAATGTAAATTATTCTATAAAAAGTAGGTGTATTATTTTCAAGGCTCCCAAATATTGGTCGCGCCTAATTCAGTTCAATTATCTAATAAACTAATGTGACCATTTTTAAGCTATTAGGCTGATTTTTAAATAATTTTGTTTTTTATTTAATTTTTGTGTGTAGGAAAAATAGAACCGCATTTTCTTAACAGTTTTAAATATAATTCCTTCTTATTCAGAATAAGGAATCGGAAAATATGATAAAATGCCAAATTCAAAAAACCAAGTCGTGTATAAAAACAATTTAGAGAAAAATGTAATGTTTCCATTTCTCTATTACTTTCGTTTAGATTGAAAGTTTTTCTTATATATGTTATTCGTCTTATAAATATTTATCATATATGTACATAAATCTGACCATCACCGATATATTGCTTTGAACCATTAGTATGACAACTATACATACTACCAGTCGTTGGTATAAATATGTATAGGGACATCGTGAGCTTAAGTTTTTATCCATATTCTTAAAATAACATGACTAAAATTACAAGAACAGCGAGATTTCAAAGTGCAAAGTACTTAAGAATGTTTAGAATAGCCAGATTACAAAATAGAAGTATGTTTTAATCATATCGCGTTGCTAAATATTTTCTTTTAGTCCTGATATTTGAAAAAGCATAGAATCAGAAAATTTTGTAACGAATGAAAATTTAAATGTTTTAAATAGATATTGATGTTTTAAACTAGTTTAAATAAATAGACTTTCTTAAATAAAAAAGGTAAAAAAGAAAACAAAAATAACAAGTCATAATCTTCTAAACAGTTTTCTAAGTAATTTGATACTTGGTTAAAAGGAATGACCATTCTATAATTTGGGCAACCTTAAAGATGCAACGAAATTATCCGACCAGATCATATCTTAAATCTGAAATAGACAGCACATTTTTAAATGCCATCCACAAACTACATTGTTTAAGGAGGTTAATTAAAAAGACTAAAAAACAGACGAATTATTCGTTTTCGAAAAGTGAAAAGGAATTGCTAAATCATCGAAACTGAAACAGTCATTTATCGAACGCACATTATGACAAGTACTCATAAATAGAAACCAAAAGTGATAATCCTGTAAAGTGGACGTGGCTTACGATGAGCAAGTAGCTTGCATAAACTGCACCAGATCTATAACTCATTAGTTAAAACAAACATCCTTTATAGAGGAGAGAACAGCTCAATCATGTTTAGGTAGCTAAAGCCCATAGGTTTCCTAACTAGGCTAGTGCCCTAAAATAAATGAATACAGAGCTCTACAATGAAGATTACATTAAACCATTGATCAAACATCAAAAGCATGTTACTCAATGAAATCACCCTCGATTTAAGAACCTAAATACACATACTGATCTCTGGATCAACTTATTTTATTATGCTAGTAAGTAAATACGGAAGTATGTACCTACAATTATGAATTTAAAGTACAACGTAACACTTGTCGTCAGTGCAGTTGAGTTAAAGCGCATGATTAGTCCTTTCGAAAGCATCCTCTGCTCTACGCATACATATACGTGTATGTATAGGTGGCTCTTAATATGGTCAGGATTAAAGAGAATTTGTATAAATAATAGTTTTAATTTTTATTTTATAGTTGTGTTACTTGTCGATCGTGCTGCCGTTGTTAATGGCGTCATTTTGTCAGCTGTCAAAAGTAATGATTTTACATTATATTGTTCTCTTCGAGTGCCATTGTTCTGCTCTCGGTTTGTTTGTGTTAAAAATACAAAGAAGTTGTGCAAGTTTTCACAAATTAGCTTCTTAAGTAACCAAAACAACTCCACACAAATTATTTCTGCAACCGAGTGACACACATGCAACTTTATTTTTGTCCTTTTCTAGTCCTTAGAATATCTTTCTTGGAAAAATTGGATTAACACTAATTAACCACATAAATTCATGTTGAAAATGAGCGATGTCAGTAATACCTACATACATTTACAAAAATATGTAGTTGGAATAGAGACTTAATTCTTTTCAAATCTCTACTAAATGCAACGCTAATACTTATACAGAATTTAAAATATTATCGGAAAAATTTTAAATTATGAAGTGATCACCAAAATCGGATCGATTTGTTAAATTTACTGGTTACTGGACACTATTTAACAACTATTAAAAAGAACGACTGATGCATGGTGAAATTACTATAGTATAGTATAGTATACCAGGTGACAGAATTGCTACAGCAATTACAACAAGGCAAGAACAACAGGTATTTTTGTTTGGTAAAACAACTCAAAAAACAAACACACTATTTAATATAAAATAGTTTTCTAACACTTTTAAACTATTTTACGCAGATAAAACGGCGACAAAAACTCACTTTTTCAAATACAAAATAATTGTTTAATTTTTAAATATAAACTTTGTCTATTTGTAAACAAGTTTTTGACATTTTTATGATATCAAGAACTTCACCATGAATAGAGCAAAAAATAATCAGCTGGCGCTATGCTGTCACCTGGTATATAATTTCACCATGGACTGATGGAACCCTGATAAAAATCAAATTATAAATTATTTTTTTAATTTTCAGATATACCTTCAAGTATTACAATGTAATAGAATTTATGACAGAATAAATACCTCTTTTCCCACTTATCAATTGGTGTGTTTTTTAATATCGTCAAATATTATTTTAAAAAGTAATTTCAACGTACACTAACCAACGACCGCCCGAACTATCATCCCTGGGATCAACCATTATAACAAGCTCAAATATAGAAAAATATTTAAATATAATATTTTGATTTTAATTCTCATATATTTGGTTCTTATATACTCATTGAAATTCTACAATTTTCAATTCTCTAAGTATCGATGGTTTTTGCTTATACATATAAAGTTGAACTCAGTTTTCAACTATTATTATTTACAAAAAAAAAATAATTTACAAAATATACAATTTGTAAAATAAATTATTATTAATTTTGATTTTAAAATGCAAATAACTCAAAAACTATAAGAGATAATATGTATAAATTACAGATTTATTCGCGACTGCACAATAAATTACATACATAGTACATAATTTGGGAAATATGTACGAGTATGTAATAACTTCAATATTTTTATATCTTGTTAGAATTTACAAATAATATTTGCTATAACTAATCCTTTCGTAAATTTTTTTTTCTTTTTTTTTTAAAGAGAAGTAACACTCGGGTAATTAATATGTCTATATATATTTGCGTTACTTTCTTTGGAAAGGGGATAGTTGAAGAAGTAAAGGTGGTGAAATTATGTTTGTTTTGTGCAGAATTGCAGCGCCTCTGGTGGTGAGTAGGCGTATTAATGTTAAAGATTGATTTTATAGCCTTTATTTAATTATTTTACTTCGGTGGCGTTTTTAAATGCTATACCACCGAAGGTGACAAATATTAGTTTAGATGGATAGAAAAGAAAACTAATAATTATTAGAAACTGATGTTGTTTGAGTGGCAGCGGCTGGGAATCGAACCCGGGCTACAAATACCAACGCATGCTTAATGATCAAATGCGCTAACCAATTAAGCTATAGTCACCCTCAAAATATGAGCTGAAAAGAAATGAAGAAAATATAATAATTTTTCTTCTAATCAATATACCCGATTATTACGAACTTCGCTTACGCTTACTTCGCGTACTATTTTAAATGTTAAAATCAAGTATTACCGTATTCTGATTCTAAATTGGATAACTGCTGTAGTGCCAACTACGAGTACTGTACTACAATACTCAATCAGTTTTGAATGTTTACATACATATATGTACATATTTTTAGTCAATTTTGAAATATGTTCACAGTCGCTATGTATGTATGTATGTATGTCGACCAGTGAGTCTAACTAATCAAGATACAGTTCTTACGATCGGCAGTAGATGACGGAGACATAGAAGTTTTCTTACTATTTCATGGACAGTGATCATTTCAAACGAAAAATAAATGACCGGTAATAATATATAATGTCTACAATTTCTTCTTTACAAATACAAAGCAAACGCAGTATTTGACCCCATTTCAGATCAAAAATATTTTCAACAATAACAAACATTGTTTTGCAATCTCTCTCGTATTCTCAGTAATTCTCTGTATTTCTCGCTTTATGGAGTACATGCGCCCTTAAGCAAACATTTCATTGGGTACAAGTGGAAACCACAAACCAATACCATGAAATTTTCAAAATAACAAGGACATAATGTCCCCCCATGTGGGGTTATAAAGACTCCACGTACCCCACACACACATTCTGACTGCATGATGCTGTGTTGGTTAGCTTTGTATATGCGTGCGTGTGTGTGTATGTGTTGTATTGAAAAACAGATTGTTGCTGTTGTTTTGCACGATAAATAATTATTACGAGAATGATGATGATAATAACGATTCTATGTTTGAACTCGGTAAGCTATAGCTATGGATGCATGTATGAATGGTTGGATGTACATATGTATCGTATGTATTTACTGTACAAAAAGTATGGTGGCAAAGTGCTATTATACGAGTAGAAATAGTTAACATTCAGCTCACCTTTTAATAAGGTTAACTAGGTACTGGTGTGTACCTTAGTGTGTGTTGGCATGGAGCATTGAAGTAAAAAGTGAAGGGGTGGAGAGCAGATATGTCAACATCATCAGTATCATTCGTAGCATCCTTAGTTTGGCTCGTAATATTCTTGCTGGCATCTTCAATGTGTAAATGTGTGCGTGTATGTTGGTAGATACTTATTTTCATATTATACGTAGATTTGTAGTTATATTTATGAGATTGTGTGTGTGTGTTTGTGTATGTGTGCTTGCAATACAATTTACATACAATATAATTTTACTAATATTAACGCAACAGTAGCAACATTTTTCTTTGCTATTAAATTTAATATATTAAGGCAATAAAACGATTTTCATTTGTTGACTTTTACCACCATTCTACCCTCTTGTTTTCTCTTACTTAGCCATAAAGCTTCTCTGGCATCTAGCTTGGTTTTGTTATTTGATTCTCATGGCGAATGATGGGGGGTGCAAATGAAGTTTTCTGTGGCATGTTTTCAGACCTTTGGCAAAATAGTTTTGTTGTCTTGTCTTATGAAGATTAAGTGCTTTGATGTTGTTGTTGCAGTTGTCGAGGAAACTGTAGTTTGAGTCTGGAAATGATTTTAAATTTGATTTTGATTCTTTTTATTTATTGTTTATTCTTTTCTTTTTTTTTTGTCGCTGCTGCTCTTTTCTATTAAATTCATTTAGTTTGTTTGCTCTTTTTCCATTTTTTTGCTATTTTGCCATTTAACTTGATATTTTTTTGTAATTTCAATTAAGCTGGTAATTTTTTACCCCCTCTACACAGAGGAGGATGGTGATGATGATGATGATGATGACGATGATAACGACTGCAATTTTTACAATGTCTATTGTAATCATTATTTTCTTGTTAACGTTTTTGGCTGGCAATCAAGCCAAATTTTCGTATTTTAAGAAAAAATGTAAGAGTTTCTTTTTGTCATCATATTCCCATTAAAAAGGTAAAGTGATTGCAAATTAAATTTTAGAATTTTTGTAATTGTTAAAACTTTTTTAATTTTTTCATTATTATTATTACTGTAATAATTCAAAGAATACAATTGTAAAGTATTTTAGACAAATTACAAATTGGAATGCATTTTCTACGTCGTCAAGGCAGTCATCAGCAATTTCATGGCCAAGATCTATTGTAAAAATCATCTACATATATAACTCACCATTATGGAGAAATAAATTTCGGGAATAAATTCATATTTTTGTTCTAAATTTTAAATTATTTTTCATGAATTCACACGATTAATTTTTATGTTTTAAAACTTACATTATCACTTACATAAAGTCGTTACACAGAAAAAAAAATCATGTTTTTTTTCAATTAAACCTTTAATTGATTTTAAAATAATTTTCAATTAAAATTTTAATTGATTCAATTACTTCTTCTGATATTTTCAAGTAAATCTCACAGTTTTTTTAATTGATACTATCATTTTGTTTACAGGTCCGATTTCAATTAAATTTGTAATTGATTCCACAAATATTTTAATTGAAACTTATTTTTATTTTTTTCTGTGTACATTAGCCTTTAAATAATTAGTTACATATTACTATATATTGGTATGAAATTAATTACTTATCTATGTTTTTATTTTTGACATTATGCCACATTATTCGAATTAAAAGTTTGAAAGGTAACGGTAACGCTAATTAATAGATACAGTTTACAAAAATCTAAAAGAAGGGGGCAAAGGTGTCTTTGTAATAGATTTTATATTTTTATATAATTTGGTAAAAATCATTGAAATTTGTAATGCAATGACCTTTAAAATACCATGGTATACATATTATCTATGATAACTGAGAAAAATTGTATGTACATACATATATCTGATATCTGGTAATTTGGGAAAGTTGATTTTAATACACAGGGATATTGTATACCCTTGCCACTTGTGATTAAGGGTATAAAAATGATATCGAGCATCTCATGTGGTAGGTACGTATAAAGCGTTTTTAGGTTCCAAGTTGGCTGTACTGAAACTCAAATCATTTTTTTAATCTTTATCGAAATTCCAAGTACCAAACAACATCTTATGTTCTTTTTCGTTTAATAAGCAAACGTGTATTCTTTATTAGCCTATATTTAGATGGATTTATCACATAAGAAGATCTTAGTATCGAAATGCATGGATTTGTGAATTTGATATTTGATACTCTACATATGAATATGTTATTTGACCAAGAGCAAATAAAAAGAAAATAACCACCGCAAATGTCGTTCCATATAATTTTGTCAAAAAAATAAATGCTTTGCAAGGATATAAGGACATAGAAATGAAAAAAGATTTGGCCAGTAGTTTGTAGTTCAACAGTAGCTGTTCAAGATCTCAATTTTCGTTTAGATAGGCGTTTCACATGTGGGATAAACATTAATACATACACAAGTGCTCACACGTAGAAATAGTTCCCATACAAACATATGTACTATATATATGTAGTACAATGAATGTGTCATACAAAACTGTATTTATGTACATACATACATTCTTGTATACATGTAGTTTGTTTTTTTCTTTACTTGTTTTGTGTTTGTAGGCGTCAACACATTTGCCACTTTTTTGCACTAATTTTTGCACAAATACAAAACATTGAATGCCGGCATTTGTCTTTCATTCCTTTTGAGGAGCTCAGCAATAAATAACTCCAGTAGAAATTATAGTATTGTGACCACTAGAATTACATAAAAATTGGCCAGCTAACAACAAAAGGGCACTTTGCATATGACTACGAGTACTAACCATCCAACATGTAAGCAGGCATGGCCAGTAATAATAACAGCAAACAAAGCATCAATGCTTAAATAGCCAGGATAATAAAGGATTATAAAGAGGTTTTAGAGCCTAGAAGACAAAAAGACAAACAAATCACCATCTACACAGCAGAAAATTTCATGCATCCAGTCCAAACCAAATGAATGTAGATAGATATAGACTGAAAAAATGGCAAATAATGTTGAAATTGAAGTTGGAACCAAATTATTTTGCCGAGTGCATTGGACTACTTGTATGGAAATTTGCATTTATATTTTGCTAAATACTTGTAAAATCAACACATTTTCAAACAAGAACAACTTCATCTATCATCAGCAATACTTAATATTTACGGGTATAAAAAATATATAATTATTACAAATGACTCACTACTTAAAAAACCAGTATGTACAGCTTTGTTCAACATACATCAGTAGTTTCAAATACTTATTATGGTTAGATCACTAAAGTGTTCATGATTGTCTATTGTTGTTTAGCATTTGTTTTTTTTTTCCCCAATACATTTGTTTAAATGATTGATTCATACAGTTGTCAACGCATACATATAGGTGTGGCAAGGATTTTCCAACGCCTACAGATGTAAATACATCAAGTATGAAGCGTGCCGACAAATTTCCACAAAACGAAAATGAGTGGCTGATTATCTGATGGTTTGATAAGTAGTATATTGTTTCAATAATCTAAGTATATTTTTTACATATAGACACACATACTGACCACATGTGTTTATACCTATTTAAGGTATATGAGAAATTATTCTTAAATAAAGTTTACAGATTTAACTCTTTCCTTCCGTTTTAAACAATCCTAGATTGATATTTGTAGCACTTCCTGTCTGTGACTTGGCAAAAATTTTATTTTTTTTTTTCATGAATTTTGCAATGGAGACATATTTTATTTATTATTTAAAATTTAAGATTATGAACTTGGAAATAGACTCCATGTATGCCACAGGCCTAGTTGAATAACGCACAACCGTAGCTTTTTGAATCGTTTCGTTTTTTTATATATGTATGTATTTTAAAAATATTTCAAAAATAAATTTTGTATATTTAGTAATTTTTAATTAATTTTAAGCTTCTAATTTTGAGTAAAAAATTCGAATTAGAAATAGGTTTTTGATTTCATTAATGTAATAAGAATATATGTAAATATTTTCAGACATTATTTAACCCATTATATCTTGATACAAATCATATGTATCTCATTTACTTACAAAGGTCACAAACCAAATCATTCGCTGACGCATCTCACCGCTAAATATTTTAAATGGGCTTTTAAAATTTTAACGAAAAGGGGATGAAATCCACCAGTAAATCACTAAAACAAAACAATTTGAAACTGTTTGTTTAAGTTTTCTCTCTCATTATTAAAATACATTTTTATTAAATCAATGTAAAATATTAAGAATTATAAAATGTTTCAATCTCTATATAATTTGATGATATCTGAAAAGAAAGGGATTACCCGTTTCCAAGTCGAATGAGGGAGATATTGCTACTTTCGTATCATACATATTACGTATGTTCTTTCTTATATCTATAAATTAATATCTTATTATTTACATATTACATACATAGATATTTATTAAATAGTAATGTACAAGTATTGTGAATCTTTGCTAATAATATTTTCTTTTGCATTTAGATTTAAGTTAATTTTATGGATGTTCTTGAATTCCATTAGTGATCATACACAAATTTACCTTGAATCTTCCGATTTTTATCATATTCGGTAAATATACATATATTTTCGTATTTTATGAAGCTGTAATCGAATTTTATTGATTTAAGATGAATTTCAAAGACAATTATGCATTCATTATTCAAATTAAGTTCTCAGATACACTTTTGGAAATATTCTCCACCTTAAATTATGTTGTAAATTATATTTATGATGGTTTGGATAGAGGTTTCACTGGAGTTGGTGCTATTTTTTATGATTTTTCCAAAGCTTTCGATCTAGTTAATCATGTAAGAGAAAGAGAACTCGAATTTTTTAGAAGTTATTTAGAAAATCGCAGGCAATATGTGGAAATAAATAAAAGCAACCATTGGGTTGCTATTAAGCATGGAGTTCCCCAAGGGAGCGTGCTAGGCCCTTTATTGTTTAATATTTATGTTAACGATATCAATAACTTGGGACTGCATGGAAAATTTGTAATGTACGCTGATGACTTATGCCTAATTTATCCTTATAACGAAAGTTTAGTTTTTAAAGCATTTGGAGAAAGAGATGCATCACTAATTGCAGAATTTGCGAGAATTAATAAATTAGTGCTAAATCATAATATAACAAAACTTGTACGTTTTAGACCCCAACCAAGTCGTTTTTCAGGAGAACATCCATTATATATAGATGGAAAACAAATTACTAAAGAAGAAGATTCTATAAAGTATTTGGGAATTATCTTGCAAAACAATTTAACCTGGCATCATCACATTAAATATGTTCGGTCAAAAATATCTCCCGCACTTGGTGTTTTATTCAAACTACGTCATAATCTTTATAAAAAAAATACTAAATATTTAATTTTTCAAGCTCTTATACAAAGTCATCTTAATTATCTTACACTTGTATATGGATTTAAAAGAAATGCTAACCTAAAAAGTTTACAGGTTATACAAAACAAATCGCTAAAAGCTGTTTTCAATTTGCCGCCACTTTGTTGCTTTATAAGGATATTGCCAAAAATGTTTTACCAATACATATATGGTATTTATAAGCAGCAGTTATTGATATACATATATTTATGAAACCATACATAAAATGTGACATCACACGATTAGCTTATCTGTCAACCAAATGTTTTTTAATACATGAAATAATTCAAATTTAAGGATTCCTAGATGTCGTTTAGAAATCACTAAACAATGAATAGAGTACTTAGGTAGTTTGGAATACAATAATTTGCCCCAATTTCTAAAAAATTGTTCATCAATATCATTATTTAAGAAAAAGCTAAAAGATTTTTATCTTTTATTTTTTTTTTTAATTTTAGAAATAATTAAAATAAACACAAATAATTTGTAATCATTTTGCCAACGAAGTCTCAACAATGCCCTAGGGGCGCTGAGACCACATTATAATGTAAAATTGTAATTTTGAATTAAGAAAAATAAAAAACATTAAAAAAAAAATTAAAACTTTGTTCATATCTAGAAAATATATACATTAGTATATTTTCCGACATAAAATTGATGTTCAAACTTTTCTACTAGTTACTGCTAAATTGATTCTATAAAGTTTATTAATTTAATATCTTTCGACATCCTTAGGTTTTGATGATTCAATTAGTTAGTTTTTAGTTTGTATTTTATTGCTGCAATATGTTTACTATGCCACCAATATATTTCTACATTTAAATATGCACGTACATATGTGCTGCTTAAACCGCAGAACACTCATCCAAGCATAAGAATCCTTCATAACTTGACTTGTTTGTACACTACAATTTTCTGTGGCTTTTATTATTGTATCTAGTTGCGTATGTGTGTGTAAGTTTAAATGTATTAGTGTTTGTATTTATATTTATTCGACTAGTTATTATAACCTCAAGGCAAATGGCAGAGAAAAGTTACTAAATTAAACATAATAACAATATTTTATATAAATCTGTAATACGTACATATGTATGTATGTATGAATGTAGACATTGCAACTTTCCACAGGACTCTCTTTATCTCTCTATAAAATACCATGAATGTAATTTCTTTCAAGTTGGGTGGTTGGGAGTACTTTTTTCAAACAAACTAATCAAAACCAGATTCTGCTTTTGCTGACAAAATGAAATAAAAAATATTCCATAACAAGCAAGTAATTAAATCTGTTTTTGTGTTCCACTGCCCTGTCTCGTGTCTCGTTCGAAGTACAGCAAATTATCCCACTGTGATGATCTGTAAATGATGTGTTGTTGTTTTTATGATAATGGGAAAATTGTAATATAATATGGTTTTATAAGACTTATAATAACAGCTCCTCAACTCATCAGCTCCTGCAGTTTAATTCAAGACATGCAAATGCGAATGTTCCGTTTTATATTTATTCTATTATTTTATTAAAAAAAAACACACAATCCGTTAAGAGCGACAGCATGTATTCTTTGGTTTGAATAAAATGATAATGATAATAAAAAGTTCATATGTAGGTATTACTTCTCTTAGGCAAATATTTAACCAAGGGCCAAGGCATAAATATTAAGGATCCAAAATAGCTATTATCATTATCAATATTAAAAAATCACCAATTAATTAAAAAAATATAAAATAATGTGTTCAACACATTTATAATTACCAAAAAGTTTTAAATAAAATATTTGTTAAATTAATTGTCACACTAAATAAGCTGTCAAAACTAAAACATCAATGAATGGAATGTAAAGATAACAAGTAAGAAAGTAAAGTCGGTCAAGCCCGACCTACATTCAGCATGCTTATGTGCAAAACCAGTTTTTCATAAATGGGAGCTATCATCCATAAATTTAGTGGCATGACCTCTCTGCATACAAATATTTTTAGGAATTTTTAAAGGATGTTGACTGATAAAGTTATATTCTGAAATGGGTTTTGTATTTGAGCTATGACTAAATATGGACCAATCATCATAAAATTAGTCCGAATAATTTATTTACATTAGGGTTGCGCCAAAATAAATTTGCGGATGATTCATTTTATGACTACGTTTCTCAATGTTTTTGTCCTGGGGTCAATATTTGGTGAGCTGGATCCAAGAATAAAAATGTCCTTTTTAGAGGTTTTTTGATTTTTCACATTTCTTCCAAAGGAACTATACGTAAATTTGGTATCATATGAAACGTAGTCTTAAAATGAATGAAATTTTCATATTAGTCGGGAACATCGATACCTTATTTTTTCTCCATACAAACGGGCCACCCTAATGTACATATATAAAAAGCATATTTGTGTTGAATATTATTTGTATACCAACTTTTTTAAAAGAGCTATGCTCATTAAGGTGATTTTCGGAAGTGGGCCTAATATTGGAGCTATGGTCAATTATTGACCGATATGCTAGGTACGTGTAATAAGTGTTCATTTCAAACTTATTTGTGATGATATACGTTTGGATACGTGCATAAATTAATCATTTATGAAATATACTGTTTATTAGTTCAGTCTCATACTTTGTCATATTACGACCCAAAAATGTTACGTACTTACAGTGTTTTTATTTGACTAAAAGTATTTTAGGAATACAGTGCAACCTCGCTTAACGCAATTAATAAAAATTTCGGCTGTTGCAAAAACTGAGGTTGTTGCGAAAAACGAGTAACATTTTTAGGGCGCTTTTTTTGTTGAGAAAATTAAGAAAAAAAAACAAGTAAGAGTGCTATACCGAGTCTTATATACCATTCACCTTTTTTTGGGGTTGCATTATTATATTATATACATTTATATACATATATATATTATATTATATTAATACACTTTGTTTGATAGTTTTTTTATGAACTTTTCAGAAGTTGTCTCGGATTTTTTCTCATATCTCCGTTATTTATGGACGAATTTTGCTGATTTTAAATAGCAAACTTCTCAAAAGTATTTCTGACAGAAATATTGAAGATTTGGATACCGAAGATATCTGGGGACTTCAGAAAATTTATTTCAACAGACAGACAGACGGACATGGCTTGATAGACTCCGCTATCTATAAGGATCCAGAATATATATACTTTATAGGGTCGGAAAATTATATTGTGGGAATTACAAACGTCTGTTAAAGCAATCAATAGCATGCTGAGATCTAATTTTGGGAGCGCTGGAATAATGTTATCATTGTCGCTCTCATCTTCACTTTCAAATTCTTCTAAAGGAGTAGAAGAACTGCATTTGAATTATTAGAATAGTCGCTTTCACGTATCCACGCATTCATTTCTTCATTTGAAATCTCTAGAGTAATTGAATGAAGATAATCCGCCACAGTAGAAAGAGTTCAGCTCTTATTATGTTCAGTGGCATATCATCTTCGTCAGTCCAATTGCGATTAGGAGACATTAAAGTGTTCCAGCATGTCTTAATCATGTCAGACGGTAGTTTATCTCAAGCATTATTATTTTATTTTTTGTTCAATATCTAAACCGTTACTTCCGATAATATACACTAAAAGACTTTATCGAGGTGGTACTGTATTTACATCTAAATACTTTGACAATACTAGAAAACACCGGGAAATCAAACTGGCAATAAAAATAATACTTCTGAGTTAATAGAATCCTAAACTAAACAACTAAAACAATTCGGAATGAAAGGAAATTATGCAATTTCAGGCCAAGTGATTATGCGTACGATCTACGTTCATAGTATTTCTTACTTTTTCTATTTTTCCTCATAATTAGACTGTCAGAATGCAGATGATCTGGATACATTTTAATGCTTTCATATTGTTACATTAATCTTTAAATGAAAACTCTGTATAGTGTTATAAACTGAATGCATGGAAAACTTAGAGAATATTTATTTTTTGTTCTAGTACAGTAAATGCAATAATATACATACAATTTTTATTGTGAATACTCACATACATACATACATACATACTCGTATATAAGTATTTTGTGTGAATTTTAACTCCTGCATTCACACAAATACACTTTGGTATTTTCATTATGAAACTTGTTCAAAAATTTCATTAAAAATGGTTGCCATTGTTGATTCTTTTAACCCGAAAACATTACATAAATATAAAATGAAACCAAATCAAAACCCAAACAAATGATATAAAATGAGAGGGGGGCTGAATATTAACACATGAATAAAATATAAATTATATGGAAATTGTTACATCCCTACCTACGCGGCTGGAAAACTTGCAAAAAAAAACATGATCCATCACCCATAAGCAAATTTTGTTAGTAGGAGACAAGGAATACGTCTCAAAGTGTATGTGTGTGGTTGGTTGACTGTGGGAGTGAGCAAACAGTGTGAGAGCAGGAAAATGTTGATATAAAAAATAACAAATTTTTTAATATAGCGTTGAAAATTGCACCCAATTGCTTGGTAATACTTATTTGTTTATGTTTTATGTATGATTGTGTGTGTGTGTGTGTATGTGTGTGTGGTTGAAAAAGCCTTACTTACACACATGCACCATTTAGCAACCAACCAAACATCCATCCAACAAACGAACCACTTTAGGAGAATATATTAAAATTATTTTTGTTGATGGGTGAAATGTACAAAAATAAAGAAAAATGAAACAAACTACATCAAATTTGAGTTGATGCCGCGGGAGCTGGGACTGGTGTGGTGTGGTGTTAAAAGCAAAAGGTGGGGTATAACGTTGGATTTAATGATGATGCTGGTGTCTGTAGTCGCATTTGGACTTAATAAAATACATGAACAAATTAAAATGCCTTCAAATTCATTGTTTTGTTTCTTATTTGCACTACATACTCACACACACACTCAACGTTCTCTTGGTTGACTTTTTATTACTGCATACTATTAGGAGATCTTTTTTACAAATTTTGTGGCAAGTGCAATTTTTATTTGACTTTTGCATTTTTCATTCCGTTACACTCGTACATAGATCTTTTACATATGCTCAACAAAAAAATCAAGAAGAAACAACACACAATTTCAGCATATGGAATATACGTATTTATGTATGGATGGATGGATGTGTGGGGGTACAAATGTGTTTGTTTGTGGAAATGTAAACGTTGGTGGGTGGATGTGTGAGTGAGTTGTTAAATGCAATAAGCATTTGAGCCTAAAAGCAATACTATGCAAATATTCCTTAACAAGCGTTTGTATAACTTTTTCTATGTATGTGTTTTTCCAATTTTTGTTCATTTTTTCCATTTAAATTTTAAGTTTTTTGTTTTTCACAATTGGTGTTTTTCTATTTTTTTTTATCATGGCAAGGGAATTAAAACTTTGTCTGCAATTGGTATTTTGTAGATTTTAACAACAATAAAAATTGTTTCAATTTTTAGTAAATTTTGGGGCGAATGCTTTTGCAATTTTTTTATTGCATACAATATTCATTTTTAGAGGTTTTATACTTGCATTCATGGATGGAACATTCACGTGTGTGTGTGTGTGTGGGTGAATGTGTGAAAGTAATTCATCTCACATAATGAAATTTTTTATATGTTTGTTACATCAATTGCCAAAAAAAAAAATAGCGATAGTAAAATAAAATCGAAAAAAGGAAATAAAAATAGACCACAATATACACAAAATTTTATTTTTTCATTTAAATTGTATATAATTGCCTATAAACTAGACTATGTTGCTGGGAGATTAAATTGTCCTTTTTGTTGCATGAACATACATTTATGTATGTATACAAGTGGATATGTGTAGTAGACATACACATACATAAATACTTGTATGTGCCACACGAAATCTATTGAAATATTTGATCATCACTGAATGTAAATACAAACACATACACTCATAGTCATTGTACATACATGCATACGTGCATACATATCTATGTATGCATATCAAAGTATGTAAATGTAAAAAATGTGTAATCAAGAATTTTTTATGAAATATTTTAATGACTTTTATTGAGTTGCAATTCAATTTAGTATATGACTATATTTTATTAACAAATAAAAACATCCAAGCTACATAAAGTCGGTAAAATGTTTCTTTAGAACGCACATAGGCACCGGTAATGGAGAATAGCGATGATAAATTTAAAATTCAAAATTCTGCTATTGAAACAAATGTTCTATCATATGAAAGAAGACTCATTTTTACAATGAATTTGTGAACAATTTTTTTCTGAAGGCTTTTGATAACCATTATTGACATAGGTACATATATATTCATACATATATAACTTTACGATTCCGTTTGCAATTTCTACAATTTTCATTTATGCATAATCATAGGTAATCAAGTCGATTGAAAAATGTCTGTCCGTCTGATCAATTTATTCATATTTTTTTACATGCGATTTTTTCTGAAATTTTAATTCTTTAACATATCTGTGCATGTGGAAACTTGTATAAATAAATTGATATTTGTGAAGAAATTGTTAATAAATAATGATGCCTTGGGAAGTTAATGTTAACAAAAATTTCGAATTTGCACAATAAATACCAATATTTAGGGAACACTTTCACCATATACTCGTATGTCATACGGTGCTCTCAGAGATCTTTCTTATAAACATACATACATTTTCATATAATATCATTGGAACAAATGCGAACACAATTTGAAAACCTAAACAAGAATATTTTACTTGCTATGGCACATAATTTGAATATTTATTTGTAAATGTGCTACTTTTTTGCTTAGCGCACAAATTTATATACATTTCCTTTACTACTTAACATGGATCCTTTATTTTGTTATTGGTATTCTACAAAGTACCTCCCCTACAGAATACTTGTATTCTGGCACATTGTATTTGCTATGAACGAGTATAAATTTTCTCTTCAATTCATATGATTACAACATAATTTTATAGACAAAAATGAACAAAAAAACAAATAATAGATATGTATAGATATCAACTTAGCATAAGGATTAAAAAAAAAACAAATCAAAATGAAATGAAATAAAATAAAAATTTCTTTGGCAATTATTTCTACTGTAGCATATGGCCACCAGTGTTGCCACAGTTTTTAAAAATGAAGAATTTTCAATACGATTTTGGAATGGTATAAATATACTTATTTAAATTTGTGTGTAATGGTATCGTACGCTTTTACTATATGTTCGTTATATGGTTGAGTTCAAGTGAAACTCTCAAATGTAAGTTTTACTAATTTACTACTACTTCAGCTGAGACTAAAAGAATTTTTGGCAACTCTATTTGGAAAGCCCTTCTCTTCTTGATGCTTTAAGTGGGTGGTGGGTGGTGGGTTGGTTGTTTACATGGACGGATAAAAAGACCGTTAGGTAAACGACTTACTGCCTCGACAGACTTGGCTGGTTGACTGCAATGCATACTAATGAAATCAAATCCACAAAATCAACAAACAAATGAAAAGAAAATTCAATAAAATTGTAACCAAAATAAAAAAGCACAACATCAACATAAAAAAAAAAAACAAAAAAGAAAGTAAAGCAAATAAAACAAGGACCAACGAAAAGATTTCTATTTTTGATTTTCTTTCATTTTTATTTGAGCGTAGAAAAGTATGTAGTATGTGCGTTTGTGCTGTGTAAAAACGAAAAAAGTGATATTCAACAAAAATTAATTAAAAACATCTAGACGTCATTGATGTTATTGTTGTGGGTGGCTGAGGTTAGACAAGTAAAGCAAACAAGCGCTGTCACACAGTTTCACCACACTCCCGCAGAATACAGTCCAAATAACGCCCACTTTCACCACTTAGTTAATGATGATTGAGACAAACATTGACTTCATTCAAACTTTTTGCAAAGTCTAAAAAAAAACAAAAAAAAAACGAAATTCAATTTGAAACTGTTTGACAAATAAAAAATAAACGCAAACAAATTACAAATCTTAATAGATGTCAACGGAACAGCTTGTTTTAACATGTTTTGCACTTATATTCCTGAGTTTTTTAAATGCCATTAAAACTCTTCAATTGAGGTTATTGGTTTTTAAAGTACGACATCGCCCCACCATTTCACATATTGGCTTTTATTCCTTCTTTCGCAATATCCTTTATATTCTCTACACTCAAGCAAAAAACTCAGTTAGTATGAGAGATGTATTGAAGTTCTATGTAGATTTTCCAAATGCTTTTAGATTTAAAGGTTCTTGTAGAAAATTATACTCTTTGTTATAATTTTTCGAATAGTGTACAATTGTTCAAATACATATACATGTACATGTACACATGTACATAGATGCATGCTAGTACAACATACTTGTACAACATGCAACAATCATACATATTTTCTTTATTCGTTAAGAGCTTATAATGCTAAGAAAATTTATTTCCTTTTCTTTGCACTTCTTAGAAAATAAATCCTTTAATAGTTTACCAAATGCATTAACTCAAATACTAGAAACCGTTTCATACTCGTAATGTGAAATAGGTTCTTTAAGTTCCTCTTTCCACAAACACACAAAATATATGTACATATGTAAATCTTACATACATACATACCATACCTATCTGGCTTTGAAGATTTGATTTGTTGTTAAATATATACATATATTGGATACCATTATATTTATTGAGAAAATCCATTTTTTAAATATTTTTTCTTCATTATATACTCACACACATATCCATACATATACATATATGTAAATATACATTCATACTTTTGTTTTCATGGTTGTGTATACTCGTATGTATGTATATATGTATGTGTATATTTCATTGTTTTGGTTTGAGTACATACATATGTATGTATATAATGAAATTCCCATTAACCACTTTCCCGTTTAATACAGGGTTTAAGAATGTAAATTTAAATGAATAAACATATTTTTATTTAAAATTATAAACATTATTTTGTGATGGTCCAAATTCTACCTAACGAATTTAATAAAGATTTAAATATTTGTTCAGTTGTACATACTCGTATGTATGTAGATAAAGTCCAGCTTTTACACTTTTTACACTCACCACCAAAAAGATGGCTGTTATATTAAGTTTGTTATTTCGCATATAACACATCGAAATATTGGTCGTAGAAGCAATAAGTATATATGTATGTATATTATGGGTTCTCATAAGATTCTAAGACTATCTAGCCATGTTCGTCGGTCTGTTGAAAGCACGATAGAGCTTCGAAAAAAATACTTGGAATAATGAAATTTTTTTCCCCAAACCATCTTTGTTTTACCGAAATGTTTTGTGTTAAAAATGGGCAAAATCGGTCTAATAGGTTCGGAGTTATAGACCAAAGTTTCAGACAATCTCGATATTTTGCAGATATTTTTTGCTATTTTCTTCAAATATAATGCTGATAACATGATGAAATTTTGCACACATTATTTTTAACATTGAGGGATAAGTCCTGTAGATAATGGTAAGAATCGGTCAACGATTTTTCATAGCCCCCATGTCAAATTCAGCAAAAATAAGTTTCATGCTAGGAAAAATCTCAAAATGGTATTTTGTTGGCATTGGTCCATATTTGATTATAGGCCTCATATAAAGTCCACTTCCACTTACTTAAATGTGCATAAATCGTTTCTAAACATCACTATCAAGTTGAAATTCTACACAATTTTATGACGATCATAGCAACAAAGCAATAAAGAAAATCTCTCAACCCTACTGACAATGGTACTGTTTAGGTTTTGAAGTTAATTTTTTTTTTTTTGTAAAAATTGGCAACCATTGTACTTAAAACTTCTTGAGAGCTCCCAACTTTTGGTATTTTATTTTATTTAAACGTTGGTAATATTTCAATTTTTATTGCAAAATGGATTGTTTTTCATAAGATTTGAATAGAAGATTTGGAGTTTTTTTGTCAAACACATAAGGGTTAAACACGCATAAATCTCTTATAAACATCACTAATAATAACAATAATAATAGGTCAGTATATGAGGATTACTTCCAAAAACGTAATTATTAAAAAAAATATCGATATCGTACCGAAATTTTACACGCATTAGTTATATGTATTCAAAAACAATACTATTAGATTTGGTGAAGGTTAATCAATAATGGGCCATAGCTTCTATATAAGATACACTTCCGGGAATAACTGGATTACTTATGGAATTAAATTTAACCAAAATAAGCCTCAAATATATTGAACATAAGGTACAATATTTTACGACGATCGCCCCATAATGGGTGATAGGTCCCATGTGAGGAATCCAAAAATTAAAATAACTCGTATAAATATCGTTATCGATACAAAATGTAACACAAATTAGTTTCAAGTATGAATAAATTACGCTACTGTTGTATTCCAATACAATGTCTGAGAGCACTGATATTTACACCAATAATCGACTTATGCTGGAAAATCAAAAATATACAAAAACGTTTTATATAAAATTAAATAATAAAAATAAAAATGCTTTTGGTTATCTATTACATTTTGAAGCTAGAAAATCTATTACACGTTTAAGAAAATATATTCTGAATGTAGTAAAAACTTGTTGCTTTTAATTGAAACATGAGCTTCTAGTTTCTATCAAATTGTCTATATATATTTTTGTACATATATTTTTGGAAAGATTTAGTTTTTCAAAGTTTTTTATATTTGAATAATGAATTTATTTTACTGTATTTATCAATATTTCGTAATGCATGTATGTGTGTGAAAAATGTTATAGATAAATATATAACTTATAGTTAATAGACTTTTACACCAATTGAATATCAAGATAAGCAATAATTCAAAATAAAATATTGCCGACTTTACTTAACTGACACTGTAGCTCGCCTAAATACTTTCACGCTTATTCATAAAAACTTACAACAGGTTTTAAAGCAAATTTCCATACAAATTTTGCTTTATAAACCTCTTATAAACCTGTTGTAAGTTTTTATGAATAAGGGCATTTATTTGTTACAAATGTTGTCTGCTTTCTAGTTTTACCAGCTTAAGGCGTTTTCAATACAAAAAATATTGAAAATTATTAAAACTAATATGCAACCGGACAGACTATAATATTTGACTGGGTCGAAATTTAGCTCTGATCGGCTTTATAAGAATTTGATATTGTAAACGAGCAGTGTAATGTGATAGCTCTTTCGACCACAATATCCTTCAAACTCAAATATAATATAGGTAAACGATTTCTTTGATAAGATTATTGAATTCTTATATTTATATGATTTAATCAAACACATTTTTTTTTCGATAATCGTGTTTTTACAGATCTTAATGGATTTTTCAATAATCATTTATCGAGATATGTCGAGATTTCATCGGGATATTTACTAAAATGTAACACTGTTGATATTTAAAACATCACGATTGAATCATAATATGATTAAATTAGTATGTACTTCTTCATAGTATTAATAGAAAAACCTAAAAAGTCTATGACTATTTTAGAATTTTATGGTTTTTATATTTTTAAAAATTGTCCAATTACCTATTGCTTATCTCAAATATCGTAGCATTTTACGAATTTCCATAAAAAATAATAAAGTTTATTTTTCAAAGTATGTATATAACAAGTTGTTTGTCAACTGAACCAAGGTTATGTATACATACATACAAGTATACTATACATACATACATATGGGGAATTTCACGTCAAGTGACCCAATTTTTAAAATAGATGTCTTCCGATTTGGATGAAATTTGCACCAAGGTTAGTATTATTGGATAGTATGCCAGACCCAAAGGGGTCAAAGTTGGACATTTTGGTCATACAGGGTTTTTTTTAAATAAGTGTAACTTGTCACCTATTGGTCCTAGCAAACATTATCCAAAGGAGTTTAGATAGCTATTTCATCATGATGAAAATCAATCTATATCCTTACTGTCTCTTGATGTTTCTACAGTCCTAAATGACATTAAAAAGCTTAAGTTCTCATATAGTTCTGGTCCTGACAATATCCCCAGTAATATATTAATCAACTGCGCCAAAGTCCTCCATTAACACTTTTGTTTAACACTTCTGTTATTAATGGATATTTTCCAGCTATCTGGAAGGAATTATATATTGTTCCATTATTTAAATCGGGCAGCAAATCTGATTTCGAAAATTATCGACATCACCGAAACTTTTTGAAAAATTAATAACCGATCATTTAAACTATCAAGTACCAAATTTAGTATCTTCATTTCAACATGGTTTTCAAAAATCTTGATCTACTACTACTAATCTTCTGCATCTAACAACAGTCATCAATTGCGGCTTTATTCAAAGGATGCAAAGGATGAACTGATGTTATATATATATACCTATTTGAGTAAAGCATTTGACAAAATAAATCATTTACTTCTCGTACAGAAACTGCAAAAATTGGGGTTTACAGATATTAGCGTACAGTGGATACAATCTTATCTGTCGAATAGAACACAAACCGTTCGTGTTAATAGCACGTCTTCATATAAAATTAACGTTTGTTCTGGAGTACCACAAGGGAGTCACCTTGAGCCACTGTTTTTTTCTCTTTTTATTAACGACTTGCCTAAAGTAATTAAATTCTCTAATATTTTAATGTATGCAGACATCGTAAAAATGTTCTTGGTCTATAACCAACCAACCAACGATCACTTACGTCTCCAAACCGACTTGGATTCTTTTTATGTATGGTGCAAGCTTAACTTGTTGGAACTTAACATAAAGAAATGTAAAGTAATGCGCTTTGCAATGCACAATCCAATTTCAACAAATTTTTTTCTGGGAAACTACCAAGTGGAAATGGTTCCAAACTAAACTGAGCTTCGTTCCACATATTTCTACGATAATAAATAAAACAAGATGTGCACTAGGCTTTATTAAACGATGGGCAAAATAATGTAATGATGCATATATTGCTAAAACTTTATATACTTCACTTGTTCTGGAATACGTTTCAATAATATGGGACCCGATTTCATTACTCACAGCAATACAATTGGATCTGTGCAAAAACAATTCCTGATATTTTGCCTACTTGGACTCCATTTCAACCCATTTAATTTACCATCATATACCGCTAGACTTGCTCTTATTAAGCTTCCTACATTAAAACGTCGTTTTTTTTTGTTTTAAATATAATTAACAAACACAAACTGCGAAGCTTTTTGGCTTATCTGCAGAAAAGACCCAGAGTCTTTGGTGGGAATCGAACCCACAACCTTCTGACTGATAGTCCGGCAAACTATCGCCTAGTCTATCAGGGCACCGTAGAACTATACTGAATATATCATTTATCCCGAATGTTATTAGTGGTGATATATGATCTGGTTTTCTAATCAATGAAATATCTTTAAACATTCCGCAACGTTTATCTCGTAATTTTGCACCTCTATCTGTGAACTTTTATAGGGTCAATTATGCTGACGCTGATCCCCTAAGAAGAATGTGTAATCAGTTTAACCAGTTGTATAGATTTATTGATTTTTCGTTAAATGTTAATGTCATAAAATAATTAATAATTGTTTTCTTAAACTCATAATTATTTGTTACATGTATTTTATTCCCATATGTTAAATAATATTTTGAAAACTGTCTGTAATGAATTAATTTTCATACATAAATTAAGTAAATAAATAAATATTTTAAAAGTATTTACATATATTGATATAAATATAAATACATACATAATATTTATATTCATAGAAGTCATGGCACTAAATTTTTAAATGATCGGTCCATAATAGGTAATATCTCATATTTCTGAAAAACTGTCTTATAAATATACTGGGTGTAGGGTATTTTATGGTCGGTCTTGATATATACTTTCGACTATACTTTCTTACTTGTTGGTAATAGAAATGTTCGTTAGATGAACTCTCACCTACTATCCTACACAAGGAATAGATACATACGTATTAAGTACATATTATCAAATGTACGTGCAATAATAAAAACATTAGACTGTCGCCAGTTGTAAGAAATTGAAATATCGAGATCCACAAGGTTATAAATATAAAATATAAAAAAAGTAAAATGCTTTTACATCTATTCGCGTTTTATATTCAAAATTAAAATTTACAAAATGTGGACTTGTCTAATTAATTTATACATATCTATATACATATGTATGTATGTATGTATGTATGTATATACTCGTATAGCTTATCAGCAAATAACCACAAAATGATTAACACCAACAACAACAACCACAACAACTGTTCGGGTTAATAACAGTAATAATGATAATGATGAATAACAATCAAATAAACAAACAGTTCTCCTTCATGTTAACACTGTCAGCACGATTATTCCTACAACAGGTTGCGTTATTCGTAGCTGCCAGATAAACTGTTGGCAAAATCGTCAAAATGACAAAATGACCAAGAACTTAATCATAATACGTCCCAATTTACACGAAGCAATTTTTCTTCCTTGAAATTTCTTTGGTGTTCACACAGAACAATTGTTATTGCTTAAATCGCTCGTCTTTTTATTTGGGAGTATACACACATTTGTATACCCATATGTACTCGTAATACGAATAAGAGCTAGTACAAACAAGTCTCTACCCGGCTTATAATGAATATACTTTTTATAATGAAGTAGGACTTAAAAAATACCCAACAAAAAATTATATTACAAATAGGGACTTAAATTAGTTGGTACTATTAAATCTATTACAAATAGTCTTTAAACAATCATTCTGCATATATTTTCTATGAAATTAAAAAAAAACACTAACTGAACAAAAACGTAATCATTCAAAGGCTGAAAAATGTTGTGTATTATGTATGCATTAATTCTGAATTTGCCAAACAAGTACTTCCAAGTAATAAAGATGTTATGAAGTAGTCATTGAAAGTAAGTTGTTCAGTAATTGTTAGTCATTAAGCTGGGTAATTATTAAAATGTTTTTTTTTTATTTTTTAAATATTATTATTGTCCAATAATATTTGTATTATTTGATAAATAACTATTATTAATTTGTTTACAATAATTAAAGAAAAGCCGACTAACCAATTTTTCTGAATTTTCTTATAAAACTTATTACAATAAATAATCTTTGAATTAAGTCCAAAAAACAAGAAATCTTTTTTAAGCAATTTTTAAAATTAAAACAAGTTCTCAAAGGTGGCAACAACAATTAATTTTTGTGTGATTGAATTTGTTTATTAATTTTTTCAATTTTTATTTGACATACGACAACAAATGGCAGCGACGATGACAATGAATGAAATAGAAGGATATTAATAGTGAAATAATGATGACGATATTGCTGTATTAACACTGATAATGACAATGGAGTTGTTGCTTTTGCTGCTGCTGTTGTCATTGTTATTATTGTTATTGAATAAAATAAGATACATATTAATATTAAAGGGCGGTTATATTAAATTAGTGTTATAAACCACAGAACAGCTTTTGTTAACATGAAAAATTCTCACACTTAACAATCAATAAATACGCGTATATGTACTTGATTTACATATCTACATACCCATATATATTTATTTATTTATTTTATAGTATATTTAATAAAGGTAATTATACTGTATGTACAGTGGCTCACAGCTTATTTTTTGCAGTGCATTTTTGTTTTCAGAACTTTAAAAAAGAGAACTAACAGGAACTTAAAAAATTTAAATTGGTAAATAATTTATTCCAAAAATGCATATTTATACAAATTTAAACTTAAAAAACCCCAAAATGTCTGTTACGTTACAGTTTTTTTATTTTATGCAGGCACATATGGGTTTCGAAAACTTGAAACTAAAACTCACAATTACATGATTTAATATTTTGTGTGATAGCCTTTATTATCTACAAGAGATTGAAGGCGATTTGGCAGTTTTTTTCTTTTGGGTAATACTCGATGAAATATTCGACCTCTTCGTCAGTAGCGCTTTTTTTAAAATCTTGCTGATTTCTAAAATTGACCATAAATTTTCGACTGAGGTGTCATAAAATGTGGACAGTTATATATTAGCCACGTGTGCACAATACCAGATCGTTATCCTGGTTATCTGTACATGGTTGTTTCAACAAATATTAAACTCCCAGTACCAGAAGTAAAAAAAAGAAAAAACAATGCAGCGTTATTGTTATAGCTATCGGTACAACAGAAATTGATTGCATAACATAAGCAGTGACGTGTAAAAATTAGAATTTTTTTGCTCATTTTTGCAATAAATAAATCTTTCTTGTTCGTTAGACATATAGCTAACATTTTTTCTTTTAAATAACACCAATTTCTTTTGTAGGTTGCTGTTAGTCTTCCTTTTATGGAGCATTGCAAACAAAAAATGCACTGCATAAAATAAGCTGTGAGCCACTGTATGTACAGCCAACTATGCCAGTATTTTAACTGATTGAATTTTGCTAATAAA
This sequence comes from Bellardia bayeri, assembly GCA_950370525.1. NCBI lineage: Eukaryota > Metazoa > Arthropoda > Insecta > Diptera > Calliphoridae > Bellardia > Bellardia bayeri. The sequence goes on along the minus strand of OX493268.1, from coordinate 89,386,897 downwards.
CACTCATGATCAAGTTAATAGAGACATTTGAAAATTATTCCTTTACATTTAATTTCAATATAATTGTTTCGTAAACTGTCAATAATAACTATTAATAAATAAATATGTACATATGTACATATATGTAAAATTTCCAAATCGATATCACCCAGGAAACCCTCATTATTGTGATGTTTATATGCATTAACATTTTTGTAGTCAAAGGCAAATTTTGATTTGAATTCCAGTTTTCAGCTATATTATACATCGTTAGAGCGATTACGGAGTACTAATAACATACGATTATTCTGTTATCAGTACATTGGAACATGAACAAGATCAAATGAAAAATCTATCATTAATCGAGCCAAAACATATTTTATTTATACTAAATTTTAAATAATTTGTTCTAATTTTAAAATAATACTAAGTACTTTATTTTAGGAAGCTTTCAAAATATTTTCCAATAACTAAATAGAAAATAAGTAAGAAAGTATAGTCGGTCAAGCCCTACCACCCAGTATATGTATAAAACAGTTTTTTAGAGATGGGCGATATTATCTATTATGGATCAATCATATAAAAATTTAGTGTCATGACTTCAGTGAATATAAATCTCATCTATTTTATATTTATATCAACAAAAATACTTTTAAAAGATTTATGGAGGTTAAAGGGGATATGGGGATTTCGACTAATTATGGACCAACCATTATAAAATTAGATGTCATCATTTCTGTATATATGAAACTTATTTGTGTTGAATTTAATTTTGATACCACAATTTTTAAGAGAGTTATGCTCTTTCAAGTGATTTTCGGAAGTGGGCCTTATATGGGAGCTATTGTCAATTATGAACCGATCTGCACAAAATTTGTAGATGTGATTTGGCTTCATACCACTCATTTATGGTGAAATTTGTTTGGATATTTGCATAATTCAAAAATTTATGATTGCTAAACCCCTATTTCAAGAGGACATTTGTATGGGTACCAGGTGAAATAATGGACTAATTTCCACCAGTTTCAATCCCATCGGTCCTTGGGCCGAAAAAATATCATGTACCAAATTTTATTGAAATATCTTGTAACTGCGACCTATACTCTTCGCATAAGCTTTGTATGGACTGCCAGCCAGCCAGACGGTCATCGTTAAATCGACTCAGAAAGTGATTCTGAAACGATCGATATACTTTAAGGTTGGTGTTGGACCAATATTTATGGGCGTTAAAAACATCAGCACAAATCCAATATACCCTCCCCACTATGGTGGTGTAGGGTATAATTATCATTTTCTAAATTATGTACATATTTAAATATTAATAATTATAGTGTATCTATTATTATGATCGTAAGTGATATGTACGAGTATAGTATATCGTAAAAGTATTAAAATGTAAACACATAAAATATTGTTAATTTTAACAATTTATTAAACAATTTTATGGTGTTATCTTCTCATTTCTTTACGAAGTAAATTTATTTGAATTGATTATTTTTTACATATTTGAGCTCACATAAATTCATATACGAGTACATACATATATGTATGTGCCAGCGTATGTATTATAAAGCTAATACATATACATACATAGGTAATACAATGTTGACAACATAAAGTAAGAGAAAAAATACTGATGAAATCTAGTTTATTTCAATCTCATTTTTTTGACTTTGCGATATATGTTGTAAATGTGTCCTGATTTTGAATGTTACAAGTATAAAATTGGCTCAAATTATAATGATTAAGGCACAACAACTGCCTTTAATGATGAAATTATGAAGAGGCCTCTTAATACTAATGTTTGCAACGAAATGTAATTATGTTTCAGTTGTATGTACAATGCAATATTGCACATAAATATTTTGTATACGCACATTATGAATAATGAAATACAAGTATCCAGGCGCAGAACCAACTAAAGTAATCGGGGAGAGAAAGTATGGTAATTTTTGTAATATCAGACTTGAAGTTTTCGTCCTGAACTGCTCAAATGCCTAATTTTCAGACATATCGTTATAATATCTTATACTCTATAAATATTTTATTAATTTTTTATTATATTTGTATACATACATATAAATTGACACCGTTCTGAATGACCAAATATAAAAATTATAAGATATATTTACCCTCCCTATGGACCCGTGTCTGTTAATAATTAAATACTAATGCAAATGAGAAGTTGGTTGAAATAGGCATAGTATATATTTTTGCATATAAACCCTGCAGTACACGGACTTCAATCTGCTATTGGTCCATCTAGCCAATTTGAAAGATTTTTACTGCACAATTTAAAATTATGACGGGTCAATTGACTTACTCTAGTTAAATCCATTTATATTTAATAAATTGGTTTCATATTTTAATTGGTACTTCCTCCGAAACTTTTAGGAATTCATTAATTAATAAATCATTTTAGATTATTTAATAGCGGTTATTAAAAAGTGTAAATTTTATTCTTTAAACAACAAAGAAATAAAAGAAGTCCAACAAAAAAAATAATAAAATTGAGCCTAACTACAAAATTAAAATAATCGTTTTTGAATCCAAAAAGTCGACTATTATTTTAAATTTGTGATTTATATTAAAAACAGAATTTCAAATTTTTTATAATTTAAAAATTTTTCAATTATTTTAATGGAAAAAACAACAGTTGTATTTTAAAATAAGAAAAAATAGTCGGTCAAGCCGGACCATATAATACTCTACACCGAGTATATAAACAAAACCAGTTTCTCAAAGCGGGCCTAATATAGGTGCTATGAACCATTCATTATAAAATTAGGTGAAATTACTTTTGTATACATATGTATGTATATGAAACTTATGTATATGGGAGCTATGACTAATTATAGTGATTTTGTTCGTGAAAGATAATGTATACTTTACTTCGGATTATAAAAACAAATAAACGAGTAAACTCTAAACAACCTTGCAGCATATGCATTACAATTGGGAGTAGCAACTTTTAAAACTGCAAGACATTCATTGACACTGGTGTGTATCTACTTGCAACAAAAATGCATGTTTGTGGTAGTAAGCTAATAAGTAGTAGTAGTATTTAACAATGCGCTAATAACGTTTATTAAAACCAGATGAGATTTAAAACTCGTACTTGTTTGTTGTCAATCATACTGTTTTACAAGACTTTATTTTATCTACATACATATATGTACGAGTATACACATGTGAACATAAATACATATGTATGTACTCGTACAAGTATCTACACATTATGATGCAGCAATGCAGCATTTACAAATTATACATTAACGTGCATACATGTGCAAACAAATTTCAAGTACATACTACGTACAATATTTTTTATGAATGTTTGTTTTTGTTTGCGTGGATATGTAAATGTATAATATCCTTGTAAAAAAATAAAATGTCAAAGAATAAAAAACATTTCTTAATGTGTAGTAATAATAAAGCAACAAAAGCACGTATATGCATTTAATTTTATAATAATTATAAGAGTATTTATACCTACTACATACTTACATATGTATGTATGTATGTATGTATGTACATAAGAGCTGCTCTTAAAAAATAGCTTTGCTTTGAATGGGTCTTATTTTTTCTTTAGTAGCTAAAAGTATTTCAAATATTTTAAGTCTATAAAATATCTAGAATACGTGTCGAAAATCGATTGAAAGTATGAAAATTATGTACATAATAGACTTTTACCGATTTCTTCAACATTAAATATTATTTTAACGTTTGAAATAAATTTCATTTTCTAAAGATAATAAGTATCTGTCTAAAATGTAGGTTGCAAATGTTAAATACATATTATTTAAATATTAATAATTTTTTTTTTTTGGGAATTAAAAAAATGCTTTTCTTAGGAAATTTTAGAACTTCCAATCGTTTTCCGACAAGGGTTCTAGTTATCCTTTTGCAACAAAATAAGATTCATCCAAACTAAAAATATTTCTAAAGGACAGGTCTAATGTACATATATGTATATACATATACATAAGTATATGTGCATAAGTATCTATATATATGCATATTAAATATTTTATTATTGTTAAATGTTTGCATACGTAGCGGTTTAACAATTGTAATAAGAACATTAAACAATGTGAACTAATTTAATAGCTTAATAAAAAAAATTATATTATACAAATGCATCATACTAACATACATACATAATATGTACACACATTTATTTGTATGTTGCCAAACAGTCTAAATTTTATATAGTATATGTATATATGTATGTATTCGGTTCCATATGAATGTATTCATTCGGATGTACTATGCTGGATAATTTATACTACGACCCCCATTTAATTTATCAATATCGCGATGTTGCTGGTCAATTCTGCGTTCTTCCTCCAGACCATCTTGACCCACACCAATGCGTTCAATAAGTTTTGCCGCTCTAAAGCCATGAGTCTAATTCAAAGATAAATAACAATTTCAATAAGCCAAGTAAGTGGAAGCTAAAATTTAAAGGCCGAAAAAAAACTCACTTCGTAAAATAGCGAACGTCGCTTCTGGCTTATTTGAGGATCAAAGTCCCATTCGGTTCTTTTATGCGTTATGGGTTCTCCGGCAACATTATTTTGCAAAGTTTCAGTTATTAAACGATAAATAAAGGATTCACTTTGTTGAAATTGCAAACATATCACAATGAACAACTGGAAATAAATAATATTACATGAATTTAATTTTAAACATAAATCTAAATTTTATTTTTTCTTACACTTGTACTGATGATATAATGTTGTCTTAACATTTTAAAAAAAATTGTGAAATTTTATTATGAGCCACTAACATTAAATATTAAATATTAAATAATAATTTGTTTTGATCTCTTCGATCAACACAATATCACTAAACCACCACCATAAACAGCACAATCCCAAACTTGTTCAGTCAGACAACAACACTGAATGTGCAGCCAGCCAGTCAGGCATTCAGCCATAGAGTTAGTAGATATGTAAGTCTGGTAGGTGTACATAACAATTTTAAAAAGTTTCTTGCGATCTCTAAAACATTTGTAAACCGCTCATGTATCAATACAAATTGAGCAATAATTTGTGTAAGAGAAACACAAAAAGTTACTCTTTATTTACGAGAGAATAAATGTAGAAATGATTTTTACTCAGCATTAAACAAGGAAGTTGTTACTTTAAAAGAAGTTAGTATGAATGTATAAAATTTGTTAATGTTAAACAAAAAATGCTTCAGTGATTATTAATTATATTTTGTATTTTGTAACAACAATCAAGACTATTTTTATTGTTATTATTCGTCACAAACATAAACTAACAATAATAGTTAAGATAAACAAAAACCTAACTTTCCAACATATTTAAGCACACTTAATTAATGAATAGACTTTAATATCTGACTCCACTTTGGCATTGCATTGACATGAACATAGTGTAGTTAATATTTTAAATTTGTTTACCGCAAAATGTACATATGTATGAATGTAGTTAATGTTTGCTCTTGCTTTAGTGCTATACGAATATTGATATTGTTTTTGTAAAGTGATCTTCAGATGGTGCTCTCTTGCAAACTGGTTCCCATATATGTATGTAAATGGATGTGTATGTATTTATCAGTGTATGAATACTTATTACTACATAAGTACCACACGGTCATATACATAATTTTAAAAACGAAACATAAATACATACTAACTCCCCATTAAATACAATGTACATACATATGTAGGTATATGTATTTTATGTCATATGTATTTATGTCATACGTACATACATAGTATGTATGTAATTAGTAATTAGTGTTTACAGTGTTTACACTCAAACATTAGATGACTTAAGATTGGCATCATTCCTGAGTTTGAAAAAAAATCTGGTATTTATGCATCTCCCTCCTTTTTTCAGCCCAGACCACTATTTGCATATGGGGGGCATTATGCGAATATGTCAATCTAACGATGTTCATCCATTTTAGATCATTAGAATCGGTTAATGTTTTAACTATATTTTATATAAATTTTCTTATTGAAGTACATATATGCATACATATGTATTGTTACGAAATTGTATTTCAATTTAAATTTAACGCTCGGTATCAACATATAGCATGATATAGAATTTCATTTGACTTTAATTATTGTCTTAGGTGTCGGCTGTTATATGATTAGAGTTGCTGCACTACACTCTCTCTCTCTCTCTCTGTATTTGTTTTCTAATGTGTTTCTATTTTAAATGTGCTAATACATCAAATATTGGCAATAATTAACGCATACCACCACATTATTTTACATACTTGTTGTTTGGAACGTGTAAACAACAATCATGTTGTTCACGTTAAAAACAATATCGGTTTTTTTGTAATAAAATTGAAGAATTGTCTGAAAGGTCTTTAACATTTTAAAATAGTAGTTAGTAGCTGCCGTTTAAAAGCTTTTTTTTAATTTTGAATGAGTATACTTTTGCTCATTATCAATAACTTCGTACTGTTAGCTAATTAGGTTACAAACACAGACAACTTTTTACACAGAGCTCAAGATAAAAGTTTTTTTACTTTCACTGAGAATTAAAGAGAAACTACAAAAGTAAAAGAGCATTTATATCAATTGTAGATTAAGTGCATTTTTAAAATGTCGATAATTAAAAAATTATAAGTCAGTTTGGTTTGAAAATGAAATACATATTTAAAATATTAAAAACTCTCCAGTCATTTTTCCTTTCATTTAAAACATGATCAATAGTGAATTAAGTTTTAACTGTGGATAACATTATAATAAGTTAACAATTTAATAAGTCTACCCTCGAAAATCACACATAAATTTAAATTTAAAAATATTGTATACAATATCGCAGATTTTGTGGTATTTAGTTTATAAATTAGGAATACGATTATACCATCTTGTTACACTGATAACAACAATTAAATTTATTTTAATTTCTCTCTATCTCAGTGTTGCCGATTAGATAATGCAGTCTTTGTGTAACTTTTGTTTAAATTAATCTTAATAATAATTCTGTTATTAATTATTTCAGGTTTTTATTTTTTTTTGCCCCAAAAATTATGTAATTTTGGTGAATTTTAAGTTTTGTAAAATGGACTCCGGCAACACTGGTTGTAAGCCTCTCTTTCATTTTGATAATTATTTATTTGCTCTTTGCCTTAGTAAAGCCATATAAACAAAGCCAAATACATACTACATAAAATTATAATAAAAAATTTAAAACTATTACAACTACAACCAGTTTCAATTACTTCTTGTCTGTTTAAGCCACCAAAAGCAACAATTGTCATAACGTCGACTACTAAAAAATTTAGTCACAATATATACGGGAATAAAAGCGGTTACAAAACTTTAATAACGGATTAAGCGATCCAAAAAAAGTGATTGACAAAGACAGTTTTAAAATTCGAAGGAAAATAATATAATTAAAAATTCTTACATATAAAAAAGCGTAGCGGCGTTAAAGATGTTCAAATTGGGCATATTTCTTCTACCAGTAAGTGAAATCGAATAATAATTCTGTATTGATTTTCTTAATTAACAGCAATGCAATACAAATTGACACCTTATTTTTCTTTCCTGTAAAAATTAAAAAAACTTTCTTAACGTGCACAAACAAACTAACAGTGGCACCATTTTTAAATGAACTTTATTTACCTACTTTGCATTAACTAACTATTTATAGGTACCTACCTACATACTCTTTGCTCATTTACAAAATGTTCATGAAAAAATTTCTTTTTATATATACATATGTATGTATATAAATGCATACATATATACATATGTATGTATATGTACACATAGTGCCTAAATGAATTAATTAAACTTTCATAGTATTCTACTCCCATTAGTGGATGCATGGTGAATTTTAATTGCATTAAAATATGAACGAATATTACTACCAACTACTCGTACAATACAACGTACATATGTCAAAAATAAAATACACGCGTTTGTAAATGAATGATTATTTTGCTCTGCTGTCGTCAAAATAATTATTCACATATAACCGTGTGTATTTTATTTTTGAAATATTGTAGTCGGTAGCCTACTGTGGTGAATGTGTTTAATGCATTAAAAACAGAAAACCGTTTCATATAAAAAATCAAATGTTAATACAGGAAACACAGTCCATCGCATTTTATATCGGATATTACAACACGAGCAGGAACTTATTGATACAGATTAAAATGAACAGGTGGTTGTTGGTTGACCTTAATTTTTATGTCAATTACTAGACATTTAAAACCAGTTTCATCATAAGTATTATTTATTTATTGGTGAATTGCGCCGACAATAATTGATTGCAACATCTTATTTTTGCTACCTATTTACATTTGATTATTTTATAAAAGACCTTGAACATATTTAGTTTCTTTTGCTATGTGCAGACATGTATGTGTGTGTTCAAGTTTGATACCTATTTCATCGTTAAAAAAAAACTTAACACTTTTTTTAGTTCACAGAGACTCATATTTATTACTCAAATTAAACAAATTGAGTTTGTTGTTGTGAGAGATATGAAAACATCAAAACAATTACAACAAATAATAAATAAGTGTGTCATAATAAAATTTTTACTTCACTCTTTTTGTTTATGAAAACATTACATAATATTTGCAAGTTTTATTTAATTGTTCAAAAGAAGGAAAGGAGAAAATGTTAAGACACCTGAGACGTTAACGAAGCACAATATACCTACAATGCAATATTGTATTACAGGCAAATCCCGGTATAACGAATGATATAATGTCAGTCCCTTTCGTTAAACTGAGAGATTCGTAAAACCGAACTTTTTTTTTAAATAAAAAATTAGCTACATTTACCATTAAATGTAGGTTTTTATGTTATTATATTCATGTTTATTGAACGTGCATACGTAAGTACATACGTGTTTACATATTGGGACAAATTATTCTGTATGAAGCTTGCAAACTCTTTTCAACTGCTTTTTTCTTGCAATTCTCTCAGCACGAAAGATTTTGTGTAATCAATTTTATTTTGATCACACCATAAAATACAGTGTTTAATTGTTGGCTCATTCAATTCCTTTGGTGGACCGTTATTTTAATATTCGTCATCTTCATATTCAAAGTTGGTAAAAATTCATTAAACCGGGAGCAAAAAAAGTTGATCGTTCGTTATACAAGGTAGCTAATGAAAAAATTTGCTCAATCGTTATATCGGATTTTCGTTATATTGAGTATTTGTTCGTTGTATTTAAACGAACTTAAAAAAAAAGAATATGGGAATTTTTAGAGATTTCGTTTGTCATTTTAACAGGTGGTGCTGCCATCTATCTATCTGTGTATTTTTGTTGTAAATCTCGAATTGAAAAAAATCATACCAATTTTTATTGTTCCCTTTTCATACATAGCATTTCAATAAAAAATTATTTTACATTCTTTCAGGTTTTATTAGTTGTTGTTTGTCTGCTACGATTGGCAAACGCCACTGTACAACCCAGAGCACCAAATTTTCAATATTTTGAAAGGTAAAAATTATCAGCCCAATCATGAATAAAAATTCCGCAGTAGTTTTCTCCTTTTTCCCATTTTTCCTATTCAAATTCAATGTTAAAAAAATAAAAAGGGAAAACACTCCAGCAGAATTTTTATTCATGATTGGGCCGTATATGTATATTTTAAACAACATATATCGAAATACTATTATAATATTAAAGAATAAAAAAGAACAAGTTATTTATTTTTTTTATTCGACCTTTTTTCAGTATTCTCTAATTTGTTTTTTCAAACAATTAGGTCACTTTTAATAATTATAAATATATAGAACATTTTTATATAAATATTAATAAAAGTGCTTGAAAAAATAAATTATAGAATTTAAGAACAAGTTTTTTAATTTCTTCCTTATATATTATTAATTCAAGTTTTAACAAATAAAAAAATCTATTCAATATATTTTAGACCGAAGTATCGATATCCTTATTATGATTCCAATGGCCGAGGAAAATTATTATATGGTTATGGTGGACCAGATTTATATCAATACAAAACCTATACACCTCTTGAAGGAATACATTAAAATTCAAGCTATTTATTATTTCGTTAATTTATTTCATAAGTTTACAAAAAAAATTCAATATACATAAATATTTTTAATGTTAGTCATGGTGAATTTTTAAAAACTAACCACAATTTTTTATACTCACCACTTTTTTAAATTCACCACATAATCAAAAAAAATTCTTCTGCGGGGTAGGAGGATGCGCGTCGTTTTTCCCCTCCCTCTAAACCCTTTTTTCTTTCTTGCTTGCTGCTTGCTCTTTTTTTGTGTCTTCGGAGCGTTGTCAGTTTAGGGGATTTATCCCCAAATTGGGGATTTCTTTTTCGTGATTTGGGATAAAAATTTCCTCTTGGGGATCCAAAGATTTGTTGGGGATGAATGACCACAAATTTTAGGGGATTTTATTAGAAAAATATTTTAAAACAATATATTTTTTACTGTTTAAAATCATAATGTTTCTTGGGAACGCGAAGATTGTTGGCAAAAAAAAAGGTTTGAAATTACATGAGTATATTTTTAAAGTGCAACTAACACGCTTGCGTTGAACATCAGAAAAACTCTGTATAATTATGAAGAATGTATATAATTCGGCATAGCCGAATATAGCACTCTTACTTGTTTTTTTTTTACTCCAAAAAAGTTCTTTTAATTTTATGCACATTGCCTACTTTTAGGATGAAAAATTTTCAATGACCTTGAACAATTTCGAGTAACGGTATATTTGTGGTGAATTTCTTATTTGTTAGCTAATTCAGCAACCACCCCGTAAAACTGTAAACTGCACATCCATTGCCTGCTTTTAGGATGTCAAATTTTCAATGACCTTGAACAATTTCGAATACCGGTATTTGTGGTGAATTTATAAAAACTCACCACTATTTTTATACTCACCACGATTTTTATACTCACCACAATTTTTTCACCACATTTTTTAAATTCACCACATGGCAGGCAGGGTCGGTCGACTTTTTTCCTTCCCCTCCCCTCAATCTCCCAGTCTGACCGACCACTCACTCTTCTTAAAATTTCTCCGTAAGTGCTCCTCCCTCCCTTCGTCGTAGAATCGTCGTCGTCCGTCGTCCTTTTTGCATTGTGCGTGTGTTGCGGTTTTGGGTTGGTTGATTTGAAAAAAACCCCGGCTGTTCTTTATGTGAACTTTTTTAGAAAAAAGAATATGGGAATTTTTGTGGTCTTTCTTTCTTTCTATTATTTTAGACAAAAAGCATTCACTCACACACCCAACAACATCAAAATCCGAAGGTTTATTTTTAATACATAAAATTGCAACCATGCACTGACATATTTGTACATTTTAATCGCTACATATTGTATCAGTTGTCAAAAATACTGGTGAGAGTATTTACAAGTTTGACAATTTGCTTTTTTACACAAAAACAATATATTTTCCTAGGAATAAGGCAAAAAAAGTCGACAATTTTCATTAAATTTATACTGTTTATAATGTCTCGGAAGGAAGCACTATCCCAATTTATAAATCAAATTCATGGACGTCCGGTGGTTGTAAAACTTAATAGCGGCGTTGACTACAGAGGTAGGCTAATAATTTAATTTCTTCCACACAAATTATTTCAAAATGATGCTTAATTTATTTCCAAACTTATTTTATTATTTTGTTTAAATATTATTCATTAATTCCCAGGCGTTTTAGCGTGTTTGGATGGTTATATGAATATAGCTCTGGATCAAACTGAGGAGTACGTCAATGGTCAATTAAAAAACAAATACGGAGATGCTTTTATACGTGGCAACAATGTCCTATATATATCTACACAAAAAAGGAGAGTTTAATCATTTAAAATAAACAAATATTTTTTAGAAAACAAACTAGTTTTTTTGTAAATTGGGTAAATTTTAGGTTTTATTGTTAGTTATATATTACTGCAATGGAGTTAGTAAAGTTACTTGGAACAAATCCGGATCCCTGTAACGCATTTTCAGATTAAAGATATTATGAAGGATTGATTATTTGAGCGAATTTCATATAGCTATACTTCGGTTAGCCGGGAGTGATTTAAAAAAAATATTCAGATTTAGAAAATATACATCTAACCAGTTTTTGCGTGGTCTTTTTTATTTGTTTGAATTATTTTTGGCCAAATTTTGAACACTAATATCTTTTAATAATAACAAAATTGTTTCGTTAAACAAATAATTTATTTTAATTTTAAAAATAGGTACCTATCTACATATATGAAACAGTTAGCTAGGATAATACTTGGAACCATAATATTTGGGTATAGCTCCAAAATGCTTCATTTGTTTAATCAGGTAGGTACCCTTTGCCTAACGCATCGATTAGTCGTTCCCCTTTCCAACCGAACTTTCGTACATAATAAGGACGCCAGGCTCTACCAAAGTGAGGATTAAATGGAATTTCACTCTCTTGTGTAAATGGTGAATTGCCCAAAAATAAGTTTTCGAAATAATCTAAAACTGCTTTTTTCTTTTGAAAATGCTCCAAGAAGAGATTGGCTTGTGCTGCTCTTTTTGGATCTTGCGATGGTAAGTTTTTAAAATACTTGAAATTTTTCAAATCCACATTTGCCCATCTAATAGCATCATGAACGTCGTTTAATATCGCTTGATGAAGTGGCAGAAACAATCCTAAAATAAGCTGTATAGGAAATATTAATTTAGCTATTTAAGTTTTTAAAAATCAATCAAATATTTACCACCGATAAAAATATATGCACCCTCATTCTGCAATCTAATTTTATGTTTACCATTGAAAATGTTCCTGAAGACTGATATAAAATTGACTGTTTGCATACACACAACTATCAGCAGTAGCATTGAACAAGTGTCCAAATATTGACCAATATAAAATTATTACAAATTGAAATAAATAAATAATTGCTTAAATTTAATAGAAGGCACCGTTGGCAGTACGTTTACTTTTTTTGTTTGTAAGACTTGCTAATACGCGTCTTTTGTCACCCACCTCGCCGCACAACATAATTATTATTCAAACCAGGTGCTTAGTGCAACTTCATGACTTATTACAAATTGATGTATGTATGTACTAAACGCATAAAGTGCTCAAAAGAAAATTCCTGGTTTATAAATTGAAATCATTTTGTACAAGCTCGAGTACAGTCATCCAAGGTCGCCCCATTAATTTTTATAAGAAATGTTTCATTTCATTTGGAAAAGTCGTAGCAAATGTGAATAAATGAGAAACAACTATTTAGTTATTAAATTGTATAAGTAGCTTAATATTATTTGCAAATAATTTTTATTGAGACTTGCTTTTGTGTATATTTAAATAAATAATTTAATAGTAATTATTCTATGATGATGATTTCAATTATTATCAAAGTCTAAACTAAATAGTGAAAATGTAAAACTGAAGGAAACAAGAAACTGAAGAAAGACATTTCCCTAAACAAGATGCATATCTGTTAAAAAAGCAAAGTGGGAAACTTAATATAAACCGTGTGTATTCCAGAACATTAAAAATTGAAAAATCAATTATCACAAATTATAATTCAATTAAATTTTATTTAGACTTAGAGTAGATAAAAAGATGCTCAAGAGACTCGAGTAAGAATATTTATGGTAATACCAGATGGTTACTCAATTGGACCATGCCAATAATTGTTTCATATCGGGATCATCTGAAAAAGAAATATTGAATATAGAAATCCACACAGGAAGAAAATGAGAGCGATGAAGTCGAATGCTTTTGTATAGATGTCAACACTTACCATCATCGGGGATCGTTTCTAGATTGTTTGAGATAATAGCTTTCTTCTTTTCTTTAGCCTTTTCAGCAACTTCATCATCTGGTACTTCTGGCAGCGTAGTTGCAGGTTCGGGTATGCCAATAATTTCCTTGTCAAAGTTCTCTTGTTCTAGTTCATCTAGTTCACGTTCCAAATCTTCATCGTCAATATCAGCACCGAATGCTACAGGATTTGAAATGGCATCGGAAATTTCGCGCGCCACATCTTGTTGTTCTGCAATGTCATCCATCATATCATGAACCTTATCAACATCCCTGAAATTGGTATATATTTTTAAGTAAACGTCCATTGTTCATAGTAATCAAAAGATAGAAATTGAAGAAAAACTCACATATTTTGATGAGCTGCTTTAAGGGCATCGGCAGCATTTTTCATAGTTGTCAATACAGCAGTATTCGTGTTGGCACTTTCAAGTGCTTCACGTTGCATTTCAATTGTGGATAAGGTACCATCGATTTGTTGCAATTGTTTCTCCAAACGCTTCTTCTTTTTTAATGCTTGTAAAGCCACTAAAATTTATTTTAAAATAAAAGTTCCACATCATTTCTAAACCAAATCATACAACATTTAGCATTAGTTAACAAAAAAAATAACAATTTTGTTTGCTATAAAATCAAAAGAAACTTGCTATTTTAAAGTTATTATTTAGTAAGTTCTGCCAAATGATTTGAAACAATATTCACTCGTTCAACCTTCAAAAATTTGTAATCTGAATTTTAACAACTAAAATCTGTCTGCATGTTGTTTGAAATTAACATTCCGAAACCTATGGAACCATTTGTTATATACATACCTATATGTATTTACATACAGAAAATCAACTTAATTTATTGGCTACAGATCGTTGAAGAAAAAATTTACTATTTTTTTAATTTTTTAAACTTATCGCAAATACAAAAGCATCACAACTCAAAATACTAAAATTTGTAGGAGACAAAAAAAGTTCATCATGCACAAGCAACACACTTAACATAAAAATAGACATAACTGTATTTTTCCAGTTAAAGAAGATAGTGATGTGAAAGAAATTTTTCCAGTAGTTAGAGATGTCTACTCTGAATTAATTTATGAAAAAGACAGTTTTGAAAATTTTGAGTTGATAGCTTATAATGCTATTTTAACAATTTTTGTTATGCTTTAATTCTCTATGGGGCAAAAATAATTATATTTCTTAGTTTTAGTTTTTGAATAAATGTTAATTGATCATTCAAATGATTGATCTTCGAAAAGAGCCATCAGTTTTATGAAATGAATACTAATCTTTACGTGATAATTTTTAAATTGAAATTATCAATAATTTGTTTAATGTTAAGCAAATAAAGTTTAAATTGAATTTACTATGTATTTCTCAAAATGCTACTGCACTTAAATATAGAGTAGGTATCTATGTTCAATTTTAAGATACAATTCATGCAAATTTGTTTCAGATATTCGAAATTCCTTTACTATGTCCAGCAACATTTTTAAATAAATGTAAAATTAAGAAGGTTGGCCAATAGTATGTTTAAAATGTGATATGATCAAAACAAAAAAGCGATAAATATTTATAAAATTAATTATTGTTAGAGTTTTCAACATTACATTCTTGTGCGACAAGATTATCCAGACATCGCCACATCACATCCGAAGTATGGGGCCGAATTAAAAATAAAAAACATTGCAAGATGAAATAGAAAATAAAGAATATTTTAATAAAATCTACCATGATAATGGTTATGAGATTTGTGTATAGGAGATAAAAAGCTGGAAATGTAATAATGAGTCATCTTAACACATCGCAGATATCAACATTGTAAGCCACACAGAATCATTGGTGATTTTGAAGAAAATTCCAAAGCAGAGTTCGAATGTTCACATAATAAATTGATAAAAACATACCTCTTTTATTTTTGGATGCATTCTTTCTAGCAGTACTTAGCTCCTCTTCAATTTTGGATTCCAAAAATTCTTGTTTTTTGATTAGCATATTCTCAGTTTCTCGCAGTTTTTGTATTGCTTCGCCCGTTGTTGGAGCGTTTTCCTTTTTGCCTCCAAACATTTTGCCAAAGAAACTCATCTTGATTGGTTAATTATTTCCGTGTTTTTCCCGTTGCTCAAAATTATTATTTTTTATATTAAAAATGTTCACTTTTGTAAGTTATTATTGCGATTTATATGTATATTCTAATTTTTCTTCAATAGTGCGTCATCCAAAACTGACATTTGTTTTGACAACTGCAATTGTTTTGGTATTTTTTACTTATACTGGGTACAGCTTGTAATACCAACTCTGTATACAAGTCTATTACAATTAGCGTCAAATTTTTGACATTAAACCACCGGGGTTAATGTCAAATCTGGAAAAAGAGCGTTGTTTAGATTTTGGATGAAAGAAAATCGTGAATTTAATAAGTTTTTTCGTAAATGTTTTTAAAATAATTCAATAAAAATGGCCAATCGCACTGTTAAGGAAGCCAAAAATATACATGGCACAAATCCGCAGTATCTCATTGAAAAAATTATTCGCTCTCGTATTTACGATTCAAAATATTGGAAAGAACAATGTTTTGCTTTAACTGCGGAACTTTTAGTGGACAAAGCTATGGAATTGCGTTATATTGGAGGAGTATATGGTGGAAACATTAAACCAACACAGTTTCTCTGCCTAACACTAAAAATGTTACAAATACAACCGGAGAAAGATATTGTTGTAGAGTTTATAAAAAATGAAGAATTTAAATACGTTCGAGCTCTGGGTGCATTTTATCTACGTTTAACTGGCAGTGCATTGGATTGTTACAAGTACTTGGAACCTTTGTATATAGACAATCGCAAACTGCGGAGGCAAAATCGAGTGGGCCAATATGAAATTGTATACATGGATGAATTTATTGATGAGCTTTTGAAAAGTGACCGAGTTTGTGATATTATTTTGCCGCGCATACAGAAACGGTCTGTTTTGGAAGAAAATAATGAGCTTGAACCTAAAGTGTCTGTATTAGACGAAGATCTCGATGAAGATTTAGCAAGCGAAGAAGAGAATGTGGTAGAAGAAAATGAAACAAAGGGAAAATCTCTAAAAAAATCAAGAAAAGGTAATTCAAGATCGAGATCATTATCGCCTAATCGTCGTGATGGTGTGAGTGGTACTGGACCAAGCCATATTAGTCGATCTCGCGACTACAATGAAGATCTTGAACGCTATCAACGTGAACGAGAAAGAGATCGTCGTGATTACGATAGAAGTCGCAATGATCATCGTTACGATGAACGCGAACGGGAACGTAATAGGGATCGTGGTGACAATCGTCGAAGAGATGATTACGCAGATGATCGCTATGACCGTCGTGATGATTATCGTGGAGAACGTAGTCGACATGACCGCGACCGAAGAGATCGACGTTATTAAAATATGTACAATAATTAATTGACAATTATTTAATAAACCTTTTTTATTTTAAATCATTTTATTTTTTTCATTGCAAAAATATTAGTTTTAATTTACAAAATGTATAGTTACACTCTAGAAGGAAAAAATAACAGGTTTTTAATCAAAATCGCAATTTCAAGTGCCAGGAATCCTTAAAACTTTATGTTTGCATTGAATAAAAAATGCAATCACAAAAATGCTCCTGTAAATTTTGTTGTTACACACTTCAGATTTTGTCGATGTGAGGACTACATATACTTCACTGTAATATATATCAAATACGCAAATATTGCAAAAAGGAACTCATATAAATACAAAAGGTGTATCATTAATTTGTAACTATTTTCTAGTTCTAGAACAACTGATATAACTTCATTGACATAGTTGTTCAAATGAACTGTGAACGACACAAAATAATGAGGATTGAATAGTGCCGCTCCGAAGTAAAACTCTATTTTTTTAATAGATTTAAATTAGTTTCATGAGTTAATATATTATTCGAATAAAATTTTATTACAATTCAATTAGTTAATTTTCCTTCGATAATTAAAATTGAGGTACTAGTGTACTATTTTCACTATGGTGTTTAGTACATAGTAATTTCCACTCTGTGAAATGTTTTATTACATTTGGATATAAAAACAAGTTAGAGCGCCATATTCTGCTGTGCCTGATTATAGGACTGGAATATCCTTATTCAGTGTTTTTTTTTCTACTAATAGCTTAGAATTTTATAAATTGTTTGAAACACAATTTTACGAGCAACATAATTTATTTCAAATGTGTAGAAATTTTATCTAATTTTGAACATTTATAACACTGCTTTACAAATTTTTAATTTCGAAAAATACCAAGAACGGCACATGCCTAGATAAGTTAATTGGGACCTCCTGAACACGAAAAACGCTGTAATTTTTTCTCTCTAAGTACCGTTTTTTAGATAACGGTACTTTTGTGTTTTTCGGTGTATGGTCTTAATTTTGGATCGGTACCGTTATTTATAAAAGATTTATAAGTATTAAAGTTATTTTCGGAAGAGGGCTTTATATGGGGGATACGGTTAAAAATAAACCGAATTTCACAAAACATTGTGGGATGATTTTTGTATATTTGTAAATGATCTGTGACGTTTTGAGTCGGTACCGATATTTATACGATATATGCAAAGATAAATGGCTTTTTCGAATTTGGTTTGGTTTAGTACAACAATTTAGTTACCTATAAGGATTACTAATGTCAAATTTTAACCTTTTAGCATTATTTATACTAGTTATATACGTATTTAAGTGAATTTTGGAAGTATACTTTATATGGGGTCTATGGTCAAACATGGACCGAGCAATATTTCGGGAAGATTTTTGTATGGGGGCTATGAGAAATCTTGGAAATCTTACAATTTTCTTCACACTTTCTTCTTTTATCATAAAAACAACGTATGCAAAATTTTATGGTATTATCTGCAATATATTTAAAAATATGTATAGCAATAAAAATGTTTAAAAATATCAATTTTTATGGAGGTTTTTGATCCATAACTCTGGTTCTACTATAGCGATTTTGCTGATTTTCAATACTGCTTAGGAGAACTATAAACGGTTTTTTTTGTAAACTTTGTTGATTTCGGGACGTGAGAGTGTTTTACACAAACAGACAGACAGATGGATATGGCTCAATCGACATAGAATTTCGTAAGGACCAATAATATATATACATACTTTGTTGGGTCTCAGATGAGTATTTCTCAGTGTTACACACGGAATGACAAACTTATATATATCCTCATTCACTTATGGTGGTGGAGGGTATAACAAGTAAGAAAGTATAGTCGGTCAAGCCAGACCATATAACCCCAGTATATGTATAAAATAGTTTTTCAGAGATGGACATTATAACCGATCATCCAAAAATCTAGTGTCATTATTTCTGTGAATATAAATATTATATGTGTTAATCTTTATCTCGATAAAAACACATTTAAAAGATTTATGGAGGTTAAAGTAAATTACGGAGAGGGTATTATAAGGGAGTTTCGACTAATTACGGACCGACCATTATAAAATTAAGTGTCATCATTTCTGAATATACGAAACCTATTTGTGTTGAATTTTATTTGGATACCAACATTTTTAAGAAAGTCATGGTCGTTAAAGTGATTTTCGGAAGTGGACATTATATGGGAGCTACTTGTGGACGGATCATAATAAAAATGTACCGTGTTATTTGTATATATGTATATGAAATATATCTGTGTTCAATATTATTTGGATACCAACATTTTTGAGAGTGTTATGGTCTTTAAAATGATTTTCGGGAGTGGGCCTTATATGGGAGCTATGATAAATAATGGACCGATCTGCACAAAATTTGTAGATCTGGTTTGGCTTCATTTACCACTCATTTTTGGTGAAATTTGTTTGCATACATACTTGCATAATTCAAACATTTATGATCGGTAAACCCCAATTTAGGGAGGACATTTGTATGGGTACCAGGTGAAATAATGGACCGATTTCCACCAGTTTCAATCTCATCCGTTCTTGGGCCGAAAAAATATCATGTACCAAATTTTATTGAAATATATTGAAATTGCGACCAGTACTCTGTGCATAAGCTTTACATGGACAGGCGGATGGACGGACGGACATCGTTAAATCGACTTAGGAAGTGATTATGAGTCGATCGGTATACTTTAAGGTGGGCGTTGGACCAATATTTATGGGCGTTACAGACATCAGCACCAGTGTTGCCATTTTAGCACTTTCAGTGTTAGATTAAGCACTTTGTTTCTCGAAAATGCATTGAAATTTTTAAAAATTATGCTAAATGCTTTTTAGCATAATTTGCTTGATAAACAAAATTTTTTTCTAGAAAAAATTTTTACTATTTTACTCCAAAAAATACTCTTGGAGAAATAAAAAATAAATTTTATTAATATTTCAACTAAATATCTTTCAGTGTGATAAGTAAATGAACACGAAAATTAATATATGAAATGTAATCTATTAAAACAAGTCAACTAAGAACACAATTAGGAAAAACTATAATTTATATTTGTAACATTTGAAATAAAAATTGTATTGTTACATTGAAAAAATTTAGGACTTATTTTTTTGCTTCTGTAGAACATTTTAGCACTTACATAGTTTTCCAAGTTTTAGCATATTTTGAAATTCATTTTCTAGCAACACTGATCAGAACAAATCCAATATACCCTCCCCACTATAGTCGTGTAGGGTATAAATATTTAATAAATTTAAATCATCCCAATCATGAATAAAAATTCCGTGAGTTTTTTCCCTTTTCCCATTTAAATTCATGTTAAAAAAAAGGGAAAAAACTCCCCCTAATTTTTTATTCATGATTGGGCTGAATATATTAAAGTAGTTTTCATAAATACCCTTTATTATTAAAATCGTCAAATCTTTATTGTAGAAAAAATATATTCATTCTGATAAAAGAATTTGAAAAATTTTAAAATAACAACATTGGAAAAAACAGAAAGCATATAAATGTCAAAACAAAACACAGCTGTTTTGTGCAGAACAACGAAAGCTGGCGTGCGCAAAGATAGCGTCGATTTTTAATTTTGAGATCTCAAAATATATTAGCGATTTTTGGAATTCAGAAAAATGGGAATTTAAAAATACGCAAAGTATTTCAATGGAAAATCATAAAAACACAAACAATAGCATTAGGAATTCAGAACAGAATTTAAATTTTTATTTAATTTATAAAAATAAAAAATATTTTATAAGAAAAGTTGGTTGAAAATAGTCAGACAAATATGGGATTTCGTATTTCATGGAATACAGGCGACGTCAAGGAACTACCTATATAGATTATGAAAGTACATCATATAAGGTATTTAAAAAACCCTCCCTGCAAAAAATCAGCTGGCCAGTTTTCCAGAAAACTGGCTTCATCCAAAATGGTCAGAAAAATCTTGGATTATTTATTTCTTGGAATACAGGCGACGTCAAGAAACTACCTATATAGATTATGAAAGTACGTCATCAAAGGTATTTAAAACACCTTCCGTGCAAAAATCCACTGGCCAGTTTTCAAGAAAAAGTACATCATCTAAGATATTCTGGAAAACTGGCCAGTCCTTGACGTCGCCTGTATTCCAAGAAATAAATAACGAGTTCCCAAAATCGCTAATATATTTAGGAGTTTTCGACGCTAAAAATCGACGCTATCTTTACGCACGTTGAAAGCTGTCAGACAAAGCAGAATTAAAATATTATACCGTAAAAGTAAAGGCAGTTCACAAATTAGTATCTTAGATTTTCTAAAAATTAATTAAATTTTCTAGATTTACAATATTAATTGGATAAAGAACTTAACTTATTTCCACTAGCATTTAATACTATTTCAATATTTGAAATAATTTATGCTGTAGAAACTGCTGGTTTAACAATTATTTGGGTCACTTTTACTGTATATTAAAAGATTCACAACAGAATCGATAAAGGTCACCTTGAAACGCCAAACTCTAGTGTCACCTTGGCGGAACGCACTCATACACATACATATTACTACTCTTCATTTGTTTAATACAATTGGGAAGCCAGTTAATAATAAAGTTTTAAACAAAAATTACTTCATAAAATTCACCAATAAATCAATCATTATTCCAGTGTAAACGGTTGATACAAAAGTGCAACTTAACAAAAAAATTTGTTGGAATATAAGGAAAAGTGTCGAAATATATCATAGACATTTCAACGGTCTATTTGGTATACAGAAATTAAGTGCGTGTATGTGTTAAAAAGAAATTAAAACCGTTTTTCTAATTTCATTCAAAAAGTTGAAAATATCTAAGTTTAATTTATTCTCGTAAATTTGAAAGAATTTTCTTAAAATGACGTCCACAATAGTCAAACAACGATTTATTGAACGTAGCTCCCATAAGGGAAAGGGCTTGGCCGTCTTCACCAGTGGTGGCGACTCCCAAGGTATGAATGCTGCCGTCAGAGCTTGTGTCCGGATGGCAATTTATTTGGGTTGCAAGGTTAGTGTTTATCAATCATTCTTATTTTTCACAAGCATTAACCTTTGAAATATTTTAATTACTCATGGTCGTGTGACTACTATTTTTTATTTTCACAAATTCAATTAAGTGATAATAAGCAGCTCCCAATTTGTTTTCTTAATTGACATTCGACATCTATTTTTGGATTTTATTCTTTTGATTATATAGTACAATAAACGTGTGCCAAACAAATGAAACTGTTATCAATTTCATTTTGTTGTAACTTTAGTTATGCACTGTTTAAGTTCTATAGGTATTTGTGTTTTTTTTTTATTGATAAAGTCATTGCATTTGTTTATTGCAAACTATTACATCGTCTGCTGTCATGTGTCATCAGAATTTCACTTTACGACTGTTTTCAGTAACAAGAGAAATTTTTGTTTATTTATTTAAAACTCGAATTTTTGCAAGTTAAAATTAATACAATATAGGTACATACATACAGTCATGTGAAAAATAATAGGGGCAGTGCCCACCCAAACATACAGTTTATTTAAAACCGGTTAAAAAATCGAAAATTCTTTTCTTGTTTAAACGATTTATTTTTTCTTAAACGGTAGAATAAAGATTAATCAGGCATGTTATAGAAATCGAAAACCAATGAGTTTTAAAAGTCAATTTTTTCGTAATATTTCTGTATTGAAAAACTTTTATCACATAAAATATAAAGATATTGGGCAACTAAGGAGAATCTTAAAACAAAAATTTAAAAAATTACATTATAAATGCATTAAAATGTATTTCCAAAACTGATTCGTTTTCGATATCAATTTCCATCACATGCCTGTATAACAAAATTTTTGCTATTCCCATGATATGTTTTGATTTTTTTGTGATTTTGTATGAATTCATATAGTTTAACGTGTGAAAAAATAGGGACACTAAATTTTAAAACTATAACTAACTTAAGTAAAACTAAATATTTTTGCATAAAGCCTTAGAACTTTGTTGCGGATCATTTGTTATCCAGAACAGTAGAACATCTTTTAGGCATTGAGTCGACTAAATTTTGACGAGCATGTAGTGTTATTATATTCCACACATCCTTTATAAGATTCCAAAGCTCGTCGAAATTTGATAGACACTTTTCCCTGATTGCCCTCTTAACTTCTTTCCACAAATTTTCTATTGGGTTCAAATCAGGGGACTGCTGGCCATTCTAAAACATTGGTTTTGTTGTCCTGGAACCACTTCTTTGTGTACTTTGCCGTATGCTTTGGGTCATTATCCTGCTGGAAGATCCATTTGAGTGGCATATTTTCTTCTGCATACGGCAGCATTGTATTTTTCAAAATTTCAGTGTAATCAGCCGATTACATTACATTCTGGATACGATATAGAAGACCCACACCATAATAAGAGAATGAACCCCATACTATGATGCTATCACTACCATTTTTGACCGTCTTCTTACATGGTGGACACCTCAATCAGAAAAAACAAGTTTACTTTTGTTTCATCGGACCATAGAATGTTACGCCATTTTTCTTTAGTCCATTTGATATGATTTTTAGCAAAGTCTAATCTTTGTTTTATATTCTTTTTGGATAACAATGACACTTTTCTTGCACTACGGGCTCTACATTCCTTACCGATGAGTGTTTTTCGAATAGATTATGTGTCAACGCCCATGGTTAAATCATTTTTTATTCGTTTAAATGTGATAAATAGATTTTTTTACGCATCGAATGATACTTCTCTATATAGGTAGTAGGTTTTCTACCACGGGTTTCATATTTGGGAATCCATTTAATAGCATTTTCAACCATCGTTTTTGAAATACCGAGCATTTGTGAAATTTTTCTGTACGAATGTCCGCTTTTACTTAGATTTTTAATATTATTTCGAGTAGCGTGGTCGCAATTATTACTTCTACCCATATTTGCCTAAAAAGTTACAAAATGCAACTTTTTAGCAATTAATGTGAAGCTATGAATTTGTTTTACTCATTCACTTACAAAAAAAGTTTTTTTTTAATTTTTATTGTTGTCTTTTTACCAAAACGAGAAACTGTCCCTATTATTTTTCACAGCAGAAATAGCGCACTTTACAAATAAAATAATTTATTATCAAATCGAAAGAAAGAAACACAAATTGTAACGGGATTTCTTAATGTCGTTTACAATCATTGCAAAACACCTCTCTTTTATCACTAATTCTTTCATTTTATATGAATACGGAAGCACCAAAGACGGCGAATACAACTGTCCCTATTATTTTTCACATAACTGTATATACATATAACATTTAAAACAATGCTAAAGTACACATTTACATTACGTCTGCGATATTTATATACTTACATATTGAATATACATATGTACATATATTTACACTATTGGCATATGTGTTGTCTGTATAATATGGTCACTTCAGAAATACTTACATATAGGTACATACTCATTTATGTGCATATAATAATAATCGTAATTATATTTTTAAACGAATTTGACATTGCCATCAAAAATTAGTGAACTCATACCACCATCAAACTGCACTGATATACACACATATGTATTCGTCTATGTAGCTACATTGTATATGCCTATTATGTTAAATTGGAAGTAATATCCTTACTTGCCTTTAAGAATATCACCACATTAAAAAACTGCCTTTCAGAATTTTTTATGTAGAATTAATATCTATCTACATATGTATGTATTGGCATACATAATTTTTTTTTCTATTTTCTATCCTTCACTATATGGGTATACCTACATACATACAGTGGTTGTCAGCTGAATTGATCCAAGCAATTTCAAAATATAAAAATTCTTTTAAATAATTTTCTCTTAAAAATCTTTTTATATGTATCAGTAATTAAAAAAGGTAGTTTTTTTATGGTGATATTCTTAAAGGCAAGTAAGGATATTGCTTCCAATTTAACAAAAATATACAAAAATAAATTTCAAATAAATTTTATATTTAATTAGAATTAAACTTCGAATAAAAAATTTTTATTAGCAAAATCATAAATTTATTTATAAGATATTATAGGCTTAAATTAAGATCGTGACACTGGCTTGGATTTTAACAATTTTTTTACAGATGATATCCTATTAATTTCTATACTTAAAAATGCAAAAAAATTTTGCTTGTTCTCTTATGGTTTACGAGTTATTCACCTGTATTTTTTGAGATATTCTTGGATTTTCAGTAATTTTTCTCATAATCCACATAAAAAATCTTGTTCTGCCTTTGTTTCCAATTCTATTCGGCTTAAATCTAGTTTACCGACGCATATCCAAATAAAAACAAAAGTACCTAGGGGGATAGAAAATTGAAAAATAAGAAGAAAAAATTAAATAAAAATATTGGCACAAACGCTTAGTTTTCGAGTTATGGACGTTTTTAGTTTTCATATTATTTTCTATTATTTCATATTTTCTATTATGTGCTGGACTGTAGCAGATGGCAAATTTACTATCTCTGCAATTTTTCGCTGCGTTTTTTTTTATCATTTAAAAATGATGAATAACAAGCTTCCGCTGTTCAACAGTTGTCCGACGACACATATTCAAAAAAACTATTTAGCGCTCTCAAGCTCCAAAAGTAGAATTAAAATTACACAAAGCAAGAAGGAAAATGGCAATTTAAAGAAAACTAACATAAAATTGCATTCCATTTTTGAAAATAACGGTACTATTGTGTGAAAGATAATATTGAAAACAATTAAATTTTTTTCAAGTGCCCAAATGCCTTTTAAAAGCTTTTTTCTTTCTTCTTTCATAATTATTTCATGAGTTAGTCTTGTTTTACACTCTTCAGTTTTAGCTGACCAATTTTTCTTCAATTATTTTTTGAACTTGCCATTTCATTCACACACGTCAATTAAATTTTTATACTTTTTAATGCAAATCAACATGCATGAAAGAAAAAACAAAAGGAAATAAGAATATTGTCTAGTACCGTCAAATTTGTACCCCTTTTATTCTCTTTTCCCTTCTCAACCAAAAATACTTGCCTTGACGAGTCAGAATTGAAGAGTGTGAAAGCGGACTTACAGTGATTTTTCTCCTTCAGCATTGCTTGCATTAAATAAGCTGACATTTGTATTGTATTTTTTAGATACTTTTTATATGTATAAATTTTTTAAATTCTGGACCATTGTATTATATAGTTTATATATGAAAAACAGCAAAATTTAAATTTTGAAGGAACGTTTCTCGTTAATTTTTATTTAACGAATTTTTAATATAATTGTGTGCCCAACGTTAGCATAATAGGTATGTGGGGAAAATAAATTTTTGACAGGTACATACAAATAAAAGTTCATCAGTCCATAGTGGTACACGATTTTTTGACAAATGAGAAGAAATATTTGACAAACTTAAAATATGCAACTAAAATATATCTAGAAAAAAAATATGAATTAACATTGTAAAATTTGGCGCAATATCAATTAAAAATTATCGTAACATAGGAACATTTTATTTTACCATAACAATTTTTTGACACATGCTCTATGTACGTTTTCAATTCTTTATAATAATGATATTATTGATTAAACAATAAACACAATTTTAATCAAATTAGTTAAAACAGTTAAAAAAATATTACAAAGTAGTGCTAACAGCCGAGCCGAAAGGTGTTTTTTGAAACGGTTGTTTAGTGATAACGGCCAACCGTATACAAATTTAAAAATTTCTTTGGTTCCACACTAGTGTGAAGTGTCTGTTATATTAGCCACACCTAAGTATTTAGCATTTTTAATTAATTTTCTTCTTCTTAATACTTATTATATACTTTTTAAATCTTATTTTTCAGGCGTATTTTATTCGTGAAGGTTACCAAGGAATGGTAGATGGCGGGGATAATATCGTTGAAGCTAATTGGGCTTCAGTATCGTCTATTATTCATCGTGGGGGTACCGTTATTGGTTCAGCAAGATGTAGTGATTTCCGCCAACGTGCAGGTCGTCTAAAGGCTGCCAACAATCTTATTCAAAAAGGCATTTCTAACTTGGTAGTAATTGGTGGTGACGGTTCGTTGACTGGTGCAAATTTGTTCCGTCAAGAGTGGTCATCATTGTTAGATGAATTGTTAAAGGATGGAAAAATAACTGATGAACAAAAAAAAAAACATGACGTTTTGCACATTGTGGGCATGGTAAGTAATCACATTTATATCAAGTCACTTATCAAAGTCACAGTAATTCCGGTATAAAATTAGTTTAAATTGCAAACAAATTTACGAAAGAAAATATTTGTTTGTATTAATTATAAAAAAAGATATATATTCATACTCGTAGGATGTATTTTCATTTTCAAAAATTTGTTAGTCGTTTAAATTTTTATTAATAATTGTTTTGTTAACAACACGTTTTTGTATTATGTTTCGATACAATTAGTTTATACTACTTATTTTTTTATCTCCTAAGGTTGGCTCCATCGATAATGATTTCTGTGGTACTGATATGACAATTGGTACTGATTCAGCTTTACATAGAATTATTGAAGCTATTGATGCTATAGTTAGTACAGCTTATTCTCATCAGCGTACATTTATTATGGAAGTTATGGGCAGACATTGTGGGTAAGTTTTATAAAAAAAAAAGCCAAACAGCACACACATTAAAATTATTGAAATTATATAAATTTTACGATAGGATGTCTGCGGTGGACATCCGTTCGTAAATAGCATACATAATATAAAGGTTTAATTCGACATGAAATCAAAATTTAAATAATTACAATTCAATTGGCTTAAACAGTTTGTAGAAAACCAATTTATAAGATTTGTATTCATATTAAGCTATTAATTCCTTTACATAAGTTATTTACCCGTAGTTACTGGCATTATATCAGAGGCTGATTATGTTTTCTGTCCTGAATCGCCGCCACCAAACGATTGGCCAGAAAAACTTTGCGATAAATTAATACAGGCAAGACTAAATACACATATTAGTAGGAGTAATATTTCTGTATAAACAAATCTTTCAGTCTCACCATTAATAATCATTATTTAAAGCATATATACTTAAAGACCAAAAAATATCTATAAATTATTTCAATATATTTATATATATTTAGTCAGATAGATTACTTTTAATTAGATAAACATATTTATTACAATTCCTTTATGGGTCTGGTTTTGTTTAGTTTTGGATTAAAATGTAAATGGTGAATTGGCTGAAATATATTGGTGACGAGTTGTTTAATGATTTTTTATAAATTCAATTTTTCTACATCTTTAATACTAACAAAGTGCAGAAAGGAGTTACAAAGCAACATTGCTGTATAAGAGTGTTTAGTGAGGTCCGTTAAATTGTAAATTTATCATAAATGTTTGCAAGTAAGACATGAATATGTCTTTAATATTTCGTCAACCCAATCTTAAAATGATTGGTTGTAAAAAAGAGAAAAATATATGTATGTTTGTGTATATTTCATACGTTTATGAAGCGTACATTCCTCTGTTCTTCCATCAGTGATGACTCATATCTGTTCGTTGTTGTATGTTCCCTATCATCCATTTTGTGTCTATCATTTTTTTCTTTTACAGCTATTTGGCTCTAGTAGCAGGTTTGTCGAGCGAAGCAGATCACATTTTTATTCCTGAAGCTCCTCCGAAATCCGATTGGCCTGAAAGGCTTTGCCAACAATTAAGTCAGGCAAGAACAAACAAAATTAAAAGATGTTGTTTCACTTTTGCCAAAATATAAATGTTTTCTTTTTTATGTTGCTTTTTTATTATAATAATTATTATTTTTTCTTTTTGATTTAACAAAATTCAAAAATCTATTTACTTTGTTCGTTTGTTTATCTTGGCTGTTGTTGACTTTACATAGCGATTTTTCACCTGCAGAGCAGACAAAGCAAAAACAATTTGTTTTTATAAATCAATTGTACATAACTTGAATGTGCATCCTGATCGCACAACTTATTTATTAATTTTTTCATTTTACCCCATTCAATGCACAACATATTTGCAAAATATGCTTATAATCTGCAATGCAATTCATCACCAACAAATAAACATGCATCACTGATCATTTTTGAAGTATTGTGTATATTTATATGTAAAAATAAAGTTGTATACATCTCACATAAATACATTTGCATTCATATCTTCATAATTATTTTGTTTTTAAACATTTTAGTTATTTAGCTCTTCAAGCCGGAATGTCCTCCGGATCTGACGCTATATTTATACCCGAAGATCCGGCTCCAAAGGATTGGAGCGATATTTTATGTGAAAAATTATTACAGGTTAGGCTGTTATTTTTTTTTTTATTTTTTTCTAAAATGTATTGGTATTTAAATATACATATTAAAATATTCTTAATTCTCATTTGTATTTTCGGAAAGTGTGATGAAATAGGAATAATTTATACTAAGCATATATTGTTTACGAGTATATATGTATATTTTGGGAACTGCTTCAGGTGTATACTTTAAGATCGAATATTTTTGTAAATTTTTCTCATAAGGCTTCATATTATGTTGTTACTGTTAAATTGTAAAGTAAATTCGTAGTGTTTGTTTTGTTTATTTTTGTTTTAACATTTTTAATTTTTTTTTACTAATTTGGGGATTTTTAAATTTGCACATATTTGCATACAACATTTTAGATATTGCATTTACATTATTTTTATGAATTGATTTTTTGTTTCAATTTTGAACAATTATCACTAATAGTAGTTTTTTATTTTTAAAAAATTGGATTTAGTTTTTTAGGAAATGATATCCCGTGTATATGCTTTTTAAATCATCATATGCTTTTTCATACATTAATAGTGTTGGTCTCATAATGTCACAGTTTGTAACTAAATAAGATTATGTAGTTAGTCTACACATTACATCCATCAAATTATAACCATCATCCATTTATTTTATTAAGTATTCATTAAGTAGTGTTTGAATTATTATATAAATATCAATGCAAATGCTTTTTGTTAAAAAAAAAAAACTATAAATTGCATTGTATATTTGTTTCATAGTAATTTTGTGAGTTTTCGTAACCGAACTCTAAATTTTTTGGAAAATAATAATTGGAATTTTTATCGATGTCGTTGTGTAGGAACGTAGTGCTGGTCAACGTTTGAATATTATTATTGTAGCTGAAGGTGCTATTGATCGCGATGGCAAAGCTATATCGGCTGAAGATATTAAAAAGGTTGTTGTAGATAAGCTACAACAAGATACTCGTATTACTGTATTGGGCCATGTTCAACGTGGTGGTAACCCAAGTGCTTTTGATCGAGTTTTGGGTTGTCGTATGGGAGCTGAAGCAACATTGGCTTTGATGGAAGCTACGAAAGAAACTGTGCCCGTTGTAGTTTCACTCGATGGCAATCAAGCCGTCCGTGTTCCATTGATGGAGTGTGTTGAACGCACTCAAGCTGTAGCAAAAGCCATGTCTGAGAAAAATTGGGAATTGGCTGTTAAATTGCGTGGTCGTTCATTTGAACGCAATCTGGAAACCTATAAGATGTTGACTCGCTTGAAACCACCTAAACACGAAGGACTGGTGAGTTTGAAATGAGAATTTCAAAAAGAAATAATGCTTACGAAATTGTACTTTTCTGTTATTTAAACTCAGGGACATCGTTTGGCTGTCATGCATATTGGTGCACCGGCTTGCGGTATGAATGCTGCGGTACGCAGTTTTGTGCGTAATTGCATTTATCGTGGTGATGTCGTGTACGGCATTCATGATGGCATTGAAGGTCTAATTGCTGGCAATATCAAAGAGATGGGATGGTCTGATGTAACTGGTTGGGTAGGCCAAGGTGGGGCTTTCTTGGGTACGAAGCGTACTCTGCCCGAGTGTAAATTCAACGAAATTGCTGGACGTCTCAGGGAATTTAAAATTCAAGGTCTTTTGATTATCGGTGGCTTTGAAGCTTACCATGCATGCGGTCAAATCGCCGACCAACGCAATAATTATCCTGAATTTTGTATACCAATGGCTGTTATACCGTCTACTATTTCCAACAATGTTCCTGGTACTGAATTTTCGTTAGGTGCCGATACTGGTCTTAATGAGATCACTGAGATTTGCGATCGCATCCGTCAATCGGCACAAGGTACTAAAAGACGTGTTTTCGTAATCGAAACTATGGGTGGCTATTGTGGGTACTTAGCCACGCTGGCTGGTTTGGCTGGAGGGGCAGATGCTGCTTATATATTCGAAGAGAAGTTCTCAATTAAGGATCTGCAACAAGATGTCTACCATATGGCTTCTAAAATGGCTGAAGGTGTACAGCGTGGTTTGATTTTACGTAATGAAAAAGCTTCTGACAACTATAATACTGATTTCATTTATCGCTTGTACTCGGAAGAGGGCAAGGGCTTGTTCTCCTGTCGTATGAACATTTTGGGTAAGACTTGAATCAATTCAATAAAATTACAAGAGGAAATTATAAAACTAATTTGTATAAACTGTGTATATTTAAGGTCATATGCAACAGGGCGGTTCTCCAACACCATTTGATCGTAATATGGGTACAAAAATGGCTGCTAAATGTGTGGAATGGTTTTCCGAACAATTCAAAAGTAACAAGCAAGCTGACGGTACCATTAAATGCACAGACAAGGAATCTGCTGTTCTGTTGGGCATTATAAGACGTCAATACAGATTTACTCCCTTGGCAGATTTGATTTCTGAAACAAATTTCGAGTAAGTTTGAGTTTATAGGAAACATAATTTAAAATCTTTATTAACTTTATACATGTATAAATATTTTAGACAACGTATTCCTAAAAGCCAGTGGTGGTTAAAATTGCGTCCTTTGCTAAGAATATTGGCCAAGCACGATTCGGCCTACGAGGAGGAAGGTTTGTACATTACCGTGGAAGAAGAATGCTCCACCGATGCTGTGGCTTAAGCGTATAACCATACATTTTGAACACCAGAGTCACTTTCATTTATGAGTTTTAGCTAGCCAATCAGCCAGTCTTAAGTTAAATTGAACTTAATTAAATTGAATATTGCATAAAATCAGAGCTTGATATTAAAAGCTACCTAATGCTAGTAAATCTTTTTAATTTATATATTTTTATTTATCATATCATATTCAAGATAATTTTATTTTTCACGTTTTATTTACGACTCCATGAAACAATTTTACCATGAAAATAGACAGTGTATTCGATATCACCATTATCGTCACATCTTATCTTATCCATTCTCTTCTTATTTATTTATTATGTTACACTCAAAAATTATTTCTAAATTAATGAAATAATTCTTAAAATTTTCAAGCTGCTACAATTTTTTGTAAAGGATTTTGAATTCGTCTCAATCCTTCTTAATATTAGTTATTAACAAATTAAAATGTCTTTTAAATTTTCGAATGTTGTTTAAAAATTACATTTATTGAGTTGTAGAAACTCGTCTCTTGTATTAAATATCTATACAATGTACTACATAAGTATATATCAGGAGAAATAAATATATATTACACAATAATATACACATGTTAATAAATGTTGTATTTTATGATGTTTAAGAAAACATTAAATAAATTATGACACTTTAAAACAAAAGAAATCTATTTACTTATTTTTACTTATTTTTTTATTTACTTATTTTAGATATAAATACATGTATGTACTATAATACGTGTTAAATGTGAGTTTTTGTATATAGTTTGACGATAAAATTGGCTATTAATTCTATCATATTGGCAATAATTACATAGTGACTTTCGCAATAAAAAATCTTTGCATGAACTTAATTTCGAGAAAATTTAATTTTTATATCTTGATAAATACACTTGTTAATCTTGAGATATGTTAATCTATATATGTACATATATCCGAAGTACATACATATTTTAAAAGATTTAATTTAGAGAATAGTTATTTAGTTCTTTTATTCGACCTTTTTTTTATTTTTTTTTATATTCTATAAATTGTTTTTTTAAGCAATTAGGTCACTTTTAATATTTATATAAAAATGTTTTATATATTTATATATTTTAATATCCAATATTTCGCTATCACAATGGATAGCTTCCTCAGGGATAATATAATTGTATTTTTATATAAATATTAAAAGTGACCTAATTGCTTGAAAAAACAATTTATAGAATTTAGAGAATAGTTTTATAGTAACAGTTTTGAGAGTTTTAAACTTTAAGTTGTAACATTAAGTGAGCGATATAGACCGGCTCACAGAAATCAGAGAGCTGAACATTTTTTTTAATTTTTGAAAATATTTTTTTATCTAAAGATAACAACATGAGGTATAAAAACACTTTTTCCTTTCCATACAAAGTGAGTCGCACTAGTAAATATTAAAAGGGAGTATAAAATAAAAATATCCCCTTCAATGATTCATTTAATTCCAACTAAATAATAAGAATAAAATTCTTTGAGCACAAATAACGATAAAATAATATGTATACATATAGTTATTTATAAATAAGTCAATATTTATAAGAAAGTCAGTGTGAATAATAAATAGTATTTAGCGACTGGCGTTTGTTGACGATGCTTAATATGTTGGAGAATAATGAAAATCCAAATGAAGAAAGTACATTACTTAGAAAATATAGAAGGAGGAACACAGATTCTGTATCCACTATAGTTAGTGAAAGTATGCTTGCCGAAATAAATATGTCTCAATTACGATTTCAATGGAAATGGCAAAAAATACGTTTCCATTTAGTTGAACTAATGGTGTCGCTATTGGTTTTTGCCTACAATTTATCAGGTATGTACTATGTACGTACATTACTGCCTCAAAAAAGTGGAAATGTACTTCTTTAAAACGGTTTCCAATAAATGAAAAAAAGATTTTTTGAAACTGGACATTTTTAAAATATTTCTAAAAAAGTACTTATTTTTATCAATATCATGCTCAATTATTAACGTGCAATTATATAAATTACTACATCGGATAGAATCAAATCGAAGCAAGCTTTATTTTGGGAGGAGTACATTTGCAACTTACATTCGTACATACTATGTATATTTAAATAAATAAAATTAATTAATACGAATCGTTATTCACTTGTCTGTTTCATTAGCTACTATTTTGAAAAATAGAATTATATTTCAAACCTGTACCGTTGTTTACAATTATAACATCACAGATTGCCAAAAATTATCCAACAGACATTCATCAGATTTTATTAAGGTATGTATAGGTACAATCACTACCTGCTTTAAAATATTTGTTAATATATATTCTATATTTTGATTGTCTAACGCTGAAGGAAATAGAAGAAAAAGTTCAGCCATATGCTGCCCATATATTTATGACCACCGCTGTGATTCAAAGTATAGTCCCAGCTTTCTGTGGATCATTTGTTGGTGCTTGGTCTGATCGTTTCGGCCGCAAGCCTTTATTAATAGCATCGTTTACTGGTTATAAAATTAGTGTTTCAATATATAATATTTTATGCAATTTATTAACACTTTAACTTTCAGGCTATTTTCTATTTTACATTGTTACTTCTATTGTAAGCCATTTCTCTGATGTAGAAGATGTCAGCCCCTGGTATTACTTATTGGCTACTTTGCCACTTTCTGTACTGGGAGATAGTGTCACTTATTCTGTTGCTGCACTATGTTATATATCCGATGTATCCACCGCACAAGAAAGACCATACAGGTATATACATATCGTATTTACATTAGAGTTGTTCAGGAATATATTGCAGAAAAATTTCAAGCTACTACCTATGATCCCCTAGAATTGATCTATGGATTGTATAAACACGTTCAAGTGGTATGAGACACGTTATAGGTCTGTGAAACTTTATGGAGAGCTACGATCAAAATTCAAAAAATAAGTTTTTGAAGTACTCAAATGTACATACAAAGAATATTGGGTATTAACCAAAGTTTAAGATTATTCTAAAATTCTAACATTTCACTTTCTCAAAAATTTAATTCTGACATTCAGATATTGATTACACAAGTTTCCAGTTCATTTTGTTTAAAAAGGATTTTGTACGAAAGAATAACATAACGGATTCCTTTGTTTGTGTCCAAGTTTAACACTTCAAATTCCAATATTTTAATTTTCTGTTTTTCTGAAAGTCGGGTAATTGAGTTGAGTTAATATTATGATCAACAAACCAGTGGGATTATTGTGTATTTCGATTCGAAACCAAACGTTTTCGAAATACAATGTAAAAAGTATGCAAATTCGAAAATTTTCTTTTCGGAACGAGTTACAAAATAATTCCCCAGGACTACCTCGATTTGTGTCAATATTTTTGGATATTTTGTTCCGTACCTAGATAATACGCATAAAAATGTATACTAAGGTAAAAGATATACATATGTATAAGATTCGGCTCAACTGTGTTGTTTATTAAAATATACCTTCTCTTGTATTTAAAATTTCTAGCCTGGTTTCGAATCAGTTTGGGCCTTATAAAAAATACAAACTACTTGATTTCTGCAGTTGCTTGTCATTGAAGATCACGTGTTTCTGCGTGAATTTAAATAGGGCTTTCCTTTCGAATGGAAAATTATAACCAATGCAAGTTCGATGAACCGAAATTATTTATTAGTGAAATAAATAAATTTTATATGTATGTATATATGGAGTTCCTAATATCCATAAGGAAACATTTCCATTAAGACCTATTTGTTCATGTATAAATTCTCCATCACATGAACTTAGTAAATATTTAACAAAAATTCTTAAAAATATAACTAAAAATTCAATATATAATATAAAGGACTCATTACAATTTAAAGATAGAATTACACAAATAAAAATATAAAATGATGAAAAAATCATTTCTTTAGCTGTAATTTCATTATTTCCTAGTATACCTATAGATTTAGCATTAAATATTATAGAAAAGAAATGGAATATAATTAGAGAATATACATCTATGGAGAAAGAATTGTTTTTAGAAATTGTAAAATTTTGCATACAGGATAACAGATACTTTCAATATAACAACAAAATATATTCTCAGCATAAAGGTCTACCTATGGGTTCTCCAGCTTCTCCAATTATAGCAGATATAATTATGGAAGAACTACTTAATACATGTATTAACAAATTGTCTATTAAACCAAAAATTATTACAAAATATGTGGATGATTTATTTTGTATTATTTCAGATTATGAAATAATAAATATATTAAACATATTTAATTCTTTTCACCAAAATATTAAATTTATAATTGAAAAAGAATCTAATAATAAACTTCCATATTTAGATACAATAGTAATTAGAAATGGAGATAAATTACTAATAGATTGGTATCAAAAACCGATTTCATCAGGAAGAATTATTAATTATTATTCTAAACATCCAAAGAGAGTTATTATAAATACGGCTAAAAACTTAATAGATAAAGTTCTAAATATTAGTGACAAAATATTTCATAAAAATAATAAAATAAAAATCAAACAAATTTTAAAAGATAATAGTTTTCCAAATGAACTAATTTATAAATTAATAAGACAATATAAAAGACCAAAAAATAATAATACTAATATAAATTCTGAACCTAAAATGTATAAATCTCTAACTTATATTCCATTAATTTCTGAACGACTAGAAAATTCAAAATTTTATGACAGGAATAATTATAAGATAGCCCATAAAATTTATAACACATTAAATAGATTATATAGTAAAATAAAAGTTAAAACAGTAAAATTAGATAAATCCAATACCGTGTAAGGGTAAAAATAATGAAAAATGTAATAAAATATATTGTAGACTAGATTAGCTGGACATAAATCTGATCAAAAAACACAAACATACTTCTTCTCAAAAAACTGCATTAACATCACATTGTTACAATTTAGATCATTATCCAGATTTTGAAAATACCACCATATTAAATACAGAAACAAATTATAAAAGACGATTTATGTTAGAAATGTTACAGATTATTAATGTACCGATAGAAAAGAGAATTAATTTTAAAACAGATACAGACAATGTAGCTCAAAATTACAGACATTTAATTTATAAGAATAAGTTTAGAAACTAAAAATATTACATATATGTATAATTTTTCATTTACTATTCCAAACAAGTTTTATATACATATATATATCATAATTGTATATCATAATTATAAGCTTTACATTTTCTGTTAAAAAATTTTTTCATTTTTATACATACTTCAATTATTATTTTATTATAATTCAAAACTTATATTATCCCTGAAGAAGCTATCCATTGTGATAGCGAAATATTGGAAATAAATACATATATAGAAATAAATTAAATATTATTATATAAAATTCAAGTGACCTTATTGCTTGTAAAAAGAAACTATTAAATATGTATATAATGAATTATAATATAGTATTGCTTATGAAGTTTAAACATTTTTCCTACGTTTATTAATAAATGTTACTGAATAAACATTAAAATACTAATTAGAGAGCGATCGAACGAACATAAATAAATGTAATGTTTTGCGCTTTTGGTTTTGATGTTTAGAATGGTATTTTATGAAGCCGTTATATATATTGGACTAATGGCCGGATCCTTTTCATCTGGTTATATATATCGAGACTACACTTCATCTACGTTAGTGTTTTCTATATCCGCTTTGTGTATATTGTTTGCAATGTTGTTTATCATATTTGTAATACCGGAAAGCCTAAATTCTCAATCAATGCCAAATATTCAACATAACACACTGGATCCAGTGGAGGAGGATCAAAGAATATCTAAAAATGTGTTTGACTGTAAGCATATAAAAGACATGTACATGACGTGTTTTAAATTCAGAGAACATGAAGCTCGTTCTGTTGTTTTGTTGATTGTATCCACTATAGTTATTTGTGCATTTATAGTAGGTAAGAATCGGTGCTTAATTTATTTTTTATATTTATTTAATTGTTCTGTTCTTATTTAATTGAAGACGGGTCTGTGACAGTTTTTTATCTTTTTATACGTGAGAAGTTTCAATGGACGATTCGAGAATACACAACTTACGAAACCATTAGTATATTAGTTCCAATTGTGGGAAATGTTTTGGGTGTATGGATACTAAGAAAAGTACGGAAAAATGTTTGATTTTCACTAACGTTATATTCAACGCAATTCTATTTCATTTTCCCTTAAGGTCTTTAAAATTCCGTTGCTAAATCTTGCAATATTGGGAATATTGTCGAACACATGTAATTGCTTGATGAAAGGGTTTGCAGCCATAAATTGGCAATTATATTTGGCCATCATATTAGGAGCATTAAAATCTATTGTCAATCCAATGCTGCGTACGGTTTTGACCAAAATATTGCAGACAAATGAATTGGGTTTGTATTGAACTCAATAAATTCAACAGTTTTATAAATTAATATTGTCTTGTTTTAATTCTGTAGGCAAAATATTTTCCTTTATAAGTGCGTTGGAAGCCGTTGTACCATTTGTGGCATCGCCATTATATACAATTGTTTACGGTTTTACCCTACAAAGTTATCCCGGTTTTTTTAATATTTTAAGTGCAAACTTCTTTGTTCTGGCAATTGGTTTAATTCTGTAAGTATATTTATTTCAATGTTATTTAATTGTACATACTCGTACATACATACATATATAATTTGTTTATTATTTTTAGGGTTGTCTTTCGCAAAAAACAGAAATACTCCACATATTATAATGTTATTTTAAATTAATTTAAGGATTTACTGTGTTTAAGAAGTGCACAAAATATTAAATTTTACTTTTTATACAATTATATATATAAAATTATCTACCAATTAAATAGAAAAATCTGATTAAACAAATCAATATCCTGTTAGTGTTAATAACTTCTAATTAACGTTTATTCCCCACTTAAATTAAAAAAGAACAACATTTGTCTAATGCTACGCTCCAGTATTTTAAGCACTGTGTTTTTAATTACTAAAATTTCTTTTATTTAAAAAAAAATAGTTTTTTAGCAAAATTTCGAAAATTTTGTTTTTAAAACGGCATAAAAAATTGGAAAACGCAGCTGTGCTTCTAAATTTTTCTGCATAGCAAAAAAAGTTCCAAACAAAACAAGACATAAATAATTAAAATCTGTCTACAACTTTTGATTTTATTCACAAAAGATGAAATATATAAAACCCAGACCAAACTTTAAGAATTAAAGCATGGGTAATTTCACGTCAAGTGACCCAATTTTAAAAATCGATGTCTTCCGATTTGGATGAAATTTGCACCAAGGTTAGTACTATTGGATAGTAGGACAAACACAAATTTTCAGCTCTATCAGTCCAGAACTGCCGGAGTTAGAGGGGGCCAAAGTTGGACATTTGGTCATACAGGGTTTTCTTAAAATGAGTGTAACTTTTCGGCTATTGGTCCTAGCAAAAATTGTCCAAAGGACTTTAGATAGCTATTTCTTCAGTAATTTCAAAAATATATTTTTTAATTTTTAAAATTTTTTTTTTAAAATTATTATTTTTTTTCAATTTGGGCCCTTTTTCCGTGCACGTATAGCAAGTGCAGAAAAAATTAGAAGCACAGCTGCGTTTTCCAATTTTTTATGCCGTTTTAAAAAACAAAATTTTCGAAATTTTGCTAAAAAAACAATTTTTTTTTTGGTCAAAAAAATTATGTTTCTACAACGATTGCGCATATTTTAGAAAGTTTAACCTTGCTTAAAGAAAATTTCATTGCGGAATTTCGTTTTTTTAGTTTATTCAATAAAATAAACCGTTTTTGAGTTACGCGAATATATGTTGTGCAACCTCCTCCATTTTCGAAAAACCGGTATATTTCGAAAACAAGGGCTAACCTAAAAAAAACGGTTAGCACCACTGGATTCAGCGTACCCGAATTAGGTTAACCCGCCAGGTGCCCCGCTTGTCACAAAAAAGTGTCAAATTCTAGCACAATGTTATTAATGGATGTGGAAATAAAGGTATGACATATGTATGTATAGTACATTATGTAGAGTATGTACGGTAAATATGTACATATGTATATAATTCAATATACTCTGGATTTGTGCTGATGTTTGTAACGCCAAAAAATATATTGCTAATATATGTATATTAATTATACCAATCGACCCAGAATCACTTTCTGAGTAGATTTAACGTTGTCTATCTGTTTGGTACAAAATATTATTTGGTCCAAGGTCGGTTGGGATTGAAATCGGTCCATTATTTCACCTAGCCCTTATAAAAATGTGCTTCCGAAATAGGGGTTTATCGATCATAAATATTTAATTTATGTACATATCCAAACAAATTTCGCCACAAATAAGTTGCGAATGAAGTCGAATCACATCTACAAATTTTGTGCAGATCGGTCAATAATTGACCATAGCTTCCATATAATGCCAACTGCCAAATGTTTTATGTATACAGCTGCGTGCAACTAATTAAGGACTGTAGTATTCAATACATTAAGTACTCGGAAGATTATTAATGTACAAATGCAGGATAGAAACACTTATTGGGAAATCGCAACAGCCTTGAATGTTTCAAAAACAATGGGTATTCAAGTAATGATAGCGAGAAGTTGGACTGTTTGAAAGAATTTCACGACAGAAGCCATTATTGCCTGATTATCCCGAAAGAAGAGACAAGAATTCGCAAAGAAGTACCTTTATTGGATGGATGTAGAATGGAAAATAGTAACATTTTCAAACGAAACAAAAATTTATAGGGTCTCTACAGATGCAAAAAATATGTTTGCCAGCCAAAGTTTAAAGAATTTAATCCAAAGTAGATTCGCGGCACTTTATAATGCTTTGGGGTGCTATATCGCACAGTGGGGGATCTGAAAAAAAAGTGGAAATAAATCTGTAACTTCTAAACGAATAGCTCGATTTTAATAAAATTTCCCATGACTATAGAGGAGGTGTTGATAAGTTTTGAATTTGGGCTTAAACAACCAAGGGGGGGCCGAGCCGGGGCACCTCGGGTATACCAAAAATTAAAAATGATGCCAAATTTTTGTTTGCGATCCGATTTAAAAGATTTTTGTAGGGAAGCATACAATACAGACTTAATTTGATTATTACTTTATGTAAATTAAGACCATTTTAAATGTGTACTAGGTTGCACCAATTAAAATATGTGATTTTTTTTATCATCTTGAAGCAAGTGTAATTTCCCCAAAAGTAACAGTTGAAAGGCGCATAGGTATGAAAATTTACATATGTATGTAAGTTATTTATACATATAAACTAGTATGTATAAATAACTTGTATTAACAAGCAGAAGTAATGATTTTGACTAACAAGATTTCTTTGCAGTTTATTTTAAATTGTGTCCAGAACAACATAATTTATCAATTGTTAGGAAGCTTTAATTACATAAACTGCTACATAAATATGTATGTATGTTAAATCGAAAAACACTTCATAAATAAATATTACAACCAATAATAGGTATAAAATAAATAAAACTCTTTTTTGTTCTTAATAAGTTTGTTTAAATGCATATACATACATACATATGTACATATTTCCATCACCTATAACATATACTATGTATACCTATTAAATTAACAAAATTCAAAATAAATAACGTATGGAATTATACAATCGTATAAATAATCTGCTAACATTGTAGTATCCAAAAACAAAACAAACAAAAAATAAAAAAAAACTACATGCGATCATTTATAATTATTGATATAAAAATGATTTGACTGAAAGCTTCATCGGGGAGAAGTTAACAACTGAATTGTATTTTGTGTAAACTTCAGTTGAAACACAAACGTTGATGCGAAAACTCAAAAATTTTGGAGAAAAGTATCAACAATAGCAAAAAAGGTTTAATTAAATGTTTATTTTTAAATTCAACTGAAAATAAATCAAAATGGTAGAATCAGCAATAAGATCAACGTGGACACGCTTGAAACAATATCAATGGGGAACATTCTTTCATATGTTTTACATTGAACCCATTGTTTTTATATTGGTGTTTTCTCACAGTTTATCAGGTAAGAGAAAAAAATACGATGTCTTGGATAATTTTCTAATAATTAACTACAAGTTTGAAAATGCCTCTTTCTCCGTACTAACAAGGCACAATTATGAAAAATGAAATTATATATCAGGCATGTACTACAATTTTTCGTTATAATGAAAGCGATTGTCAACAACTAGGAACAAAAAACGTTACCGGCTACTTGCAGGTGAAAATATAAAAACAATAATAAATAACTAAATGAATTTAATCGAATTGTTCTCTCCAGGAAATAGAAACAGAAATTCAGCCCTATGTAGCAAATTTATTTATGATACGGACACTTATTGAAAGTATAGTTCCAGCGATTTGTGGAGTATTTATTGGATCATGGTCTGATCATTACGGTCGTAAGCCACTATTGTTAATATCAATGATAGGTAAATTGTGTTTATTTATGAAGTACAAATGGAAACAGTGTAATTAAATTGTATTCACTAAACATTTTTTGCATAATTGTGTCAGGCTTTTCTTGTACGTATGTTATTGCTGCAATCATTTCCGAATTATCGCAATATTATGCAGTTAATCCTTGGTATTATATATTAGCCGTAATTCCACACTCAATATTAGGTGGTAATTGTGTGTTTTCAGTTGCTGCATTTTGTTTTATATCCGATGTAACAAATACTAAAACAAGGCCCTACAGGTAAATTATTTATATTATTAGATAAAATAAAATATTATTAATATTATTTTTGCAATTTGTAGAATGATTTCATTGGAAGCGTTTTTATCAATTGGTCTTATGGTCGGTTCATTACTCTCTAGCTTTGTGTATGCTGCCACAAATGCCACCTTCACATTTTCCCTATCGGGTGTTTTGATGAGTTTAGCGACTGCTTACATAGCATTGAGTGTACCTGAAAGTTTGAAATTTAATTTCAAAGAAACTGAATCAAATGCAGTGCAAAAGTGTTGCAACGATCTTCCCTTGAAATTCACAACATTACCGAATACATTGGAAGTAACGCCAGATAGCAGCGAGAACGAAAAGAAAAATATTGATAAGGAGAATTTTCACGATATTGACCTACGAAAAGATAGCGAAGCACCATTAGAAAATAATACTTCGGAGGAGAAGAATAAAGTTCATGAGGAAACGGCGAAAACTGCTGGTTTGTTTAGTTACATACATGTCAAGGATATGTGGATTACATGCTTTAAAGCACGACCTTATTATGATCGCAGTATTATTTTATTGGTTACCGGCACTATGTTTTTGGCTATTTTCGTTTTGGACGGTGCAATGACAGTGTTCTATTTATTTGTACGAGAAAAATTTCAATGGACAGTGAGAGAATTTACATTCTATGAAACTGTAAGCCACGTTACATCGGTGTTTGGTGCATTAATTGGATTTTTAATAATGCGAAAGGTATTCTTGTTACATATATTGTAGTTTTTATATAAATATCTTAAACATATTTATTTATTGTAGGTTTTTAATTTATCAGTGGTAACTTTAGCGTTAATTGCTTTCTTCAGTGATATTATTCGCAATGTTATACAAGGTGTAGCAACTGAAGCATGGCACTTATATATAGCAATTGCTGCTGGAGCTTTGAAGGCTGTTGGAGGTCCAATGTGTCGTACAATTGTTTCCAATATTGTACCTGCCACCGATTTAGGTATACATTCTTACAATTAATCAACTATATTAATAAAAATATTTTAATTTTAGGTAAAATCTTCTCAATCAAAAATATCTTACAGTCAATTGCTCCATTTTTAGCAGCTCCTTTATACACAATTATATATAAAGCATCTTTAACAGCATTCTCAGGTTTATTCAATATAATCAGCGCGATATTGTATTTCATTGCATTTATATTTTTATTGTGAGTGTTATTCATACTCTATTCATATCTGTGTAAGTGGAATTTATTAATCCAATTCTCGTTTTAGATTTGTTTTACGTTTTAAATTTATTAACAAAGAACATTATGGTCAAATATTAAAGTAGTTCGTCACCGTAGATGTCACC
Organism: Bellardia bayeri; assembly: GCA_950370525.1. Taxonomy (NCBI): domain Eukaryota; kingdom Metazoa; phylum Arthropoda; class Insecta; order Diptera; family Calliphoridae; genus Bellardia; species Bellardia bayeri. The sequence goes on along the minus strand of OX493268.1, from coordinate 89,342,860 downwards.
GTTACACGTCTGTTATTTAATAATTTTTATTTAATTGCTGTTAGTCAAATGATTTGAATGCTATACATTAAATAAATAATGCAAATAATAAACAAAAACTCAATAAACTCGCATCGAAAACACTAAAATTACTTTCTTAAAACCAGGTTTTGCAATTATCTTCATTTAAATTTATTAGAAATGTCCTACATAAATTGTGTTTTATTATAAACTAATACACATCATCAATGGTTAAATAGAAACATGTATGTGTATGTGCGTATGTTAGTTATAAATTATAGTTTATTATCAAAGGAGGTATTTGATATCACTAATTTCTTAAATCAGAAAATTTTACTAATATTTACACCCAATATTAATATATACAAATTTTATAGTTTTATAACAATTAACTACCAATTGCTTGATAAGTAGCAGTTTGTCCCATGGATTTCTGAATGCCGTAAATTGTCCTGTAAAAGAATTAAAACATTTAGATAACGTAGAATGAATTTGCTTGCAGATCGTTTAAAATACTTACGATATCAAAGTAAAACATAATAGATATAAACCAGCACTTATGAAATTAAATAAACCCGGGTAATATACAAACGTAGCATTATATACTAATGTATACAATGGAGCTGCTATTAATGGCGATAACGACTCCATTGAAGTAGTCAAAGCAAATATTTTACCTAAACAATTTAAATTTTAGATGAATATTAATGTTGTATAGCCTTTGTCAGCTACTCACCAACTTCCGTAGATGGCGCCACATGAGATAATATTGCCCTAGACATTGGTCCCATTATGCCCCTCATAAAACCAAAGCATAAACCTAAATATAGTTGCCACCAATATATTGCCGTGGCTCTTACCGTACTCTCCAAAACACAACTGGCCAAAGAAATCATTGTCATCGATACAATTGAAAATTTTAAGATCTAAAGGCAAGGACAACATATGATTGCTTTTTGTAATGCCAATGTCAAACAGAGTGAACTTACCCTTCGCAAAATGAACATGCCTAGTATACTACCAATTATTTGTACAACAATTCGTGCCGCATTAAACATACTGAAATCTTTTAAAGTCCATTCAAATTCTTTGCGAACGAACAAGTATGTCACATTAGAATCACCCTCTGCAAAGCAAGATAATTATTATCCATAAATTATTATTTATGTAGGTTTATGTATATCTTACCCATAGTAAATATAGCTACAGTTAAAGCGATCATAGTTAACCAAATAATAATGCGATCAAAGTTAGGTCTTCTCTTTAGGCAAGTTTGCACCAAATCTTTTACCAAATCAAAACGGAAAAATTCTCGTATTTTAGACTATGTGGTAGAAAGAATAAAAAGAGAAGAAAGAGTATTAATATTGACACTTGAACTTTTGTAAAGTTGTGAACTTACTCCTGCGTGTATTTGTTCCGGTTTCAAACTTTCTACAACGAATATAATTACATAAATTAAAGCCAATAACATTAGGCAGGACGATATTATAAACACTGTAACTGCATCGGTTGCTGCATATAAATATCCACTAGCAACATTTCCCAGCATCATGCCGGCACATAGAGAAGCTTCATTTAAAACCATTCTACAAAATAAAAGCCCAGTACAAATATATATCTTAATTTATTAAAATTATGTTTACCTTAAGGCCCTGGTTTTTTCATTCGCCACATCAGATATATAACAATATATACCAGTTATTAAAGCACATGTACCCCCACTCAGTACAGAGGGTACGGAACATAACAAAAATACCCAAGGGCTTATAGAAATTTTTGTCGATATGTAAGTTAAACTTGCCAAAATTATAGAACCCACCAAGTAGCCTTTAAGTATAATATTATATAATTTGGGAATATATGAATTTATTAGCATTTTACCAGTGAATGTTGTCAAAACAATAGGTCTGCGTCCAAACTTATCCGACCAGGGCCCTATAAACAAACTGACAATTGCAGGTATAATGCTCTCTAATAATGAACGTGCCATTAGGATTTTCGCCACATACGGTTGTACTTCAATTTCAATGTGCTTAGTTATGTTAAAAAAATAGATATAATTACAAATAGATATTAAAATCGATTATATACATGTACATTGCGCGATATTGTCAACAAATTAAATAGTTAACAATTATCTGTTATTTAAGTAAAATTTCTATAATGAATCATCAAATTTATTTTTTCGCCTCACTTAATTGGCACTTAAAATGTATTTGTGCTTGTGTTTAATTTTTTACTCAAACTACATTGGCCTTAAATTAGTTTCCACACTTACACTTACAAACTGTTTTAATAAAACAAATAAAATTAATGATATCTTAAAGAATATGTATATAAAATGAGTTTATAGATTGCACTGAATTCTTTTATAAAAATAAGATTTTAATTTTTTAGTTAAAGTAATTGCAAATATGAAATTTTTAATTATGAAAGTGATCAATGTCATAAAAACTAATTAAATTACATATGCTCTTTTGAATTAGACTACTAACATAATCATTGACATGCCCATGCCTACATATAGTATACATATGTACATTTAGAAGACGATGTAAATGACCTACATACATAGTACATTTGCTTATTTTTGTTGTTCTAATGCAAGTGATAAGAACTAAACGATTAAATGTAAATAATAATAAGAGGAACAATACATTCATATGTACGAGTATATTATATCAAGTGTACGCCCTGATTTTTGCTTTTGTTTTAAATTTAACTATAAAGATAATAATAATAATCCGTCACAGCTGCAATTTTAGAACAATGTAAGTAAGATTCGACTTTTGGAACATGCAAAAATGTGTTGTTTTCAATACGTAGAAATATTTAACGTTTTGCTTATTAAAACATCTGGATTATAATTACATATTAATATTAATCTGGTAAACCTCTATTGGTAAAATTTGATTATTAGAAAATTGATAGCACAATTAATTCAGTTTAAGACGACCCAGAAATTATTTTTATACCTATACCATTTTAGCTAAAATGTTTTCATACAATTATAATTTGGTGCTGTTTGAGATTATTTCGCTTTTTAATTATAGTAGCTATTAACAATTTCATGTTAAGCACATACCTTATTCTTTTAATTTTTAAAATTTTATATTGATTAGGACTTTGGAAAGCCTTATCATATGTGTAATAAAATGTGTACTTACTCGAACTTCTTCAGATTCAGGTTTAACTCCCAAGAGCGGCTGGCATACTGTATTATTATAGTGTTTAATATAAATGCATGTTTGATACAACAATTGGTTTTGATATACTGTGGCTGTAATAAAAAAATATTTATAAATATGTGCAAATTTTGTGTAATTTAACAATGAACTTTAGAAGCTACTTACTAGACAAATACATGGACAAGAAAACCAAAAAAACTGCGGGCTCCAAAATGAACCAACGATGTTTTACCTTACAATTTGGTAGAGTAGAATATGAATTGATATTAGTTTCGCCCTCATCATTGTTATTTGTGACAGTTGTTGTCTGGGAGGTAGAAGCGGCATCAATATTTTGTGCTTTATCCTCGTCCGCGTCTATGGGATCGTAAAGTCTTTCTTCATCATTTGACATAGCTTTTATAATTTAGTTTAACTATTAATTAATGTTTACAATACGTAATATTTATTTATTTAAACAAAGAAATGTCAGTTTTTAGCAATTCATACTTGTTGAACTTTCATGTAAAACTATTTCCGATTTTTTTTCTATTTTGTTGTTTGATGTTTCTTTTTATTAATTTTTAGAGAATACTAATACGTACTTCTTTTTATTGTATTTATTATTGTTGTACGCAATGTAATAAATTGTTAAAAATTATTAAGCAGCTGCTTTGCAAATTTCCGTTTCCCAGTAATTGTTTACCAAACTGAAGTGTTTTTGTTTTTATTGTCATAAAAACAATTATTTGACGATCATAACTAGAAAATATTCATTTATAAAAGCTTTTGGTATGATTCAACAACAACAAAAACAATGGGTGAAACAAGTTTTTGATGTTTTTCGTTCTTAATAATAATAAACTTTCACTGGCGATATATCTATACAGTCACACTGTTTTATATTCCATTAAGTTAAAAAACATTCACATAGTTGTCTAAACATTTAATAAAAGGAACACTAATCTTTTTTGATTTTTTATTAATTGTATATATTTTGCAATACATGAGTTTTAAAAATGGTTTAAAAGCTTTTACTTCAATTCTTATATGGAATCATAATCGTAGTCAGCTGTTTACATTGTTGCTTTTTTACAATCGTGTGCCAAGATATCGTCGACAAGTTATAATTTATTTAAGGTATATAATAACCAGAAAAGTCAAATACGGGGGAAAAATTCAGAAATATTGGGAATTTTCAAGTAAGCTTCTAAAAAAGCGTCGATTTTGGGATTTCAAAAGAGAAATTTATTAATAGAGATATGCCAAAATCAAAAATTAAATTACTTAATGGTAACACAAAAATTGTTAACTTCGACTAATGTATTGCTTTATTCGAACTAAGTAAATAGTTTCAAACAAATATAAAACAATGAAATTAAATTTTATATCTTCCCGATTATCTTGTCACGACCTTATATCCATAGATAATGTAATCTTTAATTTAATATGGTGCTAAATTTTTTTTTTCTTTTTTGTTAAAAACTCAATCAAATTGGAATATATATTTATGATTCAATTCCCCTTTTTTTCATCTCATCACATCTTCATGTTTATTTGGGTGCCCCGATAGACATCCAGGCGAGAAACTTAAGACATTCCGCCTATCGTAATTACTTAAGAGAAACCAGTAAAAAATGTTGTTCTAAGTAAAAACAAGGGGTTAAGGATACCACCCCTTGTTTTTAATAACGCTTTCCAGGCGCCTAGGCATACTCTCGACGAAGTTTTTCTTAAATTCACTTGGAATATTTGTCTTTGTTGGCGCTCGATTTTTTCACCACGTTTTTAAATTCACAAGCAAGCAAAAAAATTATCGGCCAGACGGTGGCCTTTTTTCCTTCACCTCCGCCCCGCCCTAATCAGTTTTCCGTTCGTCTGTCCCACTATTTTTTTCTTTCATTTTCTTTTCTTCTTCCTTTTACCCTCTCCTGTCGTAGTCGGCGTCATTAATACTTGCTGTGCGTTGATTTTGAGATTAAAAAGAAAACTGGGCTTGTTGTTTTATTTTTGAGAACTTTAAAAAAAGAATACGGGAATTTTTGCAAAAAATTGTGTCACCAAAAAGGTGCGCCCTCTATTGTCTGCTGGGTTCAGTTCAGTTATGCAGTTCCGTGATGCCATCTTTGTTGTTTTCTCTACTAAGAATGCAACCCTGTCAGTTGGTCACAGGTTGGTCTGTGCAATCGAGACTCGTTCATACCAATCACATGACACTGTCATATGCAATAAGAAAAATTTTCATTATTTGACAGTGGACAACGACGGCGTATTTTCATATGGAATAGTGGAAATTTGATTTATTTAAAAATTTTTTAACTTTCCATTACTTTTTAAGCCTAATTTTGTTGTTGATTTCATTTTAATTTTTTACACAATTATTGTTTGCCAGGAGAAAAATTGAAAAAGCTGAAGTGAAACAAAGGAAAAAATGCAGGCCATAAGATCGTTGATATTGACGTTGTGTGTCATCAGTTTGGCATTTGCGGAACATTCACCAGTATTTCTATGGGGCGCCAACAGGTACATATGTTTTGAAGAATATTCTAACTGTTAGAATATGTAAAATGTGTAATTAATTCTTTAAATATTAAGTGAGGCTAAACCTTCATTGGCTACTGTCCCTGGCGACGAATTTACCAAACTCGTGACTCCTCTTTTAGCTAAAAAGGCCTTGATTGTCTTTATGGAAAAAGACGTAAGTTGTTAAAATTAATAATTCAAATCTGATTAAGTTGGGTAATGAAATTATTTGTAGTTGACAAACAAGGATTTCTTATGCTCTACTGATAGAAAATCGTGCTATGCTCGATTACAAGGTGTGAGTGATAAAACTTATTATGCCGCTGTCGAAAATCCCGTGGAGTCCTTAAAATCTATCAATGGAGAACATGAATACAATTCCGTTGATGCTTCTGGTAAATTTTCTAAACCTTTGGAAACTGCCGCTGGTAAAATCAACTTTGTAAAATTCGATGATGAACAATCTGTCCTACGTGGGTCGAATTTGCAATTGCATGGTAGGTGAAGAGATTGACAATAGTTGAGTGATATTAAATATATTTTTATTTTAGATTCTATTATAGCGTCTGTTACTTCCCAGCTTGGTGATAATGCTTTCTTTTTATATACGTCATCCCCATCTGAATCTTTGGTTAAACGCCAACGTCGCGAAACGACAGATAACTCCCAAGGTTACGTGTTCCGTGATGGCGCTAACTTTTTGCTTTATTTTACTTCATTGCGCATAATTGACACTAAAACCGTCACTGTTTTAGATATCAAAACTATGACTGTTAAGGCTGATAACGCAACTGAAATGTCGGTTACCTTAACACCAACAACTGGCTCTCCCTTAACTTTTGATGTAACACTTGCTGGTGGTTATTTCTTCATGAATAAAGTAATGTACAATAACGTTAAGTTCCTCAGTTCGGAAGTGTATGCCCCAACCGATTTTTCATACTTTTGCGGAAACTTGACCTTAATTAATATTCCCACTGTTAATGAACCGGCATATACTTTAAAGTGGAATTCTTTACAATTCCAAGCACCTTTCGGCAAAACCAAAAATACCACTTTTGTATTTGGTGATGCTTGGCATTGTGTTGGCTTCTTCACAGGTGGTATTTTGTCTGGTCTTTTGATTGTTGCCCTTCTGCTAACAATTACATTCATAGGCGTTTGCTGGATGATGGATATTAATACAATGGATCGATTCGATGATCCTAAGGGAAAAACAATTACTATAAACGCTAGCGATTAAAAAATTCTACATATTTACAACTAAATGTTATATGTATAAATATTTTTTCTAATTGCATCCAATCTTAAAATTCATTCCCTGATTTTAGTTATACATAATTTTTTGTTTTTGAATTATCTCTTAAAAATTACAAGTAAATTTAAAGTGAGTGTGTGGTGTTAAATGAATAAATAATATCAGCCAACAATTTTTCTTTGCTTGGGTTAGTTCAGCATCCATATTCAAGTTCAGGAAAATTGCTGCCTTTTTGTTGTGTATTTTATTTTAATTTTTTTTTTCTTTATACTATAAAAATTATTTCACGTGTGCTACAAAAGTTTCGAAAATTTGCACAAATTAACAGACTGTGTTTTGTGGTTGTGTACTTGATTATCGATGAAAAGTTTCGTATTTTATAAACGTATTGTAAAACTTATGTATTTTTTATATACCCTTTATTGTAGACAGTTTAAAGTTTGTCAATAAAATGTTTATTATCTTGTTTGTTAAATTCCAGGTTTTATTTTTAATATAGAATGCATTCTTTTTTATTTCTTCTAAAGTTTATAAAAAAAATGATATATTATTGTATGTGGTGGTACACATAGATCTTACAAATGTTGGTTAAAAATATTGTAAAGTATAGACAAAGCATAACAAAATATATTTCTAGACTATACAGAAACAATACTTCTAAATATGATATCGTCAGAAGAAATTTCTTAACAAAATTGGTGATGAAGAATACTACTAAGATACGAATATTAGCAATTGCTGGTAATGTAATTACACTTGGATTCCAGTAAAAATAGTTATTGGAATGAACAAAAAATAACTCCTCTTTTTAAACTGATATATTATCGCATTAAAAATGGTTTGCTTTGATAATTTCCTTCTTCAGTACATTAATAATAGCTAATATAATAGTAGTAATAATAGTATTTTGTACACATTTTTCGGATTTGAACAAAATATTTTAAGTATTACAGTTCCAAATCTAGAGAATTTATAGTAAAATTAATCTGAAAATAATGCGTTTATTGTTTTTATTCATATATAAAATTGTAAAAAAAAAACAAATAAAAATAAAATGTTTTTTTTTTGCAATTAATTTGCTTCTTAATAAATGTGACCTTATTACCCCTATCGTTAATAAAAATTCCACATGAAATTTGTTCCCTTTTCACATTTTCCTATTAAAATTCAATGTTAAAAAATAAAAGGGAACAAATTTCATGTGGAATTTTTATTCACGATAGAGGTGATTAGTATTTTGCTTTTTTTTAATTCCTGGGGTTATTGTGTATTTCGGTTCGAAAGCAAACGTTTTTGAAATAAAATGTAAGAAGTATGTATACAAATTCGAACGATTAACCCTGTTAATTTTAGATTTTTTTTCACGGATTTTTTTATTTTGTTAAAAGGATTCTTATTATGCATATTCCAATAGTTATTAGTAATAATTTTGTTTTTATTTCCCTCGGTTGTAAAGGCCTTTGTGTTAAACCTGCCGAAAGAAAAATAATTAAAAAACACATTTCCGAAAAAAAATTATTTTATACCTAAGATACAGTTAATAACTAAAGCTGTGTATTTGAAATAAATTGCATGTTAAAAATTACATATACATATCTATATTTCTTTGTGGAACCACTTTTTTGTACTGGAGTTACGAAACAACACCATCTCCATTGGCAGAAACCTTACTTATATTTAAGACTTCATTTGCCTTTCACGTCGCCCATCCGAACCAAAAATGTTGCATTTGCTTTCGTCATAGAATATATCATATTGCCGTCGCGTAAAATTGTTATTGTTATGGATCTAATCGAATCCGAAATAAATGGTTTTTACTTTGATGAACGACCATGGCTCTCAGCACCCTACGGTTTTCCATGGGTATTAGTATTTCCTGCCCTGCATTCAACGTTTTAAGTTACCCATTCCGTGGTAATTTTAAATGCTTCCGCGAAAAGATCAATTTATTAAATTGCTTATTCATCATTTAAATCATCTAATAAACACATCATTTCTTTTTTTAATTTTTTCGACCTCGTAGTAAAGCTGTAAATTACAGCTTTTTCTTTAAACTTTTGAAATTATTTTCATTTCAGCCATTTTTTCCTTAAGTAACTTAAGCCAATAATCATTTGGCCTTAAAAAATAGGCAAAGAAGAAAAGAAAAATTAGAAAGCAAAATAATTGATATTAAAAAAATCAATCAAAAAAATATGCAGTTATGAGCAAAATATGCCAACAAATCAATGCTAAAAATTTTAAAATTGTATGATTCGGATAAATAACTTACTCATATGTTTTTTTTTTGGTTGCCTTGCTAATAATAATTAGAGAATACATAGCACGTATCCTTTTAACAAAAAAAAAATAAAAAAATCCAAGAACAATTAAGAAAAACCATCCAAAAAATTTACTGCAACTCCAAAAAGTCAACAAGCTTTTGCAATTTGTGGTGAAATTAATAAAATGCAACTTATTAAAAAAATAATTTTCAAATTAATGAACAATAATTAATTATACAAGGTGTGTGCAAATCGGCAACAAATACAACACAATACAGAAACAAGGCATTTTGTTTGTGTAAAATAATGTACTACTGTCAAAAACACTTGAAAAAGTATTACTTTTGACATATGTAAGTAAATTGTAAACAAAGTCAGTCAGCTGTGCCACTGCACTCATCTTGTATAGTTACACAATGATATTGTGTGTTCAAGATGTGCATAAAATTAAAAAATAAAAAAAAACAAATACAATGTATGTATAAACAAAATATTTTTAAAGTTTTTTATTCCACTTTTAACATTTTGGTTTTCGTATTTCTGAAGGTTGACTTACCAAGACATAAACTTGCAAAATATATACCAAATTGATCCAAATAAACTATTTTCTTATTCTCTTGAAAATTTGTTAGAACATGTAGGAATTCAAACCATATGATATGATTTAAAAAAAAATGAAAATGTTTTAAACTTATAAATAAAAAAATATATGTACATACATATGTAAGTAAATCTATCTATCTATATGTATATATAAAAATTAAATGCTCCATGTATGTAATGGCATCACGTGAGAACGTCTGAAGCGATTTGGTTGATTTTTTTTATTCGATTCGAAATTCTCAGGAGATGGTTTGTAAAGAAAATAATTCTTAGTCTATATCTATATATATAGATTAATTTTTTTTTATTCTATTCAAAATTTTCAGGAGATGGTTTTTAAAAGAAAAAATTAAAAAATTCCTTGTAAAACTCGGAAATAAGTTTTTAATATATTGCCTCCTTTTCACTTCTCATTTTTTTACTCAATAAGAGACATTTTTTGAAGAAACTTGAAGAACTGACACTAAAGCCTCTTTTTCAATTCTCATTTTTTAAGTATGAGAAAATTTTAGCAAAACTCAATAACTAAATTTTAATGCCTCCTTTTTACTTCTCATTTTTCTTAATAAGCAAAATTTTTTGAAGAATTTGGAAGAGCTAACAACACTGCCTCCTTTTCACACTCAATTGTTTTACTTAACCTACGATTAAACTTTAGAAAGTTCCTAATGAGTGATATATGTATGTGTTTGCTCTGTGATATAATTAGTCGTGTTTGATAATATTAAAAGTGAAAACTTTAATACACATATGTAAATTACCAGTGCTTTCAAACTTTTTGTATGATTTTATATAATTTTTGATATTGTTAACTATCCAGTTGAGTTTCTCAATTCATTGGACTTACCGCGGATGCCATTGCATGATGGTTAGATCAGTATTAGTTATGTTACGAAACCTGAATCAGCCAACACTATGCAATGGTACTAGATTAGTTGTTAAAACGCTGATGCCAAATACTATTAAAGCAAAGATAAATATAGGAAAGTTTAAAGGTGAAGAAGTGCTTAACCCCATTGTACCTATGAAACCAAGTGATCTACAATTTAATTTTAAACGCGTCCAATTTCCAGTTCGCCGATAAATAAATCTCAAGGATAATCTTTAAAAGTGTGTGGGTTAAATCTAGAATCCTAATGTTTTTCCCACGGTAAATTGTATGTTGCGTGCTGGAGAGTCGGTACACCTTCACGACTATTTATTTTCTGTCCCAATAGAACAACAAAAAACATTGTTTACCATCAGGCTTTAAAATTAATATTTTTTTTGTTTTTTAATTAATAATTGTTTCAATTGTTGTTGCATATAATAATAATCGAATTTTGAAGAAACTTTTTAAGCAATAAATTGTTACAAATTTTTGTTATTTTTTCTTTTACTGAAATTTGTGTGTCTTAATTATACCCTTCACCTTCATGAGAAGGGTTTATGTATATAAGTTTGTCATTCCGTTTGTAATTTCCACAATATAATTTTCCGACCCTATAAAGTATATATATTCTGGATCCTTATAGATAGCGGAGTCTATTAACCAAGTCCGTCTGTCTGTCTGTCTGTTTGTTGAAATCAATTTTCTGAAGTCCCCAGATATCTTCGGGATCCAAATCTTCAATAATTCTGTCAGACATGCTTTCGAGAAGTTTGCTATTTAAAATCAACAAAATCCGTCCATAAATAACGGAGATATGAGCAAAAATCCGAGACAATCTCTAAAAATTTCATCAAAAAAACTAAGTGTATTAATATTGTTACGAATAATTTCATCAACAGATGGCGTTGATCAAACAAAGTATATTAATATTGTTAAGAACAAATTCATCAACATATGGCGTGTTTATCTACATAATTATGCATAATAAAATTATGCATCCACAACAAAGGTGAAGGGTATATAAGATTCGGCATAGCCGAATATAGCACTCTTACTTGTTTTTAACTCTATATGAAATACAAATCATTATTAGTAAATATCGAGCGAAGTCGGGGCGGGGCGGTCAGCTAGTTAATAATAAAAATGGTTACATAATGTCCCAATGACCGTTTTTTTTTTATTGTAATAAATATACATTTTTTAAAGATTGGGATTTGTTTCATAATTATTTTATTGAGTTATTTAATTTTTTACAATCACATTTTTTCTAATTAGCATTTTTAATAACAATCTGTTGTTTTTTAGTGTGTTTATCGAATTTTAGAGACATTATTAATATATAATAAGAGTAATATAATTATTTACATAGAGAACCTCAAGAAAATATAGCAAGTCATTTTATTTTTACAATAGTTATAGAAAGAAAGTTCTTAAACATAAATACAGAACATTCATCATTAATTAGTATAAACTAATTTGGTTTTATATGGAAAGATACCTGATATTGCACGCTATTGCTAAAAGTTAGCTTTTGTAAAGTGTATTCAAGTTTTTGCTACTATTTAGAACGTAAATTATCCGCGTACAATTTATTGTTAATCTTTAATTTGTCGTTCAAGTTTAATATGTATGTATTATCCAATAATCCAATCATATAAATTTATAAACCCAATATAAAGAATCTTATTAAGTAAAACATTATCATTATAATATTGCTGACTTAATGCAATGTCGTTACAACTCAAAATGTTTGAATTGTAAAGAGATATTATTTTTCGATAAACCTGTAACTTTTGAATAATTCCAAGATATTATAGTTTTATTAAGAATTTCGTGTCAAATAATCTGTGATATAGAGATCAAGAAATTTATTGTTAGGTCGTAAGTTTCTAATTTGGCGTCAAGTTTACACAATTTATAAGCTCGCACTTACCTATAAATTGTATAAAATGTTACATATTTGGTACCAAATTCAAAATATTTAGTCAAATTTGAAATTAAACGAATCAAATATGGAATTCTCTTCGTGAATTTAAGATGTTAAGTCAAAAAATGTAAAAATCTGAAAAACTACCAACACTACGTAGAACAAATATTGTTATGATTTTTTTTTATTTTAATTCCCAGCTTCTAAATATTTACATATGTATATATGTACATATATTATTTTTAATGTACATATTTATATACATATACATACATATGTATATAAAAATAGTACATGTCTATGCATACGAGTATACATATGTACATATATGAATATAATTAAGTTTTTATTGCTGACAAAATTACTTTTGATTGTTTTGGAACTGCTATTTACCTCCTGAAATGACATGTTTCGATATTATAACATACATATGTACGTATTATCCGACTGACAAAAGAAATGAGTTGTGACTCAGTTGCCGTTCGTAGGATTTCCGAAAAAGATGTAAAATTGATTATTGAATTTTTAAATTTGAATTATTGTTAACGAATTAGGTTCTAATTGCATTTCTCTGTATAGTTGAATGTCGCGACAGAATTATTTTGTTGGTCATACAACAAATTCGAAATAATCTTCAATATCGGGACTTAGTAATATATAGTATTGATTTTGTTTTGAAAAAAGGCGGTGCAGTAGGATGAGGAGGAGAAGGAGGAGGAAAAAGAGGTGTAGCAAATTATTACTTATTTTAATTATCTTGTGCTTCAAAGACAAACAGCTATACTTGTGTGTGTGTGTTTTTTTTTTTTTTTTGATTTAAAGTTTTGTTTTTAAATTAGATTGTTTCAACATTTAATATTTCTTATACATATTATATATGTAAATATGTATAGTATGTATGTAAATATGTATGTATTTCTTAATTTTTTTTCGGTAAATATAATTTAACAACTTTAGCTTTTGGAATTTATACAATTGTAGTAATAAAACTAACATAAACTAATTCGGCATCTTATCGATCAAGATGAACCGTCGCACTACATGTTTAAACAACTATTTCTTGGAATGTTGGTGTATACGACGATGATCGATTATTTCTGAAGATTCCATTAGTTCGGTAATTTTTATCAGCTACACTTCTTCATAACTACGACACTTGGGTACTGGACCAGACCAATTACCATCCGGTTGACATTTTGGACGCTCTGGTGGTCCATTTTCACTATACTGCACGTAACCGGGCCTACACTGGACACTGATGTAATCACCAGAGTCATAGTTAAATTTCAACGGCGCTAATAAGCCATTAGGTGGATCACCAGGATATGGACATTGGGATTTACCTAAATCAAAAAAGGTACATTATACTTAAAATGTTGATGGATTCTGGTTTCAACATCCGGTTCGCCTGAAATCCCATATACAACGCGGATCGATACATCTATTTTAAATTTCATTCAAACCGTGTTGTATACGAGAATGATCCGTGCATTCACACTGGAACGCATATAAATATACATATATATTTATATAGTATATATTTAGTTTTTTTTTTCTTTAATACTAATTAATATATAGAAATATGTATCATAAACCAATGTAAATATTTTATTAAATGAATAATATTTGGAGAAGCGATGACAATGATATTCATATATACTCGTACATATGTATGTATGTATAGCAAGTACAATACATATAAATTGTCTCACTTACTCTAATTTTCTCTATTGTTTGAATGAGTAATTAACGACTGAGCACTTACCCATTCAGTGAGGGATTGGTGTGCTTGCAGTTGTTGCTGTTGTATATGTATGTTTGTATGTATGTACATATACATACATATATGTGTGAATATGTTTTTAAATCTACTTACAGAATGGTGGAGGATGTGACCACAAACCACTTTCTGTGCAAATGATACTAGGCTCACCGACTAGCGTATGGCCCTCGTTGCAGCTGAAAGTGATTAAAGCGCCTACTGTAAGACGTCGTTGATTTATATTTGTACCACCTATACGACCATTTAATGGTGGAATGGGTGTTGGGCATTGAATTGCTGTAGTTGGATGCGGGAATATGAAGAGATAAAGAATAATAATATACATAAGTAAAGTAAATATTTAGATATAAGATTTTATGTTCATCGTGACCAACCTCTACATCTTGGGACTGGGCCACTCCACACGCCCGTCGGATCACATTCCAAACCCGGTGGACCGGTCAATTTGAAGCCCCACTGGCATTTGAACACCGCCCGCCCCCAAGCAGATGTATTCAGTTCGACTAAACTCAAGTGCGGATCATCTAAAATCAAACGTGGACATTGTACAGCTTGACAAGTTGGTGGCGGCGATGACCAATTACCGGAAGCTAAACAAGTTGCATTTGCAATGCCATCGACTCGAAAGCCTGGTGGGCAACGATACATTGCACGCTGACCAAGCTTATCGCCTTCCAATCGTAAGCTGAGCGGTAGCGCCGGTTCTGGAAGCTGCGGGCAAGTGGAAGTGGCCATTATTATAGCAACACTATTTGTCAGTCCGCGCGGTGAAGTGCAAGTAAATGTTCCCGAATCTCCATTTCCCATATATTTAATTGTTAGCCGATACCGAAAATTTTTATCCTCATTAGACCATCCTAAATAGTGCACAGAAATGTTAATGAAAACTTTATATAACTTTAATAGACTCCCAGAGCATCTTTACCTGTTTCGTACTGCATGTTCCATCTGGTCCAACTCCAATCTGGAATGCCTCTTGCTCGAGGATAAATACAGTCAAGCAATATGGTGCTATTTGGCAAAACAGCTAATATTCCTGATGGCTCAAAAGATCCCGACCCATTAAGTATTCTATATTTAATGGATGGGGCGCTGTCATCCGAAAAATTCGTCAACAAAGTTGTCGGTACACACGATGGCATACGTGGAGCCCACAATCCATTCGAGCACAATACTCTTGATTCTCCCAACAGCTTGTACATACCCAGATCCTTACACCTTGCCTGCAGCGAATGCCCATGAGGCAGATCCCAGCCCACATTCTAGTAAAAATCATTATTTCAACGCCAGTAACATTATTCAATTTTAATGATTGTCAAGTGATTTGTATTCGTATGATATCAGAGATATTATAGAATTCGAACATACATATACATATGAAAATATGTATACCATGCGTTAATGTGCGTGTGTATGGCAATTTTATTAAAAATAGTGGTGAGATATCGTTAAAGATATAAAAAATACAAAAAGACAAACACAAACAGAATAGCAACAGAAGTACAGAAATTCACAAAATTCAGACGATGAAGTTACATTTGCATTCACATGTATAGATTTAGACCAATGGATCCGAGAGAACAAGTATAGAAAGAAAAGGAGATAAAGGAGAAAGACACAAAATAGATTATATTGCGGTTAAGCGTGCATAGTTAATACTTTTGCTGAACTGAATAGTGAATTGTGAATAGTTGAGAGTGAGATTTGACAAAATACAAGTATCGTGTCCTTTTTCAAAGTTCTAATGTTGTGGTTTAAATAATAAATACTTATGTATGTACGTACATATGTACGAGTACGTATGTACATATGTATGTATGTGTGTAGTATATCTATGTATGTATGCATGTTCTATCTTGTGTTGCGCTGTATTGTGTATGTATGTGTAAACGTTAAAACAGTGGCATTTTCTAAAGTCCTTCCTAATTACTCCCTTGTTATCCTAAAACAAGTTTATAGGTATAGGTATGTATGCAGCTCATTAAGAGTCAGTGTACAAAGTTGTTATCATATGATTAAGGATATTTTTTGTTTACCTTTTTGTTTTTTTTTTTTTTTAAATTCAAAGGATCTCGGTTCGGAAAATTTCATGAAAAAATTTAAATATTTGCTAAAAGACATTTTAACTTTTTTACTAGTGAATTTATACAATTATAAATATTTTTATAATTCACATTATGCACTCAAATTCAATATTATAGGTATAAAAAATAAAGTTTTGGTATAATTATCTTTTCCATAAACTGACTTTTTATGAAAAATTCAAAATATTCAAAATCTTTGCTATTTTGGTTCTAATTTCTAATTTGCTAGAATCTATACTAATATACTAATTATCACAAATAAAAGAATACTAATTTTAAATGAAAATTCTACAGTATAATATGTATGTATGTGTTTCAATGTACGAATATCCCAGCATACCATTCTAGGGCGCTCCGAAAAAGGATTCAAAAAAGAGTCCAACAAAAGAGCATTTTCGGAGCGAAAGAAAAATTTGCTTGTTCTTATTCCTGAGTCGACACGCAGTATGACTCAGAAAATCCACTTAATTATGTGTGTACCAAAGCGTTGTTGTCCTGTTATTTGTGCGTTGAACAAAAAAAAACATAGCTGTACCACACAAGAATGATAAAAACAAGATTACACAGAGCCCAAAAAACCCCTTATAAAAGACTCTTCTGACATTATCTAAGAGCTCTTTCGGAGCCCAAAAAACTCTCATAAAAGACTCTTTTCTAACATTATCTAAGAGCTCTTTCTGACGGACCATTTTCGAATGTAATGACCGTCTTTTCTGAAGGGTTTCGGAGTAATTATGATTGTTTTTGGGCTCATAAAGAGCTTTAACGCTCCGAAAAAGGTGTCAGAAAGGACTCTTTTCTGACTCAAATGGTTTGCTGGGATGTACATATCTCAAAACAAAGAAATATGTATGTGTTTCACATTTTATTGGGTGTAAAACTATGTGAGTATTTTATTTTAATATACATATGTACATACATACATACATACATATGTATATATCTTTGTTTGATATTTATTTTGAAATCGTTAAAACAATTTTAATGGCGGATTTTCACGCCTAAAATATGTTTCACAAAAATCAAACTTTAGCATACAATTTTAAAAAGTTTTATTTATTTTCTCTTATAAACATATAACTGAAGACAATGTGAGTAAGTGTAATTCAGAAATATTTGGATATTGAAATTATGGGGCCGATTATCGTTCACAAAACTTAAATATTATGTTGTCTCGACAACAACACAAGTTCGAAGTTCATTTTTCATACGATTAAGCCGATAAGTGTTGTGAATCATAATCACAATTTACAACATACAACATCAAAATACTTAGTGTTGTGCACGGTAATCGGGGCCTATATTAAATTTGCAATTGCATATAAATCAGACCCATGTATGTATTATAATTAATATTACTTGAACGTTGTAGAGAATAAAATCTGTGATATAATTTTTTTTCAGTTTTTATTATTTTCCAACAAAAAAAAAAAAAAAATTATGCCGGCAAATGTATGGTTGATTCTTATTCATCTAACTTGATTTTATTATTGAACGTATTTATTTATATTGGTATTTGTTAATTGAATAGATGTTGATCTTTCTTCCTAATAAAACGTATTTAAACGCCACTGTTTTGATGAAGAGTAATGACCTTTTTCATTGACTGATTACATTTTTAATAATTAATATTAGTAAGTACATAGTAGTAATAATTATAGTTTATTTTTAATCAAAAGCAGCAATGTTTGTTTCGAAAAATTTAAATACAACTACAAAAATGCTAAACACTATGCATATGAATGTAAGTATGTTAGTATTTTGGGTGATAAATTTAAATTTAAAATGTTTTAAAGAATTGAGATTTATGTAAAGGTCCTATTTAAAGTTTTGAAAGGACCTTTATTAAACAACTCACAATTTGTGTATTTGAAATTAAATTCGATTTAACCGTACGATAACGACGAGCACGGGTGATGGGGTTCTGTAAAAAAGTTTAAAAAAGAAAAGGAAAAAATCAAAAAACAAAAACAAATTATACAATTTTATTTTCTTTTCAGAATTATCGGCCACTTTTTTTTATCAATAAATCAACAAGTTAAAATGTGTGTAACTCTACTACATATCTACTATAATTTCTAATCAGGAGTGTGAAACGCAATTCAATGTAATGGAGTAATGAAGACGTTTGCTATTTAAAAAATAATAGTTTAAATAGCTAAATGAGCTGCTTTTTTTATTTTATGTGTAAATAAGTTGTTTTAATATGTAGTATTTCACATATCTATCATGTACACACTACATTTATTTGTGCGAGTATGTATATTTATTTATTGTATATAGAATGTACTTATGTATGTATTTATAAGTATAAGTAAAAGGTGCATTACATATTTTAAATTCGTGTACATGTGAAAGAAAATTGTACGTGAGGGAGGAGGGAAAAATTGAGAGATAGAGAGAGAGAGAGAGAGAGAAGAAAGATTGATTGATTGATTGACTTACCACTGAAATATTACGATAACTCAACAATAAATATGGCGGTATTCTTTGAACGTGGCATGATTTGTATAACGGCTGAAATTTCACATTCCCATTTTCATCTAAAACAAGGTTTTCAGAATTATATTTTCGTCAAGGAATTTTCAATTATATAATTACGATTATAAGAACAAACAAAAAAAAAAACAAAAGAACAAAAGTTAAAGTGCTATATTTGGCTGAGCCGAATCTTATAATGTACCCTTCACCTTAGTATACTGTTTTTGGTTTAAAATATGTTAAGAAATCAGTGATTGCTTTTTACTTATATGTACATATCTTTATGATCCATTTATGATCCATTTCAATCAACTGACGGATAGACGTACTACATCATTATATCGGCTTTCCTTCTTATAAGTGTACAGAATTTTTGTACTTTTTACTCGTATGGTCGCAATTGAATTTTACAGAAATTATATACATACATACATACATACGTGTATATATGTGTATATGCATGTATAGCCTAATGGTGAAGGGTATAAAATAAATGTTATAATTGTTATATAAGTATATGTATGTAGATCTAAATATGTGTATGCATGTATGTGTGTATAGTGTATGTTTAAGTAAATATTTAGTAGATAAATAAATAAATAGTTGTTATATGATTTTTGATTCAAGGAGTATTATTTTATTGCAATTAATTGCTATTTGTTGCTACAATTATAAATTATTTGTGATGCACGTGATTCTACATTTGTTTAAATACTAATAAGAAGCATTACATGTTTGTGCGTGATTCTTACTTTTAATAGAATTATTTTTATAATTTTTGCTTGTTTTTTTTTTTAATTTTTATTTCTACAATATAAAAATGTTGTACAAATATGGAGTAAATAATATTATTGCGCTATTAATAATGTATCTGTCGCATTGTATCGTATGTAAGTATGAATAAGTGTTTTTGTTCTCAAATATCTATTGATACTATTGCTGATTGGCAGTAACTCTTTGTTTAATCAATAAAGTGCTCTTTTTTATACTTCTTTTCTTCGATTATTATGAATGTTTGTTATATTTATATTTTGTTGTATATTTGTTGTTTGAAACCAAACTCATCCATGATGTTTTTAATTCAAAGAGATGTGTTTAATGATGAGCTTTCGGTTCACTTACCCTCCTCATTTGTGGCACAAAGTGGGCCCACCCATTTGCCTTTAATGCATCGAATTTTACATAAGCGCCTGTCACCTAAAGGTCCTATTTCGCCGGGGAAACGTATTTCTGAAACTTCTGTAAATTGTTGTTGTATATCGATTTCATCTTCTTCTTCGTCTTCTTCATCAGAGTCCCCTTCATCAGTGTGTACAGGATAATGAGTACCCTCTTCATCAAAAATACCTAGTGCAAACCAGAGAATACATTTTTATTGCTCATTATATATGTATGTATATAAATACATACATACATATATACATCCATATACGAGTACATACATATGTATGTATATACAAAAATATGTAATTATTCATTTTGAATCAGTATGAATAAACATTACATATGTAGGTATGTATGTATGTACATTAGGGCCATAACAAAATTCTTGGCTAATACCACGGAGTGGCCAAGCATGTTTTAGTAATGAAAACACCTATCTTCCATTATTTTGCGAAAAAAAAACTCACGCAGGGAAGCAAATTTCTAAATCTTCCAAGAAATTTTTTTACAAAAATTTTTTATTATTTTTTTTTTTTGTATTTATACAATCAATATTCATGTAATCATAAACTTTACGTTTAATGTTCGCGATGATTTACACAGTGGATAAATATCTTGTAAAAACTTTTATTGTATGTATGTATATTGTGCAAAGCGAGAAAAACTTTTGTTGCAAAGGAATTGCAATTTTTCCGCTTTCATGGTGCTACCTTAGCGTTAGTAATTAACTTAACCGCGGGCTTTGTTGTCAATCTATTTAATTTTATTCCTTTCGGAGGTTGGTATTCAGATTCCTCGGATGTATAGTCCTCCTCATACTTGCATTTAATAACCGAATCTGCATCAGATATATCGTTCTTATCAATACCTAGGGCAAACTGAGGCTGTATATTTTTATCAGATCTTCTCACTACAGACCTTTCGCATAATTTTACAATATTAAATTTATCCCACAAAGTGTTCAATTCATTACAAATTATACCTTACCTTTCTTTTTTAATTTTTTGAAATAACCAGAGCATGGAATCTTCCAATTATAATTTTTTCGGTTGGTATTTTGCTAAATTTATATAATGGTTTGTCGACATCGGGAATATTTTTCTGAATTTTAACGCTATCTTGAAATTTGTTTAAAGACTTTGATCAGACTTTAAAATTTTTTTGGACATTTAAACCACTTTTCTTGAAAGACATCTTTTAATTCAAACATACAACAAAATTTAATAATATACACCATTTCCATGCTTTCTATGTAAATTAAATAAAAGTTTTTAAAATAAAAACTTTTACAACTTTTTCGTTTATTTTGTGATTTTTTTTTAATTTAGACTGAATTTTGATTGGAAATGATGTATTTTTTAAAACTCCTTTAAAAGATCATAGTCTAGGAATTTAATGATGGTATAATCGATGAAATTCGGATCATTGCTTATATTTTTATATCGCTTTAAACATAGAGTATTTTACTCAGGTTTTTACATACTCGTATAACAAATTTTGAACCGTGATGAATTGTAAACCGTAAGAAAATGTTTAAACCTAAAGCAGTGAATGAATTCCAAAATTGCATTTAAGTGATACGTATAGGAACACACAAATATCAGGTGTATATTTTTAAAATTTCCGTGAGATAAAAATAGTTGTTTTCAAACTTCAACTCGATCCCTTCGTGAACTTTTTTTAACGATCCGACTATACTATGCCGTTTTTGATACTTGCAAAAAGTGTTGAAAAGTTATTGCCCTAATATTTTGTTCACTTGTTCATCAAGAAATGACTGATGCAAAATTTAACCCATGCCGGTAATCGTTTAAAAGTTCTATGTATAATTGCGTGTACAATCACATACTACATATTTTTTGTATAGGTCAACTTCTAAAGTTAAGAAAACTTTCAAATATTTAAACATAGTTAAAAATCAAGTACTTAACCCATTTCTACCTTAATAAAAGGGAATATATAAAAATGTAAAATTAATAATTTAGGATAAATATGTAGAGTAAAGACTATATTGCATAAATTTGAGCTCAGCGTTTTAATTAATTTCGTATAAAATATCCAAAAATGTAGAATTTTAATTTGTTTTCATATTCACCCCTATCGTGAATAAAAATTCCACATGAAATTTGTTTCCTTTTATTTTTTTTTAGCATTGAATTTTAATAGGAAAAATGTGAAAAGGGATCAAATTTCATGTGGAATTAATTAAACTGTCCTAAAAGAAATTTTTTCAAGAACTTAGTTTTCTTATAATGAACTGTCAAACGTACTTTTCGTGAGCTAGAATAATCTATGTACCTATACATATGTATGTATGTGTGAATACTCATGTTAAAATATATATGTATAAGGGTACCGTACCTACATATATATTAACTAAGATCAATTGTTTTTATCTACCTACATATGTATGTATGTAACTAATGTGTATTTAATTTCATACCTTTATCTTTGCGACTTGTTGATTTTGAACTGGAATCGCCACCACCCTTGGGACGACTAAGAGCGCCGGTGGTTTTGCCTGATTTGCGCTTAACGCGCTGTAAAGCATCATTGTGGCTCATATTTGAGTACATTTGGGCATCATCCTCAACCTCTGTAGTTTGTTCCAATGGTGGTACGGTTTCATTGCCTTTAAGCGCATGCGTTCCAATCAATTTTACAGATAAATGATTACCATCATTTTCGTAATGATGTTGCTCATAAGGTTCATCTTGTAGGTCACGTCTTCTACGCGGATTTATACTTTTGACATCATTCAGTTCGTGACTATCGCCGCGACGTCTGTGATGATTTTTTACAAATTGTTTGAGTTTTGGTTTTTCTTCCAGTCCTGTACGCTTTTTCGCCATTGATGGATCACGTTTCGAACAGTGATGTTCAGTGCAATTTGACTTCTTGGGTTTCCTAACCTTTTGCTTCATTCTATACAATTTGAGCTTAAGGTGTTCGTTGGGGGATTGGGATTTTAGTATGTCGTCGATGTGTATGTAATAAACATCACCTTCCGCGGCTAATTTACTACCACTCCATTTGTCGGTGTCTGGTGATGCATCTGGATCGTGATGTATTACTTGTCGCTTGTAACGACTACCTCTGCCACGTGTTTGGCCATTTTCATTTTCGATGCGTCTTCGTCTTCCTGAACCAGAGCGTCTATTCTTGTCGTCCATTTTACGATTTTGGCCATTTTTTTTCTTTGCTACTCCATCAACATCACTGAACTCTTCATTATCATCTTCATCGCCATCATCATCTTCGTCATCTTGTTCATCACCTGCAGCCATATCATTAGCGTGATAGCCTGTAGCGGCTCGTTGATCATTGATATTGACCTGATAGGGATTCACAATGCCACCCATTTGATTGCCGTTATGACGTCCTGTCAGATCAATATTGATCCTTTCAACATATTCCACATCACCCGTTGTTAAATCATCCGGTGGATAAATTTGCGTAGTTTCGAATTTAGCATAGGGCTGTTGGGTGGTTGTCTCGGGCTTAATAACGGTAAAACGAATATCCGGGGCTTTGCATCCCGGAGAGGCATCTGAAATTCAATAATTTATCTATCTTTAACAATTGCCAAATATTTACATTCAAAACTAGCTTCTGATTCACTTTCAAAACCCAATGTGTTAAGTGGTTCTTAAAATATAAAAATTATCTATAAATATGGGTGTTTAAAATATATAAATTCATTTTTATAAGCAAAAAATATAATTAAAATTACTACATTCGACTATGCCGAATCTTATGTATATAAAGCATAATCAATTTTTTTTTTTGCAATTTGAAGTTAAATAAAATAATTTTTTAAATATTGCCAATTTATGTTAACTTATCATTTCTAATACATATGTACATACGAGTATATATAAGAGTGATTACATTAATCTGGCCCAAGTTTATTTTATGTTTTAATAATTTCAAACATTTGACAATTGGAGTTAAGCAAAAAACTAAAAACCATGTAAGATAGATAAAAATAGATTATGTTTTAAAATAGGTTTATTTAATAATAAAACTATAAAATTTTCATATCAATTCATAAAACATATAAAACTTAATTAAATTTGTATAAAGGGCCATCACTGCATTAACACATTGTACATGCAAGTAATATTCCTTTCATTCCTTATATTTGTAGCTGCGAGAACGTTCTCTAAGTCCATGTTTCAACAATGGCGAATTAAACATGTGAGATTTGAAACAGATCTTGTAGAAATCATTTAATAAGAGAAAAAAATAAAACTGAACTTGGACGAAAATAATATAAAAAATAAAATATATTATCATATTAAAATTAGCTACAACTTATCCTTCTCGTCAAGAGCTTGTACAAATTTAATATCACAACAATTTATACAAATTTCTTATATTATATTCAGATTATAGTTAAGATTTTTAATTGATATCAAAAGGGCAATGCCATGTGATATAACCAGCATTAAAGGCAGAAATGTGCTAAAATTTAGAAAAGTGTTTGATTTGTTTTACTTGAAAAAAGTAAGTAGATTAATACTGATAGCCGACGCCCGGTTTTAGCAAATTTTTAAAACATAAATACGAAGATCTTGTGTCTAATATTAGATAAGTTCCGGTCGGTATAATATATTTTATTCAGCAGTTAATGCCAGTTAAAAATTGACATTGACATATGTACATACTCGGGCAATTTCACGTCAAGTGACCACAACTTTTAAAATCTATGTCTTCCGATTTGGATGAAATTTGCACCAAGGTTAGTACTATTGGATAGTAGGCCAAACACAAATTTTCAGCTCTATCAGTCAGGAACTGCCGGAGTTCGAGGGGGTCAAAGTTGAACATTTTGGTCATACAGGGTTTGTTTTAAATGAGTGTAACTTTTCACCTATTGGTCCTAGCGAGAATTGTCCAAAGGAATTTAGATAGCTATTTCTTCAATCATTCCAAAAATATTTTTTTTTAAATTTTTTTTAAAAATTATTTTTTTTTTAATTTTTTTTTTTCAAAATGGGCTTTTCCTTTAAGGCCTTTATAATTGCTTAATGGGATGCGAGTGGGATATCTATCAAACAAATTATTTTTCAACTGAAGAATAGGATTTTTCAATAATAATAATAAAAAAAATAAAAAAAAAATTTGTAAGTTTGTAAACATTATTAAATGAAATAACAAACTTTATAATTGTGATTAAACACGTCCTTATAATCTTTATTCGAAATTAAATAAATTAATTTATGCAAATAACGCACTCACCTGGTTCTGGCGTAGTAGTTTGAGGTGGTTCAGTTTCAACATTTGCAGATGTCTTTTCCAGAAAAACAACAACAATTATTAGAAGAAATAGAAACGTCCACATTGGCTTGTGACGCATATGCTGTAGATGATTATATGGAACTTGTAAAAGTAGCATTTTTTTTTATTAAGTCGTTAATTGATTTCCCAAAATTTATAGTTCACTAGAATTTCTATAAGAAATATTCTTGTTACTATTTTATTATATTATTATTTTTATTATATTATTGATTTTATTCAGTGATTAAGATAAAACGACACGCTAGAGAAATATGCAAACAACATCCTTCGTCAAGGACTCGCTTTTATAATATATACATACATACATACATACATATATATATATATATGTATGTATATGCACGATAACAAACTTTTACATATGCATATATGTATATATTTAATTAAGTATACTCGTATATGTATGTGTATTTGTTGTGGATTTGCTTAAACAATAAACAGACGAATAACAACGAAAATTCTAATAAAAACTAAAAAAAATCAAAAATATATAAAAATTCGGCAAATTAAATAAGAGAAGTATAAAAACAAATTTAGAAAATTGAGAACTGGCTGTTAGCAATTGTTCTAAACGTGATGTTGCCGTTGCTTACATTGAAAGCAAAAGGATTCTGCACTTTTGTCATTATATAAAAAGAGTGAAACGCATATCGACACACTAAACGATGTATACACCCATACATACATATGTACATATGTCATTACACACACACACATATATATTTTTAATACGCGTAATCCAACAAACGGATGTGAGCACAAATACAGGTAAAAAATCTAAAAAGCGCAACGAAATAATATGCCATAATATTTTTTTAATTTAAACACATTTTTTTTCTATAATTCATTTTTGATTATTTAACATTTTCCCTAAAAAAGTAGCCAGAATAAATTATTTAAAAGAAATAAATGCATAAATATTATATGTGATGTAAAACATGTACGAGCACATTACAATAAGATTGATTATGCATTTTCATTTTATCAAATGTTTCAAATTTCTTTATCTATTTATATTTTTATTTAATTACTTTATTATGTTCGTGCAAATCATTTTTAAAAATAATTTCTCTACACCAAATATATCTATCTATCTATGTGGCTTAATTCGAATATGAAAAAGTATATTATGTGTGCTTTCTTTCCTGTCTACTATATTATCTAATTTGATTTAATTTGTGCTTTTCAAGTTATTATATTTATTAAAAATAATATTATTTAAACATTTAAATAGATTATGCTTTCATGTTGCTATCAATATTCGATAAAGTGCATATCTGTATTAATTGTTTAATATAAATTAAATCACAGTATAAGGTTTTCATATGTATATATTGTGTTATTTATTCACTTATTATTTTGAACCTTTTTATTACGTTACTCCGTATGAACCGTGTTAAGAGTTCGGAGTTCAAAAACGAACTAAAGTTTTCTATGCTTCTCTCACAGTATTTATATACGTATGTATCTATATTCGTTAAATTTTTGTTTTCATTCGTCAGGTCCTGCGTTCTAAGGACTCTAGTTTCATACATTCATCTCCACTTAATTTCTCATTGCTTGTTTTGGCCGGCTTTTCTTCATATTTTGTATTCAAATTTATGCGGTGTTTGTGCCATGGCCATGTGCTTTTTGCTGTTTTGTTTTTGTCTGAAACTCTACATGCCCTGTTATAACTATTGGAATTGTTAAAACGCGCCAAATTTTCTGTCATTTGTAGGTGGAGATACTGCAGTCAAATGTCCCTCATTTGCAATACGGATAAAATGATATCGGATGGGTGTTTATTGTGCAAAAACAACATTTTCATGGCTAAACTCTTTCATATAATTTAATTTTCATAAATGCTTCTTAATTTATAGATAATATATGTTGTTTACTAGACGCTTTTGATGTAAACACAGTTCTTAAACTTCATGGCATACGTTTATTTATGGCAGAATTTTTAGCAATTTTAATTTTATTGATGTTTTTGTTTAAATCACGTTTTTAGTATGCTGTATAGAGAAAATAATAAAAACATACATATATACATACATATGTACATATTTAAAAAAATGTGTGAAGTAAGTTTTTGCAAAAAAAAAAAAAAAAAAACTTTAATGTAAACAAATAATTGTGCATATATATAATTGTATGAATTAAATGAACATTTCAAATGTGCTTTGCTTTGCTACGCCTTTATTAACGTATGTCATTACAGGACTACTACAACGGCGTTTATGGCTTGACACAATCGCCCAGTTTCCACGAACAAACGATGGCCGTACGATTGGCCTGCTTGACTTAGCAAACAGTGGTAGGTCTATACGGTATGCGCTCACTAATTCCCAGTGAAGCCACCAAACGACAACAAATCTGCGGGACAACCACGGAAACGCTGTGTCGAGTAATTCGTAGTCGTATACCTGAGGGACAACCACGGGCACACTACTACGCTCGGCTAGTGATGTAGCACTAGATTGTAAACCTGCGGAACAACCACGAAATTTTCAATGTGCCCTACACACACACCACCTATCCTGAGGCCCAGTGAAGCCACCAAACGACAACGAATCTGCGGAACAACCTCGGAATCTTCAATTTGGGCTACACAAGCACCACTACAGAACAAACTACCAAACATACATACATACACATTTAAAATGTTGATTTAATTCATACAATTATAAATATGTATGCATAATTATTTGTTTACATTCAAGTTTTTTTTTTGCAAAAACTTACTTCACACATTTTTTTAAATACTGACATGTCTAGATCAGTATATACATACATGTACGTATGTACGTACATAAGTTCATATAAGAAACATATAATGATACTACATACATACTATATATGTAACAGTACAGTAAAGTATGTACATACATATGTACGTATGCAAAAATGCAAAACAAGTTCAACAAATAAATAACGACACATCCTCTGAAGTGGTGGTAGAGATGTCAACAAACGGATGCAAGCACATGCCACCCGTGTATCTAACAACAAACAAATACTTACAACTACAAATACGAGTTCCAATATGATAAAATAAAATTGCGCAAGTGCATGAAAATTAAAACATTGTACATTTGAGAGCACTAAACTGTACAAGTGAATTCTTCAGCATGGAGCTGCAGGAGGACAATTTATCTAAAAAAGTAAATTCAGTTGTTTTTTGTTCTCGTTTGGAATAACACTTATTAACGGTATAAAATCAGAAAAACACAGATTTTGCATAAAACATTTTAAAACGGCAGACAGAGTGACAAGCATACTCACTAACAACTAAAATTCACTTGTGTATGTAATGGAGTAAATGAAGAAAGTTAATCCAAGACGCCTTAGTAAGCAAATTACAAAAATTAAACAAAATTTTAGAAAAATATACCTATACATACTCGTATGTATGTACTTTATTCTGGTTTAATTTGATAAAATTTATTATAAAATAATAAAGAATATACCTATGTATGTACAAAGATTTGTGTAGACACGATGTACTGATATGTGTAAGTATATACACATACAATAAACTATTGCAATATATTCTAAATGCTCATTTTCGCCAATAAGTTCTACATCAATTACTTGTGCTTGTGGCAATATTATTGTAAAATAAAGAAATAAACAAAATTATTTGGTTAGTAAAAATAAAACGTGATGAAGAGTATGATTATGTAAAATCATAATATATTTATCCATAGTCTGGGAAAAATCTTTAAGAAATTCCGACAGAATCAAAAAAGAAAAATCGAATTACACGAAAAAAAAATCAAAATCACCATAACCACCACCCACCCTAAAGTGCCAGACTTCGGGTTACCAATTACACACAAATCTATAAGGGTTACTCTCATTTCATCTCATCTCTACTTAACGCGTATCATCTCTATAACGTCATCAACTCATTTCTCTCATACAGCAACTTTAAATTGTCCTTGCTCTTATTATTTCATTTACCGTTTCTATATTAGAAAAGTATGTGCATGTGTTCGTAGAAAAGCTACGCCACATCACATCACAACACAACACAACACAAGGGTATGTAAACAAAGTAAAGTAAAACAAAAGAACGCAGTTAACATTACGACACAATAAGAACGACAATAACAGTAACCATTATTTTAAGCATAGTAAAAGGGAAACACGAGGATATCTTATTCTTGCATGCTTATTACCTAAAATAAAAGAAAACAACATACATACATACATACATACCTACATACATACCAACATTGTATATTTATAAAAGGAAAACAAGTAAAAACGCTGGGTGTTGTGTACGTTTGAGTTTGACAGAGAGGAGATTGAAATTTTTGTGTAAATTGTTATAAGAACAATAAAAAAGAATATAAAGAAAACTGAGGAAATTGCGAAAGAGGTAATAAAATAATTCAACCCGTATTCATACATAGGAATATTGCACACATACATAGTTAAACCAATGTAGACAGGGATGGCAATGTTGTACTTTTTACGGTAGAATGGTACCTAATGGCTCGATTGGTACAATTTATACAGTTCACTACGAACAATCCTATTTTGCTGTTAAATTGAAAAAATTTCATAATAAAATTTACTTTTACAAACCAAGCTATTTATATAATTGAATACAAACGAACATAAAAACGATAACGTAAATCATGTTTTTTTGGTGCAAATTAATGTTGTGCCTTTTTGTTCATTGTGATCCAATCAGAGCCAAAAAGTACAATGAAAATTGGTACATTTGTTAAATTTGATTTGCCATCCCTGCATGTAGATACTGTTACACGATATACACTGTATAACGATGTATGACGAGCCACATACAACTTAAATTCAATGAACAAAAGAATTATATTAGAAGTGATATTTTTAGGTTAACATAGAAGTTTTTGCATTTTATTACGAGTACATATTTTGATAAAATCAAAAACACTTTGTTTTTATGTTTGTGTTGTTTTTTTTTTCTTTGCCACTTACTTTCCTAACAGATCCCTGGAGACATATGAGATAAAATTAAATATTGCTTTAGACATCAAACATGTTATTTCGTCACTATTGTAATCCCAATTCAATTTAGTTGCATTGAAAAACTTTTACCAATAATAATATAATAGTAAAACATCTAGAAACGTATAGAATGTAAAATTTAAT
Source organism: Bellardia bayeri (assembly GCA_950370525.1). Lineage (NCBI taxonomy): Eukaryota > Metazoa > Arthropoda > Insecta > Diptera > Calliphoridae > Bellardia > Bellardia bayeri. Next base: position 89,312,301 of record OX493268.1, on the reverse strand, counting down.
ACGTGGAACGTGACTATTTTGTGAAATATGTAATTATATACAAATGGGTGACTGATATTTCTGAAATTTTGGTTTAATTTCTCAATTACCCAAATAATTATTCTCACTGTTTCATCTACATGTGTATTATTAATACATATGGATTTAAATAATTAACAAAAGATTTCATTTGAAAGAATTTTTTATTTTAAACGGGGGTTTCAAGCAATTGCGCTTACAAAATATGTCTAGAGATTTATATGTATGTACATATGAATAACAGTACCATACAAGACCCAAAGAAGTAAATAAATTAAATATTTTAAGGGCAGGACTAGTGCCCACTTGTTCATAATTTTATTGCGGCTTCAGAGTTTTTAAAACATATATTTTACATACATACATACATTATTTTCTAAAATTTTATAGTTCACGACAATTTGACCAATTAAATCCGCCCAATATTAAAAGAAAGATACCACCAATATTATAATGTATATTAGTATAAGTTTAACTACATCAAAAGCTTAAATGATGTTCATGTTCAGACCAAATGATAAATAACAATTTAAAGACGCAAAATGTTTGGATCAAAAATTAAAACATGGATGGAAAACCATCTTGGTAGACCACGTAAAAAAAGCAACAAAAATAAGAATGTGTCGCCTTCTGATCACATAACGACTGGAGAACAATATAAACAAAAACATGCAGCTACCGGTTTTACAGTATACAATAGCAATGGATGTTCATCACCCTATAGAACCAACACAAACTCCAACAGTTCTAGTGCCAATCATACAGGATGTAATAGTAGCGTTATTTCCAGTCCCAATAGGCGTCGAGAAGTATCGCCCATACAAAATCATGTGAGTTAAATATCATTAAATATTAATACATATATTTAAAAATATTAAACCAATTTTTTTTTTAAATTTTAAACTCAGAGTCGTTATGGTTGGCAATCGCCAGATAGAGAACATGTTATCTCCCCTAAATCTGAGAATTTCTTATATGCACCTCAGCATCACAGCCAGCAATATTTGCGCAGCAATCATACGGCCCCTAATACCCGAGAAAATTCTTGTGAAGAAAATAAAATTGTTTCTAAACAACAGCACCATCAACTTAATTGTTCTACTTCATCGTTTTCTTCGTTATCATGGTCGACCGGATCTAAGGAACCATCTATGCACTCTAATAATATTCAAAACATAAATGTAGTTTGTCATTCAGTTGTTGCTCCTACCAATACCAATACTACTTCAACGTCAACGTCGACTTCAACTGAAATAAAATCATATACTATAGTAGATCCAAAAGAAACAGATGAAGATCCGAATGCGGTACATTACGAAGAAATTGATGAAATTGGCACTTTAATAAGACATCCTGAGAAGCTGTTGAATAACACGATTAATGATTTTGAAAGACCAAAATCCGAACAATTTCCAAAACTTACACAAACAACCGCTGTATTTTCGGATAATAAAAAGACTCAAGATGATGCCTCCACCCGATATGGCCGATTGTTACCATCAAAGATACCAAACCCTATAATAGTAAGTTTTCGCACAGGTAGTGAAGAATGTATATCAAGAAATGGTTCACAGTTCGCGACACAATGTCCAAGGGGGGATAATATAAAAACTAGCTCGTACTCACAAAATTGCAATGGTGTCAGAAGTAAATTAAGGACGGGTGTCCATCCGGGTTCTCTTCAAGGAAACCCATCAGCTCCCCTAGTTAGTCTATCATCCCCGGAAAGTGCATATTCAACTGGCTATTCAACGGATGGGACATCGCCTGGTGCTGGGTACACACCGCCGGAATATTATGTAAATATGCGAACTGGAACACACTATTTTCCAAAAAGTGTAAACTCCTTAGCTATAGAAGCTCAGAGATATAAATTCGGATTGAATAAAATTGAAGAAATGTCACCCATTGATCCCTTGGTAAGTTCAGGCGTCTAACTTTACTGAAATTTCGTTTAAATATTTGCTCATACATACACTTCACTCATTCCAGCCGAAAACCTCATTTGCTCATCGTAATATTGAAGAAAATTATTCAGCATTAGCTAAACAAACTATTTTCACAGAACCTTACGACAAGTCGTCGCCCACATTTCAAGCGTGGAAAACAAGCGAAGTTAAGAGTCCGTTGCCCATACGCAATACCATCGTTATACCGACTTTAAAAGGTTTCGAATGTAAGTTTACAATAGACAAATACTTTATACGGCAAATAATTTCACTTTTTGTTGCAATAATTTCAACATTTATTAGCTCCTTCGCCGAGGCAAAGATGTCGAATACGTACCAATCCGTGGTATTCCACCACTGAAACCTCTTCATCGAGTTCTACCGTAAATCCATCTCAACAGCAGCAACAGCATCATCATCATTCAGGTGGTTCACTTACGAACACATCATTAACATCCTCAATGACATTCTCGTCTACTTCATCACACTCGACATCAGCCTTATCGACGATACATCTCGATCAAGACTTTCAACGTTCTGTCTCCCCAGGCATTAGAAACAGTACTTTAGGTGCAACAGTCTTGAGTATAAAAAATAACAACAACAGCAATAACAACAACAAGTAAGTGGCATGTTGTGGCATACATAATAGCATAGTACTCTCATGTATCTACTTGCCTGTGTATGTGTACGCAATAATGTGCAATTAAAAAACAGACCCTCAAAAATTAATTTTTTATGCTTTTGCCACCAGCAACATGATATGTGTGTCATCAGAGTCGTCATCCTCATTGACAGAAGTGGAAAATAAGCAGCGATGCTATACACCCAGTACCATGCGACAAAAGCGTTCATTGCAATTACATTATAATCAACATACTGCTTCTGTTGCCACTTGCAACAAGAAAAGTCAAGAAGTTCCTTTGGCAGTGGCAAGCGATGACGATGCTACATTGAATGAAATGATGGGCAAATTTGATGAAAGTTATATATATGAGAAAGAGACTGACATTTTAAGGTAGATATTTCCTAATTGAAATTCCTGAATCATCATATTCTTATTAGGAGTCCATTTTCATTCCATTCATTTCATTTTTGTAGCAGTGACTCTGATCCTACTGACTGTCCCACAGATATGGATACAGGACAAGATGCTGGTGATGAATGTGACACTGATGATTTATTAGATATCGATTTTATTGACACTTCCTCAATACAAGAGATTTATGAACATAAAGACCACCAAGTCAATTTGGGCAAGTGCTACTATGTGCAAGGAAGTCCTTTGATGACCCCCATAAAAGCATCCATCAGATCGCAGAGACACAATTCAAGGAGTTCAAAACAATCAAATGAACAGACAATGATCACGGCTGCAGCCAACAGTGCTCAAAGAAGAAGAAAACGATTCCATAAGACCCGAAAGAAGAGCTCCGAGAGTAGGGATAACTGTAGATCTCCCCTACGTAAGCCAAGAGAGACACGTAGTGTTGGTGGTACACCCGTGTGTCTAAGAAAACGCATAGAAATTAACGAAAAGCAAAGGTACTAATGTGGACAGCATATTGTTGGTTCAATTTTAAACTTTTCTTTTTCATTTACACAGATTTAGTCACACTACGCCTCATAGATTATCCTACCGGTCGAGTTCCTTAGTATTTACGGGTGTACGTGAAAATCGTTTTAAGACTGTAGCAGAAAGTGAGAAAGCACTATTAAAGGCAGATTTTGAGGCAGATGTGAAATACCGACAACTAATAATGGAAGCCGAATCCATATTGCTATCAATGAAAAACAGCTTGCAAAGGTGAGGACTAAAGTTATCTTGAGTAACTAATAAATTTGCTACGAACTAACTCAGAATAGAATGATATCAAAATCGTCTAGGTAAAATATGATTTTATTTGAAAATTAAATACGCAGCTTGAAATGGTCTTCTAAATTATATAAACAGAAAATATATTTTATTTACGAAATAAAACAATTAATTAATGGAAACTCATTCAGATATTCAGTATAATACCAACTTTTAAGATGAAATACAAACATGGCATATTAATATTATTGAAAATATGAATATACTTGCGCCACGGAAGCTTTTTTGTAAAAATTACTTATTACTATTAATATTTTTATATCAAATCAGAATTGCTTGCCATATGTAAATATTTTTCGTAGTAAATTTGTAAGCTCCTTATGTTTTCAAACTTCTGATTATGATTTTGAAATGTTTTCTTAGTTGAGTTTAAGAGCTTAAGCTTAAATAATTAATTACAGTTTTTAGTTGTTTTAAATTTAATAAGTTTTAAGCGTTTTTAAAAAATTCATATGCTTCCAAAAAGATAAGAACTAACAATACTTTTCAAATTTATTTTTTTTTAGTATTTCTCGTGAAACACCTGTGGCAAGTCCACGAAGGGTGAATCCTTTAGCCAATAAACGTGTAGAAATGATTAAGAACTGTGAAATTGAACCCAAAAGAGATATTCAAAAGCAACAACAACATTCACCTAAGAAACATATATCAACCGAATTAACCGATCAGGAATTAACAGCTGCCGTTAATAAACGCATTGAGATTTTAAAATTGGAAACCCACTCACCACCCGGAAGTCCAAAAATGGGTCAATGTAGTCCTCGAAAAACTCACTTGACAAATTTCATTAATCAAAATACACCCTCCGAGGGAAATGTAAGGAAAAATCCAAACAATTCACCATTAAGTCAAAGAAGAAGCACAAGCCCCGTCGCATCTCCTTTGCCACAACAAAGATGTTCCAAATTCCAAAACAATTTAAGGCCGCCTCCTCGTACTCACAATTTACAGCTCAGTGATTCTGATCAAGATTCCACCAAACCAGTTAAATTACCACCCAACTCCATATGTGATGTTGGCATTAAAACATCAAACTTCATACATCACCTTCAAAATAATGGACCCGCAATGTCTCTAAGCTATTGTCCACAAAGTGAACCGCTAAAACGTAAAATCTACAAAAATAACCATTCATCTTTTGAACGCACCAACAATTACAGTCCTTTACAAGATGGTATATATTTTATATATTTATAACTCTGATTTATTTATTATTAACAAAAATCGTTTTCTAATTTGTAATAAAATACAATAAAATAGATATACATTGTAATGAGAGTCAGGAACTTTTCAAACAACAACGTCTTAAAGCATACATTACCGGAAGTGGAGAATTCCCCATACACAATCGAAAGCTTCACCTTAAATCAAATAGTCAAGATCTCAACCAATTATCATCATATGGTACAAAGAGTGATTTAACTACCAACATGGTGTCAGATAAAGCTGCCTTAATACTGAGCACAATTGAAGAATTGAAACGTAATTTGGAACATCAAAGCATAGAGCTTAACGGACTACACGACTCGTAAAGTTGACTCGTTAATTGTTTAATTATTATTGATCTTATTTACTCTTTGTATGTATGAATCCTTTTTTTCTCTTAATTTCAAAGTTTAAAGTACTAACAGTACATTAAGCTTTACTACTAAGCATTTCAGCTTTTATTATTATGATCATGACCATGACTTTACTACAAGTCATTGGTCGAAAAAAGGAATACAGGTCTGTCATACACATATTATCACTCATATACATACTATGTACATATTACACACTTACATACATATTTATTTATTTCCATATACAGAAGTAAAACACTATCAATATTCAAAATATGTAATTGTTTGGAATTTGTAGACAAATTTATAAGCTCCTTTTTTTTTGTAAATGACTTCATAACACTTTCATAAGCTTTTCATTAAAAATTATTTAATATGTATTCTATGTAGTAATTGGTATGTATGTAAATACTTTTAAATTTTGACAGAGTGATTTCCTAAATAAGGGGAAAGGAACATTTAGTAGGTAAAGATGAATATTACATATTTGCAAACATTTATATTGCAAAATATCAAACAATTATTCATATACAAGTACATGCTATACCAAATTAATGATTACATACTATGTATTAATACACATGAAATTATAAAAATCATTCAAGTGTACGCGAAATTTTGGTCATATGGAATTTATGCACCAATACGAGTAGAAAGAAATTACATATTTAATTTTTTTCTTTTTTATACCTTATAAAATCCCTCCATTTTATTATACACAATTTTATACAAATATGTAAGTTATTATTTATTATGTACTTAAACTGTTTGTGTATCATGCATCTATCCATCACCAAACACAGAAATACACAAATTATAAATTATGAATGTATGTATGTGTTTCTAACCAGGCTCCCAAAAGGAGATATTGATCCATTGGACAAAATATGTATGACTCAATTAATCAACACCATGTTAAAATGATTGGCTATAGGATTCTTTGAAAGAATTAATTTAATATAAATTTATCTCGCGCCTATTTTATCCAATCAATTACTGCGTTTAGGTTTACAGATTCCTTTGAACAAAATATGCCAATTCCAACAAATGTTCGAAATGGTGCACGTTGTTAAATTTTGTATAATTTTATGAACAAATGCCTTCCTTACAAATGAAAATTTCTACATACTCGTATTATGAAGGGTACATTGGCAGTTTTTTATATAAACTTTCGATATCTCGCTGCATAATAACATTTGTATACCTATGATACCATTTGAAAATGTCCAGAGAATTAAAAAATTCCTTAAATACAATTAACCAAATTAAATTATAAAAATGCAACACGTGCTAATTTACTTTATATAAAAGACATACTAAATATACAAACTCCAGACATACACACTCCTAGTCATTAGAATAAGACTCAAAATAATTCATACGAGTACATACATATTAATAATAGATATACATAAATACATATTCTGAAAATATCGTTTTTTATTCGTTTGTTATAAAAATTGACGTTAAATAAATTTTTCAATTAGATTATTATTAATAGTTAATTTGTACTTCTAGTGGAATACTTTCTATTTTAAAAAGCCTTAACTGTTTATTTTTGTTATAATTTTAAGTTGTGTCGGATAATTTGATTTCAAATTTATACCTCACACCACCGTATTAGTAGTCCAAGTTTAAAAGCCTGTATCTTGGAAGTATGATTATTGGTGTTTGGCAAAGTCGGTCACAGCCTCGTTTTATTTTTATAAATTGTTACAAGTAGATCAATTAAAAATTAGTAAAAATTGTTTTCAATATTTATTTAAGTTCCTCATTTGCATATAATTTAGTTTAATTTAATTTGTTTTTTAACGTAGAAAAACATTTATTAAATTAATTATGTATTACATTAAACTACTACTATATCATCTATCATACAAATATTTATATGTAGAAAAGTATTAAAAGACTTAAATCCCTTAAATCATATCTAGAAAGCAGAATTTCAAATATCAATTAAAGCAGTATTAAGTATTAAAAAGTAACAAACTAAACACATAATTTAAAAAACCATTGTTTTAAAATTTAAACATATTCGAAAATAATATGTGTGTATGTAGTTGTATTAACTAACTATTTATAGGTAGTATTAGTACGATTATTATTTATTACCAAGGAAATTTGTCAAAAAGTATTTATTTGACAAGTTGATTTCAAAATAAGGAATACCAATGACATAAGATTCAAAATAGTATCATCATGATAATGATTCCATAAAACAATATACTTTTATTAAATGCGTCAAAACATATTCAAGTAGATTTAATATAACTGAAAATAATAATAATAATAATAATAACAAAATAAAAATAATCTTGTTTCAATTAATTGTTAACTTAATTTAATTGTAGAATTCTAATATCTACATATCTACACATATTTAAATTAGTTTTTTACACTTTAATATCAATTATTTCTAGCTTTATTTTTTTATATAGAATAATTATTATTTCATAATCGAACTGTTAATTTTTACTTCTTGATAATTTAGTTAGGCTCGAGTTCATTAAATTATCTTTTTATTTTTTCTACTTATGTGTTTATTTTACAAATAACGACCAGTCTTTAAGGATCAAACGACTCTGAAAGTGATTCAAAAGTTAATGTCTTTCAGTCAAACTCTACGTTACGTACATTTTAAAATACATAATTTATTATTATTTGGCACATGTAATTATTTAATAACAAGGAAGAAGTCTGTGGTTATGATCGATCGGTTCATTATTATTAATTTATTTTAATATTTATTTTTGTTAATGTACCAAAATTTGAGACGTTAGTCGAAATTAGTGAAAATCCGATTTCGACATAATATTTGCAATCCAAATCCGTTTGGATACGTATGTATATAAAAATCCAATTTAAAAAAATACTGTTAAATATTAAAACTGTTGATCTCAATTATCCATGCCTGATCACGTGAATAAGTGTAAAAAGAAAAAATTTTGTTGTTTATCAAACTTAATTTACTTTTTGACGTAAACATACATACATACATATGTATGTAAGTAGCGCGCTCTTGCTATGAAATCATTTTTGACATCCAGTTTTGATAGCCTTCGGCAATAGTCTCTGGCAATTCTATCATATCAATATCTTTTGTTCCGAGGTTTAAAATTTTTCTTTCGCTATTTATCTGTAGTTATCCTTTAATTATTTGTACGTTGTTCGAGATCGTGCATGATTCTATGCCCACGTACACATCTCCAATTATTAGTTAGTAGTAGATACGTATTATTTTTTGTACATATTTATATTTAGAGTCAATAAATTGTTTTATTTGGAATGTAACAAAGCCCACCTTCCTTCTTTTTTCACAAATTATAAAGAAGAAACTTGAGACAATCTATCTATTGAGCTTATTATAATCATTAACAGGTGCATAACACAATATACCTACACACATATACAATTTATACTCATTTACGTATTTGCTATTAAGATACATAATAAGTAGATATATGTATGTACGATAATAATTTAAATTAAAATAAAATTTATTAATTTCAAATAATTAATCATAAATAAGTGCGACTTTGAAAATCAAACTATACCTACTAATCGGAATCATATATAAAATATTTATATTCTTGGGTTTACCAAGTTTTTGTTTGCCTAAATAATTGTTGGTAACAATGAGTCTTGACGTCAGTGGGATCGTTTTGAAAAATCCCCTTACTAAACGCAGTAACAATATCAACATTTTGAGTATGTTGTTTGTTGTATATGATGAGAATGTACATACATACATACATACATACATATATATGAATAATGTGCGCTACGTTTTTGGAATTGAAAATTTTTGTTATCTTATTAGTTCAAAAATTATGACTAGAATTTTTGTTTGCTAATTTGTTTCATATTTTTTTTGTTAACTTCAATTGAAAATCCAGAGGGTAGATTTGATTTGTAAGAATATTTCGAATTCGTTTGGGTTAATTTATGCTTTATATGTATCAGTTTTATGTCAATTCATTTCATCTAGGCATACTAATATGTATGTATTTACTATCAATTTACAAAGAGAATCTTTCTTTCAGTTGACATAAACAAACATACATACTACATACATATGTATATGTATGTATATATGTATCTATAATATGTATACAAATGTTTATTTGTCGTCATTAAATTACTTATAGTTTTATGTTTTAGTTTTAAAATGTCTAGAGAATTTCAATTAATTAAGTCCACGCGCCAGAAAATTACAAAATTAACCAATACATAATCGTATTGATTAAATTGTTTAAAGAATTTAATAATTCATATTTAGAAAACTTCTGTTAAGGGGTTCTGGAAATTTTAATATTTTGTTTATTTTATGGATTTTTTATACAGACATATGTATGTACATATATGTAACATAATAGTAATAATAAGAACGTATGTATATACTCAACCCAATTTTGTTGTATAATATTCAAGCTATTGTCTGCAAAATACATAATGATCTCACAGATTCTAATAAAATACTCAAACCTTCTTATCCATATACATATGTATGTACATAATGCCGGCTATCTCAAATCAACTCAAATATATGACAATATACATAAATACCATATTAAGAAAAATTTTCTCGTATGTACGAGTATGTACCTATATGTATTAGCTGGATAGTTAATTATTTGCAATTTTAAAATATCTTTTATTTATTATTGGAAATTTCCATGTACACGGATTTATTTACAAAATATATAGAACGTACATGCATACATATGTACCTAAATATGTATGTACATATGTAAATTTGTGTCACCTGTTCCTAAAGTACAAATGATTAATAAATGCCTTTTTAAAGTGTAGTCTGCACGTTTTGGAAACAAATTAATTTTTTAGCATGTTTTCTCTGAGATAAACATCTAATACTTCGTTGAGGAAGCACACTTGCCTTACAAATTTCCTAATGGTACTTAAATCATAGTTCAGACTAAATGTTAGTACTAAAGACAGAAAGTAGGCTTGTTTGTGACTGCAAAAACATAAGCATGTTAAATTTTTCATGGGGTAAGTCTACTTCCAACTTCAGCTCGTGAGATTTAATCAGAGAATTGAGCTATAAACGAAACTAAATGTTTCTCTTTTCACACATACGTATGCAGCGAAAGAAGAGTGTCTACACTGTAGACTCTAAAATTTAGACTCTAAATTCACTATTGAAAAGTCCTTTTTATGATTTAACCATTCCATGTCATTCACCAGAGGCCAACAACAGAGCGAATGCAATTTTGTATATGTATAGTTTACAACATACATACATATATTCGTAGTCTATATACAATTAAACTTTTTCATACCCTACACCACCATACTGAAAAAGTTTTATTGTGTTTGTAACGCCCAAAAATATTATATTAGTCTATATACAATTAAACTTTTTCATACCCTACACCACCATACTGAAAAAGTTTTATTGTGTTTGTAACGCCCAAAAATATTAGGGTATATTGGATTTGTGCTGATGTTTGTAACGCCCAGAAATATTGGTCCAACACCCACCTTAAAGTATACCGATCGATTCAAAATCACTTCCTGGGTCGATTTAACGATGTCCGTCCGTCCGTCTGGCTGACTGGCTGTTCATGTAAACCTTGTGCGCAGAGTACAGGTCGCAATTTTAAAGATATTTCCATAAAATTTGATACATATTATTTTTTCCGCCCTAGGACGGTTGGGATTTAAATTGGTTGAACTCGGGCCATTATTTCACCTAGCCCTCATAAAAATGTTCTCCCGGAATAGGAGTTTGTTGGTCATAAATGTTTGATTTCTGCACGTATTCAGACAAAATAGGTTCAAATAAGTTTTACATGAAGCCTAAAAATTTTGTGGAGATCGGTATATAAAGCATAATAACTCTCTTTAAAATGTTGCTATCCAAATATACACAAATCATTCGGAAGAATTGTATGATGTTCGGTCAAAGATTAGTCATTGCTCCCATATAAGGCCCACTGGTGAAAATCACCTTAGGGTATCATATCGTCGGGCCTGATCGACTATACTTCCTTACTTGTTTATTTAACACATTAGTACCTACCTACATAAATACATACATATGTATGTATGTTCATATATTGCAAAAATTTACGAGACTTTTTTGTTTTTTTTTTACTTGACTAAAAAGAAAAATGACTAAAAGTCCACTGTGTGTGTGCCGATTGCTGACTAACTGTCTGAATGACCAACAGACGGTTCAAACTACTAGTTGGCAGTCATAATGTTTTTTGTTTTTTTTTTGTTGGTTTGTTATTGTGCTGGTTGTGTTGCTGTTTTTGGATATTAACTTGGTTGGCATCGTCGCTAACTTCAAGGTCATCATTGACTGCAAATTGTTGATTTTATTGTTATTGTTGTATCTTATACATACTACTGATGATGTTGTCGTTGTTGTTGTTCTTACTCTTGTGGCTGTACTTTTTAGATGTCTTGACGTATGTTTGGATATTTATTCGATAAACAATATGTACCTATATTTAATATACATACATTGTATGTAGGTATGTAGTTATTGTTTTGATTTTTTTGTGGTCGTTGTGAAACTAGTTAATTGACTTGAATTTTACATACATACATACATACATGTATGTAAGTATGTACATATTTCGTTTTTGTTGGCGTCAAAGTAAAAACAAAAACATATTTATATAAAATAGACAAGAATTAAACAACGTTTTTGTCAAGCCTTCGAAAGCGTTATTATTATTGTATATTAAGTTATGCAAGGAACATACATAACTGGAACAAACGTCGAATTTCGGCCAACACGACGAATAAGTTAGTGAAAATTCGCTGTGTAAATTCGACGTATGAAGCACAATAACGACTAAAAAAAATAATGTTTTTGTTTTCGTATAGCAGCTGATAGAAAGTGTGACCATACTTAAAAAATATATATACCTATACCTATCCCACCTGTTCAACAACTCAAAATTTTCTATTACTAAAAATAAATCTCTTTTGTTGATATATACATACATATATACATATATACTTACTAACTCTGAACATATGAAGAGTGACATAACGGTATCTTTTGACGAAAGAGTAGACAAAATAATGGGAGATTTGTACAGTGGGTAGAGTAGTTCATTTGTATCGTTTTTTAATAAAAATTGAAAATTTTAAAATTTTGAGTTAATACCTACCTACCCTTTCGTTGAACAGGTGCGATATGTATAAAAATAAACATCAACAAAAACACAGGTAAAAACAATTCTTATAGTTAACTATTTTGTATATTTATTTTATATTATAGGTAGGTATAAAGTATAAAAAAGGACAGTAAGTATCAAGTAAAAATTAACATTATTTACAAAAACATTAAAAACTAAAATGAAATATGTGTTCGTCGTTCGCCGGAGTAAGAAATAGAGATATAGAATGTATTTCACAGTTCGCAGCTTATGGCGAGTTCAGCCGACGGCATTATTGTGTGTATTTTCATATATGTATATATGTACACAAATGTTTTTTTTTTTGGCAACGAATATTCGTGACATAAAATTTGTCGTTCGTCCCAATTGAGTTCGTAGCATTATTCTTAAATTGTTTTGTTTTGAATTGCGTTTTAAACTAAACGAATTAAAACAAGTAAGAAAGTATAGTCGGTCAAGCCCGACCATATAATACCCTACACGCAGTATATGTATAAAACACTTTTTCAGAAATGGGCGTTATATGGGAGATATAACCTATTGTAGACCGATCATCCAAAAATATAGTGTCATGATGTCTGTGAATATAAGTATTATACCTATGTGTTAAACTTTATCTCGATATATGTAAATACTATTATTTATGGAGCTTAAAGTGAATTACGGAGAGGGTCGTATATGGGAGTTTCGACTAATTATGGACCGATCGTAATAAAATTTTACCGTATTATTTTTAGACATATGAAATATATTTTCGTTCAATATTTTTGGATATCAACATATTTGAGAGAGTTATGCTCTTTAAAGTGATTTTCGGAAGTGGGCCTTATATGGGAGCTACGAGTAATTATGGACCGATCTGCAAAAAATTCGAAGATGTGATTTGGCTTTATTTACCACTCATTTGTGATGAAATTTGTTTGGATACTTGCATAATTCAAACATTTATGATCAGTAAACCCCAATTTCGGGAGGACATTTGTATGGGGGCGAGGTGAAATTATGGACCGATTTCTCCCAGTTTCAATCCCATCCATCCTTGGGCCGAAAAAATATTACGTACTAAATTTTATCGAAATATCTTCAAAATTGCGACCTGTACTCTGCGCACAAGCTTTAAATGGACAGTTAGCCAGACGGACGGACGGACGGACATCGTTAAGTCGACTCAGAAAGTGATTCTGAATCGATCGGTATACTTTAAGGTGGGTGTTGGACCAATATTTCTGGGCGTTACAAACATCAGCACAAATCCAATATACCCTCCCCACTATGGTGGTGTAGGGTATAAAAAGTGATAACTGCAACTTAAACGAAACTGCTCACAAATTCAATCAAAAATAAATTCGACAAATACATACATATGTATATGTATGTATTTTTTTTGTTTCTTTAGGAACACCCCAACAAAAATGGTTTGAAAGTTCAAATAGCAAAAATTTACTTTTTCATCTAATATTTTAACTTTGAAAATTCCCGAGTTTCAGATTTTTTTAAATTTGTACCTATAACATTATACATATTTATGTATTTATCTTAATAGAATTAAATATATACATATGTATTATTTCTCCAGAACAAATGTTTTAAATAAGGTCAGTTTACACATTCATCCAGCTCACCAATAACTGTAAATTAAAGTTTAGCTACAATCATCGATAACTTTTTTGCTCCATGCAAACGGATCCATTCTAATATACATTATGGCTGTGTAAATCACGAACATGGAGTAAATTGTGACAACAACCTGTAAAGCTGATTTTTATTATTAACTAGAAAAATTTTTAGCTATTGCTCTATTATATATACGAGTACATACATATATACACTGAGTACATATAAATAACCAAAAACGTAACATTTGGAAATTCTTAATTATTTAATTGTGAGAGTAGGTATCTTGCTTACGAAGTACATATGTATGTACATATGTACCACCAAGATGTATGAAGTTTTTAATAAAGTTAAAAGATTTATACGTGTTAAACTGATTTTCGAAGAGGATCTTATATGAGAGTTTTGACTAATTATGGACCGACCGTTATAAAATAAGTTATCTGTATAGTTACGTAAAACTTATTTGTGTGAACTTTTAATTGGATGCTAACATTTTTAAGAGATTTATTGTCGTTGAAGTGATTTTCGGAAATGGGCCTTACACTTACACTATATGTGTAGACATGATTAGGCTTCATGTACAACTTATTTCTGGCAAAATTTGTTTGAATATGTACATAAATAATATATTTATGACCAATAAATACCTATTTTGGAAGGCTATTTGTATGTTGGCTAGGTAAAATAATGAACCGATTTCAACCAATTTCAATCCCAATTGTCCTTGGGCCGACAAAATATTATGTATCATATATTTTATGAAAATATCTTTAAAATTGCGACCTGTACTCTATGCACAAGCTTTACATGGACAGCCAGCCAGACAGCCATCGTCTCAGGAAGTGATTCTGAGTTGATCGGTATACTTTAAGTGTTTGACTAATATTTATTGGCGTTACAAACTTAAGCACAAATACAATAGGGTATTTACAAATACACACTCTGGTGGTGTAGGGTATAAAAACGTAAATTTAAAATTTAAACACACATTCATATATATTTCATATGTACTATATACATATGTATATTTAACAAAATTATTGGAAGATTCATATACATATGTATGTATGTATGTATGTATGTATATTCTAACAACACAAAAATAATTTTGTTGATAATATTTAAGCAATATTATCTAAATTTTTTCTTGCGTAATGGAGGTCATTAGAACAGTCGTACGCGACATTTGGAATCTGATAGAAGGAAGCCTACTACAATTATGTAGTATATTAGACTTGTTTCCAAAAAATTGATTTGATTTGGGTTGATCTTGTTTGACGCTTCTATTATTTTTTGAAAAATTTGCTGAATTTTAAAATATGTATGTTAATCTAGTATGTATGCTGGATTTTATTCATTCTATAAAAATTTAACTTTATAAGTAGTTTCCTATTCATGCCATATAAGTTTAGCACTAACTTTTTTTGTTCTATTTACCTACCCACTTTTTGCATTTAAAAGTTATGTATGTCAATAATTATTTTCTACATTAAATGTAATGTATAGGTAAACTAGCATTTCTGGCACTTTTTTATTATCTGCAAAAATGCGTACAACTTGGCTTATTTCGTCATTATTATTTTTTATATGTAGAATATAAGATTTATTTCAGAATTCCAAAAAAAATTACCTCGTTATCCGATTGATCTCATATTTTGCATCAATGATGAACAAAATAAAAATCAAATCTTCAAGGTCAGACCCAATTTACAAAAATTTTTGTTTCGAATCATATTAACTCCATTATTATTAAGTAAATATCTATGTATGTACACTTATAACATATAAATACATACATTTGCAAATACATATGCTCATATGCACAAATGTGTCTTACATATGCCTACCGCGTTTACAAATAAAAAGAAAGAGTGCATCATTTTCAGATAACATTTCCGAAATTATGTTTTTCTTTTTTTGAATTTGCCATTGGTAAGGTAAGCAGGTTTAATTTTAAACTGAAAAAGACAAGTAAGAAAGTATAGTTGGTTATCTCGATACCTATCAAGAATTATGCATTTTATACTGATTTTTGAACGTATGGCTAAGTATGATATATATATATATATATCGTATAACTGATCGTTATAAAATTAGGTAACATGATTTTTGTAAATATGAAACTTATTATTTGTGTTGAATTTTATTTGGATGTGATTGATATGAGACATTATTTTGACAAATAATAGACCTATGTATCATCATAAAATTAAGTTGAATGATTTGTGTATACTCGTATATGGAACTTATTTGTGTTGCATTTTATTTGGATAACAACACTTTTCACATATTTATGCTTTTTAAAATGATTTTCGGAAGTGGGCATTATAAAAAAAATGGAAATATAATTTATTTTTATATAAAACCAGGCCCAGGCGTTTAAATCTTTAAAAATAATTGGAAAATGGACTAAAAGAAAATCTATTAAGGATGACATCGCCGTTTTTGCAAATTGAAAAACTAGATGAAAGGAATTATGATTCCTGGCATGTGCACATGAAGAGTGTATAGATTCACAATGGATTGTGGAAGTATACTAATGGTCAATTAAAACAGATTGGGTAACAAATGACTACTATTGTTTTGAGCATCAATGTTACTCAGATAAATTACATTAAAAAACGTACAAAAGCTACAGAGGCTAGAAACAAATTAGTAGAAGTGTACAAAGACAAAGAACCTACTCAGAAGGTAATGCTTTATAAACGTCTGATAAAACTAAAATTAATGACACCGTGGGCATGACCCAGTATTTAAATAAATTCCAAGATATAATTGAAAGACTTGCTGATGTAGGAATTGAACTTCAAGATCGATTAATGGTGATTATTGTACTTTTGTCAAGTTTACTGAAATTGTATGAGCCCTTCATAATTGTTATGGTAATTCGAGATAATTTGCCATCTTTTCACGTGTTAAAATTGAAATTGTTTGAGGAGGGTGATCGTCGTGGATATATATCAAAAGAGGCCGAAGTGGGTGGACAGCAAACATACGGCAAAAGGACAAAAGAGAACAAAACGATTACTGGTAAATGCTACAAATGCGATCGGTAGGGTCATTATGCGAAAGACTGTCGACATAAGAAGCCAATTGATCAAAAGACATGTGATTTAATTGCTGGAGGAAAGGGGTTTAAACAAGACGTCTGGTATGTTGACAGTAGGGCAACATCTCACATGTTTAACGACACAAAATTATTTAAAACCTTTGAGCAGTGTAACGAAAATACTATATATTTCTCGCCACAACTGCTGCTGGTAAAGGCAACGTCATACTTAAAGCAGATTGCGAAATTCAACTTCTTATTTTTGTTTTTATTTGCTCTGGAACTACAAGGTAACTTTATTTCCATAAGAAAAGCAGTTGAAAATGGAGATACTGCTACATTTAATTCTGATGGAGTGCAAGTAAAAGACAGTGATGGTGCTATAAGAGCATACAAAGGAGACAATTTATTTGTTATGTGTCAAGACTCCAAAGAGCGTATTTGTGTAGTAAGTAACAACGATAAGTTGGCACTGTCGATATAGCCATTTAAATTTTAATGATTTAGGAGATACACTGCGCGTCATCAGGTTAGCGCCCCCCTTTCACAGATCGTTAATATCAAATATTATCTGAATCCATTGAGCTACATATAACCTCCAGTAGACTTTTATCAATTCTCTTTAAAATAAAACAACAATGACTGCTGTAGCATAAAAGATAATATTTTAATTCATTTTTAAGAAAAACTATATACTAAAAAACTAATTAAAAAATTGGTCATCAGGATAGCGCCATCTACAATATTTTCATTTAAATTAGCATTAAGTATTAAGGATAATTAGTAATGCGTGGTGCCGCCTTTGCTAGAAATCATTTCAAAAATTCGATTGGGAATTGAATTATATAGTTTTTCAATATAATCCAACGAAATGGTGGACCAAGCGTATTTGATGTCTTCGATTAATTTGGTTGTTGTTTCGTATTGTTTTCCGGACTTGTACACTTTCCTAGCACAATAGAAGTAAACATACATATATATAGACATCAAATACCATCATATAGATTTAACATGCGAAATTTGTGTTCACACAGCAAGTATACACATACATACATATATGATACGAATAAGAGAAGAACACGAATCAGCTTAGCTTAAAGAATTTCATCGTGTAAATTGGGACAAAAAGAAGCGAATTACCAAAGTCAAAGTTAATACGATGTTTCGAAGAAGTAGATAAACCTCTCTTGGAAGCAACAACAAATAGAAGCCGTAGAAGCAAGCAAATTATTCATGCAGATTCTGGTGATGACAGGGATGTGCAACCGGATGCAGAACCATTTTGTCGTTTTGATTGAATCTTTTGTAATCGTTTTTTTAATGAATTTTATTACTAACCAATACTTTAATAACTTCATATCTTTTGAATCTCATTTAATGAATTTAAATAATAACAAGTTGTTGTTAAATAATAACAAGTATTGTCAGTTAACAGCAGAAGTATTTCGTCGATACCAGTATTATTTGCGTTCAAGAAACATGGTTTAGACAAGAGCTGACAGATCTATACAATATTCCCGGGTATAAAGCTGTACTCTGCTGCAGAAAAGACGGTTATGGCGGTACAACAGTATATGTATATCAATGAAGGCTTACGTTTTAATGTTGATGTGTGTGAAAGCAGGGATTTTATTGATACAATTGTATTGTCGATAGTGTCCAAAAACATCAGAGGCAAAGTTTTAAAGATCGTTTCGTTTTATCGTTCGCAAAAATGTATTAATTTAGAATTTTCTAAACAAATCAATAATAAAATAAGGAAAAGGTCGCTAAAAAAAACTTAAATATATGTAGCGTACCTTTATTCTTGGACAATTTGAAAGCTTTATTTTTGCGATTCGGCCTGATGCCATGCATTTTTGTAGGTGATTCGAATCTGAATATTTTAGACAACGTATCGCAGGAGTTACTGAGTTTACTTAACTGTTATGGATATATGTATAAACTGTCATAGTATGACTAGATTCGGTTGAATGCAATATTGCAGACCATAATCTTATTTCCTGCAGTCTAAATTTGAGCAAGGATAACTGTGATTTTATTGAAAATGATTGTGTTAAGGAACGGTTTAGATAGTTTAAATCTGAACGGCAATGTTTCGTCTGACACAAGAGAAGTATTGTCGTGTATATCAAATGCAGTAAGATGTTCTACGATTGAGTCAAGAAGAAAAATACTAATTAAGTATGAAATAACTCCATGGATCAGTGGAAATCCGCAAAAGCTCATTGAATACAAAAACAAACACATTGCTCAAAACTAGAAAAAATAGAAGAAACCCTGACACAGAGGCCAAGTTAAAAAGAATCAGCAGAATAATTAAAAACTCATGCAAGGAATCACTGAAAACTACTATGAGGACAATTTCAAAGAATACAAGCTACAGCCGAAAAAATGTTGGACATTTCTGAATAAGATCATTGGAAAAAATTTTAAATCAGAGATATTGTTGAAAAATGAGGAAGGCGAGAACATTATAAGTGATGAGATAAAAGCAGAGGCTCGTAATAAATATTTCTTGGATTCGGTTTCGGACCTCAGGCGGCAAATTGAAGTATATCCAAACGAGAACTGTAATTCACTTCGAACACTTCAATATTACAACCGTACGTTCAAATTCAAAAATACAAAAGCAGAAGAAATGTATGATATATGTAATAACAAACTTTGAGAAGAGTAAGAGTGCTGGAAGTGGTGACATATTGCCAATAGTTTTCAATGAATGCGTTAAAGAATTGAGTCAATGTTTCGTAAACATTTTTAATAACATTATAAGCATTTCTATATATCCTGATTCTTTAAAAAATCATAAAATTGTTCCTATACCAAAGGTACCAAATGCAAACTAGTTTCAACGTACTTGGAAGATAATCATATGTTGTATGAAAATCATTACGGATTTAAAAAAGGCTGTGGTACCGAGCAAGCTGTAATCAATGCCGTGAATTATGTGTGCGATGGACTAGAGAGCAATTTGCGGCAAATTGAAGTATATCCAAACGAGAACTGTAATTCACTTCGAACACTTCAATATTACAACCGTACGTTCAAATTCAAAAATACAAAAGCAGAAGAAATGTATGATATATGTAATAACAAACTTTGAGAAGAGTAAGAGTGCTGGAAGTGGTGACATATTGCCAATAGTTTTCAATGAATGCGTTAAAGAATTGAGTCAATGTTTCGTAAACATTTTTAATAACATTATAAGCATTTCTATATATCCTGATTCTTTAAAAAATCATAAAATTGTTCCTATACCAAAGGTACCAAATGCAAACTAGTTTCAACGTACTTGGAAGATAATCATATGTTGTATGAAAATCATTACGGATTTAAAAAAGGCTGTGGTACCGAGCAAGCTGTAATCAATGCCGTGAATTATGTGTGCGATGGACTAGAGAGCAATTTGCGGCAAATTGAAGTATATCCAAACGAGAACTGTAATTCACTTCGAACACTTCAATATTACAACCGTACGTTCAAATTCAAAAATACAAAAGCAGAAGAAATGTATGATATATGTAATAACAAACTTTGAGAAGAGTAAGAGTGCTGGAAGTGGTGACATATTGCCAATAGTTTTCAATGAATGCGTTAAAGAATTGAGTCAATGTTTCGTAAACATTTTTAATAACATTATAAGCATTTCTATATATCCTGATTCTTTAAAAAATCATAAAATTGTTCCTATACCAAAGGTACCAAATGCAAACTAGTTTCAACGTACTTGGAAGATAATCATATGTTGTATGAAAATCATTACGGATTTAAAAAAGGCTGTGGTACCGAGCAAGCTGTAATCAATGCCGTGAATTATGTGTGCGATGGACTAGAGAGAGGGTTTTCTGGCATTGGAGGAATTTTTTACGATTTTTCAAAAGCATTTAATCTTGTAGACCACGTCATTTTATGTGAAACGTTGCCTTTTTATGGTATTGATGGCCAAGAGTTGGAGTTATTTAAGAGCTACCTCGAAAACAGAAAACAATATGTTAAAATAAATACAAGTCAAAGTTCAATACAAGATGTTGTGTGTGGTGTGCCTCAAGGTAGTATTTTGGGACCGTTGTTATTCAAAATATACTTTAATGATATCAACAACCTTGGCCTTACCGGGAGAATATTTTTGTACGCTGATGACCTACATATGTTTATTATACCCATATAAGCAAACATATGCCGAGAGAGATGCACTGTTTATATGTATCTGAATACACACGACTTAACAAACTGGTACTGAATGCTACTAAAACAAAGTTCATTCGGTTTAAAGCGCAGTCAAATCGTATTGAACGAAATTGTTAATTTGGGCACCGTAACATTACGTTTGGTTCATCCCACAGCGCCAGTTCTGCTTACCAAAAGTGGAAATAAAAGGAACTCCGATATAAAATCTTTGCAAGTATTCCAAAATAAGACATTGAAACTGATATATAACCTTCCAAGATCATACCCTACTTTGGACTTATATAAAAACATTGCTAAAGGTAGTATGCCTATTTTCGGCCTTCATAGATTGCAGTTACCAATTAATGTTTATAAATTATTGCATAAGATAGGATGTCACAGTATTCGATTGGAAATCGGTCATCATAATTTCAATACAAGACACCGTACTGATCTCAGTGTAGTAAGAAGTCGCTTAGAAACCACAAAACAGCGAATTCAATACTTGGCTAGTGTGGAATATAACAAATTACCACAATTTGTTAAAGAGGCTGAAACAATCTGAATTTATAACAAGTTCGGGTGCTATATTCGGCTGTGCCGAATCTTAAATGCCCTACATCTAAACGTACTAAGAAATAGAAAAACTACACTGTTTATAGGACTAGAATATTCTTATTCTATGTTTTCTATTCAGTTTTAGTGCAAATTTTATTATTATTTTATATATTGTTTGAAAGACGATTTTACAACCAACATAATTTATGTTAAATATTTTGAAATTTTATCTAATTTCGACCATTTATAATCGATGTAATTACCGATTCTTACTGTAATTTACAGAGTTTGTTTGATTTCCTTAATAATCTTGATTGTAATTTAAGAATTTATAAAATTAAAAGAACATTTTTCCATATTCACAACAAGTTAAGAAACAGAATATAAAAAAGGATAAGATGTAAGATGAGGCTTTTTTGTTTGAATTTGATCTCAATAACATTATTTACAAAAAATTTATGGGTGTCATAGAAGAAATGGACCAATTATGGACTGATAGCTTCTAAACCCAGTATCCACTAATGTGATTTCTATGTATTTTAGGATTATATTGGTTGAATTTCATCTCAAAAGCGTTATTTACAAGAGTTGTATGGTTGGTTGTTATGCTCGGAAGTGGACTTAATTCAGGAGCTATTATTTACTGACAGATACAAAATCCAGTAGCTTAATTGCCGTATAACCGATACTAATATGATTTCTGGATTAAAATTTCTGATCTATATAAAAGTTGGTTCCATATCGATATTTATTAGACATTTTTGGGGCTTTATTTGTTTTTCGGAAATGGTTCTTATATCGCAGCTATGATAAATTATGGGCCGATCTTCTTAAATTTTGGAACAGTTATTTTCATGCCTATGAGGATATTTCACGTCGAATTTCAACATAATAACGGTATATTTAAGATATATATTAGTGTTAACGTGGATTTCGAGAGTGGACCTTATGTGGGAATATTGTCAAATATGGACTGATATTCTCAAAATCCAGCAGTTTGGTTTAGGCATATATGTATGTAAATGATCCGTGTAAAATTTTGGATCGATACCCTTATTTATAAGAGATTTATGAGTATTAAAGTTATTTTCGGAAGAGGGCTTTATATGCGGCATACGGTTAAAAATAGACCGAAATTCACAAAATTTTGTGGGATGATTTTTTTATATATGTTAATAATCTGTGCAAAGTTTTGAGTCGGTACCGATATTTATATAATATATATAGGGATACATGTCTTTATCAGATGTGGTCCATGTATGGGAGCTATGACCAATTCTGGGCCGACCACCATAAAATTTAGTACAACAGTTTATTTGCCTATAAAGATTATTTATGTCAAATTTTAGCCGTTTAACATTTCGTTTTGCGATTATTTTTGCTGAAATTTGTCTTGATATTCCAATTTTATAGGCAATTATGTTTAATTCATGGACCGATTCTTACTATCTTACCTCACACTTTCTTCTTTTATCATAAAAATAACGTACACAAAATTTTATGGTATTATCAGCAATATGTATCAAAATATTGAAATAAAATGAATAAAAAATATAAAATTTTTATGGAGGTTGTCTCACATTTTGGTCCATAACTCTGGTTGGCCTAAATCGATTTTGCTGATTTTCAATACCAAAGTTACCTGCAAAATAAGAAATATTTTTCTGGATATTTCGTTTAGTTAAGTTGTATAGTTTGGACGTGAGAGTGTTTTACAGAGACGGACAGACAGACAGACGGACATGGCTCAATCGACTTAGAATTTCATAAGGATCAAGAAAATATATATGTGCTTTGTTGGGTCTCAGATGAATATTAAAAAAGTTTCACACGGAATGACAAACGTAATATACCCTCATTCAGCATTCTTTGTGGTGGAGGGTATAAAAATAGATTAAAAGAATATTCATATAAAAATTTGGAAATGCTTCTGCTATAAATGCTATTCAAATAGAATGATCTCATTTTTTATATAATTTAATTCAAAATCAATGAATATGTAAAAAATTTTGTAAAAATAGTTGCTAGCTTGCCTCTATAATGTCCCTAGTGGCGCTGAGGCACCTACTTTCAATGTAAAATAAAAAAAAAAAAAAAAAAAAGAACATAATTTAATTAAATTTTTTAGTATTAGGTTTAAGAAGAAGTGTTGAATCCATAATCCACAATTGTACTTCATATATTTCCAATTTTATTTCAGAAATTTCTAATATAATTTCCTAATTCCAAATAATTTTTCATTCAAATAAAAAATTACAATAATATTATTTTGTTTTAAAATATTTATATACATACATATGCATTGGTATGTATAGTATGTATGTATGTATGTAATTATAAAAGCGATCATTATCTAATTAAGAGAATAATCACGTTTTAACAGAAAATGTCAAGACAAACCAAACTAACCTTAATAATTATTTAATTATAATTAGCTTACAAGCTTCTCTATTCTAACTAGCAAGAACTTTAAAAAATACAATGGAATTTAAAAATGAAAATTACTCATGTAAAAGAAATTTCATATTAAATACTCGTACTCGTAAAACAATGATCTTCACTTAGAAATATGTATGTGTTGCACGTTTAGAAACGTGCGAATGAAGCAAAATATTTGTTATACCCTACACTGCCATTGTGGGGAGGGTATATGGGATTTGTGCTGATGTTTGTAACGCCCATAAATATTAGTCTATTACCCACCTTAAAGTAAATCGATCTACGCTTATACACAAAGTGCAGGTCGCACATTTGAGAATATTTCGATAAAATTTCGTATATAACATTTTTACGACCCAAGGACGCTTGGGACGGAAATTGGTTGAAATAGCCCCCATACAAATGTCCTTCCGAAATAGGGGTTTATCGGTCATAAATTGTTTGATTTATCCACGTATCCAAACAAATTTCGCCAGAAATAACAATAGCTCCCATATAAGGCCTATTTCCGAAAATCACTTCAAGTATACAGATAACACCTTATTTTATAACGGTCGGTCCATATTTTAAAAATCAATAACATGCATAAATCTTTTGAAAGTGTTAAAATGTGTTAGATAAAATTTAGCACACAAAATATGTACCTGCACATTTAGTGACATGACTTCATGTTACTAAATTTTTGGTGACATATAGCACGGTTTTACGCATATAGTCGGTGTAGGGTATTATATGATCGGGCGACTTTTATACTTGTATTTGATTAGAAATTATATCAGCATATGCATTTATGTATGAACTCGTATATCGTCACCCATAACGTTAAAATCTCTAATTAACTATGTACTTTCTAAGTAATTAACCACAAATCATAAAAAAATAAGAAATATGGGAACAGTAATCGTAGGTTTGTTTATGGGTTTATAAAACTGCAGTTCATCTGAATGAAGGGTGTTATTCGTTTATACTGATATTCGTAGCGTCAATCTGTATTAATCAACTCGAAATCACTTTCTGGATTGTGAATAATGAAAAAGCTTTGAAATTTTTTTTTATATTTCCACCGGAAAAGGGTCGGAATGATAATAAATATCTTAAAAATGTCATGCTACTAAATATTAGTATCGGAATTAAATTAAGCACAATACAATATCAAATAAACATACACCAATTCAAGGCATTAATTTCTAAATCAATTTTATGTCTACAGCAATCAAATTCTCGGGAAATCGTTACGACTTATGTATTTATTTTTTTTTTTTCAACAAATTTTGAACGTTTATATACAATTTTATTTTGGCTTTTAACGGGTTTGTGACGATATATTGTTGGTTCTTTTACAGCGTATGTTTATAAACATTGGTGTATATTTTTAGGAATATAAATATGTAGCTATATGCGCACTATATACAGTAAAATACAATACAATACATATGTATATAGACACAGATACACGACTGATACAAAATTTAATTAATTTTTTTTTTTTTGGAAACCTAACAAAACTAAAGCAAACTATGTATGTATTCGTACAATATACCAACGCACTTATTTGGCTTTCACGAGATTTTTGTTAACAATTAATTAATACATACTCGAACATACATATTCCAATTGTGTTTTTTGTAATGCTAATTTTGTTTCGAAATGGAAATAATCAATATAAAATATTCAATTCAAAATGAATTTAAATTTCACTTTTTCATTTTTTATTTTTGTTACGATTATTGTTTTCGCACGTGTCAAAATAATAAACGAACGATCATTGTTATTTAAATACTCCCTACTAACGAGTACTTACTACTACTACTTTCAAGTTCTAGATAAAATAAGAATAAAAGTGAGAAGTCGGATCTAATTACTCTCTTGTAGATATTTCATCAAGTAGTGAATAGAATGAATGATTCCTCACTTCTTTTAATGCATTCTTTAATTTGTATGCCAACATTTCTAATTAACTTATCAGTTCCAACTCTACTTTGCAGGAGTCTATATTATAATGAAATTCATTCAATGAAATGACAACTGTATATGAGTTTCTGAAAACATCTTTAAATGTATAGACTCAAAACAATTTATGAGCTATTATGTACTAAATTAACGTTTGTGTTAAAATGGAACCAAAAAGTCAACCAATGCGTATAACAGGTAAAACAACTTCATTGATCTCATCCCATAGTTCGACAATGATGGTGGGGAAATTTTTTTTTTTAGTTTTTGTTAAATCTGGTTTTTAAATTTTAGCATTTGTAATTGTTCTCTACTGCTACGACTACCACGGTGATTACTTTGGACTTTGTTCGACAGCCATGAACCGTATATTTAACCGCCGATGAAGTCAATAAAATAAAAAAAAACAATATGTTCGAATTGATATACTAAGAGAGATTCTTTTCTGTTTCACATTTTGATAATTTTTTTTCATCCACCGCTATTTATTAATGTAGAAATTATTTTTTTACCCTACACTACCATAGTGGGGAGGGTATATTGGATTTGTGCTGATGTTTGTTACGCCCAGGTATATTGGTCCAACACCCATCACTTTCTGACTTTCTGAGTCGATTTAACGATGTCCGTCCGTTTGTCTGGCTGGCTGACTGGATATCCATGTAAAGCTTGTGCGCAGAGTACAGGTCACAATTTTGAAGATATTTCGATAAAATTTGGTACGTGATATTTTTTCGGCCCAAGGATTGATGGTATTGAAACTGGTGGAAATCGGTCCATTATTTCCCCTGGCTCCCATACAAATATCCTCCTGAAATTTGGATTTACCGATCAAATTTTGTGCTGATCGGTCCATAATTACTCGTAGCTCCCATATAAGGCCCACTTCCGAAAATCACTTTAAAGAGCATACTCACTCAAAAATGTTGGTATCCAAATAATATTTAACACAAATATATTTCATATATATACAAATAATACGGTACAATTTTATTATGATCGGTTCATAATTAGTCGTAGCTCCCATATAAGGCCCACGTCCGAAAATCTCTTTAACAATCATAAATTTCTTAAAAATGTTGGTATCCAAATAAAACATAACACAAATAGGTTTCGTATATACAGAAATGATGACACTTAATTTTATAATGGTCAGTCCGTAATTAGTCGAAACTCCCATATAAGACCCTCTCCGTAATTCAATTTAAGCTCCATAAATCTTTTTAAAGTATTTATATCGAGATAAAGTTTAACACATATAATATTGATATTCACAGACATCATGATACTAAATTTTTAAATGATCGGTCCACAATAGGTTATATCTCCCATATAACGCCTATTTCTGAAAAACTGTTTTATACATACTCTTTCTTACTTGTTAAGCATGACTTTACAGATTATGTTTTTAAACTTTAGACGAAATATGGCCAAAGAGACAGGTTTCACGCCTTGTTTGTTTATTTATTTATTTATATATTAAACATGAGTTAATGTAGTTCAAAAATAACAGCGTTAAATTTGGTTGAATCAACCAAACAGAACTTTAAAAGAACGCAATGCTATCATAATATAGCGGTATGTTTTTCTTTTTCTTTGTTGATAACTATAACTTGGCTAACAGAAAACATAGAAAGACAACAAAACTAGAAAAACATATTTGCTGTATTATCTCAAAGCGGGTGTTGATTATTTGATGGAATCATTTCAATATTGTGGCTACATCGAAAATTCGGTAATTAGCATGTTGTGGTATATATAGAGTGATTCAAGTAGAGATACTTTTTTCAATAGCCTTTGTTTTTACAGATCGCGTGTGATTCTTGTCATGCTGTCATGTTATTTTTTTAGTATTGTTTGGCATTTCATAATGGAAAGACTTACTTACGCCTGAACAGCATTTACAAATCGTTCAACTTTATTACAAAAATTGACGTTCTGTGAGGAATGTGCATTCCGCTCAACTTATGGTCAACATAATCGGCCACTGAGCGTACTATTCGCAACACCATCACCTATTTTGAGACCCAGCATTCATTATTTTATAATATTCGACCAAATAGACCACGTCCAGTTATCGTGACATGATAACCGACTATTTGAGGCCTAATATTGAAGCTCGTGATCTCGGCGACATTTGGTTTCAGCAAGACGGCGCGCAGTGAGAAATCGTAGAGTATCGTAGAGTAAGACCATCGAATTACACCATAATTTTTTTTATCGAAAAGTTAAGATATCAAACTTAATAAATATAATTAAATATAATTCACATTGCAATTAAGGAGTTATATACCTTATTGGAAATGTAATTTGATAAATCGGAATCTAAATTTTAGCTCCTGAATGATGTAATGTTGTTTTGGCTGCATGTAAAAACTTCGCTAAGGCTTTTAATAAGGAGCTCTGCTTAGCTCTGCGCTCATATGTAAAAAATATTAAAGTTTTATATATTAATAAAATACCATAAAAATATTAGCTGCATATTAGCTGCCTAAACAGAAGTTACATTCAATAATGTTAAAAAACTCAGTTATTTAGATAATTGAAGAAATGATTTTTGTTAAAGTAGTTATCTCATTTTTGTGCTAAATTAAAAAAAAATTAACAAATTGAGCAAAAAAAATTCCTTTATATAAAAATTCCATTATATAAAAAAAGTTGACTAGTAGGCTATTGATGGAAAGTTTAAGAATAGTAACAATTAATATATGTTTTTTGGTTATACTGTGTTTTTTAAAAATATTTTTAGAAAAAAATGTTGAGTGGTTAAATGGGGACTTTTGCAGAACTAGTGAAACCTTCGATGGGAGAATTAGAAGAGACAAAAATTATTGAACTGCTTAGATCTTGTTCTAAACTTGAAAAGAAGGAGATTCTTAAACACCTGGAAGATTCCGAAAAGGGTGAATCTTTCGATGAATTAGAGGCGTTAAGTGTATTTATTGATCTTGACCTGACAAAAGCACAATACATATACTTAAGAAATTTTATGATGGAAAAAAATATACTGTTCTTCCCTCATACTATAAAATTCAAAAAGCAAAAAAAAAGCTTTAGTAGAAGTAACAAATACTTATGCTAGAGTTAAGTCTTTACGAGATCTGTTAGATCACACTTCAACCAGGATTTTAATCATTGATGCTGTGGATAATAAAAGCTTAATAAACCTAACTCTCTACTGTAAATGGTATTCGTCAGGTCCATCAGAATATAAACATCGCTTCCAGAGGAATCTTATCTAATTTCTGATGCAAATCTGTTTGCAACATCTTTAACCACAAAATAGCGATTTTTAAGAAGAAAATGTCACGGTTAAAGTATTATTTAAATATTTAAAGTTACACTATACCTAACAGAATGTTGTTGAACCAAATACATGTACAAGTCAAACAAATTAACAAATTAACTTCGTACCATTATTCTGAAATAAGTTCTGGTGTAATTTGGCTCATATTTTATAGAATAATAGCAAATACATTTAACAATAATCGTGCAAAATTAGTTCTAAGAACAAAAAAGTTACAGATTTTTGATCCGATAAGGACTAAAATTTTCCACTGTGCGGCGCCACTTCCCACACTTCGCATCCATCAATAGATTTATTGAGAGAACACTTCGGTGAGCACATAATTTCACGTTTTGGGCCGGTCGATTGGCCACCAAGATCGTATGAAAACATCACGCGTGTCATTCGCCAGTTATTAGTCAAAATGCTTGAACGAGTCTTCGAAAATTGGACTCAACGGATAGACAATCAGCGACATGGCAACGGCCAACATTTGATAGACATAATTTTCAAAAAAAAAAAAAAATGCCAAAGAATGTTCTTTCAACTGATAATAAACATTCCCCATTAAATTTGAATTTTCTGTTTTTTTTTTCTTTTTCTTTAAAAAAAAGTAGGGAACCTCGAAATGGATCACGCTTTACTTATGAACGTGTTATTTTTAAATGTCTATTGCAATAAAAGACTTCTTTAAAACTCTGCAACATTGAAATAGTTGTAGACGAATGATGTTTTGGAATTTACTACAACTGTGAGTAATGCTCGTTCGTAATCGATCGTCTGTCTATTAACATTATTCTCTTTAAAGATTTGTTTAGGTAGGTACGAGTATGTGCTAATTGATTTAAGCTTTTAAGCAGTTTTTGAAAAATAAGTTCGAGATGTTTTTTTTTTTTTTTGCTTCGTTAGGTATTTACTAACGTGTAAATGAGGAAATAGGAAGTTCCATCGTATGATCAAATGAAGCTACATTTTGTAGAATTGTTGAAAGAAAATATAAAAACAAAAACAATATACATATATACATACATATACTCGCATACATATGTACATACATACAAATATATTGTATACATAGGTATTTTTAAAATAATACAGTGTTTAATTTTAATACACTTACACAATAAACCTGGTATCTAGAGGTTGGTAAAGTTTTAATTATTCTTTATTTTTATACATTTTTATATCGCTAAGTGAAATATTTAGACACATGAGAAGACTATTTCAAGAATATCTGGATTATTTTTTATCATCTTCAACTCTTGCTTTTTTATTGCAAACTTTCTCAAAATGACTTTAAATTAAGTATGAAATATAAAATACATTCAGTTAGGCAAAACCGATTATATTACACACTACCAGTGTGACCAGGTCTCAAACATTTTTGCAGCTAAATCCTATCCAAAATAATGTTAAATGGATTTTTAAATGCCAAAAAAAAAAAAAATGCTAAAATTTTTTTAATAATACTATAAAGAAATTCTTCACTATTTGTACCGCTGTTTCTACAAAATATTTTTCATATATATATGTATGTATATATATGTATGTAAATAAAACCACATCGAACTCAAAAACAAAACAAATTATTTATTCTTTTAAAAAATCGTAAATTAAACTTATAAAATATGTATGTATATATTTTTCAGTCTTTATACATATGTATGTATGTATATGTAAATAGATATGTCAATATAGTATTTATATAAATACATAAAACAATTTTGGACAAAAGCGACCATTAATTCATGTAACATTTTATATATTTTATATATTCTAAAATGTCATAAAACAAACGAAAAAAAAAACAAAAACGATTTTTGTTTAACAGCATTTGTATTTATTTCACAAATAAATTAGTTTAAACAAACATACCAACTTTTGGCTACATATTAAATACTTCATCAAAAGTGTATTTATTCTTCACTTTCTGAGGGCTCTGTTATAATATTATATCTATTTGTATCACATTTTTCGATTAATTCTTTAGTTATTTGAAAACTTTGGCAGCATTTATTTAATCTTTTCAATCCACATCTTATATAGAGGAGTGAATTCATTGTATTTAATATCATTCTATTTCTTATTTTATTTTTTTAAAAGATTCAGTCCGCTAAATACACGTTCAACTTCTGCATTACTACATGGCAAAACTAAATAATTCATAACAAAATCGGACAATTCCTTGAAGGGATTTTCATTCACAGCATTCCTGTATTCATAAACTTGTAACCAAAACTCAATAGTTGAGTTCTGATTTTGCCATTGATCTTTGCCTTAGTTGACATATTAACTCTGCTATGAAATTTCTACATATTATTCTAATTTCTTTTTCCGTTTCAGAATTTATATTTGTTCTTGTTTTCAAAAAATTTTCAAAAGGATAATTAAAATATGGTGTAGGTATATTTTAATTTTAATTGTAACAGGGGTAAGAATGAAAAATAAATTGAAGCTAGAAAATGCTAAACAAATTATTAAAAATTATTAATCTATAATCACAAACTCGGACCATATGCTATGAAATGACGCTAATATAGAAATGAACTAAACTTCTGCCAGAACGAAATGACAAATTTGATATTTTTATCGTTTTTTTTTTTAATGTTTGTAACATTATTAATCATACGTATGTATGTACGAGTATGTAGAAAACAATGCCAAACTATTTTCAAAGCATTTTCTCTAGATGCCAACATGAATAAACGACAGTCAGGCCCTATAAATTGTAAATTAATAATAAAAAGTGATGTTAATAAAAAATCATCTCTATCATAAATTTGATTTCTATTGTTTTTTATACATACAGACATATGTATGTGTTTATTTTTTCATTTTAATTCTCCCTTTTTTAAGTAATTTATTAATTTATATGTATGTACATATATAGTATGTATGTAACTTAGGGTATACGAGAAACTTAATTATAAAAATGTATTCAATAAAAATTAATCTTGAATAATTTGCGACAATAGTACTGACAATAATGAGTCTGTATGCACAATTCGAATGTGTATTTGTAAAATGTATAAGGATTCTTTATGGTCAAAAGATGTCATAAGTTTTTTTTTTTTGTTTCCTATAAATGGGGCCATCCCAATTTACATATACATATGTATGTACATATTGTGTATTGTTGTTAATTTGATTTGTAATTATTATATAGTTTAAAAGTTAAAGACTTAACTTAATCATTTCCAAACATAAATGTTTCTAAACTCAATTTCCGCATTCATACATGGTAAAGTTTTGTTGCCAAATTTAAGTTTGAATTCAAATTATTGTTAGTTAGTTAGTAGAAACAAAAGCACAAACAAATGAATTCATCTACTATAGCTTTGTTAAGCAAAACATGTTAGAATTTATTTCAAATTAGATAATATTTTTCAAGAACATATGTACATATATATAAATTACTATGTACATATATATATAAATATATGTATATGTATGTATTTTTAAAATATGCACATGTGTTGTTTGTATTATTGTTGGAGCTTTATTTTATTTTCTATTTAAATTTCCTGTAGATTTAATAAGAAATTTGACATTTAATTTGTTACATACTCAAATGTGTTGTTTGAAGTGATTTCAATTACAATCTTCCATTTAAAAACAATTAGAATTTATTCATAATTATAAAATTATAATTTTTAGCATTGATCTTATGTTAATTGAAAACTTCTAAATATTAACGGTTCAATTAACTACTGCTTCAGAAACGTTGACTTCCGTTATAACTTTTAGACTAGACATTGTTTTTACTTATTTCTATTCTGTTTTGTTAAATTTTTCATAAATAAACATTGAACTTTTATCTTAGCTAATAAAACATTTAAGGTTTTCCTTCAAACTTTTTAAAAAATTTAAATTTATTTATATTTTAAACCAATTGAAAAAAATGGCGGAAGTTTTTTGCCAATGATTTATTAATTAAATTCGTTTCAACAAGAAGCAATCAAATTCAGAATTTCGAAAATAAGGAAATACTAAATTAATTTTCATTTGTAGATTCCAAAAAACAAAAACAATCGGGCAATCTCAACCATATGATGCCCTATAGCAATTGCGATACCTAATTACGGACCGATCCTCGCAGAAGTTCGTAATTCACCCCTATCGCGAATAACTTTTTTTTTAGTATTTTTAGTAGTAGTTTGGTTTGAAAACTAAACACATGTTATAGTAAATGAATGTGACAAAACTGAATTAAGATAAATCGCATTTAATATGATTTAACTGCTATTGTCCTTGCTGAACGAATCTGTTTTATTAGTTTTATTTTTGAGTGTATAAAATAATTATAATAAAATAAATAAATAATATTAATATTAATTATTATTCGTTAGGTTATCAATTTTTAGATTTTTGCAACCAAAAATAACCCTTTTATATCAAATAAACGTATCATCAAACTTGGGGTAAAAAATGAAAATAAAATATTTGAATTTGTTTTTGGTCTTACATATAAAATAACCCCCTGGCCCACGATGTCGAACGATAACGTTCGCTTAGATAAGACTTAAGACACAAACTTGATTGTGGAATACACAAACTTGATTGAGTAAAAAAAATAGATACGATAAAAAGTTTGTGTCTTAAGTCTTATCTAAACGAACGTTATAGTTCGAAATCGTGTGCCAGGGGATAAGTAAATACCTGGACTTTAAACAATTATTGAAAAATGTAGGGAAAACGCGGAGATCCGATGGTTAATATGATCCGTAATTTGGCTTACGAACAATTTATTTAAAACTGATATAAAAGATGATTATAAGGATCATCCACAACGAGCAGACAAAAAGTACAAATTCACCCATCGAGGTTATGATGATGCATCCTGAAAGAATAAAAATTTCTAAAAAGAAATGGCATCATTTACAGGACCTTAAATTATTGCTTCTTTTGGACTGTCATTACTTTTATAATAATATTCCATTCGAACATTAAACTTCTTTGCTTTCTTTATACTAATTTTTATAAACTTGAATTTCATACTTCAATTTATTACACACATCGGCATTTCGTTTTCGAATTTCGAAGTTTCACAATTAAGGGTAGTTAACAACCTGATCTCTTGAGAAACGAAGATTACGATTACGTCTTCGATTTGTTACTATGAAATGTGGAATAGAAACAAAGAAATGAACAAGTTTGTTACTATTTTAATAAACAAAAGTCACAACAAACAATAAAAATATGAAAATAAAAAAATGTCTGCGATTATTAAGGAGAAATGATGAAAATAAAATAATACAAAAGACTTGTGAAATAATAATAATAAAAAGGTAATCATTTTTGTTTGCAAATTATTTAAGTGTTAAGAGTCCTGTCAAGCCGGAGGTGGTATTTAAAATGTTTGTATTTGAAGGAGAAATGGAATCCATAGCAGTGGCTTTATTGGTGGTAGAGGAGAACAACGTGACTCAGAACACAAAGGGAAGGCTTGAAAACCTTGAAAATAAAATACCTGAACTTCCTCATTGGATCGTTTATGGTAGCCGCAAGCAATATCCTGTTTTGTTGACATTAAACTTGCCAGCTTTTCGTATTGCTCCGATGTCGTTGTTTTTGACCTGGAAAAATAAATAAATAGGCTGCTTTCCTGTTTGTAGTGACAGTAATTAAAAACTCCTTCGTTCTAGTATTACACATTTGTTTAACCATGTTCTTTGTTGCTGCATATCACCTCTTGATTGGCCGTACAACAAAAATTTATATAAATCACTTTTTAAACATGTTATAAATTAAACACCTTTTAAGTTTATAAAAAGAGCAATCGAAAAAAATTTAGTTGCTAAAATATAAGCGTAGAACAACTTAACTACGATCGTAATACAGAATACCTACAATCGAAAGAAACGTAGCGGAATCGAAACTCTGAATACCAATTTTGCCAAACGGAGAAAATTTCGATTCGAATCGGAAATCAGAATAGAAGTGATTGTATTTTATATTATTAAAATTAGAACATTATTACTCTTATTGTTAGTATTTATTTTACCGAAACTTCATTCCACTTATCAAAAGATAATAATAAACAAAAAATAAAATAAATATATTTAATATTTCATTAAACTTAATAAAATGAATTAAAATATTACATATATTATATATATTACATATATATAATATATCAAAAAATATAGTTTTTTCGCTTGAAATGTTTTCGTTGTTCTGTTTTAATTCCATATTCCATCAATTGTTTCTATATCTGAAGTATTTTTATTTTAAAAAATTTTTTGCTTCTCCTGTAAAAATGGAAAAAGTATGTTACGTACTTTTGGATATACGACAACGATATGTTTTATGAATATATTCGGAATTTTTTAAAGTAGGACTATGATAAAAATTCAACTACAGTGCACTCGCGGTAACATGAACACCGTCTAATATGAACAAGCTTTTGTTACGTTGACTACTCTGTACGTGAACGTGAACAAAGTCAGAAAGCTCTATAACGTGAACGATTTTTTTTTATTGCATATGTTTCTAAGCTTACAGACAACACTGAAATACATTAAATTCAATGTTTAAAGTTTATGGAATCCCCTTATATAAAAAATGTGTGAATCCTCTAAATTAATTTTTTTTGTTTAGTATCACAATTTTATTTTAAATCTTTTTTTTATGCAAAGTGGTCAATCAGTCGTCATGAGTGTTAAAAAATCTAAATGTTTGGAGTTAGAAGAAAAGGCAAACATTTTAGATATTTTTGTAAAAAGGAACAAGTGTGACTAGTTTAGCAAAAAAGTATAATGTCGCCAAGTCAACAATATGCAGCATTAAAAAGAAAAAAAAGCAATTTTAAAATGTGTAAACCTCACATAGATACCAGAGACCGGAAAAAAGAAAACCTTAAAATCATCAGAATTTCCAGTTATGGAAAAAACTCTTTACCGTTGGTTCATCGGAATGCGTGAAAGGAATTGGCGTGTAAGTGGGCTAATGCTAAAAGAAAAAACTACGAAATTGCATTCCTAACTTAAAGAAAACGAGGGCGGGTTCAATGCTAGTGACGGATGGCTTCAGCGATTTAAGAAACTGTACGGAGTTAGACTTCTTAAAGTAACAGGAAAAAACTCTCATCGCAGGTAATCCATTTAAGCTAAAAATTAAACAAAAAATTGAAGAAATCACCCCTATCGTGAATAAAAATTCCACATGAAATTTGTTCCCTTTTCACATTTTTCCTATTAAAATTCAATGTTAAAAAAATAAAAGGGAACAAATTTCATGTGAAATTTTTATTCGCGATAGGGGTGAATGAGTTATGCAATTACCAACTCCATAATGCTGCTGAGTCTGGTTTATTTTCCTATGTAATTTTATTTAAATGGATATTTTCTCGTGATCTCTATTTGTTTTGTAATGAATTTTAATTAATAATTTTATTTTTATATTTTCATAATGCAAATTATAATAAAAGAATTTCACGTTCAAGCGATTTGAAATTTTGAGAATATCGGTCCATATTTGACTATGTCCCCCATATCCCCGAAATCCACGTTAATACTAATATATATCTTAAATATACTGTTATGTTGAAATTCGACGTGAAATGTCCTCATATGCATGAAAATCACTGTTCCAAAATTTAAGAAGATCGGCCCATTATTTGTCATAGCTGTCATATAAGAACCATTTTCCAAAAAACAAATAAACCCACAAAAATGCCTTATAAATATCGATATCTGTATACCATAGAGGAAAAATCCTATCTTGCATACAAAATTTTGAAAAAATGTGTTTTTTTTTAATTTTTCAGATCTTATTATTCTATGATTATAGTACCTACAGACACATATGATACCTTAAATTAAAGCTTAATGTCTTGGCTATTAATATTAATAAACAAAAATAACACTTATACATATAGACATTTATTTAATTTTTTTTAATATCTAAAAATATTCTTTTCGGATATATATATATATATATATATATATCGTTGGAAAGGTATTTGTAATACCTTTTATTTATTGTGTTACAAATTATCAGACACTCAGAAGTTCCCGAGATATAGGCCAATATATTTTCAACTTTACGGGCCCGCCCCCTCGAAAATATGCGTGACCGCCAACAAATTTTTTTTTTTGCTGGCATCACCTCTAAAAGCCCTATGATGAATTTTTTTTTTTTTTTGAGCAGTCACTAAAACCGACTTGTTCCCCTTTTTTATACTCTGTTTGTTAAATTACACTCAAGATTATTATGAACATCAGACAAACTATGTACATTATGGTAAGAACTGGTAATTAAATCAATAAAAATGGTGAAAATTAGACAAAATTTCAAACTATTTAACATAAATTATGTTGGTCGTAAAATTGTCTTTCAATCAATATATAAAATAATAATTAAATTTGCACTAAAACTGTATAAAAAATACAGAATAAACATATTCTAGTCCTATAACCAGTGTAGTTTTTGTATTTCTTATTACGTTTAGGTGGAGGATATTTAAGATTCGGCACAGCCGAATATTGCACTCTTACTTGTTTTTCCATAATACTGTCGATGTTCTACAGATACATCTCTGCTACCACAAAACATCGCTGCAACAGATTGTATGTTGTCAAAATTTGCAGCATTTCATTGTTTAATTATTTGGTTTCTGAAATATTTACAAGGATGGAAGGAATAGTGTTGAAATAATACTAGACTTCTATTATGTGTATGT
Source organism: Bellardia bayeri (assembly GCA_950370525.1). Taxonomy (NCBI): domain Eukaryota; kingdom Metazoa; phylum Arthropoda; class Insecta; order Diptera; family Calliphoridae; genus Bellardia; species Bellardia bayeri. Next base: position 89,273,981 of record OX493268.1, on the reverse strand, counting down.
AAGAAGCCTGCCGTTTTTAACACTCTTTGGAATTTGTTTTGTAAAATTATGAATTTTTACATAATGACTATACAGTACTTTTCGCTTATAGCCCTCTACTATAGTTGCACAACTTTTGTGGACTTTAGGCGAATTTGGACTGTAACCGATTTTTTTATAAGCAATTTTATGGATTATATGTGCAAGTAAATTGACAGTTTTGGCTTTTATCCTTTTTAGCCTTTAAGCGGAATGGACGATAATGCTTGTAATCATGATTGCAAACATAGATGACGCCATATGACAACCCGTTTTCATACAATTGCCAATAATTTGGACAATTTGACAACAAAAATGACATAGGAAAACGCGGCCTAAGCGAAAAGCACTGTATTTAACTCTGAATATGAAATTTTAGTTAAAAATTACATACAGTGGCTCACAGATTATTATTTGCAGGACATTTTTTTTTGTTTTCAAAGCTCCCCATAAAGAAAATTAATAAGAACTTAAAAAAAAGAAATTGGTGTCATTTAAAAAAATGTTATAGTCGAACAAACAGAAAACATTTATTGCAGAAAAGTGCATTTAAGTACGTACATATGTATGTACATATATATAACAACTAAAAAAATAAAAAAATCGTTTTTTTCGCGTAATAAGCTGTGAGCCACTGGTTATATAAATTCTTGATGAGCTTTTAATTCTTGTCTTGCAGAGTTTACAATTAAATTATTCAGTTTGTGATAAGACATGTACATATGTAAGTATTTCCGATATGTGCTGAAAAGTGATGTTTGTTGCCTTTAAACAAGACATGTAAAAACACATACATACATATATTTTTTTTCAGGTCTAAAAGATAACTTTTCTCCACTTATTTTAATAAAACGCACACCATACCGTTTCTTGAATCGCTGCAACCATCCCTCACTCTCATTAAAATCGTTTTGAGTCTCTCTAATTTTTGCATTAAAAAATTTAGCTTTTTCTTTAACCATCCATTGACAGAATAATTTTTATGTCGCTCTTTTAAGAACCAACGGTACAGCGCTTTTTCCATTTTAGGAAGCTCAGAACACTTCAAACTCTTCCGCATTCCAGGACCAGAATATGTATTGTTACCACATTTTTAAATTTTCTCTTGTTTCTTGTTGATAGCACAAATTGTTCACTTTGCAACATTGTACTGCTTTGCTAAGCTAGTTACGCTTGATCCTCTTTTAAGTTTTTCTATTACATCCACTTTATCCTTTAAAGACAAGAATTTTGGTAGTTTTTATGACATTTTTTACGAAACACTACATTAAATTATGCCAAATCAGCAATGCGCACTACACTAAATGTCAAGGCACAGAAAAAATGCCGGTATTTTTACATAAGCAATTATTTACGGGAAAGCCCCGTTTAAAAAAAAAACGAACGAAAAATGTAGAAAAGAAAACACTTTCTATGTTGAATACATTTTTAATTTGTTCACGTTATAGGGTTTTCTTACTTTGTTCACGCTACAGAGTAGTCAGTGTAAAAAATTATGTTCATGTTAGCCGGCATTCACGTAAGGCGGTGTTTTTGTTACCGCGAGTCTACTGTATATTTAATTAAATATATATTTTTGGGGTTTCTAATCTCAATAATTAAAGATACCACAATCAAATTCTTTAGACGATAAAACTCTATTATATGTCTGTGACTTTCTTGGCATAGAAACCACGAAATTGGAAAAAAAAACAAATGATGTTGGTTTTAAATATTTAAATTGTTATTTTTTTATTTCATATATTTTTTGGAAAAGGAATTGTACATATGTATGTATGTCGATAAGAGCTTTGTTTTATAAGACTTTTATAATCAAATATGTTTGATTTAACTTTTTTCTAAAATAATACATTTTTATTGTATATATTTGTATACACATGGTTCATTTACATCAAAGTACAATTAAATTTGCCTGCTTTTTCTTTATCAGGACTTTGTATAAATCTGTACAGTAAATAAAATATTTTTAAAGCCAATTACAAAAAAAAATTAATTGAAAATTGTTCGAAAGGTGAATATTTTTTTAAAAATAAAAATGAAAAAGAAATTTGATTTCTTTTTCGGAAAGAACGTATTTGTATTACAAAAACATTCTTTTTCACTAGATTAAAAAATACATAATAATAATCATGATGACTAAATGGACAAAGCGCATAAAAATAATTTCTTTATACATACAGGTAGGTATATAAATTTAGCAATACAAAAGGGTGTGAATAGATTTAGAGGGCCATTATTAATCACATTTTTGTTCTTAGCAATTAAAAAATATAAGTAGTTGTTTATCTTCAAACCATCAATAACATAGAATGATAATAATCACACATTACTTAAATTATATACCTATAATTTCTTTAAAATTTGCTAAACAACTTCTGTTCTTTGAGTCAACTCTAAAAATACCATAATTGTGTGAACAACATAAATAAAAGCTGAAAACTATATTTCTATTTACCAAACGCTCAGAGCCGTCTAAAGTCAACCACATCAACATTTACATTCAAATTTAATATTTAAATAAAGTAGGGAATGTGTTTGTAAGATTTGAATTTTCTTGCTATTATTTGCAATTGTTTGAATTTGTGAGACTGTGCAACAGTGGCAACTATTTAATCATTTTGAAAAATTGTATCTAATTTAAAAATGTATGTATAGCAACTTTTAGTTTTACACATAAATACATACATTCATTTAGATATATAAATATTTGAAGAGCTTTCACAGATTTCATCTCACACTTTGTAAGCTTTTTCGTTAATTCATTTACCATGTTTTAAAAAATAGTAGATTTGTTTTGTTCAAAACATTTTTAACTCCACATATTTAATTTTTTATATCGTAATATTTTCTACTACTTTTATTTAGGGCTTTCATAATTTTTGCAACATTTGTCTTTTGTTGGAAAGCGTGTTAATTTGTACCATTTCATGTGTATTTGTTTCTTTTTCGTTAAATAAATTTGACTTGTTAAGTTGTTTTGGGTTTCTTTCTTGTGGCTGACTGTTGTATTGTAAGATTCACTACAATTTAAGTTTTTGTGATTTAAAACAATTTATATACCTATGAAGTATATATATGTATATACATATATTGTTTTATTTTGTTTTTTCATTAAGCATTTTGTTGTAGATATTTTTGTTTTGATTTTTTCAAAAAATGTTAATTATTTTTTTTAATTTAATTTTTAGTTTTAACATCAAACCTATTTTTACTAACTAAAATAATAAAATAAAATAATAATTATAATGGTTTTAACACTAAAGAATAGTATAGTATAATTTATATATACTATATACTTTCTCTTTATACATTAACAGGCTTTTTTTTATATTTTGTTTTAATAGTTAGAATAACCTACTAAAAATACAATAAGCTAGTACCATTAACCCTCAGGCGAGTAATAAAAATCCCATGACCCTACTGATATTTTAAAGTTGTGTAGTACCCATTAGTTGACTATAAATTTAGTTCTATACTGGGCCACCAATATCGTTTTGGTATCGAGTAGTTAGATAATTGGCTGCTTCTGTCATTTGTTCGAGACAATGATATAAACCATTCAAATGTCTTCTGCAACGCTTAGCAAGTTCAGTGGCTTTGTCAGCATTATTTAGTTTTTTACTTTGCATGTGACCATCTTCACTGCTGCTGCTAGTCGAGTCTGAGCCGCTGCCAGTTTTGTTACATTCCGATTCGACGCCGGAATCATTTTCTTGTGAGATGTCGCTTTCCGAATCACTCATTTGACTCACTGATGCAATTGAAGCCATTGAGGCCGTCGACGGACGTCTTGTATGCCCTTTGGTGGTGGCGCTATTTGTGGAAATGATTTCAGTGTTAACTTCTTGATTTTCCATTGTGATTTGTTTTTCATCCAAATCTTCTGAATCATCTTTACCAGTCCAGAGAAGGTCGTTCTTCAGAGCGTTTAACATGTTGTACAAATTAAAGAGTTCCGAAGAGTTAAGAAACTCATGTACATTTTTGGATTTAACAGGATTACGTTTGCCATTAGCATTGGGAACAAACGTATGCTGATTGGAGGTCACATCTTTACCAGGAGTTGGTATAATATCTGTACTATCACCCACCTGAAAATTAAAAAAGTTGAACCTTTATGATATTTGGCAGTAAAGTGTGTGTAAGACAATATAATTCATAAATAAGTCAAAACCTAAAACATAATAATAATAATCCTGCAATTTTATTGTTCTGTATTATGTATGTAAATTTGTTCTATGGTATAATCGGTATCAACAAATGTTAAGCTTTTGATTTACCGATTCTAGTCAGATAGTTAATATCAAAGAGTAAACATACATACACATTAACTCTGGGTAATATCTTAGATAATTGAACATAGAACCAAAACTTCCAAAAACATTAAATAATTTTTGATTTAATTATACAATGCTTTTCAATTATTATAATTATACAAATCTTTACATATTTATATATCAAAGATACAGTTTAACTGCCGTATTCATAAAAAATAAATTAGGTTGGAAGTGTGCTTTTAGACAAAATTTTCATACAAATATTTCTTAAAGTACATTTGAAGTCTACTTTAAATATGAATTAGACCGTAAAAATTTTATAATCGAAAATTAGTGCTGAATTCATTTTCATAATGACTGTCAGTTAAAAAATTGTTGTGGGTCGTCACAATTTAGAGACGATCGAATTTCGGAATATCATATTGTAAATTTATTATTAATGCTTGTTAGAACGCTTGTTTTTAATGTTTAACACAATTTTATTGTTTTACAAGATTTATTTATTATAAATGGTAATCATAAAAGTGTAAACATCAAAAAACTTAGTTGTTTTAATGACTATGTAACTATGTTTTATAAAATAAAAACGTTTAATTTTTTTCATTATTTAAATTGTTTTGAATAAAATTTCAATAATTTAAAATTTACCTGTCGATCCATGAGCCTGCATGGAACTAAAATAGTTTCATCCATAACATTAACTGTTTTAACAAATTTCTCCATGACGTTAACAATGCTGTCCTTTGAAAATTGCAGTTCGTCATGGCGCGCAATACGTCGTAAACAGTTTCTAAAATAAACAATTAAAATCAAAAACGTTAGTTATATCTTATAATTTTAAAAGTTTTTAGTTTAATTTATTTAAAAAGTAAATACATACAATAATAAATTTCAATCCCTAATTATTAATTTTATAAAATTTATATTTCGTTACCCATCGGATATTTCAAAATATAACTGATTATTTAAATATTCTCATTGCATTTTGAATCATGCGAGTGCATGTTTGCAGCCAGTACCCTGAAATCAATATTGACTAATTACTTTTCCGTATCAGATGTATGTATGTATGTACATTATTGAATAGTTTCGTTTTGTAGTGCATGCAAATTTAGCCCTGATCATAAGGTTAAGCAGCAAAATTTATATTTTGAGAATTGTTATTTATTAATATATGTATGTATATAGTATATATCCTAAAGATGCTATCCAAAGAAAAAAGAAAAAAAGAAAGACCTCGAACTTTATTACATATTAGAAAAACAAGATTAAAAAACATTAAAATAGAATATTGTCGACTTGAAGTCTGGTTAGAATGTAAAGCAAAAAACTTCCGTGTTTATTAAGAAAAATCCCTAGTGACATAAACTCTCAATATGAATGTTATGACAAATAACATTGATTTTTATCTTCATTATCATCCTCACCAGTATGATGACCAAAAGAAAAAATATATTTTTATAATAACCGGTTTATTTCTATCACTTCTTGCTTATTTGTGCATAAATTATTAAATATTCCAATTTATTATTTTAGAAAAATATCAATTCGCCAAAATGTCAAACTGTTAACATCCAAACTTTAAAAGTTATCGTGAGTTGGCACAATGTATTGAATATATGTACATATGTATATGCATGTATGTGTGTATGTTTATATGTATATGCAAATATATTTTTAAACAATCTGGACATTTGTCTAAATTTGTGTGCTCATGAAGCCTTGTCAAGAAGTTTCAGTTAATTTTTATACCTTTTATTAAAACAGAATAAAGCAATAACAACAAGAGTTAAATAATTATAAATTCAAAAGCTGTTGCCGCCTGCCAATAATGAATGAGTAACATATGTCTTGTTAAGCTTGGTTTTCACTCATAAAAAGGGGGCTTGGTTGACAAACTCTTAGCATTAAAGCATAAATAATATAAAAACATATCTAGATACTATATACAAGTGTGTGTGTGTGTGTGTGTGTGTGTGTGTGTGTGTGTGTGTGTGTGTGTGTGTGTGTGTATATGTGTATACACTTGTATGCAGTGTGTATATTTTTTAATGAATGGCAGCCAGCATGATTAAGTTTGAAACAAAATATGTACTTGTAATACTAAATTCTGTTTAAGGGCCAAGTTCAAAACCAGTTGATCTGTTTCTTTTCACAAATGTCCGTCTTGTAAGCTTATTTTTGTACTTAGTTGATTTACCATTAGATGTTGATATTAGTAAAAGTCTTTGCTTTAAGCTTTTAGTAAAAGTTACTGTTAACCTTGAGAGGCGAAAGGAAGGAAACTGATGTAATTATAGTTTAATTTGGCAAGTGATGAAATTTCAAATCTTAAAGGAATGTAATTACAAATTGTAATAAATTTAACCTATACAATACCTGTGAATTTGTATACCTATTCATTTTAATGAAATTTCTGATTGTATATGTGCAAAATAAGTCCTCGGAATGCACTACCACAGACGACTTTTAATTTAAAAGTAGAAGTATAATGGACAGCAGTTAAAGTACTTGCTGAATTTGCTTATATTTTATTAATAGTTTAAATATTAAAAAATCTCTTTGTTTAAAAAAGGTCACCTCTTGTATTTAATTGACTAAACGCCATATATGTAAATCGCCTAACTCTAATATCTACCAAGTGGTTTGGTCTGATTATCATCTGATTGCCCTAATGCAATGGTTTGCGATTATTGGAATTATTTCTTTATTATCCCATTAATTATTTATTGTTAATCATAAATCAGATGCATTATCCTATTAGATTATATAATAAAGAAAAAATATAAATATTACCCGAGTTTTATATTTCTTGAATAAAGTTCTTGAAATGAACAATAAAAAAGTACCTTGACACTTATTACAAGTGTTATTTTATGTGTAACATTTGACACACGCCAACAACAGAATTGATAAGTACATATGTACGCTTATTTAGTCAGCCATCCATTCAGGCAGCCAGCCAGCCAGCCAGACACACATGCGGCTAGAAGTTGACATTCAGTTTGGTGAATATATTTATATTCGTATCATAAACCACGCATACATATCGTGCTTCTGTTTGCTTATTTAGTAACCGATTTTACTTTGTAATTTACTTTACACTCTCCCCACCTCTTCATAATGAAAAGAAAATTTAATCGTTATGTATGTATATACAGTGAACTCGCGGTAATGTGAACATCCAATATAATGAACTATCCACTAATATGAACACTCAGTTTTTTATATGGGCGCTCTAAATAGTGAACAAAGTTTAATGGCTCTAAATAGTGAACAATTTTTTTTTAATTTTTGGGGATTTTTTAATTTGTAGAAACATTTATTTTTAATGTTGGGAATCCCCGAATTAATAAATACCATAGTATGTATGCCATTATTTTAAAGGTATTTAATGCTAGTCGCTTTATGTAACTTGTTGCGATAGGTTCGTGAATTTATTTTTAAAATTAGTATGTAATGTCTAAAAATAGTCGAAAGTTTTTATCCTTAAATGAAAAATGCGAAATTTTGGAATATTTAAAAAATGTTAAGTAAAAGGTATAAAGTTGCAAAATCAACGATATGTTCAATAAAAAATAAAAAAGACAATATTTTAAAATGTGTGAACAATACGTTTTATGTACCCGGAAAACGCAAAACATTACGATCTTCAGAGCTTCCAAAAATGGAAAAATCGCTCTATAAGTGGTTTATTTGCATGCGGAATAAAAACCTCCCCCTGTAAGTGCGTTGATGTTGAAAGAGAAAGCCAAACAAATTCACAAAACTATAAATGAAAACGGAAATGACTTCAATGCTAGCGATGGGTGGCTACAAAAATTTAAAAAGATATACGGAATTCGGCTCCTTCAGATAAGCGGTGAAAAACTTTCTGCGCAATCTCAGTTCGTAAATCCTTTTAAAATTAAATTGAAAGCAAAGATGGAAGATTTGGGTCTATATTGGAAACTTCTCCCACAAAAGACATATGTAACGTCATTGGAGAAAAGCGCTCCAGGTGCAAAAATGGAAAAGCAAAGGATAACATTTTTATGCTGTGCAAATGCGTCACGATCTCATAAAATAAAACTTAGTAATAGGAAAATCGAAAAATCCTCGCAGTTTTAAAAACTACAGAAATTCAAAGTCTGCTTGGATGTCTTCTTCCATTTTTAAAGAATGGTTTCACAACTGTTTTGTACCAGAGGTAAGTGAACGTGTAAAAATAGTTCAATTGGGATTCTTACTGTTTTAGTTTTCATTAAGGTGACAGATTTTTTAACGAAGAATGGATTGCCAGTAAAAGCTTTACTCCTAATAGATAATGCCCCAGTCAACATGCCAGGAACAGTCTTCTGGCAACAATTATTGCAAAAGATGGGGATTTGCTTGAATCGATGAAAAAAATCACACTTAAAGAAGGAGTTTCTATTCTAGAGGCATCCTGGAACCGAGTTGGTAAAGAAACTTTATCTAAAAATATTTTGACTATAGTAAATGATGAAGACGATCCTGAATTTAGTGTTCCTTTGAGCGTTTTAAAAGAAAAGTGGCAATCAGAGGTTAGATCTTTAGAAAATACTGCTGCAGATCTTCTACAGACATTTTGCCCTCAGGAAGTATTTACTGCTTTAAACATTAGAGATTGGATCAATAATCCTTGTGAGGACGTCACGCCATTTGATGAAAATGATTTAATTGAAGAGTCCGACGATGATGACGACTGTTTTATTGAAGCGCCTGAAAACAACATTAAAGCCAAAGAAGCTGTCGAAATTTTTAACAAAGCTGTTCAATGGGCTGAATTTCAAATGGTCGATCAAACTGACATTAAAGTATTGAAAAAAATCAGGGAATTGGCGGTAAATAAGCTGGTTGAACAAAAGAAAAAACAGAAAATAATAACCGATTATTTCCATATTTAATTATATATGTATGTACCTATCTTTTTTCATTGTAAATTTTATTTATTTTTTTGTCGTAATATTTTGTTTGTTTTTTATGTACATACTACGTATGTACTCTTTATAAAATAGATTTTTAAAAACTTTTTATGTTCCAAATAAATTACAAAAAGTTTTTTTTAGTAATCTTTGCATTTTCATTCCTTGCAGAAATGATTTTTAGAAAGAATAACTTAGTAATATATATATAAAAAAAAATCACAATCGAAAATGTGAACAAATTCGAAAATATGAACTACCCCGAAATTAATTAGTTCACATTATCGAGAGTTCACTGTATGTGTGTGTGTGTGTGTGTGTGTGTGTACGTACATATTTAATTTTTATAGAGCTATTACGTTTTATGTTTTTTATCAATAGAAAAAATTATTAAAAGTACTGTTTAGCTATAGAAAACTCTCTCCTAAAATTGATTCATTATTTTTTTGCTATAAATTACTCAAAGAGGATAAATTGTGAAATTGTGATTGATTTATTGTAGTGTTTAACAAATATTAGGATCTGTTGCTAACAAATTTGGGTCATTTCAAAGTCGAATTTCAAAAAACCTTGGTTTTTGTTTTATTTACATTATATTGTTGATAATTATTATTTTTTAATAAAATTTATCGAGACTTATTTCTCAATCAATTAAGTTCCAATCAGGAGTAGCATTAGGTTTGATTTATAAGTTAGGACTGTTTATTGCATTTAAATTTAATTTTAGTTCTATGCACATTTTTAATTTTTCTGCGGAATATAGTACAGAATAGAACAGCCCGAATAATTGTAGGTTTTTGTTTTAAACCAAGAAAAACTATTTTGAAGTTAAAATTCTCTATATATGTAAATTATATTTACTCAAACCAAATAACCCTTTTTATTTTTGACAAATCTAGCCCATTATCATTAAGGCAGATAATAAAATAAATACATCATTGTACAATATGTATATAGATTCATAAGATCCCTTGTTATATTTCGGATGATTAAAAGTACTTGAAATAAATTAATATAAATTACATAGATTTCTTGCAGAAAGTATTGTGGTTTCGGTGTGAATTATATTTAAATTAAACTATACTGTGTAGTAAGTACAGTGGCGAACAGAATTGCTTGTACAAAATATAATAAGTATTACGTAAATTTTTCTGAAATGAAAAATAAGCTACTCTTGTTAGAACAATCAAGAAGCAATAGAAAGTAACAATAGACAAAACGACTCCGAAGCCTCTTAAAAGCCAATATACTGATACCGACTAAAATACTTATAATACAGAAATTAGCTAAGCTGAGCTTAAAAAAAATTATTAGAAATTTCTTAATCGTATTACCTATATCGTACCGTATTAGGTAAAATAAATTGAAACTAGATGAGATAAAACAATGATGAATAATTTAATGATTAATACAAAATTTTGTTCGTCTACGTTTGAAAACCGCATATTTTCTTTAATCAAAATTAAGAGATGCCATATTGCACCCATTAAACAAATTTATTTGCTGAATCACAAAAAAATAAAATTCGTGAAATTGGCAGCTGGTTAAAATTGAACTTGCGCAGAACGCCCTATGAATACAACATGAAAATCGGCTGATTTTAAGGTGGTACGTTCAACATTTAATGGCAGAGGAAACAATTGATATAAACACACTCATATACACACTCACACTGGCTTACAAAATCAGATGGTGATGTTGTTTAACGATAATGTACTTAGTGGTGGTGGGTGACCTGATTTTAGAAATATACAGCCACACATACAATACTCTTCACTGCCTCTTGGTACTGTCGTTTATATGGTGTAAGGTGGTATGATGCCAGTGATGACGATGTTAATAGTTCGACTTTATTAAGTACACCGGTACTCACATTTGTATTCTTGCATGTAAATTAAAAGTACATACCTACCTACATATTCAATATGATTTTTTTTTTTTTGTTATTCATTTAAATTTTAACAAAATCTAGAACTTGTAATTTTCATAAATTTACATAGACCTTAACAGCTTAAAACTTTCGTTGAATAAATTCAGAGAAGCTGTCACTATTTTAACAGTAAGTCAATTAAAGATATTCAAAGCCATTTGAATCGAAACTGTACTTTTTAATTTATGACAGTAATTTCAACTATTGACAAGAACAGAACAATTTTGAAGTTGGCATATTTTTTATATTATTTTAGGTACCTACATGTAAAAATTATTTATTTTTAATGAAATATGGAAATGGCTTAATAAACTAGCTATTTATCAGGATTTCTGGTAAATACCTATATGTCTCTGATGACATAAAGAATTAAAATGCTACTCTGGTGAAAGTAACGAAATGTTTTTTATATAAGCAATACAATCGGTCTGTTACTTTCTATTTTTTTTTACAAATAATTATCGGCAAATTTAAATTGAAATCATGAGGAGTTTGAATGTAAAAAAAATCAATAAATTATAATACCTACTACCTATATAAAGAAGCCATTAGAGGCGAATGAGCAAGAATGATTCAAATTAGTTTAGAAGTATGTACCTACATAATTGGAAAACCCCAGTACTAAGAGCGTTACAACATACACAATTTTATAAATATTTTTATATGCACAGATTTAAAAGTTTGGTCTGATTTAATAATATACAATGAATAAATGTTAAATACTTTACTCCGCACCGTATCGTACGATAAAATAAATTTTGTTTGCTGTTGAATACATTCAAAACTACGTCATTCTTCGATAATATTCAATAGATAAGTAGCGGCGTATTTTAGACAAAGGGAAGGAGAATGGGACTTTTAATTTGTTGTTTTATTTTATAAAGCACAGTATGATTGAATGTCGTTGTTGTTGTAGTTTGTCGTGTTTACCAGGTTTAGTTGTGCGGAAAAGAAGTCGTTGGCAAGTGCAGGGAAGACGTGATCAGATGTTTTGTTTTTCGTGTGGAGTGGTGTTTATGAGTATTGGTAGCTGACTAAAGCGCTGAATAAATAACGATTGTCAAAGCTTATGAAAAAATATAATTCTCGCCTGTGCCTATTCCGAACCCGGAGTTAAGGCCAAACGAAAGAGCATACATTGCCCGATCAATAACTTTACTCTTTTAATTAATTTACTTGTATGTATTTTATTATAAATGTATTTAAATTAAATATTTGTATGAATTTTAACAAATTCCAATAAAACTTACCGAGTATTTTCTAGTTTTGTTAAATCTGTGTATCCACTCATAGTGTGTTTTTTGTGTTACTTCTGTTTTGGTTTATTTAATAAAAATCTTCACCTGCTTTTGAGGTCAATATAAACTTTTAATTACTTGATATATGTACCTATAAGCTCGAGACTTAATTTGAAAATAGCCTTTTAACGTTAACAAATATAATACAAAAATTTCAGATTTTTTTACACTTTCACTTTAAACATTTATTTTATAATAATTACCTATGTAGGTATATTTTTTATTTTCGTTGTTGTAAAATTGTATGGATAATATTTGGTATATTTGTTTTCTGTAATATTACGAAATTTTGTTAACCAACAACAAACAGCCTTGGATAAATGATTATTATTTTTATCTAACGCCCCTTCTCCTTTATAAACAATTTTTCAGTATGTTTGTATGTACTTTAGAAAATATTATATCTTCATTTCAATTTTATACTTTGTCTAATATGTTTATATTTTAGCTTTTCGCAATATCTGTTTGCCTTTTGAAAACAAAAAAAATAGTTTACCGAAAACGATTAATATTCAATTTTAATTTAATAAAAGAAGTTTTATCACATTATCCACAATTTATCGACACACCCACGACGCCCGAACGATTCTTTTAAAATGACGTTTCTTGACAGCTGAGTTTGTTTTATATACAAAAGCTTTTCTTCTTTTAGTGCTGCCACATTTCGCATTGATTAAAATGCGATGCCAGATAATTGATAACAAAGAAGGCGAATTTATGCAAAAACAATTTGGTCAGTTCGAATTTCTACAAGGTAGAGACCAGCGTTGTCAACTTTGAAATTTCAAAACGCACCAAAATTGAGAAAAAGCGTCATTTAAAAAAAAACACGGATGCAACTGTGTCTACTCGTCGACGAGCTACTCAATTGAACATCTCCAGAACATCGCTACGACATATTCTAAAAGTTGATCTGAAGATGTTTCCATATAAAATTCAATTGGCCCAAGAAAAGTTATAAGCAGTTCAAATCTGTCAGTCAAACTTGGCCCACCCTGTATTACTGTTGACATAAGTAAATTGTAAACAAAGTCAAACAGTACTCAGGTTGTTAATAACACCATGGTGAAAACAGTAAATATCAAATATCTTCTTGTAATTGATGGTCATGATAAAAAATATGTTATGCCAAAATAATACAAAACATTAAAATAACATTATCTGAGACATTTTTTTATTCAAATATGTATGTAATCTAATGAACTTTATTATTACTTCTTCAATATTCAGTTTTGCAGGCTTTAAAAAAATACTAATTCCAATTAGATATTTAAAAATTATAGTATAATTTTATCAATAACTTTTTGTTGTTTTTAATAAAAATATTATATATGAAATGCAACGCTGATAATACCTCAAATGACTTATATATGAAAAGTATCTATAATGGTAAGTAACAAAGGCGCATTCATCAGGAGTACAGCTAATTATAGATTTGTACAGTATATGAAAAAATGTGTAATTAATATATTATGAAAATACGGCAGCACATATCAGTTTCACAAAGGACGTTTTTACACAATAAGTCTGGGAGAGAATGGCATCACTTTTTGGTAAAATAAAAACAACAGTTTAAACGTTTCTATTAATTTAAATATTTTCTTTTATTAATTATTTATTGGAATAGCAATTTTTCATTATTTAATTTTGCTTGCTGATGTATATAATAATTAATAATATTTGCTGTTGTAGAATGTTTTAATTGTAGTTTTATATGTATAATATGAGCTGTTTGTTTAAAGAAAGATTTTTTTAATTTGTTTTAAATTATTAAATTTGTTTTTCTCTGCCGATGAAATAGAAATATAGAAATGTGTAGTGTCTTCTTATTTGAACAAAAATGTCATAAAATGTATTTCTATCTTTATGTACGCACGTGCGTACGCATTAATATGCATTATATTTAAAATAAAAAAATAATGATTTTTGAAACCATGTTTGAAAAACTCAATATAATTTTGTAGATTTCTTTTTATTGCTTGTGTAAGGAAATACATTTTATGTAAATTGTTTTTTAGAAATAAATATGTATTTAGTAAATATATTTGGAGTTGTTGTTTTTTATAAATGTATGTAGGTATGTATGTATATGTATAAATATTATATTAAATTTCGCCTAACTACAGTGAAATTAATTTCCAACAAAATTAGATTATTAAATTTAATTAAAAAAGCAGTAGTTTAACTATGATTTGTATTACTTTCGATGTTAATATTTTAAAAACATACATGTATATATGCAATATTTATGTTGTAACCAAAGAATGTGCCGCTGTTTCCAAATAAAAAAAATAAATAAAGTTCTGTCTGTTTTAAAATAGCGTTTCTGAAACATCACGTTCAAACCAAATCTTTCCAAAGTAATCATACATACATACATATGTACATACATATGTATATTATATTTGTAAACGATTTTTGAAACGCATATTAAAAATGTCGGTCTTGTTCTTTATCGAATCCGCAAAACAACGAAGAGAATATTTTCTCTCTATAGATATCGTGGCAACCTATTATTTTTTAATTATTAATCAGCCCAATCATGAATAAATATTCCGCAGGAGTTTTTTTCCCTTTTCCCATTTTTCCTATTCAAATTCAATGTTAAAAAAAAATAATAAAAAGGGAAAAAACTCCCACGGATTTTTTATTCATGATTGGTAAAAATCAGTACATAATTGTTAATATTATTTATTAATTCTATGTTCTGCAGAATTATGTTTGTAATCGACAAAACTTAGAACGTGAAAGACCAAATATAAGATTTTAAAATATTTATATACATATGTATGTATGTTGATTCTGTCAATATTTCTCTATTAAACAAATTAACCAACAATTGTTTAGCACAAATACATGTACATATGTATGTATGTATTTCCGAAAAAGGCATTTTAAAAGAATGTTAAAATAATTTTTTTTAGTTGAACGTTTTATAATTGCATATGGATGTAATAATCTCTTAATTAAGCTTTTAAGTATTTGGTTTTGATTGGGGTTGATGCAAAAGATTATAAATTTTTCTCATTTATAAATGTGTATTTTGTAGGGTTTGTGTTAAATATGCATTAATGTATGTATGGGTGTATGTATGTACAGTGGGTGGCCAAAATATTAGTTACACATGCAAAATTGTTTAGTTTGAAGCCGTAGGTATAACATTTTAAAATAGTGAAAATTTATCATTTTATTTGTTCTTTTAGGTAAATTAAGTGTTTCTATTTCAATTAAAAATAAATTCTTTTGTTTTAAAAACATATATTTGAGGAAAAGAAATTTTTTGAAAAAAAAATCTTAATATTTCGTAGAACCTCCTTTGGCATCAATTACAGCTTGCACTCTTTTTGGCATGCTCTGAATGCATTTTTGAAAATTTTTTTAGTTCTTCATCGTGATGCCAGACTTTAATCAATGCCTCTATAAGATTTTGTTTGTATAACCTCAAAATTGCATATTTCACACTTCAGAGCAGAATGAGCTACAACTGCACTCTAATGTTACCAATCATTGTTGACACTGCACAAAATATTTAACAGTATTACCAGAATTAAAATATGAAAACATCTGGTACAAGAAACTGATTTATATACGTATTAAAAGCGGTTGAATCTTAATTAATAAGAAAAACTATAGTGTAACTAATAATTTGGCCACCCACTGTATGTTGTAGCTCTTTTAAAGTGATTAAAATAAGAAAAATTTATTTTATATGTATATTAACAATTTTAGTATTTCTTCACAAACGTCTTTTAAAAATTTTATTATTGTTGTTGCTTTTATTCTTTTGTTTATTTGAAGCTTAAATTTCTTGCTTTTTTTTTTTCTTAAACTGAGTTTTTGTTTTAATAAAAAATTATATTAAGTATTTGTTTACATTCATGTATTAAATTTATTAGTTGTAATTCTCATTTGTTATTTGTTTGTTTGTTTGTTTGTTTTTGTAATAATATAATGTTAACATTGCATTTACTTTAACTTTTCTCCATAATAGATGTTAAAACTATTTTGGTTTTAGTTTTTCGCTTTGTATTCGTCTGTATATTTCAAAATTTACTTATTAATTTTAAGAAAAAAGTTCTCTGTAGTATTTGAAGCACTTACTTATTAATTATTAATTATTTTATGTTTTCATTTAAATGGAAAGAGAGAAAAGGAGAGAAATATATATATTTTTTTAGTTATTTTATTATATTTATTGGTTTTTGAATTTAGAATATTATTTTATTTTAATTTAAAAAGTTGATGTTTTTTTTTTTATTTATTTTTGTTTGTAGAGAACAAATGTTGTCATATCTTACTCTAAATTTAAGAATTATTATTTTTATATTTAAAATATAAGAAGTTAGTTAATAATCATATAAATAGTATGTGTGTACTCGTATGTATAATATATGATTAAATCGACTTGTTATATAAATTTATAATTATCACTTAATATAGTATGTATGTATGTATTTACTATGTATGGATGTATCAATAGATATTAATATTTATGTTTGAACTTATTAAAAATGAAATTGCTTGTGAGTGAGAGTAGTTTTTTACATTATTATATTATTTAATACGGATTCAATAATTGTAATACGTTATTTTAGCTTCCGTTTTTGCCTTTAATTTATTTATTTACTTGTTAATGTCTTTTCTTAAATATGTAAGGATCAATGTACATATATCGGTACTCCACAATTAAGTGGACATTCAAGTTTTTTTTTTATTATTAACATATAAATTGAAGAAAATCAATAAATTTAGGAATGTAGAAAACTAAACATTTTTATTTTACGACGAAAAATTTCAGAGGTACTTATCTATTCTGTCCCTATTCTTTGAATTAGCCGTTTTTTGTTGAGAGTTGTTAAATAAAAAGAAGATGAACTAGTTCCCCATTGATGAAATTGTTAGCTACTAAGATCCAACAACCAATGTAAAATAATAACAACAATCCAACGCATTAACCCAATGAAATTAAAAATATATTTTTTATTATTCAAACTTTTTACAGATCATATGAAATTTTTAAATTACTATTAAATGTTACCACTATTATTCCACTGACATTATCAGGCATGTGATGGAAATCGAAATCGAAATCGAAAACGAATGAGTTTTAGAAGTCAATTTTTTCGTAATATTTCTGTATTGAAAAACTTTTATCACATAAAATATAAAGTTATTGGGCTACTAAAGAGAATCTTAAAACAAACATTTTAAAAACTAGATTATAAATGCATTAAAATGTATTTCCAAAACTGATTCGTTTTCGATATCGATTTCCATCACATACCTGAATAAATGTCGATTTCTAGAGTAGGACTGATAACACAATTGTATGTATGTATATATTTTTCAAGTATCGATACTTCAATATGTTATAAGTAGTGAATAAAATAATGTTTATTAAATCATTGCTACTTGATTTAATATTTAATATTAATGATCGTCAGCTATATTATTGAAACTGTTACAAATTTGTGTCTGGTTTCAGTATACATATTGTACTGTGACATGCTGGTATATATTCACACATATATACATACATATTCTTTCCCTAATCTTTGAATTAGCCGTGAAGGAGTAATATTTATGTATGTATGTCTAGATATGATGCTAAAAAATAAAGTTGAATTGTGTCCAGTCGTCTTTAATCGGAATAGGTATTTTTTTTTTAGAAAGAGTAAGATTTTGTAAATTGTATAAAGCTTTTATTGTAAATAACAACTGCATGCTTTATTCATCAGTAAATTATATAGTTCATATTTGTTGATTTAGTAAATAAATTTATGATTTATTTATTTATTAAAAAATTTATTATAATTAAAATTACAATAAATCTAGGGCTAAAAGCACTATCATCAATGGCTATCGGCTTAATATTTCTTGAATAAGTGTGTATATGTTAGTATTTTGTTAGATAATGATAATAAAATTTAAATTAGGTTATGAAAAGAAATTTTCTTTAAGAATTCAAAGACTTTGGATATGATATTACTATTTGGAGTTTTTATGATGCACGTAGAGTATCATTGAAGAGTACTGGGCAGTCCACTAAGATGTGAAAGACAGTTAATGGCGAGGAGCTGCAAAAGGAACATATTGGCTGTGCAGTTTTGTTCAATAAATATTGATGTGTGAGACGGGTATGTGTTAATCGCAGCTTTGTCGACATGTTTTTATAATTTGTTGCATGTTCATAAAACTACTAATTAAGTACATACATACATATGTAAAAATGTAGAAGAAATCTTTGCAATTTTCGACAAGTGTTTTATGTAATTCTTAAAAACTATTAACATAATAAATTATTGATTTGAATTATTAAAAATAAATGGTGATTATAAAAACGATAGAGTTAATGTCTCGTGTAATATTTGGTAATAAGATTTATATACCTATGTACATATATATATTGTTAAAATGTAGATTTAAAAAATATAAAAAATAGAAAAATTACACACATACAAATTGATAAATTTAATGCACATTTACTGTAAAATATGTTACTAGAAACAATGTTAACTTGTGATTTATGTTTTTTGTTTTGTTTTTGTTTTTCTAATGACTTATTTTCAATATTTTTAAATGTTTAAACTAGAGTTTTACAATAGAAACCTTAAAAATATTAAAATGATTTTTATTACTAAAAGCTTTGATAAGTAATTAATATGTATATGTATGTATGTATGTATATTAAATTGTTATAACGAAAAATATATTAAGAATGAGTGGAAAGAAATACTTTTTTTCAACCAGTTAAACGGACTTTCATTATTAGAAATTAGAAATATGAATTTATGTTTTATTTCATTAAATTTTTTATTTAACATAATGAAGGGAGCGTGCAGCGTGACCTTTGAAAAATATAAAATTTATTTACCATATTAACAGGCATCAGTCTTTTTTTTTTAGCGTTTTTATATTTTTTCTGTATTGTGGGTTTTGAATTCTAATATTCAAATGCTTAATCTTGGCTTTTGGAAAGGAACACAGCTAACTAATAAGTATATGTATATTTATTTGTTTATTTGTGTTTTCTTTTGATATTGCATGCAAATGTGTAAATGTTGATTAACTAAAATATTAAATACCATATTTAACGTTGCCTTCACACTACATTCTTGGTTACTACTTTTCAGTCTCTTTGAAATAAGTTGCGAATAAAATATTTATTTAAATGTTTTAACATATTTACATACACAAGTTATTAACAAACAAAAAATAAAAGAAGTCCGTTTTCTGATCTCTGATTTTGTATACTAACCCCCTTATTCATAAAACTTATCAAAGGTTTATAACAGGCTGATAAAGCAAATTTTGTATGGATATTTGCTTTATAAGCCTGTTATAAACCCTATATAAGTTTTTATGAATTAGACTGTAAGTATGTACTATATATAGTAAAAATGAAAAGATCAAACTTGAGAGTAAGATTCTTAAACAATAGACAGATGGTGTTAGTAGTAGTAATTATATTATAATTTTAGAGTGTAGGATAAAAAATATGAAAGATATTTAAAAATATAAAATATATTTATAATTGTTTTTTTTTTTTGGTTTTGATTTGACATATTTTTTAAATTAACATTTTTTACTTCCATACAATCTCGAACATTGGGTTTTTTATATCGTATTATTTTTTTCTTTTTCATAGATAGTATTTATACCAAAATGTTCGGTTGTATATAATTAATGTCGGGGTCTCAATTGTGAATGAAATACACACTTCCATGAATGATAATTCCACTTGAGTTAGAAATGTTTTAGAAATGAAAATTATGTACTAACCCATTTATCACAGGCGGTGGATTCGACTTTTTCGTGATTTTGGAACTGTGTCAAAAATTAAAATCTTTGTTTGGGAAAAAGCTTAAAACTTAAGAAGGAGGAAAATGTCGTTGATTATAAAAATTTGTGAATATTTGTGTTCTTAAACATTTAAATAAGGTATTCAGCCAAATTTATGAAAAACAAAATATTATTATTATTATCATTACAATATGATTAATTTTCTGTTTTTGTTTGATGTTACATTTGTTTTATATTTTTGTTTACTTTATAGTGCGGTAGTCTTAATGTTGTTAGTAAATGTATTATTAATTATAATATATGTAGTATTAAGTTTCTTAATGAGAATTCTCAATTATATATTTAACTAATAGTTACACCTTTAAAATAGCTATTGAATGATATTATTTATTATTTTGTTGCGCCACAACATTTGGTGATTTATAAAAGGTTTGAACAAACTCGGAAAGACTGTATACCGTACCAGGACCTTTACCGGGACTCATGCAAATGAAATCTCCCAATGTATGTGCATTGCCTGTAATAGAGGTATAATAAAAACAAATAATAAAACAAATTACTGAATTTTTTATAGCTTATCTTACTACATGATTGTATGGGCGGATATGAGGGTGGAGGTTTTATCCAGCTACCATCTGGTCTTCTCATATGCCTTCGATCCGATGAGAATTCCGCAAGATATGTTTCAGCAGGTATAACTCGAAAGAATCTAAAAAACATTCAACAAATAATTGTAAATAAATGCAAAAATACATTGATATGCATACATATGTATGTATGTATGTATGTAAGTATGTACGAGTATGTACTTATTAAGCTTTATAAGCTGCTCGCTCTGAAGTGTTTTGAAAATTACCTGTGATGTTCTTGCCTTAAAGCTAAATCGGATCGAAATGTTTCTGTTACATATTTATGGAAATATGTTGGAAATGGAAGGGTCGTATCTAAATCGAATACCAGACATCTATTTGGGGAAGGATTGTGCATAAAAAATACATGATAGTCCTGAAATTAAATACAAAATTATTTCAAATTATTATGTCCGTCGATAAACAAACGAAGTAGTTTTCCAATTTAATGAAACTAAAAAGTTCGTCTAAAATTAAAAACAAA
Source organism: Bellardia bayeri (assembly GCA_950370525.1). Lineage (NCBI taxonomy): Eukaryota > Metazoa > Arthropoda > Insecta > Diptera > Calliphoridae > Bellardia > Bellardia bayeri. The sequence continues at coordinate 89,252,617 of OX493268.1, read as the reverse complement.
ATACATATGTATGTATGTATGTAATTAAAAGCACATACAATTTTTTTTATATTATTTAAAATTTGACTAAAGTACACAAAGAAAAAACGTGGTAAAAAGCTATTTATTGGGAAAAGATTGGAAATCTTTTTGCTACTACAATCCATTTAATGCAGTTACAAAGTATTTAGCAGCATCATCATGATTCAATTTGAGATCTACATTTCAAGAATCATCAACATCCCCAGTTTAATCAGGAATGTTTTATTTACTTGCAAACATTTACCCCCACCACACATCATAAATAAAAACACAATTTTACACAACGGCAGCTTTTTTTGTTGCACAAGTAAATCAAATTGCAATATGTAGACATTGTGGGAATGAGTCTTAGAATACAATGCAAATATACAATACCTATGTTGTATATAGATTAGGGACTCCTTAAAGAGCTGGTTTGTGGTGTCTTGGATGAAGGCTTATTGTATAGGTTTTTTAAATAACTACATTTGTTTGCCAAAAATCGTTGAAACAATGAATGCATCGTGCTAATTGCGCACATTTAAATATGGCTTTAGTTAAGTATTATTATAATACATATTTTTTCAACGAAATACTAGTACATAAGTATGTACCTACTAAAACTAGCATATGCCAATTGTATGCGTGTTTTAGGCCATTAAAGGGAATGAGAACAAAAAAATAAAGTGGAGAAAGTAAAAAAAAAAACATTTGCATTTTGTATATAGGTATGTACAGTATGTAGGAAATGCGGTACATTACAGGTATATTGCTAGAATTATAATCGACTTACCCATATCACAACTTGATCATCTCCACGTCCCGCCTTTTGGCGCCATAAGGGCACGGTGCGACCCTCATTTGATACAAACACAGCATAACATTTAGAAAGTTCGTCGATACGGGTTTTCTTAACTTGTTCGCAAAGTTTCCAAACATTTTCTTCGCTAAAGAGATGTAATAGAAAAATCTATTTAAATATTCAATTTTCATCGAGTTAACTTCAATTCAAAAAAAGTTCCAATTTTAATACTGTTATTACTTTTAGGGCACTGGTATACGTTCAATAAATATCGCGATCCATAATAGGCAGAATGGCCTAATATATGAAATCCAGATCGCGCATCGTGGATCTCGTCATAAATATTGAACGTGTAGCATTTTCAGACAGTAAAAAGTGACAAACAAAAGAAATAAAATAAAATTAAACAAACAAAATTAAAACAATTGACAAAATTTGTGTATTGTAATAAAGAGTAATGGCAGAAGACAGTGAAAGCGAGTGGGTTCTGCCGGTGGAATCGGAATTAACCAATGAAAAAATTATTGATAAACGACCCGCACAGCACATAAAAACCATAAATACTGACGCGATAAATATTTAACATGTATGCTACATGCTCGTGATCCATCAATACTTTAAAATGGATCGCGATCCAAATATCACGATATTTATTGAACGTGTAGCAGTGCCCTTAGAAACTTTAGTTTGCTAAAAACCGACAACAATTTATTGCTATCTTCAGATAGCATCTTTTCGTAATATTATTAGGACTATCCTTATTCTAATCTAACTGTTAAAAGTTATTAAAATATATACTAATTTCTTTGTTTATAAAATACTATGTATAGGTACTATTACAAAAACTAATTTACTGAATTAAAATAAATTGGACAAATATTTAATAAAAACAGTATATGGGGTGTATTTCAAATTTTTTGAGCACCTACTGAAACCGACATACTATGGCTGTTGTTCCGTTAAGTTTTATGAATTGAGAAAAACCGTTGTTAAGGGTTTGGATGACTATACTTGAAGGATATTACGTGCAAAGTTTTACGTTGAAAAGTCTTCACCTTAAGAATTGGTGGTCATCTAAAATTCGAAAAATTAAAAACACGACTTGAAACTTGCAAGAGTTTTTTCATCCATTCCGTTTTCTTTGTAATAGATTTTAGCTTTCAGATCCAAACCAATACAAAATATAGTCACTAGACTTGGAGAATATATCCACAAAAAGAAATTTTTTTGATATCGCTGCTGGGTGAAAACTTGCATGTGGTTTACAAGTGAAACGAAAATTTTTGCGCCGTTTTATAAAAATGAGTTTTAAGCGCAGAATTAAAAAACTGTGTAATTTTATAAAGTTTGAGATATATCAAGTTGGTGTCAGCGCACCAATAACGTATCACGGTGATCACAAACTTAAAAGAAATTAGTGTAAATTTTGTAAAAATGTATCTTTTTTGCGTCTGACAATCTGAATTGTCTTTTAAGTTGGGTAGTGTATTGCGTGATGTGAGTAACTTCATAAAGGGTAGCTTCGAGGCGAAAACGCACTTTAAAATTTTTAAACGCAAAAATGTTATGAACTCTTGAAAATTTTTGCAAAAAAACATTTTTTTAAGCTTTTTTTTATATCAAACATGACATGGGAACATGTTTAGGTATCTAAATAGATTCTTCACGACGGACTAAACTGATAAAGTGCAAAAAAAAAGAATTTTTTTCAACTCGGACACGTGTAGAGGCAGTTTTTCCCAAACACATTTCGCTTTGTGACAATTAAAGCGCTGTCTGTATCAATTGCGCTGAAACGTATATCGAATAGAAGACTTTACTGACCTTGATACTAAAATTGAAAACGCACGAAAAAATTTTAAAGATTTAAAATTTTATGGGGGAAAAAAAATGTTTCTAACCTCAAAAACTGTAATTTTTATATTTTTTAACTTAAAACCGCAGTAATATCGGTTTATTCACATGCTCAAATATTCGTTAATACACACGCAAATCGACATTGATGTCAGACAAAAAAAAAATTCTAAGTGCCGTAAATTTTTGAAGTTTTAAAATAGAATGATGGTGCAACTATACAAGGTGAGTGCCTTGTGAATAGAATATAGAATATAAAAGTATTATTGTAGTTATTATGTAACAACAAATAACAAACAACACAGTCAACAGACAGTATTTTGGAAGATCCAGAACGCTCAAGAAACAAAAATTCCTTTATGTAACAGGCACTCCAACGATATTATTTTCATATTTTGCGAACGAAATGGCATATTTTTAGGTCTTTACTAAAGCATTTTGTTTTTATTGACATAAGTACATACGTATTTGTCTTATTTAAATACATAATACCATGGTGCAACTATAAAAGGTGAGTGCAGTAGCCCTGCTGACAGACTTTGTTTACAATTTACTTATACACAAACAAAATGCCTGTTGTTTCTGTTTTGTGTTGTATTTGTTGTCGATTTGCACTCACCTTGTATAGTTGCACCATGTATAATACAGTCAAACCTCGATATAACGACCCTTGATTTAACAATTTTTTTGAAATCCCCTACAACGCTCCATAAGATTAAATACAAAATAAACGTTATAACGAATTTCATTCACTGCAGACTAACGAAATAGAAAGAATTATTTACCTCTATTTAACGAATTTTGTCAACTTACAACCTTTTCATAACGATTTCCATCAATTAATCCAAAATATATGACACAGATACACACAAAATTATTGTGTGTTGCAACGACAACGTCTCCAGCAAACCTACATTCGTTGTCGACAGCAGCATGCATTAGACTAACGGCTGAAATATTCGAAGAAAAATTTATTGTTGCCAAGAGCTTGTACGCTTGTGGCAGCAGTTGTTGTTGTAATCTAGCTAGTTAATCACTGGCTCAGACTTATTATTTTATAAATGTTAACTATTTTATAATTTTAAAACTACAAAATACAGTGTTTACCTTCAAATGTGTTTTGATTTATTAGCGGAAATCGTTCGCTATAACATGGTAAGCAGATGATGATTAATATACATGCAAAATTTTTTATTACCTCGTTATAACGAATAGAAGTGCAACTTCACCTCGATATAACGTTTTTTTTTTCTAATCCCCTTAAGATTCGTTATACCAAGGTTGAACTGTAAATACCTACATACATATATTAATGTGTGGCCGTGTCTTCCCACTACTGGAAGTATTTGCTTGTACGTACCTATCTACGAGTATGTATGTATGTACATTAGGAATGCCATTCGAAATCCCGAAAATTTTTATTTGTGTAAAAGATCCAGACAATTGTTTTTACTTGCTTTTTTGGCATACACAAATACAAAACATCTACACTTCACATAAATCAAGTAAACAGAATGATTGTGATTAAAATTAATTTTGGATTGTCAAACCCGCTGGAACACACAATTTGACATGTGTCAACGGTTTTTGGAACTGGAAATTCCAATAAAAAAAAAAGCTTTAATTGATTTAAAAACTCAACAGATGACAGATGATAAATTTGCTTTACTTAAACAAATAGTTGTAATTTTAAATCCGATTAAAGAACAGTTGAAGCCCTTTGTCGCAGTGATATGAATCTCTGTAAAGCCGATGCTGCACTTTCATTTATGCTAAAAGAGATATCAAAAAGTGATTGCAAATTAAGAGATGAACTGGTGAAAGCTGTCCAAGAAAGAAGAACGATTTACAAAACACTCTTAAATTTTTTGAAAAACCCAAAATTGAAATCAGAATTTGTAAACAACGTAGAAATGTTTGTTATTAGAAATGAGTTAAAAACGTTGATTGCTATTTTAAAGGAAATGAGATCTGTGGCTCACCTTCAAATTATTCTGATTCGGATTTATCAATGATTGAGGAAACAAATGATGATTCTAATACATATTTCAATCATAAAAAAAATTAAATAATGCAATTGAAATGTGCAGAAGCCCAAACAAAACACCTAATAATGTCCGTATGTACAGTGTAAAAAACTATGTAATGTAATTTTGTTTTTAAAATTATTAAAGGTTTATAAACTATAGCTTTGAGACAATTTTTTGTTTTTAAACAAATTAATATTAAAAATATGTTACTTTTTTGTTTCTTTATTACTTTAATTCAATGAATTAATTTTTTTTGTTATATTTTTATTTAAATTTATGAATTAAATAAATAGTTTTTTCATTAATATTGCAATTTTTTAATATGAAAAAAAAATCACGGGATTCATTTATGAAATCCCGAATCTCGGGATTTGAAAAGCCAGTCCCGCTTGGCTTCCCTAATGTACATACATATATCCTATAGTCAAAACATAACAAAAATTACTTTTTCAAACTTCCGCAGTAAGTCCTATTAAATCATAAATTTGTTAAAAAATGTAATATTCAATGGTCAGTTTTTATATATGTATATGTATGTACATACATGTACATATATGTATGTATGATTATTTCTATCCAAAAATACATTTATGTAATTTGATAAAAATATGCCAACTCTAAAAATTTCGAAAATATGCGGAATATTTTTATATTTATAAACATGAGTTATATGTATAAACATTGTTTATTTAAACAATGCCTTTTATTGCAAAAACTTTGCATTTTAAGGTGGCGTTTTTAAATATATGTATCTTGATTTGCATATTATATCTATACAACATGTACATATGTATGTATTAGTGTATGTAGTACATAAGTGTGTATATTCAGTCGTGTGTTTGCAGCAAATAAAGTATTCTCACGTGACCACCAGGCCATGCCAGGAAGGCAGGCAATGTTTCTTGTGGTTAGTCATATTAACCATCAACTAGCAACAACGTGTTGGTTGTCAAAGGATAAAACACTAACAACAACTTGTTTACATAAAGTAGAAATTAAAAAACCACAACAACGCAAAAATGACGAACGGTATCAACCGAAATACAGTGGGTGAATTATTAGTGTAAACATGCGGTATTTTTTATTTCTTTTCAAAATAAAAATAAGTAATTCCGATTTTGTTACTTTTTCTAATTCGTATGCGATAGAATGTTTCTACTTACTCATAAGGATGTATTTTATATGAAATAAAAATTAAATAAACAAAAGACAAACATATGTAAATTAAAATATCGCACACTGTACCATGTACATACCTACATACATACGAGTATACTCAACTGCAAGCAGACGCCCTTTTTATCCATTGACACGAAATGACAGCAATCATTTTTATAATACAGTGGAATATCTTTGTTTGTTGCTTTATATTTCGATTTATACACCAAGTTTAAATTCTAGTCAACAAGTTTATAAAATAAAGTACTTATATGTATATGTACATACATACTCGTATATATATACATACATACATAGGTCACATAAATGGTTTTAAACTTTTCTAAAGCTATCGTATGATATTGTTACGTTTTTACCTTTTAAAAACGGTGGTTTATTTCCTTTAAATAAACCGGATTCTTATTAATTGCAAAATAAAAGCGGCAAGTAGTTTGAAGAAAATATAACGACCCAGCATACCATTCTAGGAGCGCTCCGAAAAAGGATTCAGAAAAGAGTCCATCAAAAGAGCATTTTCGGAGCGCTCCGAAAAAGGAAGTCAGAAAAGAGTCCAACAAAACAGCATTTTCGGAGCGAAAGAAAACTTTGCTTGTTACTGTCCTGAGTCGGCACGCAGTATGACTCAGAAATTCCACTTAATTATGTGTGTACCAAAGCGTTGTTGTCCTGTTATTTGTGCTTTGAACAAAAGCATTTCTGACGGACCATTTTCGAATGTAATGACGATGGTACCGAAAACTACATAGCAAATAAGAATTTTTGTGTGATTTTTTATAAAATTTAACTACCCCTGATGAAGATATTCAAAGAATATCGAAATATTGGAAATATTTAAATAAATAAATTATAAAAAACATTTAAAACTTATGACCTCGAGCTTGATTATTTATAAATTTGGGATCCTACAAAGAAAAGGTCGAATATTTCAAACTTTTATTACAAAAACAAACATGTATAAAACAATAAAGTTTTTTACAAACAGAATAAAATATGTTCATAACAACAAAATTAATATGAAAAAACAAAATTCTATGATTTTGCGTTTTATTGTTTATTAAAAATAAAAATAACCATAATATTTTTTCATTTCCACGACAAATCTCATAACATACAAGCAGTTGTGCGCTCTGATGACGTACATGCGCAGTAGAAAACTTTTTTGAAGAGAGGAATGCGCCATCTGTGTTTTTTTTGGTGCTTTTTTAAATTTCTTGTGCGAAAAATTCCTTAGTTGGTGCGCGGTGCACTTTTATTTTGTTAATTTCGTTGCGTTTTTTTAATTTTTCCGAAAATGTGATGAAATCTTTATTTTTACTAATTTTTAATTGCAATTTTTTAATAATTCATTATCTATTTAATGAAAAAGGAACTTATTAAATGTATTTTAGATACGAATGCATGATAAATAAATACATACTATCAAATTCGTCATATGAAGGTTATTTTGCTAAATGTGAATAGGATGAAAATCTTTGTTTGAAAATAAAATTAACATTTTTAACATGGAAATAAAAATTCTTGTATAGTCTACTGAACTGTAGACGAACAACCAGGGTTAGAGCTACAGTGGAGCCCTAACAAATTTTATTAAAAAAAAAATGAAATAGAAGGACGTACTTAAAATAGAAAACAAAAATAATTAAAAAATCTAAACATATTGTGAGATAAATTTTGAGTGATTAAGTGCTTATTTTATTTATCTTTATTAGTTTGTTTATTTAAAATAAGCCTGATAAAAGGTTTTATATAGAATTTATGAAATTAAAATTCTAAATTTGGTGCGTTTTTTTAAATGGCACATTTTGAATTTTCAAAATTGACAACACTAATACTTATAGACTTCATCTGACTTTCTGGGATGATGCTTTTGTTTACTTTTTTAACCATAAAACATCTTAAACAAAGGCACACATAGTACATACTATATACGAGTACACAACAGTGCTACACTACCGTTTTACTAAAAATTAATCCGAATAATTGACATCTATAATAGTAAGAATAGAAAACTTTAAGTTTAAGTAAAATCGTAGTTGAGTATTATATTTTTAAAATTTATTTGCCGAATCTTAATATAAAACTAAACTGGTTATAGGACTAGAATATCCTTATTCAGTGTTTTTAATAATATGTAGTAGCTTAGCATTTTATAAATTGTTTGAAATACAATTTTACGAACAATATAATTATTTCAAATGTTTATAAATTTACAATTTATAATACTAAAAAACAGGGATAAAAAAAGTGTAGGATTATAAGGTGAGGCTGTTTTAGTTGAATTTGATCTCAATAACGTTATTTACAAGAGTTGTTTGGTTGGTTGTTATACTCAGATATGGACTAAATATGCGAGCTATTGCCAAACATGGACAAAATTCAGTATTAGTATGATCTGGATTACAATTTCTGATCTGTATAAAATGTTGATTCGATATCACAAAAGTTTTCTTGCTCAAAAAATGGTATTTGGTGCAATTCACTTGTAAAAAAATACAAAGGAGTTTGCAACCCAGCTACTAAACCTACGACACGAAAGACCACTTTAGCAGAAGATAGAGTTAATTATAGTGCCAGTAAAAAAATCCATTTTTATCTTCTGGCAAAATAAAGGCTGAAATTGGATCGCAAAGAAGCGCAGAAATATCCACACGGACAATAAGAAGACGCTTAAATGAGTCAGGACTTCGTGGGTACATTGCACAAAAAAACCTCAGGTCTCAAAAAAATATCATGAATCGGTGGCGGGTCTATTATGGTCTCACATTTTGCTGTTTTTCAAAACTAAACTACTTAGGATATTTATAAATGATTTTCTGTAAACTCTGTTCATTTTGGTTGTGTATTTTGGACTTGAGAGTATTTTACACAGACAGGCGGACATAGCTCAATCGACTCAGAATTCCATACGGATCAATAATATACATATATACTTTGTAGGGTCTTAGATAAATATTTATCAGCGTTACACACGGCTCGTTCACCACTTATGGTGGTGGAGGGTATAAAAAGTATAAAATAAGGAAAGAAATGCTACAAGAACACAAAATCACATATATGTATATTTATTCGGCTGTAATTAAAGTTTTTTTTCTGTGCTTATTACTTAAATGGAGTTCTTAAATACAAATCTATTATTTTTTGTTATATACAGTTGTTATATACAATTTACCTGAACATATTAAAGAGCATACTTTAATTAAAATTATGAAATCTTGAAACTTATTCAGAGATACTCCTGGCAACACTTAGCCATACACTTCTACCATCCTCGTATGTGAATTAATCAATGAACATATCCTGCGGGATTTGAGAGCTAGAAAGCTTTTCTTCAACAATTTTTTCAAAAACTTTTGTTTTTATGCTTTAATAAGCATGGATGTATATGAATGTGTTGTATATAAAGATGTGTTCATATGTACATTCAAACACTGTCACACACACACAACTGTAAATATATACATAAATACATCATATATTTATCATGTATTTATGTATATTAATGTATACTCTGATACAAATTTTAAAGTGTTTTCCCGACCAACACTGTATAAATCGTTTCCAAGATTTTTTAATATACATACAGCTATGGACAGTGCTCTATGAAGTGCCAAACGTATTATATTGAAAAATGGATTGATAATAACATGGAATTCTATGCTATTCTTTTGCTCCACTCTGCTTTTCCAAAAATTCGTTGGAAATGTCCTGTTAACTTTTGCACGTTCTTTATTTTTTTTGCTGGACAATGAAATAACAGTTATTTCGATTTTAAACAAAAATTGTTTCGGTGGTAAATTCTTGTCTAATTTAATAAAAATAATGGTTATCATTAATTTTGTCAACCAAAATTTGGGAACTTTATCAGAAGGGTAAAAAACAAAAAATAATAGCTGAAATAATTGGATGTTTTCGAAAGATGATAATGCCATTAAATGTGTTAAATTAGATGCAAATTTGCTTAATGTAAAGTAAGATTAGAAGGAGCCACCGCGAAAGACAACAGTTCGTGAGGATAATCCAATAGTTTAAAAAAGTAAGCTAGATCCTTTCAAGTCATCGAGAACAATAATGACTGAAATAATTTGGGTTATATGTTTCCAGTAAACTTGTACGAAAACGCCTCTATGAAAATCAGTTTTATGGTCGTGCAAGTAGAAAAAACCACTTTTGTTAGAAAAGAATATAAAGGCACCGGAACAAGGATATCAAAATCTTGGAAAGAGTGCTTTTCACAGATGAAACCAAAATGAATCTTTTTGGTCCTGACGGAAAAACGTTTGTGCATCGAGAAAAAAACCAATAATTCAATCCCCTATACACTATTAGAACAGTAAAGTGCGCTATTACTCTTTCCATAGCTGTATGTATCTATGTATGTAAGCATGCATATAAAGAAATAAAAAATATAGTAGAAACAAATCTATTGAAAGTAAGTAAATACCCATAAACATATGTATTACTAATTTTTGCTGAGAATATTGTGAAGACGATTTGTTTAATTATACCCTACACCACCATAGTGGGGTGGGTATATTGGATTTGTGCTGACGTTTGTAACGCCAAGAAATATTGGTCCAACACCCACCTTAAAGTATACCAATCGACTCAGAATCACTTTCCGAGTCGATTTAACGATGTCTGCCCGTCCGTCTTGCTGGCTCTGCGTGTGCGCAGAGTACAGGTCGCAATTTTGAAGATATTTCGATAAAATTTGGTACGTGTTATTTTTTCGGCCCAAGGATGGACGGGATTGAAACTGGTGGAAATCGGTCCGTTATTTCACCTGGCCCCCATAAAAATGTCCGCCCGAAATTGGGGTTTACCGATCATAAATTTTTCAATTATGTAAGTATCCAAACAAATTTCATCACAAATAAGTGGTAAATAAATGAAGATAAATTACATCTACAAATTTTGTGAAGTTGGTCCATAATTACTCGTAGCTCCCATATAAGGCCCACTTCCGAAAATCACTTTAAAGTTCATAACTCTCTCAAAAATGTTGGTATCCAAATAATATTCAACACGAATATATTTCATATGTATACAAATAATACGATACAATTTTATTTTATCGAAACTCCCATATAAGAGACCGTAATTTACTTTAATCTCCATCAATCTTTTAAAATTATGTTCATCGAGATAAAGTACAACACATATAATATTTATATTTACAGAAATCATGACATTAAATTTTGGTGCAGGGTATTATATGGTCGGGCTTGACCGACTATACTTTTTTACTTGTTTTTCATTTGTCTTCATGTTCAATCATCGTTTGCTATAACAATTAATGAATTAGTAATTAATTGTAAAAACTAGCTGAGATCTTTTAAATAGAATGCGTTTGCTGGGTTATTTAAAATGTGCGTATAAAAATGTCTTTATGAGTGCAGAGGATTCTCTGTCATAAATATTTCTTTATATTTTAGTCACCATTATTCTGGTGTCATTTGTTATTATAGGAATTTAATTTCCATTATATCCTGTGGTTGTTTGTTCGTCTATGTGTGTGTCTCTAAACAGTGGTGGACTTATAATTAAATAATTCTTTAAAACAGTAACTTATTCAATTTATTTTCTACTAGCTGACCGCCCCGGCTTCGCTCGGTATTTACTAATGATTTGTATTTCATATATGTACATAGAATGAAAAGGAGGCTTTGGTGTCCGTTCGTCAAGTTTCTTAAAAAATGTCTCTTATTAAGAAAAATGAGAAGTGAAAATGATGCAGTCAAATTTAGTTCTTTGAGTTTTCATAAAATTGTCTCATAATTAAAAAATGAGAAGTGTCAGTTCTTCAAGTTTCTGAAAGATGTCTCTTATTAAGAAAAATGACAAGTGAAAAGGAGGCAATACATATATTAAAAACCTAAAATTTCCGAGTTTTACCCGGAATTTTTTTCTTTACAAACCATCTCCTTAGAATTTCGAATCGAATAAAAAAATCATCCCAATCGCTCCAGCCGTTCTCACGTGATGTCATTACATACATGGACCATTTTATTTTTATCAGCCATGTCACAGAATTTAATTCCGTTCGGAAGTGGAATTAATTCCGTATTTTGCTTCTATAGAAAAAGTAAAATGAAACTTTTTTTCAGAATGAAACCTAGAAATTCTTAAAATTACAATTACACATAGTAAATTAAAAGCGGTTATATTTCGAAAAAAATTGTTCGTTTGGCTTTTTCTATAGAAACAAAATACGGAATTAATTCCACTTCCGAACGGAATTAAATTCTGTGACATGGCCGTATATATACATATATAGATTGTTTATAAAAAGATAAAGATAAAAATGTTATTTCACTACATGTTTCTAAGCCTGTGCCTCTCAAAACGAGATCATATATCTATGAAAATAAAACAAATTAAAGAAAATCGTTAATTAATTCGGACAAATAAATAAATCATTCATCACAGTTTTAATATTCCTAATAACTTTCCAATTTCCGTCGAAGAATTATAAATTTACCATGAATATTTTGTCGGATAGCCCTGATTTGTTATCACATACTTGCGACCAGTTGCCTACAAAGAGAAATTGGTTTAGCGTTCCAGACAGCCTCAATGTTTTCTCATACAAAATATATTATTATAAAACTAATATTAAAACAAAGTTGAAAATGTTTTATTAATTAATGTATCCACCCCGCAAAACGTATTACCTCAAAATAACGCATTATTTTAGAAAATTAATGGATGATGGAGAGAAATAACTGGGGAATTAAGAGCGCAAGACAGAAAGCAGAATATTATTGTGGAAAAGTACCGTTAAAATTGCAAAAGAAACATTAACAATTTTAAATTGGGTGAGACTGAAATTATATTTTAATTATAAATACATACAGCGCAAGTATACCTGAAAAGTGATTACTAATGACGATTAAATGTCACAATATTCGTTCGTGCGTATTGTTGCTTGCTACTTGCACTACTGTCAGAGACGTGGGAAATCATTTTTTGTTTTAATTTTTTTAAAAAAATTTTAAAGTTTTGTGAACAGATTTACCCTTTCATATACATATGTATGTATTTATGAATGTTTGTATTGTACGAGTAGATATGTATGAGAATAAATATATGTATGTATATGAGTACATACATACATATACATATGTATGTATATATAGTTTCATACCAAAATTAAAAAAGTAAATATGCCAGTATTTCGAAATCGTGTACTTTTGATATTAATCAAAGATCCCCATAATTTAGATTATTTCAATGACACCACTGAATCTACTGTCTGCAAACAGTTTTTACAAACATAATGAAAAATTCTGTATAAAAATTTAATTCTTTTAATTCGTACGCACATACTTACATGTACATGTGCTATGACAGGAGCGTTCAATATAATAACAACAACACCATTTTCAATTGTATTTCAGAAATTTTCAATTATTTCAGAAATTTCTTATATGTAATTCACAATTTTCCGTTTGTATTTTTTTTTTTAAGAAAATTGTCAATAATTTTTCGGAGCATTTTAGAAATTTAGTTTTTTGATCATTTGATAACTACGGAGAGAGTTATATTATTTACGTTCTTTGTTTGAATATATGAATATTTTTATATTAAGGACTATTTGCATCTATTTGATCATGACTGTATGGATATATTGTTATTATTATAATTATTACAACGTTTTTTTTTAATAATTAACAAACACAAACTACGAAGCTTTTGGCTTATCTGCAGAAAATACCCAGAATCTTTGGCGGGAATCGAATACGCAACCCTTTGACTGATAGTCCGGCACTCTATCGCCTAGTCTATCGGGGCACTTGTTATTTGTCATTTGTTAGAGAATAGAGAACGTTGAGAATTCTTAAAAGTCTCACTAAAGTCTACTTAATGTGAAATGTACTTAGGACAAGAAATGTGGCCATTATAAATGCATACCGCCATCACAAACAAATTAGAATGTTAGAAAACAATTTTATCACTTTATTGAGTGGTGGGTGGTGGATACATAAAGAACATTTGATTAAATTATTTTTAGTTGGGATAAATAATGAACGAATACATGGATGGCTTAATGGTGCAATGATGGTGACTACGATGTTGTACAGCAGCTATTGCATTTGGTGTTGATGGATGAGACAAGAACATTTTCATTGACTATTAGTTAAGCTAGATTTACACGATAGTTAATAAATAAATAAATTTTAAAGAAATTTTGCTGTTTACAGGAATTTGAAGCATTTTGAAGAGCAATTTTGAAGAAAATTTCAATCGTGTAAATCTAGCTTTAGTGGATGTAATAAAAATTGAAGGCTTGTCAACTTTACAATATAACCCTGACAAAAAATTTGTTCTTTAAAAGATTAAAACACAAACTCAACTGTATATAAATTTCATTGACGTTAAAACTCAAGAAACCACAGACAACATTGCCATCATTTCGGACTTTATAAAACTACTGATACACATACCGACATACATACGAATATGTACATACTTACATATGTATGTATATACGAATATATTTTTGAACTTATATACAAATTAATTTTTAACTATATTTTTCCATTTAGAATCATTGAATATAATAAATAAAATCTAAAAGGTTATATTATCTAAGTGTAAAATGTGCAAGCATCCAGCGAAAACCATGATTAATGGAGTCAGTCCACAAAGTAAAGTGGATTAGGTTGGAACGAGTGCTATTAGACTTATTATCATATGAATTAATAAAATGTTTGTGAAGAATCAGAAAAATGCTGGTAAATTTGTACTTTTTCAAAAATTCTATTAATGTCAATCGATGGACCTCTTAAAGATAAGAAACTTCTATCCTATCACTACTTTTATACATAATTATTATAATATTTTATAATTATTATAATGTTAGTTCGGGCTTAAAACGTTATTAGGTACCGCTTTTGTAGTATACGAGTATATAGTAGGGACAGAAAATAACTGTTATTTTTAAAAATTTACATCAAAAAATCACACATAAAAAATGATCGGTGAAAATTTTGGATCTTATCATTATGATACATAGGTGATGTACATGCACATTTTTGGATGACTTTAAAATGATAAAAGTTATTTTTCACTTTTACTATGTAATATTTAATTCATGACTTTTATTTTTGCCTTAAAAACCAAAAGTTAAGAAATAACTTTTTTGTTTTGAATTTTTCGATAAAAGTCGTAACGTGTATGTATGGTTTCGCCAACACTTACCTAACTAAAATGTTGATTGAAAATACAGAAATATTTAGGTTGAACTAAATTGAAATCGAATACAAATCTGTAGGAAAATTTTATTCTCAAAGTAATTAAAACAACAAGAAAAGCAGTAACAAGGATAAACCAAAACTGAAAAGTTTTGTATGTTTTACTTTAAACGTAAATAAATATTGTGTTTTTCCTTCTTTCGGAATACAACAAAAAAAAAAAAGAAAAACATAATTAACTAAAAATTTTCATTAAATTTAAAAAAGACAGCCAGCAGCCAGCCATCCAATTTTGTTATTTTTTTTTATATTAAACTTTATATTTGTTTTGTATTGACGTGAGAGGAGAGTTAGTGAGTGAATGTATGAACAAAACAGATCCTACTTTTCTTTCTTTCAGACAGCGAGAAAAAAAGAGTTGTTTTATATGAAATGTATTTTGTATGGATGGATGTACATATGTACATACATATGTATTTGTGTAGATAAATGTATGTATGCATGTACATATATACAAATACAAATGTATGTATTTATGTGTGTGTGTACTTTATTCATATTCAAATACTTTCATTACTCAAACGCGTCAGAAATTAGGTCAAACGGTCATGCTCACGCTTAGAGGGAGAAATGTTATGGTTTTTAACTCCTTTTTGCTTTTCGAGTACTGTGAATGTACATACATATGTACTCGTATATGTTTGCTTGTTTTTGAATGTATGTATGGATGGATGTGCGTGTGTGCTTTATATATATGTACATATATGTATGAATTTATCTCTATGTGCATGAGGCTGAATTTAAGTGTGTTTGTATTTAGGTTTCTGTGTATGATTATTCCTTTAGTTTTCGTTTTGTTTAGTTTTATATTCGTACATTAAAAACTTATATCGTTATTTTTCTTGTTGCTGCTGCTGCTAATTTTACGTACAGCAATCTGAGTTTAGTTGTATATTGTTGTGGTGGGTCGCTTTTTATTCCTTTCCAATGTCTGGCTGAGAGCTTAATGTAGTTGTAGTATGTTCTTCTTATGGGTTTCTTTATTTTATTTTTTGGCATTATGGAATTTTCTTTAAATTTAATGATTAAAATGTGTGCAAATACTTTTAATACATTGTCCATATAGAGAATGACGGTACACTCAGAATATTTGACAATATCCCCCATATAAAGCCCTCTTCCGAAAATCACTTTAATACACGTAAGTCTCTTATAAATAACGGTACCGATCCAACATTTTACACGGAGCATTTATATATGTATATGTCAAAATCAAACGGGTTAATATAGATCCATATTTGACCATAACCCCCCATATACATATGTATGTAAGTTTTACTTCCGAAATTCACGTTAATACCTACTAATTTGTTATATTATTTACGTTCTTCTTAAATATGCCGTTATTATGCTGAAATTCTACATAAGATATCCTCATATGCATAAAATTCTCTGTTCCAAAATTTAAGAAGATCGGCCGAAAAACAATTTAACCCACAAAAAATGTCTAATAAATTTCGAGTTTAAACCAACTTTTATACAGATCAGAAATTTTAATCCAGAAATCATGCTAATATGCCGTATAACCGGGCAATTATGCTATTGGATTTTGTAGCTGTCAGTCAATAATTGGCAATAGCTCCCGAATTAAGTTCACTTTCGAGTATAACAACCAACCATACAACTCTTGTAAATAATGTTATTGAGATGAAATTAAACAAAAATAAGCCTAAATTACATAGAAACCACATTAGTGGGTATTGGATTTACAAGCTATCAGTCCATAATTGGTCGACTTCTACTATGCCCATAAAACTCTTGTAAATAAAGTTATTGAAATCAAGTTCTACCAAAAGAACTCTCACCTTATAATCTCACCCTTCTTTATACTCTGTTTCTTAACTTGTGGTGAATATAGAAAAATGTTCTTTTAATTTTATAAATTTTTGGATTCACTCAAGACTGTTTACTTGTGTACATATGTATGTAGTACATATATACATTTATATTAAATTATATATTAAAGTCATGTTCATTGTTTATCTAATTGAACGTAATCATTTTCTGCAGCATCATTTTCAACACTTCAGGATTCTGGCTTAATTAAGAGCCAATGTTCATATAAACCAAAGCGATCTATTAAGATTCTTTTTTTTTTTTGCTATTCATTGTATTCTCTATATTCTATTCCAATTCGATATATTGTTAAATATATATATATATTTAAGCAAATTAACCATTTCCAAAAGTTTATTGTAAAAAAAATTTTTCAAATAAAAATATATATGAAAAATTTTAAAAATTCGACTAATATAAACAAGATTATTCTTTTCATTTTCAAATTCTTCGAATAATTATTCGAATGATGTCTTTGTAAACATACTTGTACAAGGCTATAGAATGCCTTAGATATATAAAAGTATATATAAAATGAAAATTAGCAACCCAAAGAAACAATCTGAAATTGCAATTTTTGGTGTATTTTGTGCATTAATTGTTAAAATACAATATGTATCTAATTCTCGGAAAAACAACAAATAACAAATTTATTAAATACAATTAAATCCTGAATTGCAAAACATATTTGAAGAAGAAAAAACTTTACTTACAGTCTTAATTTTAATGACTTGCAGATTTTTAAATATTTTTTAGCTTTATTTGCCACTTTTTGTACTACGCCGAATAAAAGATTTAAACAAGTTATTATGTATAAATCAGTATTAGTATCATTTTGCAATAAGCTTCTTCCTTAGTTTTTAGTTTCAGAAGGAAGTACATAGTAAGTTAGTAAGTAAGTAGAGAATTTTAAATATTTTTGTTAGTTAATTTTGAACCAGTTCTTTTTTGTAACTACATATGTACATATTTTTATAAATCTTTTAAGTATGAAAATAAGTAATTAATTTTTTGATTGATGGATTACTTTTTTAAAATCGCAAACAAAATTAGTACTTTTCTAGTAAAAGTAGAAGTGAGTACACCCTTCGATAATATCGTATTACTATTTTTAAACTTAATGTGTAAGTAAAGTTTTTGCTGCGATATTAATAAATGTATTTTGTATTTTCATTTCCTATTTAAGAAAACTACTCGTATATTTTTCAATCTACATACAATTAGAATATTATACATACATACATACTCGTATACTTAGCAGTTAAATGGAATATTCCTGTAACAAGAAGATATTGTTTGCATCATTGTACATTACAAATTTGTGTGGTTGTGAGTGAGTGAAATTTGTATTAAATGTTATTCATATTTAAATATACTATGCGCCTTTTATTAATCCCTTTGGAAACATTGCGGAGAATTTAATTAAACTCCTCCTTCGTAGAAGTAAAAGTAGAAGAAAAACTAAATTCGTACGTTAATTTATTTGCGTACAAACTTGATGAAATTAATCATTGTAAGAATGTTTAATTAACAAATTTAAATATGTACGAGTATGTATGCACTTACCAATAACATGAAACGTATGAACAATCCGCAATTTTAGGAAACAGCAGATCTGTGGTCATTTTGAAAATCCAGTAATTTTGACGATGATGTCAGTGGCCAGTCACTGTGGTTGTTATTATTACACGGGTGGATGCAAGCGTGAAAAACAATGTGCCGCAACAATTTTGTTCTATCTCGTTTTTCCTCACTTTTATTTTGTTGAGTTGAAGCAAATCTAATTTAAATTTATTGCATATTTAAATGTGTTATGTATGTCTTTATTATTATTTATGTATTATTTTTTAATATGTATTCAATTCTACAAAAGCTTGCAATATTGAAATGGATGCACACATACATATGTATGAACGATATGAAATTTTAAAATTATTTAATTTTAATCGTAAAGCTTTTTTTATGCTGGTTACGAACAAGGAATAATCATGAATGTGTTTTTTAATTTTTACTACACAAAATGTAGGCTATGCTTGTTTATATTCCAAAATAAACTAATACCTAAGATTACACTTTAATTTAAGGAATTTTTCTAGGTTACAAAAACAAAAAACAAAAAAAAAAAAAAGACGAGAACTTCGTTTATTTAGTTTCGTGTTTACGAATTTGATTAATATTTTATTTTAATTTAGAACAATATTACATGCAAGGCTTTCTTCGATATATACTTTTATTATAAATTATCATGCTTTTAAGGCGAAAGTCTGCTAATTTATTTTTTCGATGAGATTTCTGGATGTGTAAGTAACTAGGTAAGTAAGTATTTCATATGTATTATGATTTAACTTTTAGAATTTTTATTACATGCTTTATTTTAGGCCAAGCTTTAATGAAGGCACCACTTGTTTTTTATTTCTTTAAATTAAACAATATAAAAATATTATATTTTTCTATTACATATATTTTTATTTTTTAACTTGAATTATAAATGTTTAAGTTTTTTTTCTGTATGCGTGCGTGCATGTGTTGGTAAACTCTATAAACTCTGTATTTTAGTATTATTTCTTCTTCTTGGGAAGTATTAAATTGCAACATTGAATTGTTGCGAGAGGACCTCCGAACGCGTTCCCGGTTCTACATCAACTCAAATGAAACATTTGCTTTTCTACACCATAAGAAATTGTGGTGGTGTATAATATTATTGAGTAAGGCAATGATTTTCCCAGCGACCGAGAGAATAATTTTCTTTGCTTTGGAGTAGCAAGAGTATATTTGATGTTAAAGCCAACGCAGAAATACAGTGTTGGTGAACAATTTGTGCTTTTTTGTGGGAAGGAAGAAATTTAACAACAGGTATGTTGTTTTAATAAAATTTAGTAACAGTAATTAACAGCAAGAAGAATTATTATTATTTATGTCTACTTATCCAACTAATGTATGTATACTGAACTAAAACACTTATAATTGCAAGTGTTTATGAAAATTTAAAAGTTTTTAAGTTTAAAGTTATCCTAATCAATGTACCGTACATTATATATAGATTTATTTTAGTTTAACATTATATAATAAAATACTAAATAAAATATGAATGTTATATTCAAGAAAAAAAAAACAGAAACGTAAAAACATAATAAATTAATCCATATACATATGTATGTACAAATCCATATACAGTGTATCGCAAAACTACTTTGCCTATTCATTTTTGGAAGAAATGTGTTTTTTATTCATACATAACATTGTAAAAATCAAGTAAAAAACTAATTTTTTGCAATTGATAAAAAATATTATGTGAAATAGGAAACCGCCCAAATACCCTTAATCTTTTTGTTTTGTTTTTTAGTATTTTTTTTATTTTTCATAGAATATTTTTATTTATTTTGTTAAAAAAAAACGTATTAAACACATTCGAATTGTTATTAGTAATAATTTGTTCCTTATTGCCCTCGGTTATGAAGATCTTTGTGTTAAATATGCCCAATGGAAAAGAATTAAACATTTTAGACAAACAAATTATATTATTGCGTACCTAGAGGCAATTATATCTATCACAAATGTGTTTAATTTTTTTGCCTCAGTTTTGAAGTATTAAATAAATATTTCCTTCGAAAGTGTTAAATTATTTTCTCTTCGACCTTTTAAACGCAGAGATCTTCATACCTGCACACAATAAGGACAAAATTATTACTAATAGCAATTGAAAATACATGACACGTATCCTTTTAACAAAAAACAGTAAAAAATTCTAAGAACAATTAAGATAAACACCGAAAAACCCACGACAGCCGCTTCTACGCACCGGAATGACCCGAGATCACTCGGCCAAGGGCTGTCAACTCAGCAATTACTGTTGTTACAACATCAAAATTAACTTGGATTTGCAAATGCAAATTCATTTTATGACCAGCAATTTTTAATGCAAATTAATAAAATGCAACAACAACTAAACAAAAAGGACATTGTTATAATATAGACTGATGATGAAAAATATTTTTACATGTTTTTTACAATTTTATATTTGAATTAACAATTATTTTTATAGTACTGCTTTTTAAGATTAAAAATTTTATTAAATTTTACGGTTAAGTTTTCTATTCAAAACACTTGTGTTATACAACTTTACTCTTTTTATTAAAAATATGCAATGTGTTTTGTTGTTGTGCATTTCTTTTAATTTAGTTAAATTATCACAAATAAGAAATCAAAGAAAACGAGACAACTAATTGGATACGTGTGATTAGTATTAAAATAATATTTTATGTTAACAGTTGTTAACAGGTATTTTGATAAAATTTCGTTGATTTTTGGTTAATATTATCTTTAATTTTTGGTTAATATTATCTTTAATTTATGCATTAAAAATTAATATTAGAAATTTAATATTATTATTTTCAATATTGTGAACGGAAACGGGCAAAAGGTGTACTCCTGTCCAGCATAGCTCCATTTTTTTATCTTCATAAAGGTGGGAAGTCTTATAAAGAAAAAGAGAAACATCTTAAGTGTTACAAAAAAATGACACTGTAGCATGATAAGGCGAATGAATAATCTCTAAAGCCGACCCAAAAAAATCATCGAAAATCAAGAAAAATTAATCGCGACTTTATCTAAGCGGACTAATTCGCGCCGTTTGATGAAAATTTGGCTTTATTCTAACAAAAGTGCAAGTACATATGTACTTTGGGTCGACGCAATTAATGTGGGGCTATGGTTTTGCTACAAAACATTGATTAACATTTTAACAGAAGTGTAATTGTTTTCAATTAGGTGTCGCAGTCAAATTTAAGAAAATTGATTTTATTGCTAAAAATATAATTAAGGTTGAATTAAGTTACTTTTATTCCTTTGTTAACTTTTTATAAATAAATTAAAAATGTTTTGGACATTACTTTTATGCGTTTCCAATTAGTTGCCAATAGCTGTACATGCAACACTTGTTGATCGGGACATCTGATAAATTAATGCTTAAATATCGATTTCTTTATTATCACAAAATTTTCAGTGGTAATTAGGGTTTTACATATTATGATCAAAGTTCAGATTGGACCAAGTAGACTATAGTGTAAGTTAACAATTTGCAAATGAACTTTTCGTTATATTTTTAAATGAATGATCACATGCAAGTGTTGATTCATTTTTATAACCAAGTTATTCAAGTATTAAAAAACTGATTTTTTTATCATTTCAAAAAACATTGTTATCATTTTCCAAAACACTTCTCCAACACTATAATTTATATACCTACTCTCCGAAGACATCCTTTTCAATCCTTGCGCATATACAGACATTTTCAGTCTCTGTGTTTAATGAATCTCTATACAATCGTATTTTTTTTTTGGTTTGTGTGTAAACAAACAAATTTTTAAAACTTTTTTTTGTGTCTTAAATTCTTGTTGCTTTGTCGATATGTGCTAATGCAATAAAAATACCTTCAAGATAAAATTCGGTTGATTGATATATTTGTAATCTCAGGAGTGCCTTCGATGCAATAGGTCCAAAAGCAACTGGTTCGTTCACCAGAGATAATAAGAAAAAATTATACAATAAAGTCAAAAAATTCTGTGCAAAAAAGAAAAGTGTGACTGAATTTGTTCTTTTTTATTCGTTAACTAATGTGAATGAAACTTTATTACTAATAAGGGTTGGAGCGTAAATTTTAATTGATATTATATTATTATTATAAGTAGAATATAGATAATTTTTATTTATATATTCTTTAACACGCTTTTTATTAATAAACGTTTTTTTTTTTATTGGCACTATTTTCACTATAAAACAAATAAAACAAAACAACAAAACAGCTGACAGCAAAGCGAAAATTAAAAAGTAGGGGGGGCCAAGATAGCGTTGACAAGATATCGTCGATTTTAGGAATTTAAAAACCGGAAGGAAAGTCAAATATCGGAAAAATAAATCCGCAAATATTGGCCATTTTCAAGTAAACTTCTAAAAATAGTCTATTTTGGGAATTCAGAAGAAGAGAAACAACAAATCATCGTTGCTAATTTATTACAGGGAACTCTGATTATTCCCAGTCAAAAACGATACAATTTTGTGGAGAAGCGGCTCCGTGCGTCCAAATTGGTCACATACACAAAATCGTTGCTGATTTTTTTTTACAGGGAAACTCTGAAATGTAAATTTTTAAATGAATGATCACGAGAAAGTGTTCATTTATTTTTATAACAAACCTAATTTTTAATTATTGCAAGTATAACAAACTGATTTTTTTATATTTTAAGGCAATCATTCAAAAAACTTTGTTATTATTATTATTCAAAACACTTTCCAACACTAAAATTTTTCTTTCACCTTTTCCATCATTTAATTTTCAGTCTCCTCTCTCTTCTAAAACTATAAAGAATGCTTTTTAATTTTTGAAATAATATATCTATCTATCTCACTCACCCCTCCCCCCAAATAGTGTAATTTTTTTCCTTCCCATTTTTCTGAATTCCCAAAATCGCTATTATTTTGACGTTTTCGACGCCATTTTCCGAAAATTACAGTTGACAACACTGCATTTTGTTTCGGGACTTACAACAAAAATACACAGATGGCAGCACCTGTTAAAATGACAAACATAATCCCAAAAATTCCCATATTCTTTTTTTTTTAAAAGTTCGTTTAGATACAACGAACCCGTTTTCTTCTAAGTACCAACCAAGGGTCTCAGCTACAACGGAATAATGATGACAGTGTGAGAAGGAATGGGATTAAGGGACGCAAAAAAAAAAGAACAAGCAGCAACAAGCAAGAAAAAAAGTGTTAAAGGATGGGGAGGGGAAAAAGAAACCCCGCAGGAGATATATTTTTTGCTCATGTGGTGAAATTCCAAAAAAGTGGTGGGTGTAACAATCGTGGTGAGTATAAAAAGCGTGGTGAGTTTTTAGAAATTCACCACCAATACCGGTCATTATTCGAAAAATTTCAGTCATTGAATTTTTTGCCACCCTAAAAGTAGGCAATAATGAGCATTTTTTTACAGTTTGACGGGGTGGTTGCTGAATTAGCTAGAAATTTTTGGTTTTTTTTTGTCAAAAAAGTTATTTTTTATTCTCAAGCTTTCTTAATTTTATTTGGACATTAATATTAATAATAATTTAGGTACTTTTCTCAATCACAATATTGCTACAATATATACATATGTACATATGTGACGTTGAATGTTCTCACGGTGAGAATTTCTTTTGTAAATAAGTAGTATAAGTAACAGCGGCAATATCTGTAAACATAATATGAAAGCAATATTTATACAATTCTATAATGATTTAAGACAATTTTTATGCTATTCATACCGAATTTATTAATTTGTAATCCATATCAAAGAAACCAGCAGCAGTAAAATTATGTTTTCTATGCATTACTTCATAGTTGCACATTTAGATAAAAACTGCAGTTAGAAAATTTGTCTTGATGCGATGCAGCAAGGGGACAGATATCTAGAAACAAATATGTATGTACATACATATATGTAATTAAATAAATTTGACGTTACATAATTATGTCTATTCGATAAATAATACGCTTTTAAAGTCATTCCACAGTGCCGATAATCAGAATTTGTACTAAAATCTAGGTCATCATCACTACTGTTAATTGATAACCATCCATTTTCATGGAATGTACAAATTAAAGCGGAAAATATATTATATATAGCAATGCACTGTAATGACAGCAACTGAAGCTCCAGTCATGAGCAGTAAATGCCAGCAAACACTTTCAACAGTAGGTCTACACAATCTGCAGTATTCGAATAGATTCCAACAGTATTCTAATTATATCTGTCGAACATATGCTGTTTAATATGGAGTTCTTCCTTCAACACATCTTTCTTGACCTCTTTACGACAGGCGTGTAAATTATCTCCACCATATTGCAGCAATTCCTTGTTGATAATATCAAATTTTGTTTTGAGCCCAAACATTAAATTGTAAAACTGAACCAAACACGAACCAAAAACATGTGGAGAGTAAGTACATCAAGTTAGTAAGTAACTCCCTCCACCAACTGACGATCTATTTTGGAAATCCATAAAAATAAGCCATGCATAATTTATTTACACAATATAATTTATAATTTATTTACACAATATTAAGCAAGCCATACGAAGCCAACACGAACAGAAAAACTATTTGGCCCCAAGTAGAGAAGTATGATGCCAATGACAGAACTTTCATGGAGTTGGGGCAAATTCTTGGTCATAATTAGATGAATAACGCCAAAATGAAAAGCAACTGTGGGAGAAAAATAAGGAAACATTTTTTTAATAAGATTAATAATATTTTGTTTAATGTTCTACTAAAATTTTGTTGACACATTTCATTTCACTTGCTAAGACTAATTTAAGCAATATTTTCCTTTTGACCCAAAAAAATTATTGAAATTGTTTTTGAAAAATTGTACCCTCTAATATATGACATATGTATGTATATGTTCTATTTCGCCGTGGGCGGATAATTTATATAATTATAAATTTTAAAGCAAGCTTGGCTTAAAAAGGAACAGTAATACTAGTTTAGTTTATTTCGGCAATGATTTTTCTTAATTTGGTATTTTAATGTTACAAAATTTTAAGTTTAGACCTTAATTATTGACTAAATTTACAAAATTCAAAAATGAGTTGCGTAATATTTTAAGAAAACAATAAATGTAATTAAATTATTAGGTTAAAATAAAATTATATATGTATAAAACAATGAGTAGATTTTTTCTATTATTTCTATAAATCCATTTTAGATTTAACGCTAGTGAGTGAGTGAGTAAAGGACCTGAAATCGTATTTTAGAGGTAACGGTTATTTTACTCTTGAAAATTACAAAATAAAATCAAAATTAAGCATTTTAAGCTATGAAGCAATATATTTCAAAAGTGATGTTCATGAAATATTTGCCTATTTTGTTTTTTTTCGTAGGCAAATTATAAAAAATGAGTTGAAACCATATAAACAATTACATTTTTATATTTAATATATTTACTTTTAAAAAAATTAGCGTGACGCTCAAGAAATTTTATTGCGCCCTTACCATGGTGTTCACAAAAACTACGCAAATGCACACTTTTTTAATAGATTTTTTTTCGCTTTTTCACTTTTGTAATAATTAAAGTTTGTACTTTCCTTACGTTATTTACTTTATTTAAATGCAAACTGAAAACTAGTAATATTACTTGATTTATAAAAAAAGTGACGCTCAATGCAAATTTTGGGGACAATCTTTCTTTGCAACGCCAAATTCGCACTAATTAAATTTTGACGACTATAACAAATCAAAACACAAAAAAGAAACACAATAATTCGAATATTGTTAAAAAATGTTGCATATTTACTTTTTTCTTAATTTTATTTTATTTTGTTTACTAAAAATTCTAACGGGGGACACATGCTTTTGTATGGAAGCAGGCACAGAGAGAAACAAAACACCATTCTGAATAAACAAAAAAACAACCATACAAATTTGAGAATTACGTCCTCGCTTATCACTCTCACATTTTTGTTTTTGTTTTTTTTTTTTAACTAAAATAGTAGTGTAAATTGACCTATATATGTATATATAAAATGTTTTTTAAACAATAATAGGTGTTTACTTATATTGACGCTCACAGTATATATACATATGTATGTATATCCTGCCTTATCCAAAAACAATTACGTCAAATACCAACATATTTATCTGCGTCATAAAAATAATTCATTGTTAATTTGCTTTCAAATTGCTGAATATTTTTTAGTAAATATGTAATTTAAATTGTTATCAGTCAGTCCCATTAGTCAAGTTGTTGATTATTATTCTACGTGAATAATAATAGTGATTTACAAATATTATTAGATTATACGTAATAATAATAATAAAATGTATAAAGTTAATAGAGATTATTTAATAAATATTGAACTAATGTTTGATCTTTAAAAGTTAATAAATAGTGGTAGTAATTATTAATTGATACCGGAAGCATAACAGCCATGTGAAAGTACATACATATAACAATGGACTCAAAATCACTTAATTAATATCTATCTATCATCAATGCTTGAAATAAATTACCTTACAAAATTTGGTACATACATACATACATATGTACACGTTTAAGAATAATTTTTTCTTTTCTGTTAGCGGCTTCCAGCGAGTTTTGATGTGCTGAACTTCTCTTTTTGGTCAAAAATAGTTGTAATTACAACTTACTTCCTTTTTAAATGTACATATGTATGTAATTTAGTATTAGTTAATATGTTAATATGTTAATATGTCGATTAGTATGTGTAAGAGAGGAAGAGAGTGCATGAATGTGGATAAGTTTTTGTCGTTGTTTCTTTTAAATTGACGATAACACAATTTAATAATATAATAACGTTGAGTAAAAACGGTTTTATACTCTAGAGTTTAGCTGTGAACTGTGAAATGCATACATACAGGTACATACATACACACATACATATATACTCGTTTGCACGAGTATATTAATATGTATCTCTGAGATTGGTGGTTCTTTTTGTTTCGGTTTTTTATTAAAAATGAAATAGAAACAAGGCAAACGCATGCACACACTCTCGCATAGGCATAAAGGAAGGGTATTTCTACTATGATCGTTTAAGTCAAACTGTTTAGTTGTAAATGAAGTTTTAACGGAATAAGTTAATTTTTTCGGATTAAATAAAGACTTGGTGTGTTGGTTTAAAATTCAATAGAAAACTCAATCAAACGCGTACAAAATTTACATTTATTTCCATATACCTACATACATAAATACATATGTTAATCCATTCATTTATTATTATTCTACAACTATTAACATAAAAAAAAAGAAATACTTTCATAGTAAGAAAGGTAGTTTGAAATTTTTTAAATAAGTTTTTAAACCTAAATGTGTATATGTTGTTAAACAGTGTGTAATCTTGTTGCATTATTAACAAAAAAAAAAAAATACAAAAAGTTGTTTAACCTGTTTAAAGTGTTTGTTTGTTAATTGAGCTTTTTCGGCTAAGTTCACACGTGTCATACAATTTGTTGATGATATGTTTTAAATATTGTACTACATTCATAATACATATAAACCTATCTACCTATGTACATATGTACATACATACATACATACATATGTATGTACATATGTATGTACATATGTATGAAGATAGATAATTTATAATATTTACTTTTTAAATATGTATAACAAAGAATTAAAACAAACGGCACAAGTATTTCTTAAATATTTATTTAATGTGTTGTTAATGTGCTTTTGGTGTTGACATCATCATCATGATCAATCACAATAATTATTTTAAAATTTTCTTTATTAATTATTAACTGATAAGGGTTTTTTTTTAACTAATTGTGTTTGTTTTATTTTAAATTTAAATATTATTTTTACTTTTCGTCAGTTATTGCTGTTCAAAACGTGCATGGAATTAAAAATTGTTTCTTTTTTTAGAAACCGAAATAAAGATACATACCTACAATGTAGGTCCTACATACATTATGTAGATTTGATCAAAATGATTATTAAAACAATAACAATGTATACTTATTTACATTATTATTGCATACATACATATATTATTTAAAAAATTTTTATTCGAAGTTTTACTTCAAGTTAAATACATATACAATTTGTTTGGAAACAATTGTATACACTACAATTTAATTATATATGTATTTGTATATTTAACTTGAAGTAAAACTTCGAATAAAATTTTTTTTCAAAAATTTTCTAATACTCGCAAGAGGAATAATTCTCATTTAATATACATACATACATACATATATACATACATATTAAACATTATTAAACTTGCTTCGCAGATGGATTCATTATTATATAAGAAAGGAATAATACTTTTGAATGATCGAATTGTGGCAATATTTGTGCGTATTTTTTATTTCTAATGTATATGATTCAGGACTCAATTCTGATAATTGTTTATGAAAGTAGCCCCAAAAAGAAGAACTTCTGCATCATTCGTTTGGTCATGTTACATCAAATAATAATTTAAAAACTAATTTAAAGTTAGTAAGTATCGTATAGGGAATTTGTCACGTTTTAGGCTCTTTTGTTTGTTATAACTCGAGAACCACTAGTCCGAATAAGCTGAAACAAATTTAAAAAAATTAAGAATTTATTAATAAATTACCTTGAAAACAATATGAAATTGTATTTGTAACGAAACTAAGCACATGTACATATTTCAATATAACGTATAATAGCTGATAAAAAATAGAGTGGTCGGGTCGGCCCATTTGTATTGTCAAAAGATTGTTGATGTTGCCATCTAAAATTAAACCATTGTTCCTACTTATCATAAATAACTATCTTATTATCATTATCTTTTGCAAGATCTTTGCATGAATTTTCTTTCAACAAAGACTTTTTGAACATTTTAACAAAAATAAATTTTCGTTAAAAAAAACGACGCAAACGGTTTCAACCAGCTAGAATATAATAATTTTGAAAATGTATCTAAACAGAATATACGAGTATTATGTACGTATGGATATGAGGAGGTGATTGAGAAGGCGATTTTCTCTTCGAACCGTCTAAATAACAATTGATTTGATTTGACACATATCGAATCGAATTATTGACTATTATTATTGATGAGTGCAAACAATATCCACCGTAAATAACAATTACAAATAGGCTAGAATATTTGTTATTCAATCCCAATGAATAATTTTATTGTTTCCAAGCGGTTATAAATTTGTATCTTTAATGAATTCAATTAATTGACTGCGAACTCGTAAACATTGTGGCATTACGAAATGTTGGCTGGCATTTTTATTGTTCTTTGTCAATGAATTTGAATTGATTGCAAATTAATTGATTGGGCGGCTAAATAAATAAATTACAACAATAAATAATCTTTAAAAATATGTTACAAATATATTACATATGTATATCTATATGTATATTCATATATATGTATGTATATATGTATATGTACTTATACATATTTATTTGTTATGTATGTATTATGTATGGGTACATACATATGTACAATATGATTAGCAGAGCAGAGAGTAATTTTATATCAATTCCCGTAGATTATTTGTTATTATTTAAACATCGTTAGATTCAATACAAGGAATATCTTAAGAGTGATAAAACATAACACTACATTTAAAAGTACATATAGTGAATGAAACAAAATTGTAATCACTTGTAGATATGTATATCTGTTAAAAAAAAAAACACATTAACAATAGATTCAACATTAAAAAAACATGAAACAAGAAAACACAACGAGATAAATTCATTCTCAGAAATGAAAAATCTGAGAATCTTACTTATTTTCATTCTTGTTCTTTTCAAATTCTGTATTTTCAAACACTTTTGTATATGTACCTGCACTCTAATTTAAGAAAACGTGATTATCGAATTGTGTCAAAGAAAATCTGGAAAACCAATATACATTAAAATAGAACAGATCATTGATCGCACATAAAAACACACACACACACACATCTGCATGTAGATGAATGTGGATTGTGTGTATACATATGTATATATATATATATAAATATGAGTATGTATATGCAAACAGATCCCTAACATAAATATATCTGTGGCAATATGGAAGAGTAGCTTAAGTCGAAAATTTAAGTTTTGAGATATCATCAATTTTGTGTAATTTTTATTCTGCTTGTTTTTTGTGAATAATTTATGAAATACATAATATATTGGTAACATGTTTATTAGAGAAAAAGAATGAATATTGTAAAAAAAAATTGTTGAATTTAGAAGATTTTACGCTTTTTCTATTTAAGCAGCGTTAATTTTTAGCGTCGCATAAGCTGTTCTGAAATATTTGTTTTTTTTTGTTGCTTCCATTGAAAAATATTTCGTCGTAAGAACTTACATTCACTGTATACAAGAATCACATACCATTAAAAGAACTCATGTCAACATAAGTTTTTTGAAAATAATTAGTTTAGTTTTTCAAGGTTAACATTTATACAGACAGCTTAAGTGAAGTTAAGCGATATCGTTATATGATGAATGGAAAATCTTAATATGTAAACAAATCTAAGTTTGATAAATGCATTATTGATTCAAACAACTTAAGCTAAAAAGTAAACGTACATAACATTGATAAAAAAAAATACCAGAATTTTTCAAAACGGACAAAACACATTCAAGCGCCCTTTCTTCTGTAATGCGCCAAACGCCTTAACTCAATTCTCGCTTATGTCGACTTAGGCTACTCTTCCATATTGCAACAGATATGTCACTTATGTTTATACCTGAGATAGTATAGTCCCCACTGTAGGCTAGAGGCAAGTGTCAGAAATCTCTTATTATTATATTATTCGATAAACACTAGCATTTCATTGTAAAAACACACGTACATTGTATATAGAACGAAATTTTGTTTTTAAATTCACACAAGAAAAAAAATGTATGTAGGTACATACATGTGTTCGCATTTATACGGATATTAATTGTATTAATCCCAGCTAGCATTTTTTGAAATTTTTAATCAAATATGAGTCTTCTTTGACTCCCCCGCGCGATTAAAATAATCACTTATGCTCTCGCTTTTGAGTCGAAAATGAATGTTTTGTCGGGAGAAAATGGTACCCTAGCCGCGACTCTTCTGAAAGTGTCTTTTATGACTCGGTTTTCTGAACTCTTGCGACACATTTTTGTCACTTTCTTAAAAACAGTCATATTATGAACATCTGTGTGATTAAATTATGATTCCGCACATTCAGCAGATTTTGTTTTTGTTCTTCAAATTAGTCACTTTCTAAACATTTAAATGAGTCTTTTTCTTTTTATCGACAAACTGATTAATAAGTTTTTCGTCATCCAAGGCAATCTTAAAAGACTGATTTTGCTGATCAACAAAAACAATCAACAAAAATATTTTAATAATAATAAAAATAATAATAAAATTAATTGTGAATGTTTTTATTTTCTTGTTTTTGTAGATTGATGATCGATGATGGCGCAACTAATGGATACCAATGATGAAGAATTTGAAGCTTTGCGAAATGATCGCAGTCCTCGAGTTGTAAGCGGCCTTGACAGACCATATAAACACAAACCTTTAGGGGAACAAAATCGTGCATTGAAACGTCAAGCAATTATGGTAATTTTGGGAAACTTGGGAGTAATGTCAACGGGTATGGCACTCGGTCTACCAACGATAACAAATAATCCCATGACAGATACAACCCAGGGCGTATATTTGACTTTATCAGAATTTTCATGGTTTGGTAAGTCGAATTGGTGTAAGAATATTCGTTATTCTTTATTTTTTTTTTCTAATTTTCATTTTTCAATTAGCATCTTTCAATTTATTTACTGCTCCCTTTGGTGGTCTACTTTCTGGTCTATTGTTGGATAAATTTGGACGTAAAAATTCAATATATGTGATGAATATTTTAGCGTTGCTCTCGTGGGCTCTTATGGCATCGGCTAGCTCCGAAAATCAGAAATCAATGTTTATTCAATTAATGATATCACGATTTCTAGTAGGTAAGTGAAGATAACTATTTTATTTTCTAGAGTGGTAAAGATTGTAAAATATAAAATTCATTGAAAACGCAAATATGTATTTCGAAATCAACAAATTTCGCAAATTTCCAACACACTGACTGTGTTAAATTCTTAATACTTAATTTATTTATAAAGATTTTGTGGATGACATATTTACATACATGTAGTTGCATTTATATTACTGATAATTATAAAAAAAATGTTATGTTTTTCACAGGACTTTCCAGTGGTCTATCTAGTGCACCGGTTGGCGTATACTCAGCTGAAATCAGCACGGCCAAAATAAGAGGTCGCTTAATATTAGGCACCTCAATATCTGTTGCTTTGGGCATAACTTTAATCTATGCGTTGGGATATTTCATTCGTGACGACTGGCGATTAATAGCGCTGATCTGTTGTGCATTTCAAATAATTACCTTATTATGTGTCATACCACTGCCGGAATCACCCAGTTGGCTGATATCGAAATCTCGTTTGGCTGAAGCTAGGAAATCAATTAATTATTTCCGAGGATTGGATAAAAAACGTATGTTATTGCATTTATTTTGAAAGCTTTACCAATTTTGTTGATCCCCATTTAACTTCTTTATCCTCTAGCCGTTATAACACATCCAGAAATTTTAACTGAATTTAATATTTTACAAAAGAGTATCCAATTGGCCGAAGGAGAAAAGAAACCTTCATTTGTCAAGTCACTCAAACTGCCTGAAGTGTATAAGCCCCTCTTAATACTGATGGGCCTATTTTCGTTCCAACAGCTGACGGGCATTTTTGTAGTC
The DNA here is from genome assembly GCA_950370525.1 of Bellardia bayeri. Lineage (NCBI taxonomy): Eukaryota > Metazoa > Arthropoda > Insecta > Diptera > Calliphoridae > Bellardia > Bellardia bayeri. The sequence continues at coordinate 89,219,385 of OX493268.1, read as the reverse complement.
ATAGTGTACGCTGTGCAGATATCCTCCGAAGCCGGTGTCACTATCGATCCTTTCATGTGTGCCATAATGATTGGTTTAGCCCGAGTTGTGACCACCTGTCCCATGGGCTATATCTTAGAGAAATGGGGACGTCGCCGTTCGGGTTTAATTTCAGCTATTGGCATGACAGTTTGTATGATTCTATTGTCGCTACACGAACAACCATGGCTCAATACAATTCCCTATTTGCCGGTCGTAGCTATAGTTGCATTTATAGTCCTCAGTACACTTGGTTTGTATACTCTTCCGTTCTTTATGATTTCCGAGTTGTTTCCACAAAGTGTAAGGGGTCCTGCTTCGGGTCTAACAATAGCGTTTGGTACGTTTGTATCATTTTTATGCACTAAAACGTATCCCTCTCTAAAGGATTTTATTGGCAAGGAGTATTGTTTCGTGTTGTATGCTTGTTTCGCATTTTCGGCAGCGATATTTATTTATCTTTGGCTGCCCGAAACTAGAGGTCGTACTCTCTTACAAATCGAGGAAGAATTTAAACATGGAAAACGCTCAAGAAAACCAGCAGAACCCGTTGAAATGAAAGAAATTTACGTTAAGTAGAACGATTTTAATATACTCGTATATATTTATGTTTGTATACCTAAATATTTATTTTGTTATTCCCTGGACTTGTACAATTAATAATAATAATAATTAATACTGCTGTAGTAGAACTAAGAAAGAAATGTTGTACATACTTACTTACTACTTATTAAGTGCTGTGATAAGACTGTGTTTTGTACATAAATAAGTAAATATTTAATTTGAGAAAAAAAAATAAAAGACATGAAAATTCCAAATTAAAATTATTATATTTTATTTCATTTTGCATCACTTACTGTTCAAAACTCTGAAATGGGCGAATCGCAGTTTTATGATTATGAAATAAACAGAATACTTGCGACAAGTACTCGTATGTAGTACAAGTGCTGCAGATAACTTTTGTTTATTTTAATATTTTATAGATAATATTTCCAAGAAATCGCTCAAGTGGTTTAAAATTTATTGTTTCTTTTTTTTTTAAGACAAATACTTTTGAGTCTCAACCGTTAAATTGTTGCAATTGTTATTGATATAAGATCATCAATGAGCTGAAATTAATTGAACGTTGTCATTGGTTATCGTAGATTGATTTAATTAATCATTGTGAAATTTGCATTTCGATGAGCATATATATACATATGAACGAGTACATATATGTACATATTTGTACTTTTGATTTTTCAATATTTATAATATCCCAGCTAGCATTTTTTGAAAAAATTAATCATATTCGAGTCATTTATGACTCCTCTGCGCGATTAAAATAGGCATATATGAGCTCATTTTCCGACTATAAATGATTGTTTTCTCGGGAGAAAATGGTAGCCTACCCGGGACTCTTCTTGAGGAGTCTTTTATTACCCTATTGTCGACACATTTATGACTTATATTTTTAATGATTTGCAAGTCTTTTTAGACTCATTTTTTAGTCATATTTCTGATTGTTTGTGAGACTTTTTCGATTCACTTTTAATCGTATTTTTGAATTAAAATCACTATTTCATCATCTTGATGAGTAAAATATTATTCATAAATAACTTCAAAACAGTCATATTTCAAACACCTATATGATCCATTTTCGATTGCTGTATGTTTTGTTATTGTATTTTCAATAAATTACTTTTTAATCATAAGCACGAATCATTTTCGAGCCTTTTTTTCAAGCCCTCAAGTGATTAATCAGTTTTTGATCGTCAAAAGTACTCGAGGAAGACTTAAGCTTTGAAGAATTTTTACTGTGTTTACACGAGTTTGAAGCATTTTGAAGAGAAATTTTGAAGAAAATTTCAATCGTGTAAAACTAGCTTTAGTTAGGTGATTTTTGATAAAACAATCATCCAAATGCTAGTAGGGATATTGTACAATATACATAAATACATATGTACATATGTATATACAATATTGTTTATAAACATTAGTTCAAAATTTGCAGCTTTTTCAGCAATTTATTCTATAACGCTTTTAAACTATATATCTCTAAACTTTCGATTTGGTATTTTTGTTATTACGTTGATTTACATTTTAATTTCACTTAATTTCGACCCGGTCGGGAAATCCTAAAAAAAACAATCTTATTTTAATTATTTTGTTAAAATTACAAAATGCGATGACAATTCTACAGTAATGGGGTTTTTTTACAACATACATAATTTTCACTAAAAATTATTCAGTTTTAGGCATTTTAGTACATTTATGGTCTAGTCAAAAAAGAGATTTATTTCGAAATGAAATCAAAATTAGCAGAGACTTTTGTCTTACTGATTTGATTTCTTCTTGATATGATGATGTTAAAAGCTTTAACAAATTAATTTTACGTTACCCGATCACCTGATTGTATGTGCCGGTCAAAAGTCACAAAAATCAAGTTTTTGGCAGTAAAATCACAATACGTTAAGAAAATTTCTTAATCTCTTTCCTCTCAGAACCATCTTATAGATCATAGTGCAATGTCCGTTAATGTAAATTTTGTAATAATGTAGCCTTATCCTGTGTAGCTTTATCCTACCAGTATGCTTTATCCCGACCAAGTTTTATTATGAAGAATAATATTATTGTGTCCTAATAGATTATAACTTATTACGTGCCAATATTTTCAAGAGAAAAAATTTCACTTCAAGTCAAAATTTATATTTTATTTTAAGATTGATCTAATTAATCATGGTGTCTGGTCAGCTTAATTTTAAAGATAAGACATTTAGAACTAAATATTCGTTCACGCAAAATTTGGTAACTAATTTGTAATTAGTTGTGCTGCTGTACGATTTTGTTATTGTTTTTATTAAGGATGATCAATGTAGCGGGATGGTAAGTTTTTAACAAAAATCTGCCGCAGCAAAAAAATATACATAAGTATATATATACAAATACATACGTAAATTTTTATTTAATACAACTATAAATATTCTATGTAATTAGATTTGGTCAAAAGAGGGGCAGGTGTATTGACCAACAACCCGTTCCATTTGTTGGTATTTATTAAGGTGTTTTCCTTTTATATACTAGTACATAGTACATACAAAGTACATAGTAAATGTATTAATATTAGCTAACTGACCTTTTTCACTTTTAGAAAATATCGTGCAATTTATTTGATTATACAAACAAACATTTTCATTTCATTTGTGGAAATGTTTTTAATTGCATACCATTTAATTATAAATATTGGAAAGTGTTTTAATGAAAATAATCAAACGCCGTAAACATAATGAAATATGTATCTGAACAATTATGACACCCTACAACATGTAGTAAGTAATTGCAACAAAATTCATGTGTAGTTCTAGTTTGTAATTCGATTGAGTAGATTTTCCTTTATAATTCTTTACACATCATCATAAATACTTTATGTATGTAGAATGTTCATAAATATTTTTATTTCTAGTAAAGTCCAAACATACGAATAATAATAATGAAATTAAATTTTCAAAATAAAAATAATTTCCATAAATGAAAAACCGTTTTATTAAGAGCATAGATAGATGATTTATTTTGTAGAAGATTAAGACTGAGATCCATAGAAATGGGCGTCCTTAATGTAAATACATATGTTTATACATACATACATACAATTGCATACATTCAGAAGGTGACGTATTATTTATTAACTTCCCTCTACAAATAACAACATCAATACTCGTATGTGAAGAGAGCACAAATCAAGAGAAAGAGAAACATAATATTGATTGTTGATATTATAGATTCTATATTATATATGTATGTTTGTATCTATATTACAGATGTACATACATAGATATCAAAAATAATATGTATTTTTGTTGGTATTTAGACACGATTAAGTCTAACAACAACAACAATACAATAATTATTGATTGTTTATTTACAACTTGTAAGTAATCATGTACATTCGTACCTGTTTAAACTCTGCTTATGCTGGTTTTAGACGGTATGTATTTTGCAGTGTACTTGCCAGTTGTATGATACATACATATGTAATTGTGCTTGTCTGTCAAAATTGGCCTTATAAACTGCCTGTAACAGTTTATAATTTTTGCTTTCACACGTCGGTTTTTAGTTTCATCAGACATAATCTATCATAGAACACAACAGCTGTCTTTGTGATGATTATTTTCGCAGGAGTTTTGTGTACTTGCAAATATACAGCCCTGTCACAGAATTTAATTCCGTTCGGAAGTGGAATTAATTCCGTTTTTTGCTTCTATAGAAAAAGCAAAACAAACAATTTTTTCGGAATGCAAATTAAAAGTGGTTTCATTCCGAAAAATGTATCGTTTTGCTTTTTCTATAGAAGCAAAAAAATGGAATTAATTCCACTTCCGAACGGAATTAAATTCTGTGACATGGCTGATAGTTTGAAAAATGAATTAAGAAATTAAATTATTTTAACTTGCAGCATTGTTGCAGTAAGAGCTTTTATAAAATAAAAAAAATTAAGCAAGAATTAAAGAGAAAATGTGCCATGTGGAGCCAAAAATTGTTGTATTTAAGTTAAATAAAAATTAATATGCATAAATACGTTTTTTAAAAAAGTATTTTAATACAAATTTATTTTTTTGTTTAATACAATTTTTTTTAAATATAAATTTGCTGAAACACAAACACTATGTTCTTGGCGCCATAAATTGATTTGCAAAACAGCTGTTTGCAGGTGCTTTGTCAGATGAAAATAGAACATGTTCTAATTGAAAATTTTACACTGTTAATGCAGGCTGACATTTGCAGAAGCATTTTTTTTTTTTGCTTTTACACAACGTGTATGTATTTTGCAGTGGAAAATTTGACATGCACACTGCAAAATACATACCGTCTAAAGGGAGCTTTACTACCAAATACAAACAAACAATCAGCTGAATTTTTGTTGTTTATCATTTTCATTTTGCCGACCGACAGACATGGCACACTGACTGATTGTATGCGCTGAGTAAGTGTTTGTGTATGTGTGTGTTAGCAATAAATTTTCTAGTCTCATCGAGTTAATACCCTGCAGACCATGGAACTAGTTTTGCTTTGGCGAATGTAATATCACACAAAACACCAATCATCGGTCCGCAATAATTTGGCTAGTACACATACTAGTAAATGGTGGTAAAAAGTAACTGGCAATAACGATCATAGTAAATTCGACATGTACACACATACATACATTGCTACATATGTACATCTAGTTAATAAATAATTGCTTCATTTAAAGATGCAGGGCAGTTTTCGTTGAACAAATCCATATATACAAAAATACAAATAATATATAGTGTTGCAAATAATTGTTGTTGTTGGTATCTAATTGGCAACGACGTTGTTGTAGCTGTTGTTATTTAAAATCATTAATAAGTAGGTACATTTATATTATTAATATATTAGGGTGGTACATATTGGCAATACCTTTCAATTCTAAAGTCTTATTCTTATTCTGCAACGTATAAAGTCTAAGATCAGACTATTTTAGAAAAAAACGCGCAAAAAAGGTTTATGAAAAAACATTTATTTTATTTTTATATTTGATATGAAATTGTAGTTAATCAGGTGGTAAAAGGCGGTTGACTGCTTCACGATTTGTCTAATAACTCTTGTACGCATGTTTGCATTATTTACAAAACGTTTATTTCAAATGGTCAACATGACAAATTCATTTATATATGAAGCAGTCTAATGTGCATAAATATTTAAGAGAAGCGAATGATACAGACATATATACATACATATGTACGTACTTACTCCAATTTTACAGGATAAAACGATAATATCTCAACAATTTTTCAAAACATACCATTTTCAAAATATGTGTCAATAGTTGTAATATTTTAGCAATTTTTGAATCTAACTGATTTTGTAAGCAATAAAAAAGGATTAGGTTTAGGAATTATGGTTCTGAAATTTGTACATTGTATTTTGGTCCATACTGTTTGCAATAGGAAAATAAAAAAATAATTTACAATACCGTCAACATTCGAACTCATTCAGTAGTTTTGTTTTTCGTTTGTTTTAGGTCTTGGGTTTGATATTGATGAGACAGAAATGTTTCATTTTCGTCTAAAAGGAACATTGTATATTCATACCACAAAACTAGCTACAACACATCGTATAGAGAGAACAATGACTGTCAAGTTCAGTGTTTTTCGATTGCCCATTGAATGCAAAAGTATATTTAATGCAAAAACAGAAAAATAATAAATAAATAAATAAATTATACAAACGAACATACTGCATATAATAATGCATTAAAGATATACATATGTACGAGTATATACATACATACAATACATACATATATACTTTTAAATGTGGTGTTGAAATAAGCAAAAAGTAGGGAAATTGAAAGACGTCGTCGAGGGAATAAACGTTTTAAATTGACGCTGATTTTTTTTTTTTTTTTTAGCATTTCGCGCAATTAATCGAAACATAGAACACAACTGCAAGTGCAACAGTACATGTGATTCCAGTTAACAAACTCTCTAAATATGTAATATTTTGTACCACAGGGGAGGAACAGAAACAAAAAATTGTAACAAAGTTAAATACAATTGCATTAAATTGAGTCTAACAACTAACTGTATGCAATAATGAATTGTGCAACCAGTCCCTAAGAAAGTGTCATCTGAAACGTTTCGCTAAAATTTAACTAACGGAAAAGTTCTGGTTTTTATATTTTAAATACATATACCTTCTATTAACATCCTTACAAGTGAAAGGACTAGTATTGCGTAGTTCTGTGTCCAATCGATTTGAAATTCAAGTGCCAAATTTTACAAAAGCAAAATACCGACCCTTGTGTGCCTTAAATGTACAAATAACATCCATCGAATCTTCTACTTGTACTTAATAGTGATCAAGTCAAATTAAATCAAATCAAATGAAATCAAAACAAATCAAAATATAAATAACTAAAATATGTACTTTGCAACGGAAATGTCTATAAAATTATGCAACTTTTATTCAAATAACTAAACAAAGCTCAAGAAATAAAAGAAGAGCATTTTATATATCTGAAAATACAATATACACACTTACATACATGCACTTTAATTTACCTATACATATGTATGTAAATAAACAAATAAATATTGTAGGTATTGATTAATACTACTAAATTTGAAGAAATAGACAAGTGCCTTTTTGGTAGTGTTGTTCTTGTTGTTATTGTTACTGCTGCTGTTGATTTTAACAGACGCTCATGTTACCAGTATTTTGCAAACCCCTATAACAGGAGAGACTCTACTTGTTGTGAAGATACAAAAGAACAGATATTCATACACATACATACATATACATACGCACACACGAGTACTACAAACGGAGACGATTGAGTGAGTGGTGAAAACCGAACAAACGATTCGTGCATCGTTAAGGATAGAAAAATCCTAGTTCTTGAACTATGTCGTCAAATCTCAGTGATAAGATTAAATTCCAAAATGCAAATACGAAACAAAACACACCCAAGTTGTCGAAGGGTCTCAACAGGACCATTAAGGAGAAACCCTTGGGGGAACGGCGCAAGGCAGTGTTACGTCAGGAACTAATGGTCTTCCTCGGCAATACTGGAGTAATGGGTGCTGGTATGGCAGTAGCTTTACCTTCTGTCACTTTGGGCCAATTAACTGATGCAACGGAAGATTTCCATCTCTCAAAGGAGGAGGCCAGTTGGTTTTGTAAGCTAGTATTTATATACATATGTACATCTGAAAAAACTTATTTGGAAATTTCATTGCTTGCAGCATCGATCAATACAATGGCTTGTCCTCTCGGAGGTTTATTAGTGGGTTATCTAATGGATCGTGTGGGGCGAAAAAATACAATTGTCTTCACCGATGTCTGCGGTGTTCTTGGCTGGGCATTATTGGCTACCGCTCCATTGCACAAAGACAGTTCAGCAATTTTTACACAAATATTAATAGCACGATTTCTTTCAGGTACGTATTTTATTCATGATACTTGTTATACAAATAAGACAATCGATGGGTTTTATTTTGTTATTTACTAGCTAAATCTGAACCAAAAACTATTATAAAAATTGTTACACGTTGTAAACAAGGGTTCTTTATCTGATATCTGCAAACTTTAAATAAATCTTTAGCGAAATTATATTAGAGAAATGGCCATTTTGTTAAGTAAATACATACATATATGGCGCGGTAAAAATTATGTTTAACTTGATTATAATGTCTAAATTAAGAAATTTACTATTATTTACCCAAATGTTGGAACATTTAGTGTGGGTATCCACTCGTTATTCTATTTTCATAAAATTTTACATCTACTTATATTAGATACTTTTGAACAAAATTAGATCCATTCCCTTTATATAAATATGTAATTTTTTATTCATTAACTTTAATTAACCTATCGATAGGGCCAGTGTTCCGTTATTCTGGCTTAAAAGTATCAACCTGACTTGGTTTAATAATGGTTAAAAGGTGAATTGTCTAATATAACTGGTCCATAAATGACCGAGATATACATAGATAGATAAAAAGAATTCTAAAAATTACACTAATCCGCGTACGATTTTTATGCTTTCCACTATTTTTACTTTACCTATGTACATATTTCTTATTTACTGATAAATATAGGTACATCCATATATACAAATATACATAAGCATGTATGTATGTATGTATGTATGTATGTATGTATGTATGTATGTATGTATGTATGTATGTATATTAAAATAAGTATTAATTAATTATGAAATATTTAAAATGTGTTAAATTGTGAATAGAAAGAACAAAAATTGAATTTGATTTGAATTTGTAGGAGTTATGATTGGCTTGTGTGTGTCGCCAGTTGGAGTTTATTCTGCCGAAATAAGCTTGCCTAGAATTAGAGGAAGACTGATATTGGGAACTTCGATAGGCATAGCAGCTGGAATATTGTTCATGTATGTTCTTGGTTATTTTATAAGGGTAAGTAGTTGTGCAATATGTTTATGGGAAATGATGATGATATTTATTTCTGACGATTGTTTTGTTTGTAGAGTGATTGGCAACTAATAGCAATAATTTCGACAGTTTATCAGGTCTTCTCCACCATATGTGCGTTGCCTATGCCAGAAACACCGAGTTGGTTAATGCAAAAAGGGTATGCAGAAAAAGCCAGACGATCTCTCAAGTATTTTCGAGGTTTAAATAAGAATGGTAAGTAAGTAAGCTTAAAATATAGACTTGTCTGAATAATAAAGAAACATTACAATTATTTACAGATGTTTCGTATTGTGAGGAATTTGAAAATGAGCTCAGCCAAATTAAAAGAACATCCGAATTAAGTCGTAGCACAGCCGAAAGCGAGTCACTCCTGCAGGCTGTAAAAGCCCCCGAGGTTTATAAACCTCTTCTGTTAATGATTGGTTTCTTTGGATTTCAACAGTGCTCAGGAGTAGTAGTAGTGGTTGTGTACGCTGTGCAAATTGCCACCCTTGCGGGGGTATCCATAGATCCCAGATTGTGTGCTGTCTTAGTAGGAGTAGCGCGCATCATCACAACTTTCTTTATGAGCACAATATTCGAACGTTGGGGTCGTAAGCCTGCAGGAGTGATCTCGGCTGCCGGTATGACTATTTGTATGTTCTTATTAGCGGCATCTGGCTGGTTCTCAGAGGAATTTCAAAACGTCTCTATTCTACCTGTTATTTGTATCGTGCTGCACATAGTCTTCTCAACCATGGGCCTACTTACTCTGCCCTTCTTCATGATCTCCGAGGTCTTTCCACAACGTGTACGTGGTAGCGCTTCAGGCTTCTCAGTAAGTTGCGGATTACTTATATCTTTTGCTGTCATCAAACTCTACCCAGCCATGGAGTCCGCCATGGGGACGGCAAATCTGTTTGCCTTTTACGGATTTATTTCATTAGTAGCCGTGCCTTTTATATTTTTCCTTATACCTGAGACCAAAGGGCGAACCCTACTCGAAATTGAAGAATATTTCAAATCTGGGCGCATGGCGGCGGCCTCCGAAATTAATCCAAGTCATCCCACCACCATGAAAAACAACAACGAAATTTCAGATGATGCTTTAGAATCATTTATTAAGCCCTAAAACGCACAAAGATCCTATATTCGATTATATACAGCGGCACAGTGGTACTTATTGTCGTACTTAAAACTTGTCAAATTATTCCAAAGATATCTAAACAAAAACACTAAAATGTAGTCAGTCTGTGATTTAACCAAATACATAACGAACACAAACAGTTCATTAATTTTTCACCATATAGTGGATAAAATCTATTCTTTTTTTAAACTTTCTAAATGCAACAAAAAGTACAATACATATTTTAAATACTTGCAAAGATTTTATGCACATATACTCGTGTATATGCACATAGACATATGTGTGTATCCATACGCCAAGAATACACGCGTACACATACATGCATATACATGTGTTTGTATCAAAATGTTTGTAACAAAAAATTTTATTTAACTAAAAAGTTTATTAATTATGTACTTATATCTATGTACCTAAATATTTGCTAAAACCGAAGCATGTATGAATGTGAAACAATTTTAACAAATAAAAAATAAATAAATATGAAATTGTTTGTTTTGCTAATACAATTTTATTAATTACAACAATAAAATAAAACCATTTATTCATTCAGTTAATGGACATTCAAAGGGCAATTGATTTGATTTTCTTATCATTATCATTATATTTATATTATATATTATTCATTGCCTCATTCGTGGACGTGGCCACACTAATCTACATGTTGAATGTATTCTTCTAATGTGTGTCATTGGCATGAAGATGATAAAATTGATGATGATGATGATGATGATGATAATGACGATCTCTTCATATGAATTTTATGCGTGAGTAATGCTATTGTTGTTTTAGTTTTGCATATTTTTATTCTTCATTGTTTTGTTTAACTAAATATTTAGTGATAAGAACACATTCTTAGTTACTGACTAAGATCGAGTAAAAATAAACAAAGATCATTCGTAAATGTTTTTACTGTATTCGTAGTTGAAGCTGCAGTACTAAATTTTCCAAAATATGTGAAGAAGTTCCCGTGTTTATTTAATTTTCTTATTTATTTTTATTAAAATACTAGCTAGCTGACCGCCCCGGCTTCGCTCGGTATTTACTAATGATTTGTATTTCATATAGAATTAAAAATTAAGACACAAACATTTCAGTAAAAGTAAAAATAACAAAAATTTGTACCAATTTATTGCTTAAAAAGTTTCTTCAAAATTCGATTATTATTACACTAGAGCCCTGATTAATAGGGACCGGGGAAATGCGACGCAAACCGAAACGACGCAAATCGAATCACTTTTTTCTATACAAAATTTAAAATTTTAAATTTAAAAATTTGGCAAGAAAATCATATTTTTATTAAAAAACGTCTTAGTACTTTTGATTATATTTATTTCAAAAAATGGGAATTCCCCTTTTTATACGCCAGTAGGCAAAATATTCAGATGTAATTATGGAATTATGGCAAATAGCAAAGCAGAATGATACACAAATTTCAAAGCCAACGCAAATCGAAATCAAAACGACGCAAAACGGATTAAACCACATTTAGAAAGGCGACGCAAATCGAAATGACGCAAATAGAATAGACGCAAATCGGGGCTCTAGTATATATTCAACAACAATTGAAACATCGTACGATGAGGCGTTAAAACTTGTTGCGCGTTTGAAATAATTTGTCAAAAATGATTTTGTAGCTTTTCAACACATTACAAATATCGAGACTCATTTTGAAAATGAACATTTTAAATTAAAACAATCACTATTTAATCATTAGAAAATTTTTTAAACCAAAGTAGTAATGAAATGTAAAAACTTGTACAGTGCACATATGTATGTATTATTAAATATTATTCATAAATTCGTACAAAATATGAAATAAACGACAACTTTTAATGATTTGGAAGCAATTTAAATAAAATTTTTCTGAGCCCTCCCTATAAACGGACACCTTCCATAACCGGACAAACACACTGCGACGGTGAGTGTCCGGTTATGAGGAGTTTTACTGTATTAATAAATTTATAGTTTAATATTTTAATATCGTAATAATATCTGTATTCAATATTATTATTATTACAACATTATTACAACAACTTGGCAATAGTTAAGGAGGTATGATGTTATCGGAATTTTTAGATTTTCTTTTTTATTTAATAAAAGAAAGTTTATTGAAATAATTTTACATAAAAACTATAATATTTTTTTGTATTATAACAGTCTTAAACAAACAGTTCAGTGTTTTTTTTTATTCATGTTTGGAACCATATGTTATTGTAATAGAGTATAGCACAGACAAAAACCTTTGTCGGATGTCAGACAAATGGTAACAGCGTTTCCCATTGTTGTTCTCAATGTTGCCAGACACATTTTTTATTTGTAAGATTTATTCCTAGTCAAATGTAATGGAAATATATTGGAAATAAATACCTATATATAAATAAATTAAATATTTTTATATAAAATTCAAGTGGCCTTATTGCTTGTAAAAATAAACTATGTATTATATAATAGAAATGTTTAATTTTTTTTTCTAAGAAAAAAAAAGTAATAATGTAATAGCGTAGACAGACGACAGCGTTAATTTGCATTAAAATCTCACTAATGTGATTTTACCGTGACAGACGACAGTTTCTGCATTTAAAACAGCATTTAAACAGCTGTTTGTTTGTAAACAACTGTTTAATTATGAAAAAATTTGTTTGGCATTTGGTGAAAAAAATCTGAAATTACTTTTGCTGAAACTGCTCCATAATGCAAAAATTGTTCATGCACTAGCAACCATCAACCTGAACGTGTTGCTACATGTGGGGACCGCATTGGGACACTCTGCAATTATGGAAATCTATTTTTATTATTTTAATTTTACAATAGTAAACAATTTGTTAACATATGATTGATTTTCGACGATGTTGCCATATTGAAATAGCTAAATGCACTATAAATTCACTTTGATTTTGTGCATTTACGTCTAACCTAATGCGCATTAATTTGAATTAAGACTGCTAATGCAAATTAACTGTGTCGTCTGTCTACGCTGTAAACTAGAGTGTGTTTATAAACCATTTAAATGGTTAATTAAAATTTTTTCAGAACAAGTTAATTTAAAATATTGATATTCTATTATCCAGTTTATCAGATTTTAATCATTATCTTAAGTGGATTTTAAAGTGTTATCAATAAATTTTATTTGTGTGTTTTTTTTTGTTATTTATATTTATTCCCATATACATTGTATCAAATTTTTGTGCTGAAATAAAATATAAAACTGGCAATTTAAAAGGGACCTTCTGTACAATTTTTCAATATATGATAAGCTTATTTACGAGCGTAATAGCAGGGTTTTTCCCAATGCACTATGGACGAAATCGCGATTTTAGCGGAAAAAATACTTCCCGACAAGCTAGCTTCACCAAATTTGGTGTGTGGAATTCTAATGATAATAAAATCGACTTGCGAATAAATAGGCTGGCCACGCCCCTTTTTTAAAGAGGTGGCAAAACGAACTTCCTGGCTAAAATGGTTATACGGACTTCTACTGACAAAAAAGCAACTTGGGAAAAAATTAGGGGTTCATACTCTACCCAAATTGTCGGCAAAAATACTTCCCAAAAAAGATAGCTTCATCAAAATTTGTATACGGACTTCTATTGACAGAAAAACTTGAGAAAAATGAATTGAATGCTACCAAGGAATTCATTTATTTTTTTAATTTATAAATTTATAATTTTAAAGAATTAATTTGAAAGTAACAAAATAATGGATACATATTCCCAAAATATATAGGGCTTAATTATTTATGGTCTGTTTCTTCATTTTCATCCGCTTCTAATTCTAATGAATAATTACACTGTACAACATTTTTCAGGTGATTGATTCGGGACTCAATTCTGATAATTCTTTATGAAAGTAGCCTCAAAAAGAAGAACTTCTGCATCATTCGTTTGGTCATGTTACATCAAAAACTAATTTGAAGTTAGTAAGTATCGTATAGGGAATCTGTCACGTTTTAGGCTGTTTTGTTTGTTATAGCTCGCGTTTCGCTTTTATTCACAATTAAGTAAACGTATGACTTTCAAAAATTTGCTCGAGATATGCACAAAATTCTTTTAAAAACCGGAGAAAAATTAACTCGTACATTTTGTGCATATCTCGAGCAAATTTTTGAAATTCATGCCTTTACTTAATTGTGAATAAAAGCGAAACGCGTTCATCGATTTTCATGATTTATGTCTCATTTATGTTCATAGGTTATGCGACTTTACGTAAAAGTAATAGGACTTGAAACCCTTTTTACCGTTTTGGATTTTTTATGAATTAAAAATAAAAAAAAATCTATTTTTTAAGCAAAAAATAGTTTTTTTCTTCATACAATTATTTATAACTGCGCAACTGTTGCTTATGTAGCGAAACGTTGTATGAACAGATCAAAGGAATTGTAATTCTTAATTTGTTTCAGCTTATTCGGACTAGTGGTTCTCGAGTTATGACAAACAAAAGAGCCTAAAACGGAAGCTTCAATTATTTGTGACGAATGCATTAATATTTTGTGTATTGTGGCAGACATCGAGTACCATTCGTAGTTTTGGGAAAATATTTCACTGATTTTAATGCAATGAACACGAAACCTTTGAGGATCAATTTCAAATTTAGAGGAGAGAGCAATTAATTTTTATACCAGTAATAGATGCTAAAAGGTCTGTCGAGAAAATGCTCTTCTAGCTGTGTTGCCATCGTTGGTGTTTCCTCTGCCATTTACTTTCGGCTTATCGACATGAAGCCCCATTTGAAGCAAAAAGTCTTTTTGAATTTTTTGTTTCTTTTTTGCCAGGATTCTCTTCTATTCCGTTCCACGAACTTGCCATTTTTTTAAGTCTAGCTTGTATGAAAGTTTTAAAACAAACTCGAAGCTACGAATCCATGCATGCAATGGGCTTACTCCATATTTCAAAGCGTCGGCCTTCGCTTCACAATTAGGAGAATCAAAGATTCTCATAGTTCGAAATTCCTTTGGACCGGCATGACAGATGGGGCATTGTTGTGCACTTTTTATGTCTGTTTAAGACTTTCTTTCCCATCTATTAATGTCATATATAAATAATATTTCACTTTAAATTTTTTCCCATTACTTAGTGTGCATTGTAGTGGTTCCAATTCCATAATGCGTTTATTAGTATTTAGTATTTAGTATTTAGTATTTAGTATTTAGTATTTAGTATTTAGTATTTAGTATTTAGTATTTAGTATTTAGTATTTAGTATTTAGTATTTAGTATTTAGTATTTAGTATTTAGTATTTAGTATTTAGTATTTAGTATTTAGTATTTAGTATTTAGTATTTAGTATTTAGTATTTAGTATTTAGTATTTAGTATTTAGTATTTAGTATTTAGTATTTAGTATTTAGTATTTAGTATTTAGTATTTAGTATTTAGTATTTAGTATTTAGTATTTAGTATTTAGTATTTAGTATTTAGTATTTAGTATTTAGTATTTAGTATTTAGTATTTAGTATTTAGTATTTAGTATTTAGTATTTAGTATTTAGTATTTAGTATTTAGTATTTAGTATTTAGTATTTAGTATTTAGTATTTAGTATTTAGTATTTAGTATTTAGTATTTAGTATTTAGTATTACGTATGTACGGTTAGTAGGCTTTTTAAAATTTCAACAATAAAACAAAAGCCATTGGTCTACTGGACAACAAACTGGATTCTGAATTCAGTTTGTTTTTATGAGTTGTCAGCCACAACTCAATAAAATACTCATCAAAATGTCGTTGAGAACACAAAAGAATGTTGCAAACTATAGGGGATGATACGTAAGTGATAAATAATCACAATCACAACACAAATAAGTGATAATATTCACACTCATCATTGTGTTACGCATCACATACTCTGGCAAAGGAGAACCTAGAGTGTGGCATGCATATGTCAAAATTTCTAACCAAACATACTGCTGACTTGTTAATGGGATGGGGGAATTATGCGAAGAACAAAAACGAAAACAACAACAGAAATCATAAATTATTTAATGTTTGAAAAGAAATCTGAGTTGTGATGACAGTAGTTGCGATTTTATAACTTGCCATTTGGTACCCTTAATTTATACGGTACTTTCTATCTCATTTCTGTGGTTGCAGTTTTTGCGGTTTGTGGACAACTTGTACTGTTGAAATTTAGGGATGCTTCGAAATGATACGCAACATTACCTTTTTGTTTTTGCAAGCATCATAAATATTACGATTGCATTTAATAAAAAATTAAACACATATTTATTTCCAACGAGTGTTCAAAATATAATTGATGATTTAAATCTGAGAATTATTCAATTAAATCAATTATCATCCCAGTGATGTGGAAATTTTGCAGAAACATTAAGCACAATTGATAATGAAATTGCCAATAAATATTTATAACAGGTGTTGATGGCGTTCGAGTTTAAGTAAATAAATACACTCTTACAAAAAATATTTATACACTTACTGCCGTATTTATAAAAAATTAAACTAGACTTCAAGTGTACTTTAAGAATTTTTTTTTTGAAAATTTTGTCTTAAAGCACACTTCAAGCCTACTTTATTTTTTTATAAATACGGCAGTTAGTACTTTAATGCAAACAGAAGAACAAGTGATAAACATATACACACACTTTTTTTATAGAAAATGAAGTCAAATAAAAAATTATTCATCAGAAAGAACAAGGGATTCAATTCTACATCAGAACATCTTACAATATTTTGACACTCTAAAGCCTACCTACACCTTCTAGCTGTTTCGAAGGATACGATAGATTTTTATATTCCTTAAGGTTCCTATAATAGCATTGTTGTCACATCATTCCCATACAGTTGTTGAAATAATCCATTGACTACTTACTATGCGCTTCGGAGTGGCTGACTTTGAGTCTTCCATAAATTCAAACGTACATATATGTACATACATATGTACAAGTATGTACATTTATGTATGCATCGTTTGTCATACACGCATTAAAAAAGTTCTTTATTTTAAATAACCATGACAGATTTGCGCTGATGCTCATAAGCTTTTTGCATAATGATGGTGTCTGCAATCACTGCCAATTTTCTTAACGCTGGCCCATATGTGGGCTACCTGTTAAATTTGTTCCTTTTGCTGCTATTGTTGTTGTCTTTTAACGTATATTTACTTACTTCCCCTATAAAACTTTGAAAGTTTCTGTGTAGTCGTTCAGAAAAAGCTCATTCGAGATACTCACTTATGCCACACGTCGCAAGCACTACACTTGCATTTAACTGAAACTAAAATTGATGCGAGTTAATTTTAGCGCCTCCTTGTAGCATCAGACCTTTAAGTTGTTTTATTTTAGTTGCAAGTTTTCTTAATGCTTGCTCATTTAATAACTGTGATTACAATATTTGCCAAATTTCAGCCCAAACACAATTCTACATAAATCTACAGTCAACAAAAATAATGGTTAATTTTCTTTATTACAACTCCATATTGTGTTTAGTGAAGAATCAAAAATAACCCCCAATAAGAGACCATAAAACCATCAACAAAATTGCTTCTGAGGTGCTCTAAGGGACTTGTATAGAATTTTATAGTAGTTTAAAAGGTGAGCCAAATCAATAGAAAGAGATTGTAAAAGCAACTATAAGAAATTCTAAAACAAAAACAGATTTTGGTTCCCAAAGTTTTAAACTTTTGATCTTTCCAAAATACGGCCAAATCCCGGTATTTGTTAAATTGAAAAATTCGTTATATTGAGATTGTGACATTAGGACGCATAATTATCGTCCAAATTTTTTCATCTTTTGTAGGTTTTACTAATTGTTCTTCGTGAATGTGACTGATGGATTAATAAATACTTCAGGATTTCGTTTTTAAAAATGAATCTACCATACAAAAATATCCACGCCTTATGTTACTTACTCTTTCAAGTGTGATGGGTTCTTTACTCTCATAAAATACGTTTTCATCAGAGATCATCGATATTGCTCTAATTTTCTCAATGTTCACTATACTATATATTAACTGTCATATATCTGCTATATCGGACTTTCGTTAAAGTGAGTTTCTTTCTACCGGGATTAACCTGTATATGGTTCAAAATAAAATTAATGCACTATTAAAAAAACTATACAAAATGTAATTTGTTTTATAAGTTGTATAATGGAGACAGGGGTTTCTATATAAATATAAAAGTATTTTTAAATAATAATTTAAAAATGTAAGTAAACACATACGAGTACATATGTACATGCATACATAGTCATTTACTACAATAATACATATTATGAATCGAATCAAAGTCACTAAAAACGAAACTTTAAACTTTAATTTGTGACTTAATTAATTGTTAGTTTTATTATTTTTGTGATCACTTATACTTTCCAAAATAAATCGACATTTTATATGGAATTATTGAATTATTGAAAATAAAGGATAATCTGTGATCACTTGGAACTATGTTTTTTCATGAGGTGTAAAAATGACTAAAAGCGAAAGTTAATAATATAATACCTAAATTTAATTTCTGAATTTCAGTATTTTATTTAAACAAGGAAAAAAACGTATAATTGTTAAGAGTTAATTTTTTCGATTTTTCAGTTAATTTTTTATGCATATAAAAACTTTATTAGACATATGTACGAGTAGGGGAGAGGGGGGCACGTTTGAACACGGGGCACCTTTGAACAATGTTGATAAAATCTTAGTTTAACATTTTTTCCGATCCTTAAAGGAGTTTTTCACATGACAACCTTGTTTTCTAGCAATGTCAGCAACTTTTGCTAGTTTTTTCAGTCGTCGACCGAATGTAGTTGGGTGAACAAGTTTTCGCAGTGCCATTGTAGATTTTTTCATTTTTTTTTTTTTGTAAGAGTGTAAGAATTATTCAGTGATCGTTTTCTTTCGTGAAAGAAATTTATTGCAGTCCAAAATTCATTACAAACAAAATTAAGTTAAGTTATTTGATATTTATGTAAAAGAAAAAAATATTTATTATAAACTTCCGTGAAATGGCAAGCCAGTTCAGGTTTGAACAAAGAAAAAGTGGGCACATTTGAACATGTTAATTTATCAACCGAAGTACCAAACATTGTTGATTCTCTCTTATTTTCTGAAAATGACGAATCCAATGCTGATCATGATGCCTTAAAAGGAAAAGTAATGTCGCCTTTTCCGTCTTATTAATATAAAAATTATTATTGATCTAAATTTTTTTTATTTTTTAATTGTTAATGTTTATGTTTTTCTTAATAAATAAATCGAATATATTATATATATAAAAAATATTACTGTTTATGTTATTTTTGGACATAAGCGCTACAAGAAAAAATTGCCGATCAAAGCTGTCACAGCCTAGTTCAAAGCTGCCCCGTATGGGGGGCACATTTGAACACAATGACTTCATCCAAAAAACAATTTACTTGTAGACTTAAACTAAAGTTTATTTTCATACATATTAAAAACATCAAGCGCGATCAGGTACCAGTTAGTTCCTCGTATGATCTATCGTTTGATCATTCACCGTCAATCCTCATTTTAAAAGACAACTCTGAAGCCGCAGCTGCAAACTTTATTTCCTATCCAAACAGAAACACAAATTGGTTAAAATATAAAATGTATGTGAGCTCTCACTTATCACAGTGCATTCCCCTAAAAAATTCACCTGACATCCAACTAGCTGTCGACCGACTTACAGAAGTCTTAGATTCTGCAGCAAGAAATGCAACCCCAATCAAGCGGACAATTAAACGTGCTCCTTACAATACATCGACGGATATAGAGAACCTGATCAGAGAAGAAAGGAAGTTAAGAAGACAATTGCAAAACAGTCGTTCCCTAACCACTAAGGCCCAACTACAATTATGCCTGAGAACTCTTCGCAACAAATTGAGACAGAACCACGAGTCTGCAATAGAAGGCTATCTAAACAGCCTAGATGCCACAAACAACTCCAATTACAGCTTATGGAAGGCTGTACGGCATATGAAATGCGCTATAACCCAAGAATCTCTGGTAAGACTGGAAAACCGCACTTGGGCCAAAAACACAAATGAAAAATTAAACTCTTTCGCGGGCCACCTTGAGAAAGTTTTCACGCCACATGATGCACATACATGTTCCTGTCGTCCAATCATAGTACAATAGAACAAGTGCATAGAATTGTCACCAAATGATATTATCCACAGAGATCTCAACGTCCCCACTATCCAGGAGGAAATTAAAAAATATTTAATCAGCTACATCGATAAATCTGCTTCAGTTCGAAGGTCACCAGAGACTAAAAAGAACCGATACTTTGAGCCTAATTAGAAGACTTTTTTAAAAAATTTGAATACAGCAGTTAGTGGTTACATTGGTAACAAATAATAAACAACAAGTATAATTAAGATTTGAATACTTATTGTAAATTTCGATAAGAAAGATTCAATAATAAAAATAAATTTAAAAAAAAAAATTATAAAAAAATATTAGTTAAATTATGTAAAAATGTAAATTTTTATGTGGCTTGAAAGCAAAAAGTGTTCAAAGGTGCCCCTCTCTCCCCTACATTCATATATAATTTATATTTTTGTTTGGTAAATTTTAAGGTTATATTTGCAAAGAATTTTGCAGAAGAAATACATACGAGTACATATTGTTGCATATTTTGTCAGTGTATGTTTGTATGTACGAGTATGGTTTATATGTAAGTATGTATGCATGCATACATGTGTTGGTTGACGATGCAAATCTCCAACAACACTTTTCGTGCACATGTACATACATACATATTGCCAAAATATTTTTTATGATTTTGTTTTCACATTTATTGCAACATGTATGTACTTTCCTCTATTATTAAGCAATAAAAAAATTGAATTCTCCGTTTAAATTTTAAAATGAACACAACGTAAACATAAATTTCCACAGGCTAAAAGAAATCCACAAACAGCAGCCAAAAGAATAAATAATCTCTCTCTACCTCTCGGTACTTGGCATCTTGTTACACATGCCTATGTGTCCATTAGCCACGCAAATCCAGTCAACAACAACATGAATTTGTTAACATTAAAAATTATAAATATGATGTTCTTGACCACAAAACACAACAACAACCACACTAATGTTGTCTATGTATCCCAGCAAGCCATATGAGTCCGAAAAGAGTCTTGTCTGACACGTTCTTCGGAGCGTTAAAGCTCATTATGAGCCCAAAAAACAATCATAATCCGAACAATCCGAAAACCTTTAGAAAAGAGGGTCATTACATTCGAAAATGATCCGTCAGAAAGAGCTCTTAGATAATGTCAGAAAAGAGTCTTTTATGAGTTTTTTTTGGGCTCTATGTAATCTTGTTTTTATCATTCTTGTGTGTTACAGCTATGTTTTTTTTTGTTTCAAGCACAAACAACAGGACAACAACGCTTTGGTACACACATAATTAAGTGGAATTTCTGAGTCATACTGCGTGCTAACTCAGGACAGGAACAAGCAAATTTTTCTTTCGCTCCGAAAATGCTCTTTAGTTGGACTCTTTTCTGACTCCTTTTTCGGAGCGCTCCTAGAATGGTATGCTGGGATGTATGTATCTAAATGTACAACCACACATTACACACGTACATACATACATACATACATGTGTTTGTAGTTATTTTTCCATCAAAATTTGTACGTTCATTAAATTATTTCGTCCTGCATCCTCTCGTTCACGTTCATTCTTCCGCTCATTTCATTCCCGTCAGGCTGTTTTTTTTTTCTTTTTGTTCTGCCATATTAATTTAGAGTTGTCTGTGTTGTACAGCTTTTTTGTTTGTGGTCATAATGACACATGTTCCATTTAATGAGTTTTACAAAAAGTTAATGCTACAAATTACAATTTTATAAACCATTTTCAGCACAAAATACATTGTTGCCTTTAAAGAGGCAACTTTTACAACGTTTTGTTAAAATCTTTTATTAATTATTTTTTTTTATTCATAGAAATTTTAATGATTTATAAAGTTCTTAAATCTCAAATTGTGTGTCATAAACGGAACTACATACATACACACATACATATATGTATATTTTTAAGGAATGGTTTACATGCATTGAGATCAATCAAATTCGAATCTATGACATCTTTTGAAATGCATTTAAATTTTGATCTCAATTAAAATTACCAGCAATTCAAAATATAGCAATAACTATTCGCAATGTTCTTTAATTCCACTCCATAGTCAAACCATTTTTACTCCAAAGTGATGATTAATTTTATAAAAAAAAAAAACTGTTTTGTTTCAAGATAAAGTTTGATATTAACTATTTTGTAATTTTATTAATATATATGAATCTTTAAAAGGTTAATCAGGTTAATTTTATTGAAACTTCAAATTTCTTCACCAAAGAAACACTACCTACACACCCCCACCTTGTCAGTGATTTCGTGAACAGAGACCTTTTAAAATTTGTAAAACTTAACAATAATTGAAACATATTTACGTTAAGATATTGTAAAAGCTTACATACAATTTGTACGTTGATGTAGATAGTTTTTTAAAATAATTAATTTGTCTTAAGGAACATTGACAAAAGGTAAATTTATTCTGTGCGGGAACCGTAGCCACCAGCATAAATTGTTCATTCACAAAATGTTGTTGACTTGATGTGATCAACGATAACAACAAGTAACACTTAAGGAGAAACTCGATAAGTTCAAGTTGTGCAAAATATGTACATACGTATATACTATATATATATATATATCTACATGTGTCATGAGGACGCCTCTAGTCCTTATGAAGCGAAATACGCGTGCCGAACAAATGCACATTAACAATCCTGTCTGTAAACAGAAAGTGGAATCGATCGACCCTCTTCGTTCATTGAGTAAATGTTTGTTGAAACCATTAACTGATGGTACAACAAAAATTACTGATCACCGATTGCACACCTATCTATATACAAAGTCACAAGAAGTTTTAGGAAATAATGAATGAATCGCTCGCTCATTCACGGATACCTAAATAACGAAATGAAAAACGTAAAAGCCTAAGCAGGACCTTTAAGCTAAACCCTTTTTATTTTCTTGTGTAAATAAGTTTTATACGAAAAATACCCTAATTGTTGGGCATAAACATTAAGTTAAACATACAAAAAAAAAAAAAAAAAAATAATAAGTCAGAAACCATCATCATCAAGAACATCAACAACATAAACATTTATGTATGTATAACATAACATTGTAAAGGTAAGTAAGTAACACAAGTAAGAGCGACAGGTGAGCAAGAATTTATTTATTGATAAGTACAACAACATTTTCTTTCTCTCTTAAATCGATATTATCATCCATCGGATGTGATTTCATTTATGCCTAGCAGTAGCGATTGCTGTTGTTGCAGCAGATATTAAACTTCAATACAACACATACTCGTATTGTTATTGTTGCCTTTGCAAAAACACGACATATAGACACATAATTTAAAATAAAGAGTTAGCAGTAATTAAACTTTTGTAAAAGCCTTCGTCCTTTATTACCATTAACAAAAAACTACCAAAATCACATTAGTACAATTGCAGAAGCGTGATTTCAACACTTTACAAAACATTTAGTTTTTGCTTTGGAGCTGAAAACAATAATGAAAAATCATAAAACATTTTTTGACGTTTGAAGAAGGTATTTTTTTTTTATTTAAGGAAATAAACAATTTGTTTCAAAGATTTATGATGTGCTTCAAATTAAGTACTTCTTGCCTCTTTTCGGTTATGGCAGTGGTACGTACGTACATACGTATATATTAGGGATGCCAATCTCGAAATCCAGATCCCAAAAATCCCGGGATTTGTTTTAAATAATCTCTGGATTAGTATTTGTTTACAAAGTCATCAACAAAAATAGAAATTTTAAAAAATATGTCGACGAAAAAAGTGAAAGAATTATAATTAATTTTGGATTGCCAAAGTCGAACGCACTATTTGGAGTGTCTACGGCATGGTGTAACTATTATACAAGGTGAGTGCCAATCGACAACAAATACAACACAAAACAGAAACAACAGGAATTTTGTTTATGTAAAATAATGTATGTACTACTGTCAAAAGCATTTGAAAAAGTATTCATTTTGACATAAGTAAATTGTAAACAAAGTCAGTCAGCTGTGCTACTGCACTTACCTTGTATAGTAGTTACACCATGGTCTACGGTTATTGGAATTTGAAAATTCCTATGTAATGATTTTCCTATATTGGTGAAATTAATCAAGGTGATATAATTCATGTTCAAAATTAGATGGAAACTTTTTAAAAAATCTTAGTATATATTATGTATGTATTTATATTCACCCCTATCGTGAATAAAACATTCCACATGAAATTTGTTCCCTTTTCACATGTTTCCTATTAAAATTCAATGTTAAAAAAATAAAAGGGAACAAATTTCATGTGGAATTTTTATTCATGATAGGGGTCTTATAAATTTAGCAAAAAACAATATGTTGGAAATGTCCATCATCATATGCAATGTTCGATCATTAGCTTAAATTATTAATAAACAAATAGTTGTCATTTTAAATCCGGTTAAAGTAACAGACAAAGCTCTTTATCGCAAAGATAAAAGTGAATCTCTGCTTATGTTGCACTTTTATTTATGCTCAAAGAGATATCACAAAGTGATCTGGTGAAATCTCTCCTTAAAAGAAACGAAAAACAAGAAATTTGAAGAGTTAATTTGATAATGAGATAGAAATATTTGTTATTAGAAATGCGGAACAAATGAAATAATGAATGTAATTGAAATATGTAAAAACCCCCCACAACACCTAATAATGTCTGTATTAATATGGAATAAAATATTGAATAAGAATGAGAATGAGAAAGGATTGTTCATGCAATCACAATACAAGAATTTGCTAACAATTTTGTCTACAAACGATGTAAACGATGTTTTTGGTCGGCTTCATATATTGGGAACAAAATTAAATCAAGATTCTCTTTACTATAGATACCTTAATACTTTTAAGAAGCTTTATCGATCGATAATATTATGTTGCTTTTAAAGTAAACGTAAACAACTGTCAGTATCAAAGGCAACTGAAAATCCGTATTAATGCGCACTTAGTTTTTTGAATAAATGTTAGATTCAGTTAAAAATAAATTTTCTTAGAATTTTAAATGTTTATTGAGTTAAAAACAACTGCACGGAATACTTCCTAAATAAACTTCAGTCTGCTACTGTAATAATATTGTGAGTGTAAAATTCTAGAAATCCAGAAAAATCCCGGGATTCCGAAAATCATTTATGAAATCCCGAATGCCGCGGGATTCGAAAAACCAGTCCCGTTTGGCAAACCTATTATATATATATGTATCATCTACATACATACATATGCAATAGTAAAAAGCTTTTCATTCAGTTTGTATTTTTTGTTTATTATTTTTTTGTGAATTGTTTTTCTCTCGTTCCTAAAACTTGCAAAAAGTGCAGTTCGCTTATTTGCGGCATAACCGTCATATATTAAAATTTGTGATTTTTAAATCTCGATTAACTCAATAATTTGAAGTTAACTTTATTGAAAAATCAACAAAAATTAAAAAAAAAATAACTTATGTATATCGCCATGATCATGGTGTAACTATACAAGATGAGTCCATGCAGTAGCACAGATGACTGACTTTGTTTACAATTTACTTAAATATGTCAAAAGTAATACTTTTGTCAAGTGTTTTTGACAGTAGTACATTATTTTATATAAACAAAATTCCTGTTGTTTCTGTTTTGTGTTGTATTTGTTGCCGATTTGCACTCACCTTTTATAATAGTTACACGATGGCCATGATATTAGGTTTTATATTTCCGAAATACTAAACAATGAATTTTTAAGATATTGCCATATATGTATTAACAAATGGGCAAAGTGAACAAACTTTAGTTGAAGCTGAGTCAAGAAAACAGAAACACGAGCGGACATTCAAAAATATTATAACAAAAACTTCCAAAGAAGCGAAATAAGTAGATGAAGGGAAGAATATTAGGAAGTTCTAAGAGTTGTATTCAATTAGTAAATAGTTTTTGGAAATTGTTGTGTTTAGCGTTTGAATATATGAAAATTAGACTTGCAAAAAATAATTTCAGTATTCATTTGCTGGGTCTATTGATAGGCTGTTATATTCTACAAATGGCAAAAATATATGAAACAATTGTAGATGTTTCTTTTAAAGAAATTGCATTTTTACTACATTTGCAGCAAGCTATAGTTTTCCGGAGGGTTCAAATCTATGTGAATGTATTTAAAATTGCATACTTGTACATATGTATGTATGCATGTATGTATGTACTCGTATGTATATTGTATGAAATATGTTGCAAGTACTAACCAACTTTGTTCTCAGTTTTATGTTTTAGAAGACAAATTTCTGCAAACAAAAGAATCTATTAGATTCATTAAAATATTAAATTGCCATAAACCTTACCGTAAGGCTTCTGTATTAAGCATACGGTAGCGATTCAACTGATTTGTTTTGGTAAAACTTCGCAAATGGTAGAAGTCAGTCATTTGTTCAAAGGTTAAAACCATAAACCATTGAGTTTTTGTATTTTCTCTTGCATAAATTTTGTATATGTATCTATGTGAATGTAAGTGAAATCATTGCAAAAACTGTGTATATATATATTTGTAACGGCCCTACACTCGGTCTGAAAATTACATAACAAAAAAAGTTACTTGGATAAAATGGAAACAAAATTATATAAAAAGTAACGAAATGAACCAAACTTAACATAAGGTACGAGTATGTAATTTATTTCTCTCAATATTTGTGAATTTGTAAATTTGTAAATTAAAATTTTCCTAAATATTTTAGTTTGCATTGAGTTCATAATATCATATGGAAACGGTATGATGTAGGGTATTTAAACATTATTACAGTCGGAATATTGAATTTGCATTGCTTTGAAGCAAAATCACTTAAAATATTGAAAGCATTTTAATAGTTTTATTTAAGGTTTAACATGCAAACTAAAATGTGAAAAAGTTAATGTTGTTGCTTTTTCCCAAAGAAATATAAAAAAGATGGACAAGCGTTAAATCGATTTGAAAATATACTTTACTACATTTTTATGCATTTAAGATTATGGTTTTCTTAATTGCAGTCAGTTGCATTCCAGCCTTGGTGCTTAAAACATAGACTGACTGGAAATTGCACTCGTTCTTGCATATCAGACTGATCAATGGCAAATGTTAAAGAAATACGAGTATTTTTAAACTAAAACTATATGTAGTTGAAAACATAATAATAATTGGTTTTATTTAACTTTTTAAATTAAATTTCGAAAAAGCGTATGAAGCGTTCGTCGTTATACAATTTCATACAATTACTAATTGTCCAATGTACATTCTCAAGATAATTTTATAAAATAACTACTCGTGCAATTAATTTTAAATACATAGATACATATTATGTACATATGAATCTTTCCAAAATAAATTATTCTTCGCTTTACTAGAATATTAACTCCCACAATATTCATGTACTTTAAACCTGTCCTTAAACATTTTTAAAACTTGGGCGAAAAGTAATGGATATTTGGAAAAATTTTCTTTTAACTTGATACCATTAATTGTCTAATTGATCGTTTCAGACCACAATGATCATATAAAATTCAATAATTCTTAAACACTGTTTTATATAAAATATCGGCATCATCATATCATATCATATAGTAAATCTCAATTTAGGGAAAGTAATCGTTAAAAATTTAGGATAAAATAAACAGATATATTTGCAAAATTAAAACCAAAAACAAGAAAATTGTTGATTTTATTTTCAAATTTAAAATATCCAGTATTATCAAGTACGTTATGTGCAATGCCAACAACTATATAATTAATAAAAAAAGAAATAAAAAACATAAAAATTAGTAATATTTTTTAATACTGCAATAATATAATTTAGTTTTTAAACAAATTTTACAATGAAAAAATCTTTTTTAGAAAAAAAAAATGTTAAAACTTTGCCTTAAACGAAGGATTTGAGTGGTATGATTGCTGGTATAATTTGAAGGATTCTTATCACCCTTGCAAGTGAATATTTAATACGTATTCATTTGTATGAATATATACCCAGCAAGCCAAATGAGTCTGAAAAGAGTCTTTTCTCACACCTTTTTTGGAGCGTTTACGCTCTTTATGAGCCAAAAAAAAAAAACAATCATAATTGCTCCGAAAACCTTTAGAAAAGAGGGTCATTACATTCGAAAATGGTCCGTCAGAAAGAGCTCTTAGATAATGTCAGAAAAGAGTCTTTTTGGGGATTTTTTGGGCTCTTAAAGAGCTCTTAGATAATGTCTTTTATGAGTTTTTTTTTGGGCTCTGTGTAATCTTGTTTTTATCATTCTTGTGTGGTACAGCTATGTTTTTTTTTGTTCAAAGCACAAATAACAGGACAACAACGCTTTGGTACACACATAATTAAGTGGAATTTCTGAGTCATACTGCGTGCCGACTCAGGACAGTAACAAGCAAATTTTTCTTTCGCTCCAAAAATGCTCTTTTGTTGGATTCTTTTATGACTCCTTTTTTCGGAGCGCTCCAAAAATGCTCTTTTGTTGGACTCTTTTCTGACTGCTTTTTCGGAGCGCTCCTAGAATGGTATGCTGGGTACATACTCGTATGTATGTATGTATGAATGTACGTAATTCAGTCTACACTAAAAGAGAGTTGTTGTTTAAAAACATACAATGTCGCAAAGGGTCCCTTTTCTTTTATTAGGTGGCTGGCTCTTGGTGGCAAGAATTGAATGAATGCCAACATTATGTACTCGTAGGTACATATATTTTTGAATACATACTCGGTATAGACATGAATGTATTTACTCGAATGTTACGTTTGGTTAAGTTTGTCATATTTATGCCATCAACTTAATTTATCGCTCTTACCCCCGAAGTTTTCACATTTTATATGAGTTAATAATACACGTAAGAGTTATCCTTATATATGTTGTTATAAAACGTATCCTTTTTGTAATTGTTGTTGTTGTTGTTTTTGCTTGAAACATTCAAGACCATTTGCTATGAAGACGAAAGAAACTTCGTATATACTTACTTCAACCAGTTGACAATTATGGGTATTGGTTTTTATTACTTTATTTTTCTCGAAATTTTCAAGTTTTGGGTCTGAAGAAGATTCTATCATTTTGGTTTTTAATTTTGTTCGTGTACGGGCCCATGAATCCTTAGTTGCGGCTGGCGTGAGCTAAAGTGTTTGTTTTCTGTTTCTGTTTTTTTTTACATTCATGTCCGATTGTGAATAATGTGAGAAAATGTTATTTCATAACATAATTGTTTTCAGTTCTTATCAAGATTAAACATTTTGTCCAAATATACATTGATTACTTGTATGTATGTACGTCTGTGTGTAGTTTACGTTCAACAGGGCACATTTATAAAATGTCCTTTAGGCGAGTTCTTCCTTCGTATTGTCTCTAATATTTGGCAGGTGTTTTCCTATTGACATTAACAAAGAGTATTTAAACATACAAATATCTAAGTACTTCTTGTAATAATTTAATTAATTTTTCTGTCGTTAATTGGGTCAACTTTATTATATTCTATTTTCATTTACTTGTCGCTTTCTTAGGGAATTTAGGGGTCCTTTTTTTACATTTTTTTTTGCTGACAATTATTTAGATATCTTGTATCTTAAAAAAATTTGTGTAATTATTGTCACCCTTTGTTGATGTGACCTATTAGACACATTTAATTTCGCTTGAAAAAAAAAAATTTAAAAATACATACGATTATGTATGTTTTATGTATTAGACTGCCATATATTCAAATTTATCCACACCATTTGCATAGTTGAAATTAACAACAGTTTTTAAATTTTAAAAATACTCCCAATCCAAGAGTTATGACCAAACAATTTTGTTTTGCAAATCAAAAACAGTATTTAAAAAAATTTTAAATTTGTGGTTCATACATCAGCTACGCCTTTAGACAATGTTACCTACCATACATTATTTTGAGAAATCTAACAATTTGCTTTAAAAACTTTTTGTTGGTGAAAAAGAATTTTTGTTCTAAAATTGAAAAAATTATTGAAATTTAAAAAGTACAATTATATACAATATCTATATACATATATAAAATATAATGTTTGTATGTTTATCCTCTATAGACTCTAAAACTATTCAACCGATTTTACCCAAACCAGTTTCATTTGAAAGGTTTTTGGCTATATATATATTTCAAGTGGGCGTTGCCCCTCCCACATAAATTGAATAACATCATATATCTTAACTATATCTTTGAATAATCAGGAAAAAAATGGCGGGATCGGACCAGTGGGAGTGGCAGCTCCAATACAAATTAAATATTTAATATCATATGTCTACAGTTCTATAATAGCCAGAGTCTTAGAAATTTGTGCACGTTGATGATATTATGAATAGTCATGGGGAAATTGGGCGGGATCATACCAGTGGGAGTGGCAGCTCCCATACAAATTGAATATTTAGCTCATATACAAAATTAATATTAATCTATATATAGAAAAATGAATGTTTGTATGTATGTCCATTATAGATTCCTAAACTATGCATATGATCATGTGATGATCTTCGGCAAAGTTGTTGTGCATGAGACCGGAAAGGTTTTTGAGTTGGTACAACCACGCCTACTCTAACGCCTACTTTTTTAAATTGATTAATTTCTTGTGCATGGGTTTTTACAGATTTACTTTATACAAATTGTATCCGCATCTTACTGAAGGCGAGGTAAAAACAAATATTTTATGTGCCACGCCCACTTTCACGCCCCATCACAAAAAATTAATGTTTGTATGTATGTCCTTTATAGAATGGTAAAGTATGCATTTGGTCATGTGATGATCTTCGGCAAAGTTGTTCTGCATGAGACCGGAAAGGTTTCTGAGTTGGTACGACCACGCCTACTCTAACGCCCATTTTTTTAAATTGATTAATTTCTTGTGCATGGGTTTTTACAGATTTACTTCAAACAATCCTACTGAAGGCGACCACTCCTACTTTTTTTAAATGTGTAATTGATTCTACTCGGGCCAAACCCTTGGACCGCTCTTACTGAAATTGTTACAGCATGTTACTGTAACCCTGCTATACGAAGTTTTGATTGGACAAACGGCAGTGGCACCGCTCATATAACCCAAAAATCTAAATCGCCATATTTTGGCCATTTTTTGACCTACGTCGATGATATTTGGTACATATTGCATTGGCATAATTAGGAATACGTACCAGGAGAAAAGTGGGTGGGACCACGCCCCTTTTTAGAAAAATTAAAAATAGTAATATAGTCTTAACTACTGGAGCGATTGTCATTAAATTTTCACAATAGGATGTTCTTACGAAATACTAAATTCTTGACTATATAAAGTTGTGAGTGGACAAAGGAGCGTAGCACCGCCCATATTACCAAAAACTAAATCGCCATATTTTGGGCAGTTTTTTACCTACGTCGATGATATTTTGTACACAGTTGTGAGTAAACAAATGGGCGTGGCCTCGCCCATATAACCCCAAAATTTAAAATCGGCAGTATTTGCTATATATGGTATTGGCATGAATAGAAATACGTACCAAATAAAAAGTGCGAGAAGCACGCCCCTTTGATTGCGATATATTGGAGGCTTGATCTGCTAACCGATCTTAAATTTTCACAGCGTGCAGCTTTGACTCAGGAATACTTATTACATGATAATATTTTTCAATCATGCAGACTTCTGCACCTTCTGTTTTACAACGTTTATTTAAGTCTTCACTTCAAAGGGTGGTAGCGAAGCACACCGGGTTCAGCTAGTTATGATATAAAAGCGACAGTGTACTTTGAACCCGGTTTGTATTGGTAGATTTTTAAAGAAACCACAATTGATAGAGCAATATAACAAATATTTAACTTCACTCCTTCAAAATCGAACTAAATTCACTAAAAGTACACTCGGCTTAAAATCAGGGACCGAAAATAACTCGTCGCATATTATCAAATTACAAAATAGTGATTTATATTTTGTTTTATAAAAGAAATCACTGAAAATAGCTTTTATAAAATGATTTCTGTTCATATGGTTTGGTATGACCTTTATGGGGTTTTCATACTTTATGAACATTTTTTCATTTTCAATTGTGGACTTAAAAAATTTAGATTTTTTTTTAAATTTATGATTTGTAAAATTTTAAATTTTTTTATAAAATTGTTTTATTTTGGTTTATTTTTTATGTTTTTGCAAAATTTACGTTTTTAATAATTATGTAATTTTTTTGATTTTGTTCTAAAATTTAAGATTTTTTCTAAACTACTTTTTTGTAAAATTTTTAATTTTTTGTGAAACTAAAAAACTGTTCTATAAAATTATTTTATTCGAAGTTGCCTTCTAGTTAAATATAAAAAATTTTTTAATTTGAAATTTATTTTTGTATATTTCTATTATATGTTCTACATTAGCTTTCCGTTGGAAAACATAAATGTAAAATCATATAGAAACATACAAAGAGACACTAGCAAAATGTAACGTTTTCTGGCCTGCTAAAGCCGTCATCAGCATATAATAGAAATATACAAAAATAAATTTCAAATTAAAAAATTTTTTATATTTAACTAGAAGGCAACTTCGAATAAAATAATTTTATAGAACAATTTTTTACTCGCAAGAGGAACAAATTCTCATTCAGAAACTAAAAAACTTTTGTGAAAGTTTACATACAATTATTTATAACTTTTATATTCAGGCATCATTGATTTGCATCAAATGTACTTTTGCAATTATTTTTAAAGTTCGAAAATAAAATTAAAGTATAAACTGACCTTTAGGGGAAAAAAAAATTAATTATAAATCACTCTTCTTGATTACTACCGTCATTTTCTTTGCTGTTTCTCTTAACCACAAACCTCAAATGTTTTTTTATAAATCACTCTTTAGGTGATATAAAACACAAAAGATAAATTAATTTTCAATGGTAAATGGTGCCAATTAACCACTAAAATTAAAGTGGATTAGTAATTTTCGGTCTCTGCTTAAAAGAATTTTTCGATTTAACAAACAGACCTGACAATCCCGGTTTTGTCTGAAATTTTAGGTGTTTTTTACTTCTTGAAAACACTTGTAATGTTATGAAATGTTATTAAGTTAAAATAAACAAACCGAATACTGCTGGCCACTCTGGATCACATTTTATTTTATAACTTGTGATTTTAATATGCTGTTACCACTTGTGGAATTTTCAATTTACACACATAAAAAAATACAAATATTTGTGTGGAAAAAAATACATACATATGCATATGTATGTATATGTATATTATAACGATCAGCGATCATGCGTGATTTTTGGCAATTATGACAATAAAAAACGAAGCGCAAAACAAAATCTGAACAGAAAATAAAACCATCAACTTACGACCATTTCATCAAAGTGTGCCCTAAAGACGCTTCAATAGAGATGAGGAAAAAAATAAACTTGTCTGCGATTTTGTCTTAAAGGCCTAAATCGACTAAATTTCATGGCAATTATGCATAAAAAGGTAAAACAAAATAAAAAAAAAAAAAAAAAAAACACCAAAATGTTGCCCACGGCAATAAAGAAGCTGAAACCAATAATTATTTAGGAAAACTCCTAGCTACTGAATTAAAGGAATTTTTAAAAACGTTGGCATATAATGAAATAAAAAAAATTATTCCAATTAATGTGTGTGGGTGTAGTAAAGTTTGAGCCTTTTATTATAATTTAAAATTGTATTCTAATCGTAAAGTTAACTTAAAATAAACATGTATTTCTGTTCCTGGCTGCCAGAGTATTTATTTAAACTTTAAATGAAATAGAAAGGTAAGAAGACATAATTGAAGGGCGTTCTAATTGGCAGTTTTGTGGTACGACTGAGGAAGACTGCGTACGATCGCCAGTTAATACGCCAGCAGGCAGATGCAAGTGCAACTAAAAACTAACGCATCCAAATTATTTTCTTTGAATTTGACAAAAAATGCATCAACCAAAAACAAAGAAAGAAAAAACATACGCTTCATACAAATTGAAGGGAATAGCAAGTGCATGAACATCGAAGACTACACTTAAAATAATTTTAGTGTTTTAAACGTGGGCCTTTAGAAGTTTTCTAAAATAATTCTTTTAATAATGATTTTGCCACGCGATCTTTGTTTTGTTTTTGTTTTTTTCTTCAAAAATTATAAAACACTAAAGTAGTAAGGATGTTGTTTTGCACTTGATAATAATGATGATCCTTCTTATATTTTGTACGCATTAATGCAGTCGATGATGATGATGACGAACAGTCAATCGATCGATCGATGGATCACCTGCAATTGTTGAATGCGATGTAATTTCTTGAGCGTTTGAAAAATTCTCTTGGTTTTGCACCTTGTCACTGTCTGTGCATTTCTATGTACACACATACATATGAATGTATGAATGCATGTACGGACGTGGTGTTACGCACGTGAGTGTTCGTTGCTGTGGATTTCTCTATAGAGAGTGAAACAATTTTCTTTTTTCACGACCGATAAGAATTGTGTTTCCTCTTCATTGCTTTTCAGTTCTTGTACTGTTGCCATCTGATGATCAGATAAACCGACAATCAAATACATTTGCACTTGTTCGCATGCTCAATTGTTAAAACATCCATAAATGCCCTGTATGACAACTGAAAACAGAAATACTTCGGCAGACATGCCATCTTCTTGTAGATACTTATGTACTAAATGGTTATAAAAATAGAATAATTGTTAAATGATAAGAAGTTTATTGAGATCGTGTTGCAAAAGGTTAATATGAAGTCTTTACTCGTACTATTTGCTGCAATAAAATTAAGAGATTAAAATCAAATGGCTCGTATTAAGAATTACATGTGTTCTTTTTAACTTTAACCAATTGAGAGCGCATTTAGTCGTTCTTTGAAATTAAAACACCACAAAGGAGAGACAAAATGCAATATAAATATTGATCTGAGTAAACAATAAAACCCGTAAGAACTTTGTCTGGCTTTATTTCGACACAATATGTATGTAGTATTAATATTGAAGATTGTATTATTATTTTCAAATATGTAAAACAACTAAACATCTGACAGCTAATTTGTCACAGTTCTAAAAGTTCTTTTTGCAGTATAAAACCAAAACCCATGTAAATATGAGTCAGTCTGAAGTCAGTTTTAAAAATCTGTTCGCTGTGAATCCTTAACATTCCGCAAAATATTTTTTTAACATGTTCTATTTAAGCCATAATATAAAAGTTTGCATTAAAAGTATTCATGTATGTACATTAGACCCGCCCTCTAAAAATTGATTCGCTTTGGATGGCTCTTATTTTGCTTTTTAGCAGCTAACACTTATTGTTACAAAATGTAGGGCATATCGGGAAACTGAAACCTGTCTCAGAAATCGATTAAAAGTTTCAAAATTGGGTAAACTTTTTTGATTTCTTCAAAACTTTTAATATTTAACGTTTAAGAAATATTATTAAAATACATACAAATGTAGATAAATTTTAAAAGAAAGTTTTACACGTTAAAAACACTAGCTACTTAATAACATGAAACGATCCATCCAATGCAAATGTACATTTTTAGGGCTGGCCTAATGCATATAAGTATATGCATAGTAGGTGTAGTGTAATATTTCTATTTATCCTTTTTACTAAATCCTTGGCCCATGAATGAATGCAAACTCGTCTTCTACTTAAACAACACTACAAGTATGTACTTATTGGAACGCCAGTTAGTTCTCATACGTTGAAGAAAAAAGAAATCTGCAAAGTATAGATAAACACTGAACATAAAAATATACACTGGCTAAAAATAACTTAAAAAGGACTTTTCCCATTTAACCGAGCGTATTGTAATGAGATCAACTTGTTTCGTTATTTCACATCCAAGCAAACATACACTCACCAAATCCTTCAGCTTCAACAAAATGTTTGTACGAATACATACATCTGCATGTGTATACGAACAGAATATAAGGACATACATTTACACATACAAGTGCAAACATATATAGTATATTTATTCAACATTGTTTATGTTGTTGCTGCTATTATCCTCTTACTTACTGTAAGTTTGTATGCGAATGTGCCCACTTAAATAGACACGCCTGATATTTGTGCAAACGTTGGTGTTTGATTGAAAAGTTGACACAATGTTGAAACTGACTTTAAGTCAACACCCATTATGTGACGAGGATAATGCTCTCACTCTTGGTGATTGTGATACGATTATGACTGACTTACAAGCACAAAGTGTTGTTTAGCAAAACAATTACCCATCCTCCTCCTGTTCATCCGCCTCTAACAACTCAAACGAAAAATATTAAAAACCAAATGTTCGGTAACCGTGTACGTGTGTATTTAACGAAACTTTCAATCTTTCAACATCCAACGTTTGCCAATACAATGACAATCATTGTGTGAATATCTTTTGTAGGTATGTATCTGTGTTTATAGCTGAGTGTTAATGTGTGCTGGTTTATATTTTTAATCGCACTCTGTATTTGTTTGTAATCGTGGCATTACGCTTGTTCCTTTAACCAAATTAAGGGTGTCAAAATGTTTGGTGGGCCACTTGCACTTTTCATTAAATAAGTTTTAAAAAATAAAACCAAAAGATGTTTAGTTTTTTATTTATCCATAATCGGCTTCATTTTACAAATGAGTGAATATTTATAATTGATTTTTGAAATACTTTTGACTTTACTGTTGCTGTTACGTGATCAGAATTACATACAACGAGCGGAAATTATTAAAATTTACTACCGAAATTCGGAGTCAGTGGCCTCAAAGTTAAGAGCGCTACGTCCAATTTTTATGGTCGTCATAATCGTCCTACCAGATCAACAATTGAGCGTCTAGTGGAAAAATTTCAATCCACAGGCACAGTACAAAATGTTCCCGTGCCAGTGAGACAAAGAATTGCCTGTAGTGTCGAGCATATTGCTGCCGCTGAGGCTTCAGTTGAAGAAAGCCCAAATTTATATCTCACACATCGTTCTCAAGTGTTGGGCATCTCTGTGACGTCGTTGTGGCAAATTTTGCGAAAAGATCTTGGCCTACATCCTTACAAGATCAAATTAATGCAAGAACTGAAGCGTCGTATGTTCGTGAATTGAGCTGAGCAACGAACTTGAAAATGATTCGGATTTTCATCGAAAAATCATCTTCAGCGATAAGGCTCATTTTTGGCTGAATGGTTTCGTCAATAAGCAAAATATGCATTATTGGTCAGACAGCAATCCACACGTACTCCATGAGTCATCATTGCATCCCGAAAAAATTACGGTTTGGCACGTTACTGTGAATGGGAATCGCTACCGTTCAATGATAACAGAATATTTTTGGCCCCAATTGGATGATATGGACTTGAAGGACATGTGGTTCCAACAGGACGGCGCCACAAGCCACACAGCGAATGTCACAATAAATTTATTGGAAATCAAGTTTGAAGAACGTGTTATCTCACGAAATGGTCCAGTCGATTGGTCGCCTCGGTCGTGCGATTTGACGCCGTTACACTATTTCCTATGGAGCTACGTCAAGTCTAAGGTCTATGCCAACAAGCCAGCGACGATTGATGAACTTTGTACGAATATAGATCTTTGCGATTTCTTAATTAACAATAGAATATAGTATATAAATTAATAGATAAAAACAATATATCGTTTCTAAAAACCCAAACATTTAATTAATTTCATATGAAATCAATCATACTGAAATTAAATCAAATTTTAAACATTTTGAGGCAACAGTGTGCTTTATAGCAAAACTGCCCTGGCATATACATACATTCATACATACATACATACATATATATTATTAAATCTGTGAGTTTTTATATTTATATTATGTACATATGATGCGATGTGTTTGGCCTTAGAACTTTGAATTTTTATTTGAATTTATAGAGCATGAGTTCCTAAAATAGAAGCGGTTATTTTTCGATGTTTACTACAAATATTTTTCTACCAAACACAAACAATTATAAAGAGCATTTTTTAAAAGTTTTATTACTTTTCAAATATGTATTTTATTGGTAGCTATAGTCAACCTTCGTAAAACAGCCCTGTTTTGCATCAAAAACTAATTTCAACAAATATTCCAATTGGCTTCTGGAAATATTATTTGAAATACCAATTGATTTAATTTCATAAATTTTTTAAAACTTGAAATCCTTAACTGTGAAGACATTTTGTACCTAAAACATCAAATAACTTCAATGGGTGCAAAAATTAAGGAAATAAGGTCCCCAATCATGTCTACAATCTACACTATTGGTCAAAAAATGAAGTAAATAACGTTTCGTATGAAAATAGTAAAAGCCTTGTCGAAATCAATTGAGAATATTGAATAAATTCTTCCAAAATTTTAATACTTAGCAGCTATAAATAATAACAATATTTAAATGTAGATAATTTTTGAATTTTGAAGATATTTTTTGAACTTGAAAGTATTAAATAACAGCAGATCCAACCGTAGAGATGGATGATATATTTTTCTTTGAAATTGTCTTGACCTAAATTCTTGAGGCTAATATTTGCAAAAAAAAAAGTTATGGCTTAATTTTAATAAATATAAAAAAATTGTAAAGAATTGATCGAATTTAAAAAATCTCTTCCCACTAGGACTTAAGGGCTAGTATTTTGTTATTGAAAGTAGTTTGTGATTGAAACTCCCATATTTGTAAATACATACATACATACATACATACATAAATTTTTTATTAAAAGCTTCTTGCCTTGCTTCTCGTAGATACTTAACCACTTATAGTACCCATGAACAGTTTAAATAAATTAATTATTCGAAATTTATAAATTTTTGAGAGAAACTCTTTTATTCTTAAAATCTTTTAAAGAATTTTTCATATACATATGTATGTAAATTGTAAATACATGCATATGTACCTAAGTAAGTATGAAATTCTTAGGAATAATAAAATTAAGAATTACATACTCGTATGTATGTACATATACTCGTACATTCATAAGAACGCATAAGTATTAAGAGGTTTTTAAACGTATTAAACTAAAAATTCATTTACAAATTGTAAATTTTCAATATCAATTCTCAATTAAATGTAACAAAGCATTGTCACTTATCAAGATTTAACGATTTTTGCTTACAATGCTTTACACTCACTCTGACGTCAACGTTTCTCATGCCCATCGATCGTATTAACTGAATTACAATAGAATTTAACCACAATAGTGGGAAAACTCCAGGCATCCATGAATGTTTGCAATGGGGCGACTACAATGAAAATAAAGCAAAAAAATATTTTTATCTATTCGAACCATTCGTAAGTTATTGTTCATTTCAAACTTTAATTTACAATTATTCATTTACCCAGCGAGAAAGAGACTAAGAAACGTACGAATGAGTAGGTTCAACAAATTAAACAGTAAACATACAGAACATACGAGTACGTTTTTCAATTAACACCATCATGTACATACCATACATACGTGTGGACTCTTTCCAAAGGAAAGATAGCTGGGTGGTTGGTTGACTGTTTGGTGTGAGTAAGGAGCATTTAACAGCGTAAAAGCGTCAATTTCCGTTACCCGAACGAACTTTTGGAAAAACGTTTTCATACATACTCGTACACATACATACATACATAAATAGTTGCCCCTTTTTGTGGGTGTTTGTGTAATGAAAATTAAGCTGGGTAGCACGTGTGCATAGACGAGTATTTTTATTTTATTTTGTTCATTATATCTATTATATTTTTTTTTTAATATAAAAGCGTTGCGATTGGCCGTAACGTGGTTGAAATGTTGAATATGCTGTAACCGTTATGCTGCAGCAACGGTTTTTCTTGCTTTTAGGTGGCACAATTTCAAATAGTAGCGTTGCTGTTGTTTTTATACCCACTACCAAAATAATGGGGGGGTATATTACGTTTGTCATTCCGTTTGTAACAGATCGCAATAAAGCAAAAAAAGCAAATTTTTATATGCAAACCTGTCTTAATAAACGTTGGTTAAATTTAATAATCGTTTTTGAATAAGGGGGTATATATTTTGGATCCTTATTAAATTCTAAGACGATCTAGCCATGTCTGTCCGTCTGTGGAAATCACGATAGAGTTTCGAAAAAAAGACATAGAACAATGAAATTTTCACCAAACATTCTTTGATCTACCAAAATGGTTGGTCTTGAAAATGGGCAAAGTCGGTCCAGTAGGATCTGAGTTATCCAGAGATGATATGGTTTTGACCTTAGTTTTGTTCGCGTAATCATAAAAATAATTGCATTGAAATCACAAAAAAATATAAGCAAAAAAAAAACAATATTAAGCTGTTCGAAAATGAGCAAAAGTGAAAAAAAATCAATAGAATTACACCATTGGCAATATGGGTACCTTCTGTCTCATGTTACCCCATAAAACTTTAACAGCGTTATAGGTACCTATCAAATTTATAATACCATGAAATTCTGCACACTTTATTTTTATTGTAGAACGACAAGCCCTGTTGAAAATGGTAGGAATCGGTCCACGATTTCTCATAGCCCCATACAAATGCC
The DNA here is from genome assembly GCA_950370525.1 of Bellardia bayeri. Taxonomy (NCBI): domain Eukaryota; kingdom Metazoa; phylum Arthropoda; class Insecta; order Diptera; family Calliphoridae; genus Bellardia; species Bellardia bayeri. The sequence continues at coordinate 89,178,840 of OX493268.1, read as the reverse complement.
TTCCCGGAATATGGCTTTATGGTATATAAATTTCGATTGAAAAGCTGCATTCATACAAAATTCTGCAATAATAAGTTTCATGTAAGTCAAATCTGTTTGCATCGGTCCATATTTTGACAAACAAAGACCACATCCGAAAATCACTAATAGGTCATAGTTTTCTTATGAGTACTACTCCCGAAAACTCATTAACATACATAAACATCCATATTGAACCGAAATTTTACACAGTTCAGTTATAAGTAACTATGTAAAAATTATACTATTGACTTTTGCGAAAGTTGGTCCATAATTGAGCATAGCTCCCGTACAAGCTACACTTTCGAGATTAACCACAGAGTTGACAATTTTGACATTTGTTCAAGCCAAAATCAGTTGCCTAGGGCTTTATGGTACTTCATTTATAGTTTATTAATGTAAATCTCTTTATCTTACACGCTGCAAAAATATAAACAAAGTCTAAATTATTAATTATATCTGGAATATGCATTAAATTCTTATACATATGTATGTACCTATATGTCGTTATTGAGATGAAATTCAATTAAAACAAACCTAAAATAAATAGAAATTACGGTACAATATTTTATGAAGGTCGGCCCATAATAGATGATTTGGTGGTGGGTATATAAGATTCGGCACTGCCGGAATATAAACTCTTATTTGTTGTTATTACTTTTAACATTACATTAGTAGTTATCAAATTCGTGTACTAGCATACAGCAATGTAGTATTCAATTAAAATTCATTATATAAAGGGGAGGTCTCAACAACAGTGGTACAAAATGTGAAACATTTTGGAAAAAAGTCTAAATAATTATACATGGATCGTAATCATAACTAAGACAATTAATCTTTCTTAATTAATTTTTTGGAATTATCTGATAAAATTATTTGAGCAGTTTAATTCAGCACAATTTCAAGATAGACTAGCTCACGAAAGCTCTAATGCAACTATCTACACCACCAAAATTATTTGATTTAATTTTTTTAAACTTTTCTTTATAATAATTGTAAATTAATTTTAACTAAATATGTATGTAGATATTTATATATAAGACATCCAAATCTTTATACATTCAATATAGGTTAGGCACCAATACACAAAAATTTGTTATTTTAAAACTAAATATAGGACCTACCAAATTGTAATAAAAGTGCAAAATGTGAAAATGTAAATGCGATCCAAACGTAGGTATATCGGCGGTCAAAGCCGGTGAATAATTATTTAAATATGTACATAAGTTTTCTCTTGAGAATATCAAACTCCATATTATACGAGTATTCATAATTTAATATTATCATAATAATAAAATCTTTTTATTTTTCTTAAATCAATAATTAAATTTATTAACTAAGCATGTATGTGTGTGTGTACATACACATATGTATACAGAATGTAGTTAAATATGAGTTAAAAATATAAAATTGTATTTCCACCGAAATTAACGTAATGTTAAACCACTGTATTGCACACACATTCACACATACCATGTCTATTTTATCTTTTTGACAATGTGTATTTCCTATTCGTTTTGCCAGAGTGTATCGAGTGGGAACGAGACGAACATACGAGTTGCAGCCAATCAGCGACGATTTGGTAATTGTAGATGGCGTTAGTTTGTCGTTGGTAACTAAAGAGCCTTGTATGTGGTTGGTAGAAAACTGGCTTAGCGTAAATGTGTGACGCTCTTATGTAGTGGTAGTGATGGAACTGGTTTTCCGCTTCCTCCCTTTTTACTTTAAAGCATTTGGCTGCTTCTGTGTTTGTGCAGTAGTGAGTGAATCAGCAGTGAGTCCAAAGAAAATAAGAAAAGCCGTAGCCTGTTTGTTGCGCTATTGTTCCACCTTCAGAGTAGAAACGATCGATCAATACGTTTTTTCCTTAACTGTCACTGTCACTATTTTAAGTGTGAGTGTGTGAACGAAGTGACGTTAGTGGTGGTGGTAGTGGTGGTGGTGGTTGGTTGGTAAATACTGTGTTTATTTGTATTCTTTACTACAGTTTTATTCTGTTTCAGTTTCAGTTTTCGTTTTGTTTTATACCTACTTTTTTGGTGGCTTTACGGCATTTTTATATTTATACGTTTTTAGATTGCTCGCGAGTCTTGCAACGGTCGGTGGTTACAGTGCTTGTTGTATTTGTTACTAATACCGACATCTTTCTATAACAAAAACTCTATCCGAAACTGAAGGCTGTGTGTTGAGAAAGCACAGTAGTCGTGTATCATTAGTTAGTGAGTTGTGAACACATTAGCACAGTTAACTGTTTCTTCGACACTGGCGTTTACTAATTAAACAATAAGCGCGTAACTTTTAAACTATTTAAACGAGATTATTATTAATTCTACTTAAAAGTGTTTAAGTTTACAATAACTTTGGCATTAAACTTCATATGTATAGGTACCTCTATTAATTGAAAATAATTAAATAACTTATTATGTACCTATTACGAAAAAAGAATAACTTAAATAAATCATAAATTAAACAAAGTGCTTACAATTAATTCAATACATACATATGTAAGTGATTGTACGTATGTACCTACATATTTAAATTAGTGTGCGTGTGTTAAATTTTTGCGTAAATAGGTACCTACCTACAAAAGCAAAATATTAGTTACAGTTATACTTATAGTCACTATAGTCAAACTTATTCTAAAGGATAATTTAACGCATTCACGTAAGTATAATTCGATCGATCAATTTAAGAAAATTAAATTCCAAAATTTAGGATTATTACTACTACTGACTTCTTTCTATAAAAAAAGCTCTTATGGCCGAATTTTTGGTCATTAGTTAACCATAATTATTACTTGTTATTCTTATGGCAAACTAAGCATTGCGAATAAAGAATCATTAGTTAAGCCTTTGCCATTAGCTAACTAAAGACTGTGAACTTAGCCATTAGTTGTTTAGTTTGAAATACATACATATGCACCTACGTACATATGTATATTTCACATACATACCTATAAGACTAAAACTTTTTATTAAGATTGATTGATCGTAACTTTTTACGCCTCTGTGTAACATGTGTGATATGTATTTATTTCGCAAATTTTGGTTCACGGAATAGGAACATATCTACTTGGTAAAATAGCAGTATTTACTAACGAAATCCAATCAACTGTAGAGCGCATTAAAAAATATTATTTATAGGGTGTTTTCAATGTGTTTAGTCTTTTGGTGTAGAATCCAATTACAAAGCCCATTTTTCATCAAGTAGTACTCAAGTAGCCATTCTTTAAAGATCGACAATTTCTTGAGCCATTTATATACATATCGCACACATAGTACAAAAGTGGCACAACTCAAAATACTAAAATTTTCAGGAGACAAAAAAAGTTCATCGTGCATAAGCAACACACTTAACATAAAAATAGACAAAAATTTGTATTTTTCCAGTTGAAGAAGATAGTGATGTGAAAGAAATTTTTACAGTAGTTCGAGATGTGCACTCTGAATTAATTTATGGAAAAAAGTCAATTTTGGAAAATTTTGAATTAAGTCACTTTTGTACTATGTGTGCGATATATTAGCTTGATTTGTATTCAATAAACTAAATTGTGGTAACGATTGACAATCCAATCTAGAATTATAATCCAATTAAAGTTATTATCCTAAATTATGAATTTTAATTTACAACTGCATACCTACATACTCGTATTTAATTTAATTTTTAAGGAGTTGGCAGAGTATCACGAACACGATTATATTATTTTAGACTATTACCGACGACACCAATACCTCGCTTTGCGTCATATCGTTTTGTGTTTTTTTTTTCGAAGTTGCGTCGCTGCTGAATTAGTACTAATTTTCCCTGTGCGTCGTTAGATTTTCGATGTTGCGTTATTTTGGGTTCGAGTCTTTGTTATTTTTTTTTTTTTGAATTTTTGCAAAATCTGCAACATCATTAGATGCTAAGACGATGACCCGTACAAGAAGTGCTTTGACGATCGAAATGAAGTCCTTGCTTTCTATTTGGATTGAAAATCATGTTGCGCAGAGAATACCATTAAGTAAAATGGTATTTCAGACAAAAGCAAAAAGCTTATTTAATGACATAAAAAGTAAAGCATTGTCCAACGATAATGCTAGTGATAGTAATACAGACAAATGGCACAAGGAAATTTGTTTTACGTTCAAAGAAAGCTGTTCAGCAAACATTTTACCAATTTTTTGTGAAAGAAAGCCGATGACTAATAATTAGGGAAACAAACTGTCTTCCTGATAAAATTGATTACTGCACTCCTAAACCCTTCTTCTCAAGGAACTTCAATTACTCCATGGCTCCAAAAAAGGGGAGAGAGTTGCCGGCGGTGTCTACATTCAAGAATTTGGAATAAGAATGATGTTCAGAATTCCAAATGAATGTAGCATCCTACAATCCGAGATATCGGCTACAAAAAGATCAGCCAATTGGATCAGTTATAACGGGATATCGGGCAGGTATATTCGTATATATACTGATAGGCAGGCTGCAATTAAGTCTTTAGCTGGTTTATACACTACACCGACATTGGTGCAAGAATGCTGCACATCCTTAAATAGGATGGCGAGACATTCAACAGTGTCACTCGTATGGGTGCGTTGACATGGAGACATAACAGGGAATCTGGTTGCTGATAACTTAGCAAAGACTGGTTCCATGCTACCTGATGATGACATTGATCATCTATGTGGTATTCCACTAACAGCATGCAAGCAACGTATTAATAAATTCTACTATGGACTTGCTCAGATCAGGTGGGCAAACGAACACACTTGTGTAATTATACGACTTATTTGGCCAAGGCTAAATAAAGAACGGACGTTATATATGCTGAAATTACAACGGTCACAGTTGAGCGATTTGGTGTCAGTGATCACCGGACACTGCAAATTCGGCAATCATGCCAGTAGACAATACCTCATCTTCTATGCCATTGTACGGCAATGGACACCATGCGCAACACCCTCTTGGGACAACCGTACTTCAATGACCTATCTGAAATATCAGACTTGAAATTGGATCGCATCAGCACTTTCATTAGACATAGCAATTGGTTGTTATGATGACATCCGATCCCTTCACTTGAAATGGAAATACTAGCTATTTTAGATGGCTTGGAGTTTTTCCTCCATCTTTTTCTCAAAACTTCTGGATCCGACATCTTCATCTTCTCTCGATATCTTTTTCTCTTTCTACTACCTATTTCACATACAATCTCTTTCTATCTCTAAAATATCTCTCCCCTTTTCCGTTTTCCTCCATTAATTTCTTTTCAGGCATCACAAAAGGACCAATGCTTGGACCTAAGTGGGCTGTACTAGTTATGGCTGCCTGCTGACCTAACCTAACCTAAGCCGATGACTTTGTATTTTCGTAACCCTAGAATCTAACCTCGATCTTTACATGGTTTGCTATAGAAAATTTTAATTCACTTTGCGTGGTTTTTTTTTTTTGAAACGTAACCGCGACGCAAAGTCAGGTATTGGTGTTTTTCAAACTTTTATGGCAGTAACAAAAATAAAATGGAATTCGCTTGTAGATAGTAAATTTGGCATCATATTTTAATTTTAAATATTCTTCTGAAATGAATTTACTGTCCCAAAATGTAGACAAGGTATTAATGGCCAGTTTTTAACTTAAAAATTAAAGTGTGTTTAAACTTAAGTTCTGTTTAAATATCAAATTAATTTTTATAGATCATATTTAAATACAACTTAAATGACATACCATATGATTTTGACAGTTTTGCAAATTATGAAAATTGCGCATTGAAGTTTTTTTTATTATTTGATAAAAAATATTCAATAAATGAACTCGCCGGGAATAAAAACATTGTGCTTATTATTAACAATATCTAATATCAACTAAAACAATGAATTTAGATGAATAGGATATGAATGATGCAGCTTTTCTCCATTTAGCTTATAACAATTTGTAAACTAAATAGTTAATCAGCTGTTAAATGAAGAAGTTGGTTATATTTTTTTGACATTTAATAGTGCTACCATACCTTTATCATAATTAAATACCAAACTTAATTTGAGACTGAAAAAATGAAACCGTATTTAAATACAACTTAAGTTAAAGGGAAAATTAACTAATTTCGTATTTAAATATCAAGTTAAAAACTGGCAATTATGGCCATTATGAAATATAGTATTTATTTGAAAGTAACAAATATCTGTCAAATATATTGGTTTGAATTTTATTTGGTACTGGTACAGCGATGTGACAATGAAATGTTAAGATCATATCATCTTTTTTTTACCTTCTGTAAGGAGCATCGAATCTAGAGTCGGAATATCAAGGCTTAAATTAGTTTCATTTTTTTAATTTCTGTTTTTTTTCAATATTTGACAAAAAGAATTTGATTTTTTTTTATCAGTTAGTACCTACATTATTTTACACAAACAAAATGCCTGTTGTTTCTGTATTAGGTTGTATTTATTGCCGATTTGCACTCACCTTGTATAGTTACACCAGTAAAAGTCTAAAAAAATGCCAATAAAGATATAATTTGTATTTAAATTTTAACAGATATAATATACATATGTCAATATATCGCACCCTAATTACAAAAGTGGCACAACTCAAAATTTTCCAAAATTGACTTTTTTCCATAAATTAATTCAGAGTGCACATCTCGAACTACTGTAAAAATTTCTTTCACATCACTATCTTCTTTAACTGGAAAAATACAGTTATGTCTATTTCTATGTTAAGTGTGTTGCTTGTGCACGATGAACTTTTTTTGTCTCTCCGAAAATTTTAGTATTTTGAGTTGTGCCACTTTTGTAATTAGGGTGCGATATACATATGTACATAAGTTATATATATACAGATATTAGTATCCAAGACATAACGTATGGACAAATAAAAAGGGAAAACTTAAAACTTTAAAATAAAAATAGGTAAACATAGAATTCTGATCTCAATTTTATTTATTAATTAATTGTATGTATGTATATCTGCAGAATTAAGCTAAATTAACAACAAAATATTGACTTCACATAGCTTTGCCTTTCGGTATTACATATTTCCTAATTCAGTTATTGATTTCTTTCTGTATTCCTTTTGTTCTGTATTCTTTTCTTTTCCATTAATTAATAATCCTTGGATTATTTGAGCATTTTTATTATATTTTTTTAATGACTTTCTCGCGTTTTGGGATACATTATTTATTATAAACTTTTGCATTTAGTGCTAACTAACAGAATAAAACTTACTGGGAAAAAAGTTTTACTAATATTCTTTGTTGGGTGCTTCACATTTAGAAGACTAGAGGTGATAACTTTCCATCTATTCATTACCTTTTGCTATGAAATTGCAAATTTTCTTAACAATAGTTTACGTTGGAGTGATTTTTTAGATAAAATTTTTAATACTTTTTGATAATTGAAGAATATTTAAATATTTATATAAGAGGTTAATAAACAACCTGATAATAACATTTTATTTTCGAAAACAAATTTTGTTGTAAATTATACATGTACATACATTTTGTTAATAGCGCGTTTACAGTTTTCCACGTTTTTCTGCCTAACGTTTGCCTAAAATATACAAAAATAAAAAATGGTTTTCTTTTTATTGTTGCAAACATAATTTCACGGTCATCCTTAGAACTCAAGAACGCAAAATCCGTAGCTTGATTAACAAAATTTTGCCAAAATATGATTGATTTTGATTAAATAATAATAGACATCTGAATGGGTGGTTTTGGCATTCATATGTAAATATGTCCGACATTTATATGATTTTCATACTTTTGTTTTATTTTGTTTTGAAAAAGCATTTACTATGTGGTTTCGCAAGTGAACATTTTTGAACTTATATACAATACTATTCCCACACGTGTTACAGCATTAAGAATTCTGCATCAAATTTTTAATTTGTATAAAATTTTAAAAAAGATTTGCCTGCAACAAATAATAATATCAATTCAAAAGTCTACATTTTCTGTAAAAAAAAACAAATAAATTCCACTAGATGTATTATAGATTTCATTATATTCCCAGCAAACTAAGAAGACTTTTAATATATTCTTCAAATTATTTTTAAACGAATTTTTTATCTTACTAATCAAATTTTGTTATTATTACCAACATTTATAAATTCATTAAAATGCATGAAATTAAAATTTGCATTAAAACTTTTTCATTATGAGGCACTCACTCACTTTGATCGGTTAATATCAAAAATCTCCTCTTTTCGACACCAACATTTAGATAATCCACGTCAGCGGCTTAACTTCAAAAGACCGACTTGAAACATGATCGATCTAATTATGTGGAACAAACAATATACACAAATTTGTCATCTCAGAAATTAATTTCATCAATATGTATAAATACAAATATTAAAAAGCAAACGTCGAAAGAGAAAAAGTTGTATAAAATCTCTTATAATAAACACCTGTACGAGTACTTGATCTCACACACTCGCACATACATACATACATACATACATACATACATACATACATATGTATCTATGTATCTACGAGCTTGAATATTTTAATTTCGTTTTAATTCCATCTAACATGGCAATTAGTAGATGGGAAAGGGAACTCAGGAACCCAAATACTACTAAAACTAATCACTAGACTATCACGACTATTAGGCACAATGAAAAATATCACAATATTGTAACACAAACTCATCCATTTTTCAATGTGTCACACTGGCTAAAAGGGCACTTGCTACATAACATACGAGTATGTATGTATTTATGAATACGTAGAAACAATCTAAAGCTTCTGTTTTCGAACTCTTGTTCATTTCCTCTTGTCAGTAGTTGGACCCGCGCGAACGGTCGGGTTCGTTTGATCAGTCTAAACAAACGTTTATTTTTTTTTTTTTAATTTTTGAAAATAAAAATCAATTTTTTGATAATTATTTAGATTTTTAATGTCTCATTTGAATACACAAAAGTCGACTGAATGAACGAACCAACGAACAGTAGGACAGACAGATTAGTTTTGAATTTGTATTAAATTTCAAGCATTTGGTAATGGTGAGTAAGCGGGTAAGTGTGTGTGTGTGTGTGTGTTTGTGAATTTGTTAATGATGATCATTGTGGAACGACTTAATTAGCAATAAAGTGGAACTGATTTCTTGTTGTTAATATCGAACAAAATAGAAGAAAACAAGCGGCTGTAAAGAGGAATAAAAAATGAAATTAAAATAAAATTTAAATAGATTTCTGCTGTGTTTGTTTGTAAAACAAAATACGACAAATTTACATAAATCACCAAACTTTTTATATTTTTCAGAGCTTGATTCTCGTTTCTTTTTCCATATTTAATTTCTCAAGTCAGTGGATTATGATTAAAAGTTTTCTTTCGAAACTCGTAACAAAATCCGTGGGAACTTTCAACAGACAACTAAAAATAGGTTGAATTAATAAAATAAAAAAAAAATAAAAAACATCAATTCTTATTTATTCGATCATCTGATTTGCATTAAGCCATTTCTTCAAGTGTAATTTTAAATTTAATTCACATTTCAAGTCTTTGTGTTTTAGACCAAACACGTTGTCAGTGCGAATTCATAATTGAACATGATTATATACGAGTAATTTAAATATTCAACGCATTAAAATGCATTTAATTAAATGTTATCAAGCACAATAATAGAACTTAATTTACACATTTAACCACAAGTGGCAGCCACAAATTGGTAGAAACTCTTGCTACAGTCACATTTAGTAATGAGCTGAAATTTAGTACTTGAGTATGTTGGGGGTTGTACGACTTAATTGTTGGTTATAGCTTTGCTTTGTTGTTATTGTTGTTTAAAAGAACTTTAGAGCTACATTTGATTATAATTTGGTTTATTAACAAGCATTTGCGTTTTTTATGTACAATTTTTATAACCTGAAAAACGAAATCTTAACGGAGTTTTTCCACGCTGACCTCACATCGAAAACTGTTGTGTGGTGGATTTTGTCCAGTTTTCCTTTTTCACATTAGAAATGAAATTTATAGGATTTTCATGCATGTTGACAGGCGTTGCACTATAAAGAATTCGAAATGGAACGGAAACGGAAGTAATTCGGTTGGCTTTTAAGATGTGAATTTGCATATCGATTTGCGAGTAGGGAGGGGGTGGCTTTTGTTTTAGCATTGTACCGTCCTTTAATGTTGGGTTAAATTAAAATATTCAAAAATTAGCAGCAGAAAAGACCAAACATTGATTGTCGTTAAATTATAAAGAAAACATGGGCATTCAGGTTTCGAATGAATTTATTTTTCCGATTAGATATTTGCATAATTTTCTTTTTCATATTATGAATAGATGACATGCAATGGCTAGTACGCTTTTATGTGATTACATTTAATTTAACTCAGTTACACTTTGAATTATCCTTAAGTTGAAATTGTAATTCTTTTTTATTTTTTATTACTTATTAACTAGTTAGTGCTTCTTAATAGTTTACATTCTTTAGTTGATTCAGATTAGTTTGTTTATTGAAAATGTTCTTATTTTCAGGCATTAATGCAGCGATTTCGTGGAAAAATCAAACAAACATAAAATCAACGTAAATAAATACTTTTTGTTTGGATTTCATTTCGAATGCTTTAGTTTTGATTTTGAACAATTCATCAATTCTCTGCACAATCAACTGGCTGTTGGTTGGCACGCTCGTAAAAAACGTTCTAAAGTTCAGTGATTTTATTGCTGCAGCTAAGATACGAACACTGTGATTAGAAGACTTTACAGACATCTCATTAAAACGTAAACGCAAAGCGTCCGCCACTATGCCGCATACAGGTGAGTCAAAAACTGAAATAAGAATTAAATTAAATAACTAATGACGCCATTATAAACGTTGATTTCAATTTTATTACATCAAATAAAATTAAATAAAACCAACAAACAAATTAAAAGCAAATACACACTCTCCAACATTTACAAACCTCTTTAATTACATTTGGCTCCTTAACACTTAAACCACATCGTTCTAATCAACTCCAAAAAACTCAAAATTTACATCCATGTGTGTGGTTTCAAATCACTTTACGGACAGCTCTTTAAAGGTACAATGATCTCTTTTTTGTATTTATTAAAAATATAATAAAACTTACAAAAATGTTTAATTGCTTAAATAAAGTTTTTTTTTTTTGCACATTTTTCAATTAATTTAACCATTATTCGTTTTAAGTATTCAAACATTAAGCTTAAACATACTCATGATGGACAACTGCAACAACAACAAAAATACCTTCACGGTTATTATTATTTTTTTTACGATCAATACCAGGCGGCTCTTGAAATTGTTGTTAATCTTTGGTTCTCCCCTTTTTGTTCATTGAGGATAATAAAATCATGTTTACGATCTTTTACTACATGTTTCCACATTCAGATACACTCTCTTATACTCGTACACGTTTATTCGTATTGTATCCACAAGAGTAGATCATTTCAACCAAACTCATGAAATATTTTGTAGTTTTACTTATGTATGTTTGTAATTGTGAGGTACGGCATGAATTTGCTTAAAAATACCTGATGGCGATCACATCACTCGATTCCTTGTGGGATTGATAAAACCATCATGTAATATCCAGTAAAATTTTCTAAAAAAAAAAAAAAAATACATTCGAATAACCTGAATTCACAATCGTTAACATATTAAATATATTTACTTACTCTGGAAGTTCTTCCGAAGTGTATCTTTTGGACTTGAGTATCCAAATCCTTGTATCCTTGTAAAAAGAACGGTCTAATAATAATGTAAGTTTTTCATGACATCAATCATTTTAATTTCTAAATTAACATTGTATTAATAAATATGCAAATAACACAATGCAATTGTCATAATCATAGCAAAAGCTATGCAGATGTAATTAACTGGGGCATAATAATTTATACTTTTAGGTTTTATTCATGTTTTCATAAAATATGTTTAAATACGCAGTTGAAATTTTCAAAAATTGTGTTTTTATCGTTTTTATCTCAAAGATCGTTGTTGATTGCCAACAACTTGATTGACACAACGAATAAATACTTTTAATGTAATACTCGTAATATTTAAATTTATCCGATTGAGTGGAAAATGTTTAATATATGTATGTATGTTTATAAATTTCTGATTGCAGGTCAGGCTGGTGTTAATCAGTTGGGAGGAGTTTTCGTTAATGGTCGTCCTTTGCCGGATTGTGTACGGCGTCGCATTGTGGAATTGGCATTGTGTGGTGTTAGACCTTGTGATATATCACGGCAACTATTAGTATCTCATGGTAAGTTAAAATTTTTTAATTTAAAATTTGTATTCCAAATTGCTCTATATACTGGTACATATTTGAAAAATTGTTTATAAATATATTTTTTTTCTATTTTCTTCGACCTTTTTGTATGATTTTTATGAAATAATTTTTTATGTGTAGAAAATTTGTTATTTTTTAAATATACTCCTGAAGAAAATTTCCAAAGGAAATCGAAATATCGAGTAATTTATATATAAAAATAAAAAATCTTTTATAAAAAACAAAAAGTGACCTCAAGCTTAAAAATTATTTAATAAAAAAAAAACTGTTTATCAAAATAACAAAAAATTATTCCGCACTTTTTCTCAATTTTAGGCTGTGTTTCTAAAATTCTTACACGTTTTTATGAAACGGGTTCAATACGTCCCGGATCTATAGGTGGCAGTAAAACGAAGGTGAGTTTCACAATATACAATATTTTTCATCAGTTTTCGCAAGTATGCTTGTTGTTAAAAATTAAACTAAATATGAATTTAAATTAATTTAAGTAACTAAAATTATAATTGATTACTTTCATTCTCTCGCATTCTCAAACATAGTGATAACCTTGTATTATTATAAGAAATTCATATAGCAATCGATGATTCCATGGTGTAACTATACAAGGTGAGTGCAGTAGCACAGCTGACTGACCGACTTTATTTACAATTTACTTATGTCAAACGTAATACTTTTTCAAGTGTTTTTGACAGTAGTGTACACAATGTTTCTGTATTGTGTTGTATTTGTTACCGATTTGCAATCACCTTGTATAGTTACACCATGGATAATTCTCTAATATTTCCAAATACTACATAAATGCCAAATTATAAAACTGATTTTGTATCCAAATTTGTTATATATTTTTATTTATCTATTCACATACATACGTCCCCTCATTTGAAAATAACCTACAGCAAAATAACGCTACTAAGTACATGAACCTCTTGACATTTTGCGGTTAAATCAATATTTACAGGAACCTCAATAAATTTATAATAATGGATTTAGTTGCTTTGCTGTGTGTGTATTCGTGTATTCGTCAAAACATGTTTAACAAATCACACTTTCGTAACATTATAATATATTTTTATTGTTATTGTTATTGTTGGAGGTGTATTATGGATTTAGTTTTTGATTGCATGTGTTATGTAGACTTTGTACCCTATAACCCAGCATATGTAGCAAAAAAAAATATTAAAGTTCTTCTCGAATCATAGTTTCGTCATTCAAAAAGTATAAGCATGCACTCGTACGAGTATATGTATGTAGTATATGTACATGTGTATATTGCTGTTCTTTGGAAGTAAATTTCAAATACTGAAGGCAATAAATTGCTGGTGGCAGTGTAAGTTTGTAACATTTAGGATATTTAATAATGTTGCTATCTGTTTGACGTTAATCAGTTTTAAAATTAGAGCAAACAATTACTCATAGACAACTACATTTATTTATTAAATAATTAAGTTGAATAAATCTTGAAGAGAGTGACAAACAAAGTTATTTTTATGTGTGATAGCGCATCATTGGGTCGTATTTGACCCTACAATGTGTAGTTTCCACATCAATAACATCAATAACTAAAGACATTGCAAATCAATCTCTAATGAATACAAACAATGTTGTTATTAAAATGTGATAAGAAGCGCAACAACAACAACAACAACAATTAACTTGTAAGCGAAACCATTTAAAGCATAAATAAAAAATAACAATGTGCATAAATTGATTGCCAGGCTATTTGCCAAACAAAACGGTGGGCCACAAAAAAATAAAAGATAAAAATTAAAAATGCAGATGTTTTTCAATGCAAAATTTCCCAGGCCCATGTAGAATATTAAAAGTGTAACAATTGATAAGACCAAAGCACAATCTGAATGGCACACACACACACACACACACACATGAGTAAATTTAATATTATTAGAAAGTAAATACAATCACAATTTACATATTTATGGTTACAGAAAGAAAAAAATAATCTCCACACAATTCCAACTTTATGGCTGTAATAACATGCAGAAGCTACTGGTTTTTATTTCAAATAAAATTGATAAGAGATGGAAGTGTGACAGTCTTTGGAAAGAAACCACTAAATAATTGAGTCTAGAACATTTAAACATTTTCTCATTTGTACATACGTTCACACTCTTTAAAGAATTTCGTGAGTTGTCAGACATTAATGGCCGAATTCACAGTCTTTAGTTAGCTAATGACAAAGGCTTAACTAATGATTCTTTATTCGCAATGCTTAGTTTGCCATAAGAATAACAAGTAATAGTTAAACAATAGTTAGTATTTTAGTCTACCAATAGTTAATGACTATTGACCGAGAATTCGGCCATAAATGTCTAATCAATCATATCTCCTAGTTAATTAATAAAAAAAAAAATTAAGCTTCCTGGCAAATACTTAATTTCTCATAAAGCGGCTTGTGTACATATGTACATACATACATACTCGTATGTACATGTGTAAACGTTTAAATAAATAAAAAACAAAACAAAACAAAACGTAACATGAATGAGCTGAAATAAAAATCAATCACTTTTCAAACACCTATTAGTTTTAGGACAAGTGGCAGTGTATTCTTTTGTTGGTTGTAGGAGGAGGAGTGAGTGAGTGAGTGAGTGAGTGGAGTGGAGTGGGAGTGGGTGGGGGCGTTAAGTTAGGTCAAATACAAAACGTGCATTTAACACCTTTCAGTGTTTAAATAATCGTCGAAATAATGCTCATACGTTGGCGTGTTTACCATTTTTTATATTTTGAATTGTTCCGTTCTCATTGTTTTTCTTTTCATTATTTTGTTATTTACTGATAATCATCAGGACATCAAGTGCATTTTACAATTTATGTGTCCATAAACATTTTTATTTATGAATTTTTAATGAATTGCCAAGTCACACGTCATCGAATGCACCAGTATTGGTTGGCTGGATTTTAGTTGAATTTTCTACTTTAGGGGAGGATTAAAAAAGAAAAATTTGAATTTAATAGACTTAAACACAAAGGGCGTCGGAAGTGTTATTTTGAATAAAATTGTATACATTTTACAAGTCGGTCAGATGTTTAAACCTTTTTATTTTTATATGTTATAACAAGCAATGTATCACAACTAAGCACTGAAGCAGACAATGGGTTAAGTAGTTGTAGATTTTAAAAAGATCGCATGTATGCAAAATTTGAAAACAAAAGAACAAAACAAAATATGAAAAACAATTGAAATTTCACGGTATTTAATTGTTTGCATTGCACGACAGCTAGCGGAAGTTTGAAACTTATTTTAACATTTCTCTTTCGACTTTTAAAGAAAAACTTAAACTGATAAAATCTTCTTTGTCTCCCTTTTCTATTACAGCAAGTGGCCACCCCTACAGTTGTCAAGAAAATAATACGTTTAAAGGAGGAAAATAGTGGATTGTTTGCCTGGGAGATACGTGAACAATTGCAACAGCAACGTATTTGCGATCCCAGTTCGGTACCATCTATTAGTTCCATTAATCGTATATTACGCAATAGTGGTTTATGGACCGATGAAATGACATCAAATCAACAGAATGCAGCTGCAGTAGCGGCAGCCTCTGGTGGACATAACGTAACAGCAAATCCGTACAATGCACCGAATCAGTTGTACAATAATTCCCCTAACTCCTCAAGCGTAACAAATTCAACATCTGATCCTTCAGCATACACACATACTAGGTCTTCTCATTCGCAGCCACCACATGGCCTACCAAATCTATACAGATATGGAGAAAGTGCTGCAGTAAACGCCACAAATGCGCTTTCTGGAGTTACTGCTGCTGACCATCCCATTAAGCCTTCACCAAAACATCCTTTAAATGCCCTGGCAACCCCCAGTTCTAGCCCACCGTCGCTTACAACCCAATTAACAGCTCAAGATCTCTCGTATTCGGCGGCGCTACAGAAACATTGGTTTTGGAATCCATCCCTTCTCTACTATACCCAGCATGTCCAAGCCGCTAGTCAATTTCTGCCCTACGCTGCTCATACTCAGCACCCTCCAAATGCATATTTCCCATCGTCCATGCACGGCTCCAGCACCAGTGGCGGTTACACCAAATCGGAGAGTTCCATTGATTTGACTACACCTTCAGCGGGGGATGCACTAAGTGATTGTGATTCTGGAAAATCGTCCCCAGCTACAATAAATCTAACCACGTCTTCTATGCGTAAACGCAACCCCTACTCCATAGAGGAGCTCCTAAAGAAACCAGAGAAACGAATGCGCTTGAACGCGTCACTCAATCAGAATGACCTAAAGCAAAATAATTCCCTTAGTTTAAGTCCCAAGAAAGAAGACTGCAACATTAGTTTATGTTCGGCCAGTAGCAATCACAGCAGTACCAGCAGTCACATTAGTTGTGTGGGCGAGGACAGTTGCGACGATGAACGTCGTTGTTCGCCAACATTGAATGTTGCTACAACCGAAACCGATGACAACTGTGAGACAGTAGAGGTGGTCAATTAGGGTGTCATCGGTGTTAATTATTTTAATGCTTATTTACAAATTTGTTTTAAAATTTGTAAAAGTATCTGTTCATGTATTCACGAGTATTAATTTCAGTTCTATTCAATGTATTGTATGTATATAAATATTTATCTTATTAAGTGTATTATTGTGTGTGTGTGTTTGTGTGTGTGGATGTGATTATTATACACACACACACACACACACGTAGGTATGTAAATCAAGTAGATTAGATTAGTAAAAGTGTGAAAACATACATCCATATAAAAAATATAAAATAAAAACTACAATAAATGCTTAAATCCAAATTAATAACAACTTCTTTCAATACACACGACTACGAGTACATACTCGTACATACTCGTATATACATACATACGAGTATGTATGTAAATACTCAAAAATCCGAACAACCAATTCCAAGTATGAAACAAATTCTAAGAAATTCTATTATCGAAAACTTCACAAAAATTTAGTCTTTGAAATTTGGAATTTATTTCTACACGAAAAAATAATTGTGTAAAGAAAATTATATAAAAAAATTAACAAAACACGTAAAATTTTAAAAACAATAAATAAATGCACTCGGCTTTAGATTTGCAAATGTCAAAAATTCCTGAACACGGAATCATCAAACATTACATTTTTGAAACAGTTGACAGGAACAATTCTCCATTCGTATGTATAACATATCCCTGTAATCTACTCATAATAAATGTAAAATACGGCGGACATGTCAAAGTTGACATGAGTAATAAATAGCTCACAATTAACTTGTTTCCAATTAATACACATTACATGCGAAGACATGTAAATGATAAAAATATACATACATGCATACATACATACATAGGTAAATGTAACTAAAGGTGCTATCAGACGTGATGTATTTTACATATGTACTGTTCAATTTTCCATTTGTAAAAGTTGTACACATCGTGCGATACATATAAAACTTTGCATGTGGAAATACATATGGATGTAATTTATCCGATTAGAACACGCTCTATTTTCCTGTGACAAACATAAACAAAACAGCTGGTTTGTTTTGAAACAAAATTGTTTGAGAAAATATATTGTAAAGAAAAATTAAAGAAAATGGATAATGAACATGAAAAAGTAAGTATTTTTCGATTTTTAATAAATTAAATTATGTTTATTATATTTATGTTTATGCAGTTAGATTGGCCAAAAGAAGCAATTCTTGAAATTTATACACGTTATGTCATACGGAAAAACATAATCAGGTGTGATAGCAAAATCTAAAATACATCCCGTCTGATAGCACCTTTAAACCACAAAATTCTTTTCAACTACAAATCAAATGTAATTGAAAGAAAATCTATCTATCGTAAAGAAATTATAAATTAACAAAACAATTTTTTAACATTTTTGAAATTTAAGCAAAAATAAAATTTAACATTTTTAATGGTTTCGTACAAGACGTATTAATCAGAACAAATATGTAATAATCAGCTGTGTCCGTAACTTCACCTTATTAGTTAGTTTCATACGTACATACATACAGACATACATGCATACAAACTCGTACATATGTATGTGCATATGAAAATTTGCCAACAAAATTTTATTAGTTTCTTTAGGTTTTAATAAAAAGAAATAAATTACCGACAATTTTTATGCAAAATACCCCCATACAAACCTATACCACTTTGGAAATCTCTTAAGGAAAAATTAAATTAAAATACAATTTAACTGAGCATATCAACCACAAGTAGCTGCTACCAAACGTAGACTCACACAGACACATACTAACACAATGTACAACCCAGTAAACTTTTTTGACGACACTTTTGATGTCGGAAATAATCTGAAACATTTTCAGATAAAACCACGATTTGTCTAAATTAGATTTAATCCCATAACAGAATAGTCAGCATGTTTGTATTAGTATTAGTCCAGAATATCTGAAGGACTATTATAGGTTAATTATCCAACATGTCTGTCTGTACATTCTCTGAAGGGAGTTTTATTTTTATATCTACTCAAAAGCCAATTAAAAAATATCTTACCTTCTCTGTTAGATATTTCAAAATAGGTAAACAATGTGTAACGAAAATGAAATCGAACCCGGATGCTTCTTGGAAATTCTTTCCAAATTCAGTTCGTTCGGTTCGTTCGTCTTCGCTTCGACATCTTATACAAAATAGGTAACTGGTGCAGAATGGCGGATCGAATTTAAACCGAATTCGGCAAAAAAAAATGTTTAGTTGGCCAACCTTCATTGGAGAAAACATATTTCACACAACAACCATATAGAATTTACAACTTAACTTACATTAAATAACATACATACATATGTACATACTCGTACTTAAATATCTGTCGCCTATATGTACGTACATATGTATTTCAATAAGTTGCACAGTTGGTGGTCTTTCGTCTTACTTATGGTAGTTTAGATTCAGTTGTGTCCGTGTGTATTTATGGATTTTTTTGTTCAGTTTATTAATGTTAAGAGTTGGTGTAAAAGTCAAACACTTCAATGTAAGATACATACACACATACATACATATGTATGTTTAATGCACATGCACCATGTATGTACACGTATGTATGTGTATCCATGTGTTTGTCAATACATTTTTAAGTTTAGATTGATGGTTGGTTACCTTGCTTACGAAGCCTTTAATTAACTCGCGCGCCAATGAAGTGTCAACAAGTCTTAACGTACAAACTAACAACTTCTAGATGAATTTAAACGTTACAGCAAACCGCAACTACAACTACTTGCTACAAACAACTACTTTATCATCATAACAGCAGCAGCAGCAGCAACAATAACAACAATAACAACAACAACAACATCATTATCAAATAATAACAATAACAATTACGAGTATGGTGTTGATGGTGGTGGTGACGTTGACAATGGTGACCACGGCAACGATAACAACGGCGACAATGACGACGACAGCGAAAGACATTGACGAGAATGAGAATTCATACTCGAACTCGTAATATTGATGAAATTCATGAAAAATTTTATGCAACACAATCGTATGAACCCAACCAACATACGAGTACATATGACTACTTACATGAGTAGAATGTGATCATGATGATGGTGCTGGTGCTGGTGCTGGTGATGACGATGGTGTTACTGGCGCAGCGTGCAACATTCGTGTTTAGAATTCATAATCGATCAGTATGAATGTGTATGTGTTTGTGTTTCACTTGATTTGTTGTTGGTTTTGATTTTTTACACCATATTGGTCTCTACCATTTAGGGAATTCTTGCACTTGTGAGGTGCGAAATACTTATATGTGATCAGTTGTCTGTCGGTCGGTCGGCCTGAATCTCTCCATTGGCAAGTGATCACAGTTGACTAAGAATGAAATTAAAAATGCTGCACAAAAATGTATTTAATTTTTCCCATGTTCAGAGCGGTTGGTGATCAGGTTACTTCTAGTTCTCGTACGAGTATGAAACACTAATTTGGTCAGAATCAACAATTCGATTCTTGTTGCAATGAAAAGTAAAATTCATTTACTATGTTCTACGGTTTGTTGCCACTGCTGCAGTAGTTGCAAAAACTACTAAAATTTATAAAGTCAATTTGCTGCCAGACTATTGCGAGTGGTTTTGGTTGTAAGTACGAGTATGTGTGTGTGTGTCCAAGTATTTGTCTTTTTGCTATTTTTGGTTTATAAAGTATTCATCACTTAACTGGCGTTCAACCTCATGGGAACCATGTTCTAATTGGCGAAAACGATGGTAATGCTGATTAAAACAACTAAACAAGACTAATATTTCATAAATACTAAACATCAAAGAACTTCAAACATTAACATTAGAACAACATTTAAATGTAAACTTCCATCACTCTTTTACTAAACAGATCATTACCGATTGCCAAGTTTTATGTATTTGGGAACAAATATCCACAAAAAATCAAACTCAAATACAATTTAAAAAATTTAAGATTGCGTTAAATATTCGAAGCTCGTATATTTCGCAGCTATGAAACAAACAGCAGCAGCCAGAACCCACTATTGAAAAAATCAAATGAAACTTGTATAAAAACTGCATTATAAATTTGGTAACACACATATGCACCAATGTCAACCAACCATCCATCCAGTACATACAAGACATTAGAGAGAGAAAAATTTAGAAATGTAAAATTAACAAAAACTTTGCCATAATTGTATCACGTGCAACCATGCATCATCCGTCCATCTAACAAACCAAAATAAAATCAGACATCCATCCGTCTCATCGATGGATGGATGGATGGATCGATCGATCGATCGATTGCAAACTTCTTTGCTGTTCTTTAATTTTGCTTTACAGTTCATAAACATCAGCAAACACCAAATAAAAACAATCTGAGAACATCGGCACTAACATATTTAAGATTTAATACAAAGTTAGATCGTTATACTAATACCCTATGAGTTTATTGGTTTTTCACAAACAAATGCCATTCATACAGGTTCATGGTGTAATTATACAAGGTGAGTGCAAATCGGCAACAAATACAACACAGAAACAACAGGCATTTTGTTTATGTAAAATAATGTACTACATACTGTGAAAAACACTTGAAAAAGTATTACTCTTTACTCTTGACACATATGTGTCAGTCAGCTGTGCTCCTGCACTCACCTTGTATAATTACACCATGTACGGGTTGATCATATGAATAGTAGTCATTATTTTTTTACAGTTTTATTTACCACATTCATTTTATTTTATTCAATTTTATTCTTGTGATTACCTACATACATATATACTCAAATTATCTGCTTAATTCCTTCATAAGACAATTAGAGACAAACTCTGTAACGAACTAAGAGGCCGGTCAAAAGGATAGTTAGATGCTTGGATTTTTGGCTAACTAACTAACTGTCTGGCTGGCTGGCTGGCTGGCTGGCTGGCTGGCTGGCTGACTGACTTAACTATGGCTATAATGTATGCTTTGGGTGAGCGCGATCGCTTCGGCTGTTGACTTGATGGAATGATGAGGAGCAACGATGTACATATAGTAATGCGTTGCGAAAACAAAATTCCATGACGACTGACAGTAGTAAACATTTTTCGCTTTTAAAAGTGTAAAACCTTAAATAAAAACGCTTAAACGAAACCAGAAAAAAGCTAAGAATAAGCAACAGCAAACAAATAAAAACCAGTAGAAATCTTTTTCCATGTCTACTGTTCTGCTGCCATTCGATATCAATGCAGCAGATCAGCAGCCAAACAGTATTCGCTCTAAAGATTTCTGTTTTTAGCTTCTTTTCTTCTTCTTTTTTTTTTTTTTTTTTTTTTTTTTTTGGTCTGTCTAAATGGAGACGAATGTTGGTGTATAAATATTGTTTTTTGTTTCGTTTCGAGATATTTCAGAATCATTCCTCATCGCTTTAAGGTGATACTTTTGGTTCATCGTTCACCATTCCACTTTAGCACAAAAATGACAAAATGTCTTTTATTTTTCCAAACAGAATATTTTTATACGGTCGCGCTTAAAATATCAATGAGCTTGAATGGTTTTTTGGGAAGTTTTTGCTCTTGATCGTTTTGTCCTCTACACACATACATACATACATACATATGTACTAGCACGAACAATGTTTTCTAAATTGTTAACAAAAACGATTGAATTCAGAGCTTTTTGTTTCTCCAGGCTTTTGGAATTTTGTTTCGGATTTTAGCTTTTTCAATATAAGATGATCTTTTACTGCTACTTTCTGATGACGTTGCTAATAATGATCATTGTGACGAACGTTTTTTTTTCTTTTCTTGTTTGGTTTTTTTGACGCAAATAGTTTAGGAGCAGAGTCAGGATTCTGATTCTATTTAATTTGTGTTTGTATGATGTTGGTCGGAATAAATCAAATCACGCATCACAATCAATATGCGCATCATTCATTACACATGCAGTTGTTGCAAAAACGTACATGACATTATTGTGTTCAATCAAGGCCGACCGATGTGTTACTCTACAGCCAAATGCCTAAGGTCGACGGTTTCAAGTTGAATTCATATACGAGTAATGTACATACATATATGCATGTACATATGAGTACGTGTTGGTTAGAATGCATGGACATTGATATTGCATAGTAAAATGTTTCATTTCCTTTATGAACCCATAGCGGAAATAGAATAAGCTGAATGTTTGCAAAAAACCTTCGTCTCGATACTCTAAACTTTCGGACCAAAAAATAATATATGTATATAGGCCAATAATTTTTAAAATTAATATATACTAGAACTGACTTTACAGATTTTCCAACTTAAATACATCTTAATACATTGAACTGAAGTCACTACTCTTCATAAATTTTTCAAAATACATAATTTTGAAATTATTATTTTTTTTTTTGTAAACTAACATATTTTTTGCAATGTATCGGTCACATTTATACCCTACAGAAAATATTGTAGTTCTTACATTAAGAATATATGAAAACATTAAAAGGTTCTCATCGAAAGATTTGCTTCAGCTTAAAGTGTCCTTTCACAAACACCATTGCGAAAAGTGTAATACAAACGTAACAAAATAAAGGATAAACTGAAACTTTTAGCAATACTCGTACAAGACAATTAAAATGCGGATGAATGGATGGAATATGGAAGATTTGATTGCTTAACTCTGAAAATTAAGTTGAAGGGTAATAACATGTCGGGCTGTATTTGAAGCTTATTTTCTTAATGGTGAAATTTTTAGCTCGTTCGAAATTGTCATTGTGTTTCTTTAGAGAATAAAATTTTTTGCTTTTGCACAGATGTCCATTCTTGGTTTGTTGGACAGATATCATGGCAGAAAATTTATTTTATGGCGGTAATGGTGTTATGTTTTACGCGATTAGCAAGACCAATGTTTTGACGTTGCTTAACAAAATGTTTGTATAGATAGATGTATGTATGAATGTATGTACACCAAAAACTACATACGATTACATACGAGACCCTATTCCATACATTCCGAGCATGTTTGCGAAAAACAGAAAAATCAAATAAAAAAATATTAACCTCAAATCAGTAGGACAACAATGATGATCATCGTCATTTATGTTGCAAATGAAGCAACAAAATGTTTATCATTTTTTTGAAGCAATCAATGTTTATTTACAGTACATTACTGTACAAAAGAAAGGTTTGTTTGCTTGATTGTTTGTTTGATTGAGCAAAAACAAATCGAGTAGAAAGAATCAAATGAAATTAACGACACAAATCTTAAATGCATCACAGTCAGGCAAAATGTATTTGAGGTAAAAGAGGAGCTAAGTACATATTCTGTTTTTGGTGTTTTTGGTTTTTCATGTTTTTTTTATGTTTTTTTTTATGAACAGGAATGAATGAATGATCTTTTAAGAATCTAGTCGAAATTAAAATTAATAAGATTGTTACTAAGTTTTATTTTTATTTGTTTTTCAAGATATGGTGACCTTTCGTTTTTTTATGATTTTCTTTTTTACTTTAGGTCTTTTGGGATGTAAAGATGTCTTAATTATACCGCTATTTGCCTTTAAGACAGAAACCAAAAGATACATTTCAGTAGAAAAAGAGTTTTACGACATTTTAGTTGGTCTTGTTAAAATGACTTAAATTAAGCAATTTTTTATGGTTTATTTACTAAACTAAAGACACATTAAATGGAGTGAACAACAAAACAAATACCACAAACACTTACGGGTATTAATCCATTGCACTTGTTGGTTGTCATCTTTTTGGCTGCTACTCTTGTTGTGTTGTAACTAAAGTCAGTCAGTCAGTCAGTCGCTCTGTCAACAGACACAAAATCTGAATTGATTTGTTTCCTTTTGACTTTTTATGTTGAAAGCGAAAAGGTTAATTGTGGCACAAAACTCATTCAGGTTGTAATCGTAAGCGTACATACACTCGCTCATATCGTGGTTTCGTTCTAATTTAGATGCTGGCTGACTGACTGACTGACTGTGATGACTTTTGGGATTTATTGTGAAATTCTCTTCTAGATCTTTGGTTAGTTTCTTTTAAACACTACAAAAAACAGAGAAACTTACATACATATGTATATGTATGTATATATATGTATATACTCGTATGTATGTGTATAATTATTTATTTAATAGTGTAGCTGTAGTAAAATTACTCATATGCTGTTGATTAGGTTTTCATTTCATTTTATGATCGTTTTCTTTTATACCCTCCACCACCATAAGTGGTGAATGAAGGTACATATATGTATGTATGTAGGTATATAAGTTTATCATTCAGTGTGTAACACTGAAAAATATTCATATGAGACCCAACAAAGTACATATTTATATTATTGATCCTAATGGAAGTCTAATTCTAGGAGCTATGTCCATCTGTCTGTAAAACACTCTCACGTCCGAAAGACACAACCAAAATCAACAGAGTTTGCAAAACCCCGTTTATAATTCTTCTAAGCAATTAGGTATTGAAAAATCAGCAAACTCGGTATAGTAGAACCAGAGTTATGGACCAAAATGTTTCTTCCAATTTTTTGAAATATATTGCAGATATTGCCATTAAATTTTGTACACGTTATTTTTATGATAAAAGAAGAAACTGTAAGGAAAATATTAAGAATCGGTCCATGATTTCTCTTAGCCCCCATACAAATATCTTCCCGAACAATGGCTTAATGATAAATAAATGTCTGTAAAATTGAAATATTAATACAAAATTCGGCAAAAAATAGTGTCATGTAAAAAGAAATCGCAAAACGGAATTTTGTCCCATATAAAGTCCATTTCCAAAATTCACTTAAATACGTATTAAACTGGTACAAATATAGTTACCAGGTTAAAATTCGACGCAAATAATTCTTACAGATATATTTGTTGTTCACTCCATTTAATGTGTCTTTAGTTTAGTAAATAAACCATAAAAAATTGCTTAATTTAAGTCATTTTAACAAGACCAACTAAAATGTCGTAAAACTCTTTTTCTACTGTATTAAATTGGTCATAGCTCCCATATAAGGGCTACATCCGAAAAAGTCATTAATCTTAATATATATGTATGTGTTATAAATATCGATACCGACTCCAAACTTTGAAAAAACCTTATCATTTAAATATATGTACACAAAAGTCATTCCACAAAATTTTGTGAATTTCGATCCATATTTGACCTCTCTTTCGCCTTCTTTCGAAAATCACTTCATACTCATAAATCTCTTATAAATTTTACACGCTGGATTCTGAGAATATCGGTCCATATTTGACTAAATCCACCATATAAGGTCCACTTCCGAAATACACTTTAATACTAATATATCATTATTACGTTGAAATTGGACGTGAGATATCCTCATATGCATGAAATTCACTGTTCCAATATTTAAGAAGATCGGCCTATGATTTGTCATAGCTGTCACAACAAAGGTGAAGGGTATATAAGATTCGGCATAGCCGAATATAGTACTCTTACTTGTTTATATGTACTTTGTTTGTTAACTTGTTGTGAATATGGAAAAATGTTCTTTTAATTTTATAAATTGTTAAATTACACTCAAGATTGTTATGAATATCAGACAAACTCTGTAAATTATAGTAAGAATCGGTGATTACATTAACTATAAATGGTGAAAATTAGATAAAATTTTAAAACATTTAAAATTGTCTTTTAAACAATATACTCGTGTGAAACAATAATCAAATTTGCACTAAAACTGATTAGAAAACACAGAATAAGATATTCTAGTCTTAAAACCAGTGTAGTTTTTGTATTTTTTATTATGTTTAGGTGGAGGGTATTAAAGATTCGGCACTGCCGAATATTGCACTACTTTTATATAGACAATTTAATGCTCATTCGTACAAAATAAAACATAATTTCTCTTAATTTTAACAGTTTAACAGTAGCAGGTTAACTGGGTATGTATGTATGCGTGTTTGGTTGTTTTATCTCATTTTATTTCAATCATTCAAGCTTAATAGATTTCGTTTTATGAATGCGAGTATACATTCATAAAACGTGTACAAAAGATGAACAAATTTGCATAATTAATTTTTATTGTGTGTTTAAAATTTTCAAAGGAACAATCGATTTGATTGAAAGGTTCCCATGATTTTTGTTCTTTACTTTTCACATTAATACCGATTTAAACGAGATCTATCGAAATCGGCGGATATGACAGAGATTTTATGAATTGTCTTTTTCTTTACTTATGAAATTAATAAGAAATAATGTTTCGTAATTAAAAATAAAATTAAGCGGAAGCACACGAACAATACTGCATTATAGAAGTTTATATTTGTTTTATTTTAAATATATTTTTAATGTCATTTCGAAAAATTTTAATTATTAATTTATGTTTAATGTGTAGGAATGTATGTACATATGTATATGGTATAACTAGATGCGCATGTATGTAAATCAATTATATTTCTTTGTTGCATCAGCCATATGATTTGTGAAAGACTTACTATGTTTTTCTCTCAGTTGCGCCTCTAGTTGCGCCTCTATGTTGAAATACATATTTTCTTTTCTGCCTTTTAAGAAATGTTATTATTCTGGAACTAAAACATTCACAGCGATTTCAATCAGTGGTGTGATTAGCAATAGTGGTCTCGGAAGGTGCGTGATGCACACGCACTGCATGAAAATATCAATATATGTACTCAAAAAAATGTTTTCAAAAAGGTTTTTGGCGAACAAAATGTAAACAAATAAAAATTATTTAATTGAAATTTTATATTTTAATTTTTTATTTAAAAAAAAACTTACATTTGATATTAATTATTAAAACAATAAAATAAACAAATTCTGTGTAGAATGTAATATTGGTGTCAAGGTGAGTGCAAATCAGCAACAAATACAACACAATACAACAAACAACAGGCATTTTGTTTGTGTAAAATAATGTACACTACTGTCAAAAACACTTGACAAAAGTATTACTTTTGACATAAGTAAATTGTAAACAAAGTCAGTCAGCCGTGCTCCTGCACTCACCTTTTATAATTACACCATGTACATTTCCATGTTTTAGATTTTTGACAACAGAATTAGATTTTTCCTTCTCAGTTGGGCTTCTATGGATATATTGTTCTATAAATAATAAAATAAGTTAAAATAATAATTTAAATTGAAATATTTATAAATATTTTATTAATTTTACAGAATTTTGTTAATTTATTTTACAGAAATGGAGAAGAAGAATAAGAAGACGTTACACAAATTTCCAATAAGTGGTAAAACAAGCTAAACAGTTGAAAATTTCGTGAAAAATTTGTTAAACGAAGAACAACAATATTTTAAATTAAATTTAATTTAATTTTTCAAATTGACAAAAACAAAACGTGTAAGACTAATTGAATGGTAAAAATTTGATTGAAAAAAATTGTTTTCTTCCTCAAGTCTCAGACATTTATCAGTTTTGAGTATAACTTATGCGGGTAGTGGTGGTTTCGGAAAATATATTAACCAGCATACTGTCAGATTTGTACTTCAATGTTGTTTAAAGGATCGCAAATTAATATTGTTCATGGTTGAAATTTTAATTTTATATGTGATCGTCTATCATTGATAATTCAAATACATACATCAGAATAGTTAGTCCAGGAAGGCAACCTCGTTTCCGATTTCAATTATAGTCGAATATTTGAAAGTGTAAACAAATGTTTCAAGTCTCTGTTGTGAATGGTTTACGAAAACTTTAATGATAACAAAGAACAGCAATTAAAGTAATAAAATTACGACTAATCCGAAAGAAAAAAATCAATCCAAATAATACATATTAGACCTACGATATCTACATTAGAGATATAATCAAACTTTGAGCCAATTGAACAAATAATAAATAATTTATTACATGTTCTTCTGTACATTCCCAGCGGGGAAAAGATGATGTTGCCGTCACTTCCAGCCGCATTGCAAAATCGTTTCAATTTACATGGTGTGTCATTGTTAGTCAAGGCCTTGCCTACTCGCTACTGGTTAGATGCCTGATAGAAGGCCTACTTGAGAAGGGCAATTGGAAGGTCTACCAACTAATGATTCATACAAGGCATAATTAAAGGTCTGCTACATTAAGTAAAAGAAGAGTTTTAAATTTTATTTAAAAAATTACATGTACATATTCATACATATAAAGTACTGCTTCCCGCGTACTTTACACCACAAACTTTCATAAAAGACTAAATTAATAGATGCTCTCTTTATTAATTTTTATTACGCGTATAACAAAGTGTGCAAAATAATGTTACTCGTAGTTGTTGTAGTGACGATATACAGGAACAATTGCAAAATCATTCGTGTTTGCTATTAAAGTCATGATGATTTGTTGACATTCTTTTGAAATGCAATTTGGAATGTTTATGAAATGCCTTTTAGAATGTGTAAACAGGCTGTAAATGGAAGCACTTGCAAATTTTCCCGCTGGGTTATTAAGGGCCAGAAAATTTAACGATTTATAATGAACATTAAAAACCGAAATGTTTTAACGTACATTAAATAATTTATTTCATAAAATTCACGAGATCAACCCATGTAAAAAACTGTAACCGATTAACCGATTCTCCTTTTTTGGTTTTGATTGATCCTTTTTGAAAAATTGTAAAAAAGTTACACTCCTAATATACAGACACATTTTATGTTATGAATTTATGTATGTATGTATGTATGTATGTATGTATGTTTGTATGTATGTATGTATGTATGTACTCATTAACAAGTAGTACGAGTAGGTAGTGATTTTAATGATAAACATAAGGCTGACTAACCAAATACACATTAAATGTGTTGCGTGTATGATTTTGTGGATATTTACGTACTATTTGGGCCATCATATGCTTAGAATCACTATTCTAGGTTGGTCTTGTGACAGTCTTTTGTGAGGTGATGATGATGGCTTTGATGGCAGTGCTTAATGCTCACATAAAATGTGCTATCCACTCGCACATACGCGTATGTATGTACATTCAGTTTAGCCAAAGTCCATAGGCGTTCATTCAAATTGAAGTAGTTTTTCGATCGTTTCATCGTTAAATGGATTTTATGGCTTAACAGTCGCCTTAAGATATTTTTCGTTTTTTGTTGCGCTTCAGTGCTGCACCATTTGAATGTTGTCTGTATGAGCCATTGTGTGTGTAGTGCATGCATTCAGATATGTAGATATTTATGGCTGGTAGAAATAAAATTTCAACCAAGAGATGATATTTATGTGCACTTGTGATATGTGTGCTTGATTTCAGAAGCTGAACTTAGTTTAACGCATACGATAAACAAGAGTCTAGTTAAATTGATTTAAATTGACAATAAAATTTTCCAAAACAGTTCTTTTTATTAATGTTTAGATCGTTAAGAAAAATACCAAAATCTCTTCTTTTCGAAAAACTAAAAGTAATAAAATAAACGTGCATCACAAGAAGTTTCAGGATTCTAAATAAATAATTCCAGGAGTTTGTTTATTAAGTAGATTGTACCTAAAACTCAGGTGATAAAAAATATATTAAACTTACAAATATTACGGGTTAATAATGATCTAATGATTTCATTGTTTTTAGTAGAAATGATTTAATTCATGTGAAAATATCATTCACAGAGGAAACGTTAATTGTGATAAACGAATTTGTTTGCAATCAATTAGGAGTGGGCTTTAAAGGTTCATAGTATCGAAGCAAGTAGTATCTAGAAAGTGCATGCCGTTTAATATTACAAAAACAAATTTCTACATAAATATCACCAAGTGCCTTTAATTTTTTTCAGTTTTAAAATATTTTTGTAAATATATACATATGTAGTTGTTTATGTTTTATAAGATCTGTTGCGGCAGCAACTTAAAACGTCAGGAAATAATAATAAAACAAATATTTTAAAACGATTGCATTAACAAATGCTTTTATTTTTTTGGCAGGCTTAGTTTTATAATTGTATCTTCCTTCTATCTGTTCTATCTCCTCAAAAATGTCTTCTTTTCTCGTATATATATGCGAAAAATTTTTTTTTTTTTGTCTTCTTTTAAAAAAAGATGGCGAGCGAATATTTTGCGCCATTACGATTATGTATGACAAAATGCAAATAGATAAAGTAACCGAATAGTCATATTGACTGGGTTTAAATAAACAAAACGTCAAACAAATATCAACACTAATTTGTATAACATAAATATAACGAATTACATAAATTTAAATCTAAATTATTAGTTCACAACATCCCGGCCCCCGTGAGTCTACCGTAGAGGCTCACCACCAACGTCTAGTACTGCCAGCTTCGATGCTGGTCGTCTTAGTTTACCAATTGCCGTTTTCACCACCGCTGATCGTACTTGCCCATCAGCCGCCGCAAAAACTTCCACCACTAAGCCTCGCTTCCACTGCCCTCGTGATTCGTTGTCATCACATATAATGACTACATCGCCTATTTTTATTGGTTTAACTGGGCTATGCCATTTAGTCCTGCGTGTTAATTCCGGTAGAAACTCTAAGACCCATCTCTTCCAAAAGGTTTGCTTCAGTTGTTGTAGTATATGCCATTGCTTTCTCAGACAAATGTTCTCCGGCACGGCAGGCGTTTGCATTAAATTTGGGCATCCCATTAAAAAATGGTTAGGAGTCAAAGGCTCGGAGTCACAGTTGTCAACTGGAAGGTGAGTCAATGGCCGCGAATTTATTAAATTTTCGGCCTCTATAAGCAGACTATTAAATGTTTCTATTTGTGGAGCTTTTTCCTTCAAGGTGAAGTTCATGACGTTTTTCACTGATCGTACCATCCGCTCCCAAGCTCCTCCGGCAGATGGATTTGCTGGCGTATTAAATAACCATTGTATACCACGCTTTGAACATTCGTCCGCTAAGCTTGTTTCATCAAAAATAAAGTCCACCTTACTTGCCCCCACGAAGTTTGTACCCCTATCACACCTTATACGCACTGGACACCCTCTTCGGTTAACAAAATTTCGTATGCACATTATGACAGCGTCTGTTGAGAGATCCCTGGAAATTTCAAGATGAATGGCCCTTGTTGACAGGCAGGTAAAGAGAGCAACCCATCTTTTTTCATGGCGCCGCCCTATCGTTATTAAAAAAGGGCCCATATAGTCCAATCCGGTGTAGGAGAATGGCCTCACGTATGGAGTTAGTCTGTCTTCAGGGTGTTGTCCCATTAACGGCGGTTTTGGCATGGCATAAGTGTTTTTACATATTTGGCAGTTTCTTTTTATAGACCTAACTACTTGTCTCAGGCAAGGTACCCAATATTTTATTCTGATTGCCGCGCATACGGATTCTTGGTTTTGGTGTTGAAATTTCTCGTGATATTGTTTCACTATAAGCCTTGTCAATATGTGTTGTTTTGGCAATATAATTTGTTCTTTAGTACAACGATCGACACAGGTGGCGTTATAAATTCGACCGTATAGGCGTATTAAACCGTCTTCACATAAAAATGGATTCAGCTTAAAAATATGGCTGGACTTAGATATCGGCTTATTAAATTTCAGTCTATTATATTCTTCAAAAAATACGTCCTGTTGAGCAACTCTGCATAAGTATTTCTCTGTCTCGTCAATTTCTTGTGCGCTCAATTGTTTCTCATTCATTACTTTATCATTGCAGCCTTTCTTAGTGTATGACTTAAAAATTTTCACAGCACGTCGAAACCAAGTCATAACCCGGGCTAGCTTTAAAAAACTTGAATATTGTTCAAACGGAATAAACGACTTTTGATTTATTAAGAAAACAAAGGCGGATCGCTTTTCTGAGTGAACCTCATGATCATTAATATCGCTTGGTATTTTGGGCCAAATTTCTGAATCGTTTTTTAGGAATGATGGACCATTAAGCCACCTGGAGGTTGAAAATGCATCTGAAAAATTCTGGGGTCTTGTCGCATCGTCTGCGGGATTAAGTGCTCCAGGTAACCAACGCCAATTTTTTTCATCAGATGACTCTAGTATTTCCGCAACACGGTGTGCAACAAATTGCTTGTAGGATCTGCAGTCGGACTGAATCCATTTGATGACGGTTTTGGAGTCAGACCAGAAAATAATTTCACTTGGCTTAATATCGTGTGAAGTGACTATTGACTCCTTAAGTCTTATACCTAGAACTGCAGCCTGGAGCTCAAGACGTGGGATGGATAGTGGTTTCAACGGTGCACTTCTTGACTTCCCCATAACAAAAACAACATTAATTTCCTCAGAATGGCGTATCCTCCAATATGCAACTGCTGAAAATGCCAGCTCACTTGCGTCCACAAAGACGTGAAGCTCTATTCTTGTGGTTGGCAAAAATAGAGACTGGGCATAACACCTATTTATCTTTACGTGCCTTAGTTCATATAAACTTTTGTACCAAGCATACCATTTACCGTAAATTTCATCTGGAATTGTTGAATTCCAATCGGTTTTACTTCTCCACAACTCCTGTAGAAGTATTTTGGATTTGATCACTATATTCGCCAGTAAACCAAAAGGGTCAAATATAGACATAGTCAGGCATAACATTTCAGCCTTTGTTGGTTTTCGATTCCCTTTTAAAACGGCTTCTGGCACTCGTAAAAATTTTAAATCATAGCAAAAACTATCATCGGATGGACGCCAATGCATTCCCAAAATCTTCTCAGTACTATTTCCGATGTCTAAATTTGCCAACCTTATGCTTTCATTTTCAGAATTCTCATTATTCATCTCAACCAAAAATTCTCGTGAGTTCGACACGAATCCTCTGAGCTCAAAACCAGCTTGCCTATGAATATCGACTACATCCTTCGTAACAGCAACAGCACTAGTTACATCTTCAAAACAGTCCACGTAATCATCAACATAGTGATTATCTACTATTGCCCTATAAGCCATGGGATGAGTATTCATGTACATCTGAGCATTTAAGTTCTTAACAAATTGGGCTGAACAAGGTGAACTCACAGAACCAAATATCATAACCTGCATCACATATTCTTCTGGCGGCCTACTAGTATCACCATTTCGCCACAAAAATCTTTGAGCTGTTTGGTCTTGCTCACGGATTCTAACACGGTGGAACATTTCCTTGATATCTGCACAAACACCTATTTTACGTTGCCTGAAGCGAAACAAAACTGACAATAATGATTTCGGCTGATATTTACTGGGTCCTTTCATTAGCCTTGAATTGAAAGATTCACCGTTCACACACGCAGCGGCATCGAATACGAGACGTCTTTTACTTTGTTTATTTAAGTTTGTTACGGCAAAATGTGGAAGATACCAGGTACGATTATTTTTGACAGCAGCTTCTTCTGGTGATATTTTTCTGGCGTAGGTTTTCAATAGGTAGTCATTTATTTTATCGATATACCAATCGGCAAATTCTTTATCGCTGTTCATTTTGGCCTCCATATTATATAAACGTTTAAGTGCCATCGAATAACTGTCGTTATATTCAAAATTATCGCGTCTCCACAATAGACCAGTTTCATAATGATTGCCGATTTTTATTGTTGTACTTGAAAGAATTTCCTCAGCTCGAATATCATCTTGCGATACAAGAGGATCTAAAGTTTTCACCCCCATATTTTCCAATGTGAAGTAATCTAAAACTTGTTTCTGAATATCCTCCAGAATATCTGCATCAACTTTGCACACTATGGCCTCTGGTGAATCCTCGTTCGACCCAAACAAAACATTTCCTAAAATTGTTTTGTGCACAGCAAAGGATTTGTCCAAGTTCAACACCTTAGACGGGCGTGTGAGCATTATATGCGGCAAACCAATCAATAACCTTGGCCGTACGTCAAAATAATCATCAATGGAAATGTCCTTTAAAATTGGAAAGCGCTCTTTAAAATGTTCAAGTCTTAAATTCTGGGGCGACAATTTCAGATTTTTTGTGGTCCACACATTTTTCAATTGATAACAAAAATGTTCTTCACCTAGGGCACTTATTTCCAGATTAACCTTTCTTGCTATTTCAGTAGTCGTTTTTCCACCTATCCAGCCCAGACACAAATTACTTAATGACCCTTGTAATCCTATTTCATTGGCGACTTCATCTTCTAAAAGAGTTATCTTAGATCCTTCATCAATAAACGCCACAACTTTTATTTTACCTTTTGGACCAATCAATTCTACAGGCAAGTACTTAAATAAAGTTTTTTTTATCAAACATACCCTTCATTATTGTGTTTACAGAATTATTTTCTACTCTTTGGCAGTTCATTTCACCATCAGCCAATTCACTGGTATTTCCACTAGAATTTGTTATTACGTTGTTACTTACACATGCATTGGTGTTGCCATTACACTTATTACCATTATTGTAGGTTTGTTTGACATCTTCGTGTAATAAACGATTGTGGTATTTTATACAGCTTGACAATCCACATTGTCGTCTATATTTACATTTAAAAGAATTATGTCCAGTGTGAAAACAGGCAAAACAAAGATGTTTATCTTTGACAAAATTCCATCTATCCTGTACTGAAGCCTTTTTAAATTCATCGCAATGATAAAGCTGGTGGTTTTTTTGGCACATAACACACTTGGTAATTTTATTCTCATTTGTTGTGATCGTGAATGAGGGATTTATTTTATCCTTTTTGTTATAGGCAGCATCAACTTTGTCGGATTCTAGAGAAATGGAAATATATGTTGCAACTTCTTGGAGCCACAAACTAAAGTCTGTGACACTTGGGTATGGTCCAAGGTTGTTCACCGAATGTCTTGACCATTCCTCACGTTTACGAAGAGGTAATTTATTTACCATTTCATCGAGCAATGTTGGATTACAAAGGTGAGCCGTTGCGTTGGCATTTGTCAAAAATGCTGAAAGATTAAAAACCATTGTGCTAAAGTCTACTATTTCATGTATTCTTTTCTCATAAATAGGAGGAAAGGCACGAACCTTTGCAATTTGGCTGCGTATTAAGACTTGAGGGCGACCATAGTAAAACTCAAGCGTGCTGACAACCTGGTTTACGCTATCGGGATGAATCAAAAATGATTCCACTTTAGTTCTTGCATCACCTTTTATTGCCTTTTGCAAGCGAATTAAATTCTCTAAATTCGAATAATTATAATTCCTTGTTGTTTCCTTGTAAGTGACTATAAACATTGGCCACTGCTCGGGTTGGCCACAAAATAGGGGTAAGTCGTGCAGCTTACGGAGTTGTCGGTTATCATTAGCTGCTTCCATTGGATGCGAATTCAAAGATCCAATTTGCATACTCTCAGTTTGATACGCTGTTGTTGTTGGTGCCATACGAGGCTGCGCCGATGTGTAGTGCATTTGTGATGAACGTTGTTGCAAAAAATCGAGTGAAGTCGGTACAGTGTTTAAAGGGGTTGTTGTGGTCAAGGGGGTCGTTGAATTTAAAGGGAAACTATATTTCAAAGACGTTGTGGCTTGCGCATATGTGTGCGCGTTTGTATAAGGCAAAGAAGTTGTTGGGTGGAACGTTTGCGGGGCAGAATAGGGCGTATTATATTTTAATGGCAAATGGTACTCACTTATTTTACTTGTGCAATACTGCACCGGTTTTGTTGCTGGCAAAGTATACCTATTTGGCTCAAAGGCATCTTCGTATGTTACGGCAGGCGGTTCAATGGCAGTACTTGATGAGCTTCTCGGCATGGTCTCCATAACAGACGGATGACATCCTTTTGACGTTGAAGCTGATGACCCAGAATTGGCAATGTGCAGCATGCTGTTGATGGCTTTCTTCAAATCGGCAATTTCATCCTTCAAATCGGCAATTGTTGGCTCATTTGTCTTTAGAATGGTCTTCTCATTGTCACTTTCATCTGCGGAAGCAACAAGAGCTTCCTTCTCATCTGCAGACATGTTTTTCTTTAACAGTCGTTTGCTACGACGGGGCATTAATTTCGCAAATACAAATTATAAAAAATGTTGCGGCAGCAACTTAAAACGTCAGGAAATAATAATAAAACAAATATTTTAAAACGATTGCATTAACAAATGCTTTTATTTTTTTGGCAGGCTTAGTTTTATAATTGTATCTTCCTTCTATCTGTTCTATCTCCTCAAAAATGTCTTCTTTTCTCGTATATATATGCGAAAAAATTTTTTTTTTTTGTCTTCTTTTAAAAAAAGATGGCGAGCGAATATTTTGCGCCATTACGATTATGTATGACAAAATGCAAATAGATAAAGTAACCGAATAGTCATATTGACTGGGTTTAAATAAACAAAACGTCAAACAAATATCAACACTAATTTGTATAACATAAATATAACGAATTACATAAATTTAAATCTAAATTATTAGTTCACAACAAGATCTATTGTTATTCTTTCTAAAAAAGGGACAAAAACCAACTAACGAATAACATCTTTGAAAGCTCCGTTACCATATAATTCAAATTCAATGTTCTATATCCATATTTTTTTAAATAATTCCCTTCAAAACTACATATTTTTCTCAACAACCAAGTGCAGTGCAGACAGAGTTCGTTCTGTAAGTCTTTTATTTTAATACTGCGAGCATTTTATTAGAAAATTAAATCGTTTCGCACATGTTCGATACAAAAAAAAAAAAAAAAACAGAAAACAAATTGACAAAGTAATTTCCGTCCCCTTAATGTTTCATAAATTCGTCGTTAATTTTCGTATGTTCTGATAACATTAATTTGACATGTAAAATACATGTTAAACATGCACATGAAATATTTAACAGAAAAAAAAAAAACTACAAGACAAGAAGGCAAGAAACCCGCACAAAAAGCGCGTGCCAAGTGTTTCTACAGACAGGCAACTGGTAAATAACGGAATGAAAACAGTTTGACAATTTATTGTCTGTCTGTCTGTCTAAATGTGCGCCAAGTGCAGCTATTCAGTAAATTAGCTGCACTTTGATCGAGTCGATGATGAGAGTTGCTGATGGTTAAAATTAATGAGAGCAACACCTATAATTATAATTCCATTATGAAAGCGGACACATTTAAGTAAAATTCACCACAAAATTCACTGGCTTATGATGCCAAAAGAAAAGGACTCAAAAGGACAAACATTCTTCAAGAGCAGCGAGAGAGTGGTCTGTGTACAAAAGGTGCATTAGGGATACTGATACTGATACTAACAAATAACAATGAGATGTGAATATAAAAATGAAAAGAAATCAGCAAAAGGACACAAGAACAACGATGTACTCGATAATAATTGCCAGGAGTTAGAGAAGAGGGGCGTTTTGTAAAGGACCGGTGTTTTGGTTTTTCGATTGATAGCCAAAAAATAATGATTGGCACTTGTCCAAAAAATACTAAAAAATATATACAAATATTCCTCTTTATTTTTGGCGCGGGCGATTCTACTTGTTCTTATAAACAATGCGGGTAGTGCGTTTGTATTTTTATTCTTATTATTCTTATTATTATTTTTTTTGAAAGCACAGGTGATTTTTTTCGAATCATGGGGAAAAAATTGCGTTAAAATGATTTCCGTTAATAGACTATTTATTGTATGGTTTTGTGTCAGAAAGGATGTATGGTTGTGAAGCCATTAAAATTACACTTGTTTAAAAAATTGTAAAGTGTGTCCTCATTAGCGATAAAGTGCTAAGCAGTGGCTTGATGCAGTTTTAATTCTGCGTTTACATACATATGTCTAAGTTGATGATGGTCTTGACGATGATATACATACATACATATGTTATATACATATACATTCATTACTGCGCTGATTACTGCCTGGCAGGCATATACGTTTTCATTAGTAATGGTTTATTTTTGTAAGTAGTCTTCTACATAAATATATTGCAAATAAGAATGTGCAGCAAAGCGCTCATAATGTTGTTAAAGTATTTAGAAGTAGTAACTCTAATAAATTTTTTTACATAATTGTACTTTCGAACAATTTTAGGCATTACGAGTAATTGCATAAATGTTTCTTATTCAGCATAATATTTTAAATTAAAGTTACATTTTCACAACAAGAAACAAATTTGTTTTATCGTGTGATTTTGTCTTTATTGCAATAAAACTTATCAAACTCACTTGTTCCGAAAATTACTATCTGACATACTTATGTATGTATGTATGTATGTACTAAGATTTATATGTTTTTCATTATACTCGTACATTATTTGTTTTAAAGAATATGAAAACAAATGCGAAATCATCCAACATTTAGTAAATGGACCAAATAATGTGAAACAATTTTGCATGACGAATGCTTTGTAATACCAGTTCAAAAAACTAAATTTTCAGGAAGTAATTTTTGACTCACGAAATAAAAACAACTTATTAATGCCATGATCGCACTCTCACGAACAAAATATTATTAATCTTACACGCATACTCACTCATGAGTATTTCAAGTTAAACTTGAGATATTATCAAATTGATATACAGAAATTCAAATTTATATTGAGAAATCGAAATTGATATTGAGAAAACACAAATTGAAATTGAGTAATAAAAAATGTTGAAAGATTTGTAACTCTGTGATACAATTTTTCTTTTCAATAACTATGACGTGGTTACAACTATCTAAGGAGTTTAATCCGATGAGTTAAACGCTTTTACTCTCGATCCGCTAAAAATGAGATAAATTCTTCAGCTCTCGTCGGCTTACTATAGAGTGGTTAGAGTTAACTAAAACTACAATCCGACGAGATAAATAATTTGTTCCTCGAAAGCAAATTATAACTACATAGATCGGTATTAAGATTCCTGCTTGCTCTATTGATATTCTGTTATATCTCTGATATTAAAATCATGCATATAAACTGTTTGGGAATTATAACATAATCAATCATAAAACATATTTTTGCTGCACCGTGAAATAAAAAAATGTCTACACCATTTTAAATTCAAATTGAGAAATAACAAATTGAAAATGATAAATCGAAATTTATATTGAGAAAAAACAAATTGAAATTAAGAAATCTAAATTAATATTTAGAATTATTTAACTGATTGTTCGACCTTTTTATTAATTAAACAATTTTATTTTTCGAGATTAAGGTCAGTTTTTATTTTTTCCGATATTTCGCTACACAATGTGTAGCATCTTCAGGGAAACAATAACTAGAGATAGGGGAACAATAACAAAATTTAAAATTTAATTTTTTATTTTAAATCGGAAATATCGGAAAAAATAAAAATTTAAAAAAAAAACTGACCTTAATCTCGAAAATTAAAATTGTTTAATTAATATTTAAAATATAAAAACTGAAATTGAGAAAATGTAATCGATATTAAGAACACAAATTGAAATTGAGAATTAAATGTTTTCATTAGATTTTTAACTCAAAATCGTGTTATGTATTTTATGAATAAAAAAAAATTGAAAAATTGCATAAAAATTTTAATTTTTCAATTACAATTTTTATTTTTGTATATAAAGTTGTAAATTGTTGACCTTTAGTTTTGTTGTTTGTAAATTTTGTTCGGCATGAGGTCATGAGGTAAACATTTTTTTTTTTTATAAATAAAATTATAAACATATTCTGCTTTAAAAATTCTGTTTTGTTTTATTTCCCAATATTTTCTCAATAACAAATTACATAGCCTAATTTCAATTTGTTTTTTCTCAATATCAATTTCAATTTATGATTTTCAATTTCTTATTTATCAATATCAATATGTTTTTTTACATTTCAATTTGATTATCTCAAAATTATATTGGATTTCTGAATTTCAATTTATTATTTCATTTTATTCTATTTTCTTCGACCTTTTTTATGATTTTTATTAAGTAATTTTTTTAAGCTTGAGGTCACTTTTTGTTTTTTATAAAAGATTTTTTATTTCTATATATAATTAACTCGATATTTCGATTTCCTTTGGAAATCTTCTTCAGGAGTAATTTTAATATTATAACAAATTTGAATTGAGAAATAATAAATTTTTTATTAAGTAATTTTTTTTTAAGCTTGAGGTCACTTTTTGTTTTTTATAAAAGATTTTTTATTTCTATATATAATTAACTCGATATTTCGATTTCCTTTGGAAATCTTCTTCAGGAGTAATTTTAATATTATAACAAATTTTTTTTTATGTGTAAAAAATTTTTTTTTTTTATGTGTAAAAAATTTGTTATAATATTAAAATTACTCCTGAAGAAGATTTCCAAAGGAAATCGAAATATCGAGTTAATTATATATAGAAATAAAAAATCTTTTATAAAAAACAAAAAGTGACCTCAAGCTTAAAAAAAAATTACTTAATAAAAAATTTATTATTTCTCAATTCAAATTTGGAATTTCTCAATTTCAACTTTCAAAATGTAGCAGAATGACTTACAAATACGTAATACTCATGCCATTCAAAGTTGTAGTCTTATGAATTTACCAGATGAGAAATACACGAGTATTAATGAGATTTAATGCAATTCGTGTTTATTTTATGGATTCTTTGCATTAGTTGAATCACATTCAAAATAAATAAACCCGTACAAATATCATATCGCTGATAGAACAACAAATAATAGACATATGTAAATAAATATGTACATTGATTGACACGTATTTTCTTGTAGCATGAGAGCCTTTTTGATAGCAGACATATTTTTTTAACTTTCAGTAACGCTTCTACAAAGTCCTGTTTCACACTCATCAGTTCTGACTGTCAAGTCAAGTTATTTTTCAATGAGAAGGAAATAGAAAATTATCTTTTATCTTTTTCCTTCTCATTGAAAAATACTTGACTTGACAGTCAGAACTGATGAGTGTGAAACAGGTCAAACATCGTACGTAAATTTTATGATATTTTTATGTTTGTAGCATTAAAATGTTACGAAGTTTACCTACCATTTTAAAACTGTTACAAAATGTAGGCAATGTGCTATTTTACAATTTTACGGGGCGGTTGCTGAATTAGCTAAAGACAGAACTCTGTTATTTTTTGTATGTGGCAAGACTGTAATCGAATGTTTGGGTTATGTCTGCAATATCCATGGTATTTCATGTCTTGGCTAATTGTGAGCCGATAATATCGTGCACATATATCTGTGGCAATATGGAAGAGTAGCTTAAGTCGACATAAGAGAGAATTGTGTTAAGGCGTTTGGCGCATTACAGAAGAAAGGGCGCTTGAATGTGTTTTGTCCGTTTTGAAAAATTCTGGTATTTTTTTTTATCAATGTTATGTACGTTTACTTTTTAGCTTAAGTTGTTTGAATCAATAATGCATTTATCAAAACAACTTATGTACACACATGTACTTAGATTTGTTTACATATTAAGATTTTCCATTCATCATATAACGGTATAACTTAACTTCACTTAAGCTGTCTGAAAATAATTAGTTTAGTTTTTCAAGGTTAACATTTATACAAACAACTTATGTTGACATGAGTTCTTTTAATGGTATGTGATTCTTGTATACAGTGAATGTAAATTCTTACGACGAAATATTTTTCAATGGAAGCAACAAAAAAACAAATATTTCAGAACAGCTTATGCAGACACAAGCTGTTTTAATTACGCGACGCTAAAAATTAACGGTGCTTAAATAGAAAAGACGTAAAATCTTCTAAATTCAACAATTTTTTTTACAATATTCATTCTTCTTCTCTAATAAACATGTTACCAATATATTATGTACTTCATAAATTATTCACAAAAAACAAGCAGAATAAAAATTACACAAAATTGATGATATCTCAAAACTTCAATTTCCGACTTAAGCTACTCTTCCATATTGCCACAGATATTCAGCCATGTCACAGAATTCCGTTCGGAAGTGGTAAAACGAAGAATTTTTTTGGAATGAAACCTAGAAATGCTTAAAATTACAATTCCACATAGCAAAAATAAAAGTGGTTACATTCCGAAAAAATTTTTGGTTTTGCTTTTTCTATAGAAGCAAAAAACGGAATCAATTCCACTTCCGAACGGAATTAAATTCTGTGACATGGCTAATTGTCAATAATTTTGTAATTTATGAAAAATCTTAGCCACGTTCCATTTTACAAAATGAGAAGTTACAGACACTATTGATTATTATTTGTTTATTTATTTGTGTGGTATTTTTTTTTACCATAGAACCGCCATTTGAAATTCAGAATAGCAAATTAAAATATTGAAAAAAAACAAGTTGGAATTCATAATAGTAAATTGGTATTGAGAAAAAAACAAATTGAATTTCAGAAATGTGACTTAATAACATTGAAATTATACAAAATACAGTAGCAAAACAATTTCAACAGAAAAACTTTAAGTAACAACACTCACCTATGCTAACTAGGTAAAAGTCTTCCGAGATGATCCAAAAACCCGTGAAGAATTTTTAAGTTTCGTTAATAGCAAAAACGCTTTATGAATTAAAAATAATAAGTTGGCAAAAAAATTCCATTAATTTTAAACAAGTCTTTTCAACCCTCCCTCCCAATGAATAATGTGTGTAAACAATAATAATTATATACTCAAGTTTTTCTTATCTACATGAATAAGAAATCCGCGGGAGTTTTTTCCTTTTTTATTTTTTTAACATTAACGTTCGCTTAGATAAGACTTAAGACACAAACTTTTTATCGTATCTATTTTTTTTACTCAATCAAGTTTGTTTATTCCACAATCAAGTTTGTGTCTTAAGTCTTATCTAAGCGAACGTTATCGTTCGACATCGTGGGCCAGGGGATTAATTTGAATAGGAAAAATGGGAAAAGGGAAAAAACTCCCGCGGAATTTTTATTCATGAGCCCAATCATAATACCCAGCGGCGAAATTTTTGAGGCCTTCAGCTATAAGGCCTCCTGTAAGACCTTCCTAGACATTTTTTAGATCCAGTACTCATGCTCGTTTGCCTTCTCAGGAAGATCTTATGGAAGGCCTACCTACTCCCTTTTAGGTTGTTTTTTATTATGTGTATATCTACATTGTATACATACGTTAATTTCTCGTTATAAAATCACATTCCAAAGACAAAACAATAAAAACTAAAAGGCAAAATGTGAAAGTAAAAAATAAAAAAGAATTAAACTTAAAATAGTTTTGCTTAAATTGTGTAACAAATCGGTTGTGTGTTCTGTGAGTTTTTGACGTGGTAGTGTTATTGTTTTTATTATAAAAAAATTAAATGCATAAAAGATCACTTAGACGTTTAAAAAATTAGAAAAAGAAAAAATTT
Organism: Bellardia bayeri; assembly: GCA_950370525.1. Taxonomy (NCBI): domain Eukaryota; kingdom Metazoa; phylum Arthropoda; class Insecta; order Diptera; family Calliphoridae; genus Bellardia; species Bellardia bayeri. Next base: position 89,135,114 of record OX493268.1, on the reverse strand, counting down.
TAATGAAAATTTATAAACAAAGTGATATTAATAAAGAAGGCCTACTACCTAAACAGGCCTGTTGAAGAAGGTGAAGCAGAAGGCCTTGGCTGGCTAGGACATCGTGTGTAAAAATTGTATGAGTATGGAATGGAGCAATAAGGCCTTGTGTCTGCTAAATAAGGCCTTCCAGAATGCCTGTTTACTACTTATTTTCGCCGCTGGCGAAGTTATGTTTTATTTATGTAAAATTACATACATACATATGTATGCATTGTAGTGATACATTTTATTTCACATTACAATTGCAACGGTATAATTTAGTTACGTTTATTTGTACGCATTTGTATATTATATGTATATACAAGTACATATATACAATTATATAGCACTTTAATGTATTTATATGTACATATATGTGTGTATATATGTACATTAGGGTGGCTCCGTTTGTATGGAGGAGAAATAAGGTATCGATGTTCCCGACTAATATGAAAATTAGATTAGAACGTAGTCTTACGTTTCTCAATTTTGTTTGTCCTGGGGTCATTATTTGGTGAGCTGGATCAAAGGATAAAAATGTCCTTCTTAAAGGTTTTTTGATTTTTTCACATTTCTTCCAAAGGAACTATTTGTAAACTTGGTATCATATGAAAGGTCTTTGAGAGGCGCATTTAATGGGTTCTCAATACTGCTGTATGTAGTATTTATGTATTAAATATTTAAATAATAAAAATAATAATATAATAATCATATGCATATACTCGTACATACATACATATCTTCAGAGGTATGTACATAATAAATACTTATGTACAAAGTATTAATTTACTACATACATATACAATTTATTATTTGTATTTATGCAAACCCACTATTGGAAGCAATGAAAAATTTAATTAAAATTAATAACTACTAATGATTAATAATCCGCAATTTGATGTGTATGTAAAAACCGGGTCCATAAATATTATAATTAGCCAATTACCGAAACTTAGTTTTGTTGTTAAAAATCCATGACTGTGATTCTGGATATACTCGTATAATAAAATAATATAAAATACTTACATAGGTATGTATGTATGTACATGTCGCCACCTAAAACAGTCCTAAATTATATTTTATTTCACAGATAAAGTAAACATGGGTTAAATTATGAGGAGTATCAAATATGTACATATGTGTGTGTATGTATGTACATATTTTAATTATGTGATACTCACTCCTCTAAATTCATTAGGGCTTTTCAACTATTTGTATGACGATATTTTACACACACATTTTCTAATTATTTATTCGTAATTTCACATTGAATTATAATTTTGAAAGATTTTATTGTAATAATTATCTAAGAATATGCATATAAAAATATAAAATTACTTACAAACAAATGTATATATTCATATCCATACATTCCTGCAAAAATCTGTGGAGTACGTGGTCCATTGTAGCTAAAATGTCCTATGTAATGCACTTGTGGGCCATTTCATTTTCAAATCAGAACTTCTTGTTACACGACAATTAATCGTGCTTTAACGACCGTAATCGTTGTTTAAAAACATTTGATGTAGTTATAAGGAGATGTTTTGGGAGTATGCAAAGCTGGATTATATGGTCCAGTCCTAGGACATCGTAATGTTAAATGGACTAGTTTTTTTCAAACAAATGGATTATGTTTGGAGTACTTGCGTTTTTTGCAGGGCATATGTAATACAAATACATATACATAAATGTATTCACATACACATATTTTAAGATTGTATTGTTCTGTAAATGAACTTGTTAAATATTTTGGTTTTGTATTTCTCATAATTTTTTTATTTTCGTGGTGGCTGGGTAGATTTAAGACAAAATAATATATTTCTATGTACAACAAACAAGACAATAGGGGGTCACAAATCAAAAAGTTTAGTAGAACAAAAGTTAATTTAATTAAAATTGATTCCATAGAAGTTTCCGTTATTTTTGGTGAGCTGTAACCTTTTATTGGTAAAAATATAACCTTAAAAAATGTATGTAAATCCATTTAGCTTAAACAGTTTTTTCAAAATGACTCTCTTGTAGCAAATGAAAAAATATAAAATCGAAATTAAAATAAATATACATACATACATCATACATATAAAAATTACATATGTATAATATTTACTTAAATATTTTTAAATAAATAAAATATTCATATTTGTTGAAAACTTTTAATATGTCTCTTAATTTAGTTAAAATTATTTATGTTTTGATAATTAATAAATAAATCATATAGTTTTCGCTTAATGTTAATGAATGACTTTAGTTCCACTTTTTCAAAGCACTTATTCGTCAAATCGTCGTAGCGAAAACTTTTCAACAGACCCATAAAGAATTGAATTAGAATTATTTTTAACGACAGATTTTAATAGTTAGTTAAAAGCTTATTAAGAGGTAGTTTACAACAAAGTTATTTTAGAACTGTTCAATAAAAAACAAACGGATATAATATGAAAAATTTTTAAGATACAAAAAATTATATTAGCATTGATAGGTATATAATTAAAATAAAATATTATTATTGCCAATATATTTAATTCGTAAAATATGGATATCACAAACAAACAAGTCCGCCAATAAAAAATCAAAATAATATAAATAATCACTTTCTAGTACCAATTATTGATGAGCGACTTGAAAGAAATAAAAACAATTGATTTTAGTTTTTAATTTTTTAATTTTTATATTTATTTTTATTTTATGTAAATATTGTTTTCTTGTAAACTTAATTAATACATCCGTATATCGGTTCGTTTACAAAATGATACTTATAACATTTTATTTATTTTTTTTTTTTTTTAATTTTTCCTATAATAGTAAAAATTATTAAAATAATAGTTTCATGAACAAACTAAATACATATGTACAACATTGATAGATACATACATACATATTCATTAAATATTACAATTCATAATTAAAAAATAATTCGTTTACTCAGATACATATGTTGCATGCATGTGTATTTATACAATGTACAACATGGTACATTACATATGTATGTCCATCAGTAATCATCGTTCGTTTTAAACCATCCAAAATAGTAGAGTAATTTTCACAATATCGATTACTTAGTTAGTAATAATAATTATATGTACATATGTATTTTAAATATTTGCAATTTATTTTAATTTTTCTACATTTACGTTTTTAGCATTCAAATGTTTTTGAAATCCCACAAATACTCAAAATGCATTCAACGACGTCATTTATAACAGCAGTATTATACATACATACACAGACACATATGTATGTACGAGTATACTCGTATAGGGAGTACAAATTGTTCGAAGCTAAAATATAGTTGTGTTAATTGGTACAATAGTTAAATTTAGGTGCCAAAATTATCTGGAATTATTGACTGACAACTTTCAACGACATACATATGTATGTATGTATGTATATATTTTTGTTTAAATCATTCATTACAAAAGAAATGGCACTCATGCAAAATTTTTTTTTGTTTTATGTACTATGTATGTGTAATTATAAAGGTAATAATATCTTAATTACGTTCTAGATAGCTAAATATTTAAATGATTAACTAAATATATTCTTACAATTTATTAGGTTTAGTTTGTTTTGCAATTGATTGTAATTGTTTGAAAATAACTTATTTCTATAGATTATCACAGATCGATAGTAAATATATATACATATATATGAATTATAATTATGATTTTATCTCTAAAGGTATAATTAAGTATTATCTAAACACATACATTAATATATGTACATATGTACATTGACATAAATACATACTGACATATGTATGTATGTATGTATGTACATAGAAACTTCTTCGTACTTCATACTTTACATTTTGTTCATACATACATATGTGGTTATTTATAGTTTAAGCAGCATCCCAGCTAGCAATTGGAAGATTGTTTTTGATAATATCAGCAAAATGGGTCTTTTAAGATTGCCTTGGATGACCAAAAACTGATTAATTAGTTTGTCCATAAAAAAAAGACTCATTGAAATGTTTAGAAAGCGACTAATTTGAAGAACAAAAACAAAATCTGCTGAATGTGCGGAATCATAATTTAATCACACAGATGTTCATAATATGACTGTTTTTAAGAAAGTGACAAAAATGTGTCGCAAGAGTTCAGAAAACCGAGTCATAAAAGACTCTTTCAAAAGAGTCGCGGCTAGGGTACCATTTTCTCCCGACAAAACATTCATTTTCGACTCAAAAGCGAGATTATAAGTGATTATTTTAATCGGGCGGGGGAGTCAAAGAAGACTCATATTTGATTAAAAATTTCAAAAAATGCTAGCTGGGATAGTAAGTTAAGTTAACTATATAAATATGTATATGTATGCTAAAAAAAAGTGTATGTATGGGTTTGGAGAGAGAATTATAGATGTAATCTGTTTGCTTGTAAATAAATAATCGTTTGATTTGAAGTCATTCATATTTGTGAATAAAGTAAAATAGTCATGAATTTTGATGGTATGTAGTTTGAATAGTAGTAGTTGAAGTTTTGTTAACATGTGGCTACTCGTAAACTATGAGCTAAAATGCACTAAAGGCGTTAAAGTATTCTGCAATAATAATTATATACAATTTTGTTTTGATTTTTCCATTGCAATAACAATAAGTACATACTTATTTAATAGTAAGAAAAACAAAAATATTTTATATGTGCTATAACATAAATAGGTATATATGTATGTACATACATACATATATACACGTATATGTATATGTAACTAATAAATACATTACTTAAGATACTAATTTAGATTTATATGCAGGCACTTTTAAGGCGTTTAATTTTTGATGTTTTTCTCGGCATCGAAATGAATTTCCGATCAGTTCTTGTTTCATCAGGCGGGAGACCAACCTTTGCTAAATGGGGAATTAAAGGCTTGTTGGTTCTTTTTTTAATTCTAAAAAATTTGTTCTATTTACAATTAGGGGATGTATTTAAGACACTTAAAGGCACGTTTTTCGTAAACCGTAGAAGGGCAAGAATTGGTTTAATGTTTTACTGTGTTTGGGTTTTGAGGGCAGTGGTGATGTTATCAAAGCCCAGAATTAATATCATACCCTTGTTTCATTTCGGTGCAGAGGTTGCAATTCCCGTTGAGTGTCGTTGTAATACTCATGGTCGGAGCTAGTGGGTTCCGAGGGTGTGACGGGCATGTCGAGCATGGTGGGCGCTCCGTTTGATGGTCGAGATACCATTACGGGTATTCCGAGTGTTTGTGTTGGTATGGGAGCCTCTTGAGGACTTTGGTTGGCAGTAGGGTTGAGCAAATATTCGGGATTATCTACACTAGCTGGTACACCGATAAGGTCCATATAACCTCCGGGTGCTGAAGTCATGGCATTGCTTGTTGTTATATTGTTGTTGTTATTGTTAAGTTGGCTTTGTGAGGGCATTTGGCAGGTGGGCATGAGATAGTCGTCTTCGTCGACTGGAAGATCTAAACGCAAATCGCCTATACCCACTTCTCTGGCATTTGAATCGGTTTCATCACTTTCGTTGGAAGAATGTTTATTCATGGGATCCTTGCAGTAGCGATTTAATTTGGGTATGTCTTCTGAGCCGTCGTGGTTGTGAGGGCCAGGTGCTGATTTGGGTTGCAAATAGTCATCAGTCTCAGTTATTGGCTCTGGTTCCTCAAATGTGGGAGCCAGTTTACGTATGAGATCTTTCTCATCTTGGCTGGTGTAGGAAGGTAATCGGGTGAACTTGTCTCCAGGTATGGCCAAATAACGACCGGGATCACGAGCAAATTCAGCAAATACATTTACCAACTGCTTGAATGAAGGTCTCATTTCAGCATCCAAATGCCAGCACGACAATAAAGTACAATAAATGTCTAAGGAACATATTTCTGGCTGTTCTAGCTTCAAGCCAACTTCAATGAGATCAGGTATGTCTTTGGCTGGTATATTTTCATGAGGTCTTTGTCCAAATGTTAGCAGTTCCCAGATGGTAACACCAAATGCCCATACATCTGATTTACTTGTGAAAACACGATGACGTATGCATTCCAATGCCAGCCATTTAATTGGCATTTTACCTCCTGCTGCTTTATACTCATTCGAATCATTGTTCAGGAGTTTTGCCAAACCGAAATCGGTAATTTTTACACACGAAGGAGTTTGGACTAGAACATTCCTTGCCGCCAAATCGCGATGTACTAAACGCTTTTCTTCCAAATACGACATCCCTTTGGCAATTTGTGTCGACCAGTTAAGTAAAGCCTTTGAGCCAATCTTATCTCTATTGTTGCGAACATAATCCAAGAGGCAACCTAAAGGCATCAGTTGGGTTATTAACATCATTTGCGATGTCAAGCACACAGCCAGTAGTTTTAATAAATTCGGATGCTCCACTGAAGCCATAATATATGCCTCCCGTAGAAATTCTTCACTTGACTCGGCTCCTGTTGACTTCAAAAGCTCTTTGATCGCTACTGGAATTTTGACATTTTCACCTTCTGGAACCCAGACACCCTTGTAGACACGCCCAAATGCTCCCATACCCAAAACGCCACCCTTTCGTAGTTCGGCCTCTTTTACGATGCGTAATTTGGACAAATTAGCCCCTATGTTGGAAGGTCTTAGTGGCTCAGAATCCTCACAACCTGATAAGACCATAGTCATTTTAACAGCCTCCTTCTTAGCTTTGGCCTTTTGACGACATACATACGTAACTACACTTAATATGCCCAAAACCAAAACTAAAGTGACCAAAGCTATAATCAGAAATATGTAGTTATCAACAGCTGCAACCAACTTGGAGCCCTTCATGGGCATTGCTGAACAATATGTGCCCAAGTGAGGTGCTTGATAAATTACGTGGGAATATTCGGAAGGACATTTTGAGGTGCAATTGAAAATTGTGGAATTGTCATAAGGATCTCCTTCGCCGAAAAGTTTGAAGCTACGACACGCCAAGCAATCATCTGAACCGGGCCCACTGCATCCTTTGCACTCTTGATTGCACATGAAACATTCGCGATTTGCTTCGTCGGCATAATGATCTGAGGGACACTCATCTTCGCACTGTTCTCCCCTTTTATAGCCGGCACATTTTTGACAGACTTGTTCATGGAAACCATAACCACTACATAGTTCACAACGAGGGTGGCATTTACGGCATATGGCCTTTCCAGCCAAAGGCTTCAGTTGGCCTTGTTCTCTCGGGTTAACATATTCCCAGTAGTAACCATCTGGACATTTATCGTTTTTCTGAAGACATCTTTCAATATTACCATCCGAACTAATGATAGCTAAGGGACAGGTCTTACAGCCGCCAGGACCAATGGTGTCACTTGGTCCAGTGCAACCTTCACATGTTGGGTGACAGCTACGACATGTTCCGTAATCGGAAAACTTGTTATCTGGGCATACGGTAACGCAACGATTTTCATCTCTTACATGAACACATTCATCGCAATGTTCAGCATCTGGACCGGAACATGTTCGACATTCTGGATGACACTGTTTGCATGTTTTTGCATTGAATTGATAAGCACTAGAAAAATAAAGCAGTTTGGTTACTATATATGTATTTAGTTTTATAAATTTATATAAGATTCTACTAACTTGGTGATATTACGACAATCCGCTATACAAGTGCCGTTGTACTCAAAATTTTTACATTCCAAACACTGATCATTACCGGAACCCCAACAACCAGATTGGTCGCATTGATCCAAACACACTAGACCTTCTTTCTCTATATGAATAAACAAAATTTTTAGTTTATGCCACAAATATGTGAAATTTAAACAAAAAATCACTTACTGCATTCCTCCTTGTTGCGATTCCTTTCCACCACAAAGCCATGTTCGCCCGATTTCTGCAGTTTTGTCCAATTTATTTCGTTAACATAGCATATTTTTTCGTTGTGTTGTATGACCACCGAACCAGCATTTATTCGCTTTAAAGATTTCAATTCTAAACTTTGCAACGATGTCTTAACAATGGATAAGGAAGCAAAGTAACTTTCCATCAACTGTCGACCATGTATCACCTCCAAGTTGCGGAAATAGGACAGATTTTTAAAGTCTGGATGAGCCCCTTCGATGTCCAAATAACCGGTTATTTCTTTGACTGTTGAAAATACTTCCAAGGCATCCGGGTGCATTGCACTGTAGCGAGGACCAAGAGAATAGTTTTTATAAATGTCTTGAAAGCCAGAGAAGGTCTGATCCAAAATCCGTAGTGAACCTTCGATGACAGTGCAACCCCTATAAGACTCTATATTACCAGCATGTAAAATTGCTAAACCAGGACATGATTTGGGACATGGACCGTTGCACGGTATACATTCACCATCTTTGGCCATCTTGAAGGCTGGGCAACTTCTGACGCAGGCTCCACTATCTTTCAACAAATGCTCCGGACATTCCTTGACACAAGTGGCACCATAGGCATATTTTCCCTCTGGATTTGACTCCCACAAATAATTCGTGGGATTGTATTTCTGCATTGGTGGGCATTCCTCCTTACACACACCATCATCATAGAAATTCTTACATGCTATACACTCCTTCTGAGTGGGACCGGTGCACCCCCCAGCGCAAAATAGATGACAGCATTCCCGAGGCCGGGGCCCAAAACATCTATCTTGCGCACACTGGGGTGAACAATTTATTTTACTGAATTTTTGGCAGTTGTTGGGACCTTCTCCCCAACAGCCCTTCTCACAAGACTCATGACACTTCGGGCATTCTCTTTCGGGTAAAGTGAAATTGTAGATGTAATTGTAGTGATACTTCTCGGTAGGCCCAGACATTATTTCGTTCCAATCAATGCTCTTTATATGACACAAATTGAAATTGTTGAAAAATCCCACTGAACCCTGAAGGATATCCCGTAAAGCAGGCATTTCCAAAGAAAACATCTTCGAATACGTAACAAAAAATGCAAATTGTTCGTCCTGAACATTCAGATTAAACAACGTACGACCGCGAATAATTTGAAGTCTGCAACAAAAAAAAATAATCATTAGACCTGAACAATGCGTAATGTACCTGATGCTAGTGTCCAGCACTTACTTACCTTGGGAATATGACTTTACGTATGTCAACATGGCTGATCAAAATATAACCAGTAACTTCTCGAATATTCTCCAAAAAACTCAAGTCCGAATTGGGATCTTGTAACCACGTCAACTCCAAATTTCCATCGACATAGGTGCAATTATTGTAGCGATCGCGTAAATTGCGATAATGATGTTCTCGATTTGAGGGCACTGATAGACGGGATTTCGTACCAATACAAACTGTAATAAAAAAGAAAAAACAAAATAAAATTAATAGATGCATATGTATTTGTTTATTTGCAAATTTATTTATCTGTATGAAAAAAAAAACAAGCAAAATCACGATGACCTTAAAAGGCAGTTCAAAAGGTATTTTTTGAAACTATTTTTACACGCTCCAACTTTATTTGGACAGAACTTCTGCCTTTGATCAAATTCAACAACAAAGAGAATAACAACGCAAAAGAGAATAATTTCAATTTCTCGACACACAAATGTCTTTGTGTGCATGCATGCGAGTGGTTTTTATGATTAAAATTTGAGCGTTACTATTTGGAGAGCAAAAAATAATGTTTTCTGAGAACTGAATGAAGTAAGTTTCTCCATATTCAGTTGTACCTCCTCTGCCTGTACATGCTTTTATTGTCTTTATTTAAGCCCGAATGACAACCTTAGAGTAACTTAAGAGAATTTTCACTTATGTATGTACATATGTATTTAAGGTGCAGCTTATTCTGTGTAATTGTAATTTCTTTTTGCCATTATTCTTTTACTAATACCTACATACGTGTATGCACTTTTCCAGTTGAAGAGTCATTTCATTACAATAGCTTATGCATTTGGAAACAATCAGGAAAATAATTAATTACAAATTTATTAACACAAATTCCTAAAGATATAACTTTCAAATTATTTTCTTTATCCCTTTTAAAATTAAAAATACACATTCTGTTGTTGTGCAGAAATAGGCTGTCAAGTCAGTATGCATGTGTCTCACGTCATTTGTTTAAATACATGAATTCGTTGTTAAATTATTATTAAAGAATTAAAGCATTTTAAAACACCTACCAATTGAATAATTAATTTTTTAACTTATTTCAAAAGTGGGTGATCATTTGAATTTGACAATTTCAAATTTCGAAATTTTTGTGTTTTAGTTATTTTTTTTTTTACTTTTTCATACTACACAAATAAACAGCGATTAATTAAAAATGCACTTAATTTTTTCGGGCTTTCATATTATTTATTACAAAAGAAATCTAGTGGAAAAAAATAAAAATCATTCTTCAGAAATGTAGGTTGTATCTGCCCTGTTAAACTAATTATATACGCTCGTAACAAGCAAAAGTGGGCGTTGGGTTTGATGGTAGGTCCCTAATGAAAAAAGATGATTTTAATATAGAAATACACATGCACACATGTTGCTAACATGTACGTTAATCTAAATGTATATGTATGTATGTACATATGTATAAGAAAAGCATCACAAAAGTCTAAATAAGCTGCTTATTCACTCTTTTGGTACATACATACATATGTATTTGAGTCTAAAGTAAACCATTTAGTACATTTTCTATCTATCACCACAAACCAACTTCAAATTGAAGTTTGTCTTGTTGACCGTAAACTTCTAAATATATAAAAGTAATTGTGAAGTCTAAAGTGAATTCATAAAAAATAAGAGAATTTCTTTAAATCAAAAGATTTCAAAATAATAAAAAATAAACAAAATAAGTGGGTTTGCACTAAGAAGATAAAGAAATAAAAGCAAAACAGATGATAAAGGGAGAGTGAGAATAAGAGAATAACAGCTAAAATGATGTTGGTGTTAACAATAATTAGCATCCTACACAAAAAAAAAACATTTTTGTTTCCATTATAATTTTTAATAAAATACAAAATTATATATGAACATGTGTACATATTGGTTGATTTTTTAATATTTATATACTCGTGTTATTTAACAGAAAACCACGCATTATTTATTTATAATTTTTTTAAACATTATTAGTCAGCATTGATAAAAATATAAAAATTAGTAGCTTATAATTTAAATGTTGGACATTATTATTAAACTTAATCAAATGCAAAGGTATGCAAATACAAATAAACGGAAACGGAAAGGTTACACTGAAGGAACGATGAAGATCTATACAATTTTTAAACATAATAAAACTCACAAAAGTGGGTGTTATTTAGGAAATTGACAATGAAGTGTGTCATCTGCCAAAAGAAATAATTAAACTTCAGCCCACACTTTTAAATTCAATAAAAATCAAATTAATAATGCTCATTATATGCATTTTTGAATATGTGAAACTTGTGCGCAACTGAATGATTTATACAATGCTTCTCTGCCGCTTAAATTTTAATGTATGTATGTACACTAACGACATTATTTAATATGTATCTGTTTTGCTTGTTTTATCACTGAAACAATAAATTATTGTTTGAGCAGAAATTTGCCATTTCTGTTTTTCTTAAGAAAGAATTTCAAAAATGTTTGGTAATATTGTATTTTTGTGCTTTTGCCAAACATAAGGAGCCGCATTTAAGCAATACTTACTTTGAAACATTAAAATAACAAGAACAACAAAAAAATAAGAAAAGCAAATAAAAGTTTCAGTTTTTTACAGGATTCTATATAAGGCAAACAATATTTATAATAATCATGAAAAGGCCAACAAAATAAAAAAAAACAATCAAGTCAAACACAACTGACTAACTCACAACGGCAAACAACGGCAACAACAAAAGCTGAAATAAAAGCAAATAACAAACGACTTGAACACGACTTAAACATCAAGAGCTTTATATTTTTAGTTTTTCTTTTTATTTGATATAAAAACAATCGCCATTTTTTCTACTCGTGACTTTTTGATTAATCTAGAAAAAAATCTCTAGGTTTTTAACTCCAAGCTTCTTTCTTAAGCAAAGTTGATGAAAAATGTTTCTTTTTAAAATGGCTTAAGGCCAGCAGCTAAAAAATTTAAACGACGAACAAAAACAAAGACTCATTAAAACAAAAGACTTAAGCAACAAACATCGGTGTATCAAATTGTAGAGAACAAAAACAGCAACAACACCAGCATCAGAAATCTTTAAAAGCCATAATTTGCTTAAACTCTTAAAACTTCTTTTAAACTAACTCATCAAAAATGATTGATCGTTTAACATGCAATCAAAGGGAAATCAAATAATTTGGTTATTTCTTCGACTTCTTCTTCTTATTACTCGTAAAAACTTTCTTCTGCAGCTTGATTGTAAAGCTAAGTCGCTTTTCCCTTAGTTACATATACATATATACATATGTACATACTCACGCAAATATACGAAAATAATGTTTTAAGAATTTGTGCGGCTTAATCACAATTGAGTGGTTCTTTTTCCGTTTGATTTCTTTCGCTTTAGTTTGATTCGGTTCGGCTCAGTTCGGTTCGGTTCTGCTCTGTAAAATCAAATGCATCCATCAAAAGCCTAACAAACACAAACAACAACAAATCAACAGACAAACAAATGTGTAAAAACAATCTGTTCTTCGTTCTTTTAACTCTTAACAAATCTTCAATCATGTTGTATGTTGTACGAGTCCAAAAATACATACGAAATGCCATACATACTCGTGCATATTTACTACTCTTCTTTTACCATTTCTGTTTTTGTTTTAAGTTTCTTCTGTACAAATATTCTTTTAAACGTGTTTCTTACACTCAAACTGTAAGATACTCGTACAACAAAATTTGTACACTAACAACAACAACAACACACATTTAAAATAAAAATATCTTTGTTATATGCCCTCTAGTAGCCTGCCTAGTCTTACCGGTTTTTAGTAGTTTTGTATTTCTTGTTGTTTACATTTTTGTTTTTTTTTCTTTTTTTTATTCTATGTTCACTTTTGTGCTGTTGTGTGAGTATGACTGCTAATTTAGCGGATTTTTTTAAAAAAAAAGTACATATTACATATTAAACATACACATATTAATTTAGGCATTTTTAAAACAAACATAATATTGTTGTACAGTGTTGTACAGGACAATGTTTCAGGACTTTTCAACTGTAAAAACCAATATATTTGACGTATCCTATTTGGTTTCAAACTCATTATTTATATATTGTAGATTAATTAGGTACGGTCACACTTGGCAAATATTTGCCACTAAATAAAATATTTTTGAATTCGTAAATATATTAAAAAAAAATTCGCTTATTTAGAACAAGACACAACAAATATTTAGTTCTATTTTATTTGATGCTGTTTGATCTTGCAAAACTCTTGTAAGAGTAAATAACGTCAGACAAATTTGTGTTAAAACAAGTGGTTAAGCTCTATTGAGTAAATATTTGTCAAGTGTGACCGTACCTTTAGTAGATCAGTTGTATATGAATATATTGTGATTTCAATTTTCAATTTAAAGGACAATGCCATCCCTTAAGAGATCCAGTTTTGTGAAACTAATTGAAATATTTGAGGAGCGTTGGCATCACTTATACTTTTGTTGTGTTTTGCTTTTGAGATTCGTGGAAATATTCAATGATGTACTACAGCTACAGCTACAACGACGACTACGACTACTACTACTACAACGAGTATTTATTATTTATTTTCTTATTTTTAGTGTTTAGACACCTGGATTGTTTTTTATTGCTGTTGTTATTACTTTTATAATTATTTATTATTATTATTGTTGTTGTTGTTTGTGTTTTGTATATACATATGTATATATTTTGCTCTCTTTCTGATATTTAAGTTGTTTTTATAATTTTGCTAATATTTACATATGCACATTCATATATACATACATACATATGTATATACACACATTCAGGTATGGATAGTCGTATCGCATTTATAATGCAAAATGCACATATACAAATACACTTGTACAAATTTATTCTGTTCTTAAATTTTTAAAACAAGAATTTATTGAAAATGTTTGTATGTATGTGGGTCAATTTCAAAAAAAAACGTACACAACGTGTTTTGTTTTGCTTATTTTTAAAGTTTTTTCAATTCGCCTGTAAGAGTGGCCAATTTATGTAGAAATTGATGAAGAATCCGGCGGTACATTTAGGCTCTCAAAAAAGCAATATTTTTGGATTTTTTTTTTTTAGGTTTTCTATGATTTCTATCTTGAGCGACACACACCAAATATGTATAAAAAATCGTTAAAATTGCAAAAATATTTCAAATTCAAGCTTACTACGATGTTAATTTGTTTCTCAAGATTGACTTTTGAGAAAATCATCTTTTCGATTATAAACAAAAAATCACGATTCAACTTGATTTTAAATTTTTTTTAAAAGTGACTAGTTATTTTAAAATTTTAGGATGAAAATACGTAAATTTTTGTTAAAAAAAAGACTTGAACTTAGAGGTTACTTGCAAAGTAATAGACTTGTAACAATGTTTATTCTTTCATAAAAAGAAAATAAAAAAAAATTTTTCAAAAAACAAAAATTTTCATACAAAACTAAACATTTGATGTCTTTAACAAAAATGAAAAAAAAAAAGAAATTAATTAAATTAATTTATAAATTTTCCTTCGAATTCTTATTCTGAATCTGTATAAACTTCATGAAATGACAAGCGGCTTTGTTTTTTTTTTCATTCTCATTCATTTTTAACACTTTCGAATTAAGTTTGTGGCAAAAACAGAATCAGTAAGTAAAAATAAAAATTAAACTCAAATATACCACGATTATACCTTTCTTTCTTTTATATTCGTCATTACGCGCTTTATCGAGCTTTATTTTCTCTCGATATTTTGGTGTCTTTCAGCCGCCGTTAATTTTGTTGTTTTACTCTTGAAAATTAAAAAAATAAAATCAAAATTAAGCATTTTAAGCTATGAAGCAATATATTTCAAAAGTGATGCTCATGAAATATTTGCCAATTTTGGTTTTTTTTCGTAGGCAATTTATTTCTCAAATTCACAAATTATAAAAAAATGAGTTGAAACCATGTAAACAATGATTGTCAACTTAAACTTTTACATTTAATATATTAACTTTTAAAAAAAATTAGCGTGACGCTCAAGAAATTTTATCGCGACCTCACCATGGTGTTCACAAAAATTACGCAAATGGACACTTTTTTTAATAATTTTTTTTTTTCGCTTTTTCACTTTTGTAATAACTAAAGTTTGTACTTTCCTTATGTTATTTACTTTATTTAAACTTGAAATTGAAAACTAGTAATATTACTTGAAAGTGACGCTTAATGCAATATGTGGGGACAACCTTTCTTTGCAACGCCAAATTCGCACTAATTAAGTTTTGACGACTATAACAAATCAAAACATAAGAAAGAAACACAATAATTCGAATACTGTTAAAAATGTTGCAATTTACTTGATTTTATTTTATTTTGTTTACTAAAAATTCTAACGGGGGACACATGCTTTTGTATGGAAGCAGTCAGAGGTAGAAAAAAAAACTCTTCTGAATAAACAAAAAAACAAACATACAAATTTGAGAATTACGTTTTTTTGTTACATATTCCTCGCTGATCACTCTCACATTTTTGTTTTTTTTTTTTTTTTGTTTTTGTTTTTTTTTTACCTCAAATAGTAGTGTAAAGTGCGGGGACACAAAAATTGCGTTTTTTTTTAAAATTGACATATGTATATAATGCATATTTATGCAAATATGTGTGTAATTGCTCGTATTGTTGTCTTTTAAGTTTTTTATTTCAAAAACTACGTTTTTATAAAGCTAAGTTTAGACGATATGTTGAATCAGCATATATATGCTGACAGCCATATGATTAAAATCAGCAGCAAATTCCTATGTCATATGTTAGACGTTTACACGATATGTTGAAAGTAGCAAATTTTTTTATGTCAGCATATGTCAGCAAATGAAATGTCAACATAAGAGTTAGCATACGATTTTTGTGTTTATACGATATGTTGAATTGTATGTGGTGCTACATATGCTGAGTCGTATAAACATTTGTTTGTGAAATTATTCAGTTTGACAACATTTTTTAATTATTATTCAATTAAATTATTTTATGTGTAATTTTTGCAATAAAATTAAATAATAAAAATAATATCAATAAAAAATAACATAAATGATGACGTGGGAGGAAATTGGTCTAGCTATTGCTTGTACAGTGCTGATTTTGGATGACGAGTGGAATTAAAAGCAAAAAAGACGCATTTATAATAATTTATTGTTTATTTCCAGAGACCTGTGTCGATTAATTTGAACAATGCCGCCGGCCACTATATTGCGTTTTGTGTGCTTGTGTGTGTATGTTTGTAGGTACATATGCAATAAGAAGTGTATTTACATTAAAAAACTATCAGCGGCTGTCCTTAAAGGTTGTGATACACTATCCTCCACAATCGTACGATTCATTCACTGGAAAATCTGACCAATTTCTATCACACTCAAAAACAAAATCTCAACAAAGTCTGTCATAGGTGCCACACTAGTACACAAAAAAAATGCAAAAACATATGTTTTTGTTAATGTAAACAATCGCAGTTTTCCGCCATTCAAATAAATATTTGTGTTCAATTATTGTGTTGATATATGTGAATATAATAAATTGTATAAACTATACAAACAATTAAAAAATTTTAAACGTCTGTTCTTTAGATTATAATTTCTGATTTAAATCAATGACGCCGACATTGTTGTTTTCTTATCAGCTTTATTAGAAAATACAACTCTGATCGCATAGACACTATCGCATATGCATATGAATTTGCCATATGCTGAAAAGCTTGCATACGCTTTTCAACAAATAACATATCTGTCAACATACGCAGGAAATTTTTCAAACACTAATAATATGCTGTTTACACGATATGCTAAAATTACCAACATACGTTTGTTGGCATTATTAAAAAAGTGTTAGCAAATGTTGTCAAACATACATAGGCTGAAAAAATTTTGCTTACACGATATGTAAGCACTTGTAACAAATTTTTCAGCATAAATATGCTGATTCAACATATCGTCTATACTTAGCTTAAAAGCACTATTTTGGTTATTTGTATTGTTTAGTAACTTTTACAATTTCAACCGATTATAGTTAAAAAAAGTTTATTCAAAATAGAAATTCTCTTTAAAAATGTGCAAAGTTGATTTAATTGATATTTAAGTGTAAAATCCATAAAATAAAAGGCGAAGCATATCAAATCAAATCACATCACATCACATCACATCACATCACATCAAATCAAATCAAATCAAATCAAATCAAATCAAATCAAATCAAATCAAATCAAATCAAATCAAATCAAATCAAATCAAATCAAATCAAATCAAATCAAATCAAATCAAATCAAATCAAATCAAATCAAATCAAATCAAATCAAATCAAATCAAATCAAATCAAATCAAATCAAATCAAATCAAATCAAATCAAATCAAATCAAATCAAATCAAATCAAATCAAATCAAATCAAATCAAATCAAATCAAATCAAATCAAATCAAATCAAATCAAATCAAATCAAATCAAATCAAATCAAATCAAATCAAATCAAATCAAATCAAATCAAATCAAATCAAATCAAATCAAATCAAATCAAATCAAATCAAATCAAATCAAATCAAATCAAATCAAATCAAATCAAATCAAATCAAATCAAATCAAATCAAATCAAATCAAATCAAATCAAATCAAATCAAATCAAATCAAATCAAATCAAATCAAATCAAATCAAATCAAATCAAATCAAATCAAATCAAATCAAATCAAATCAAATCAAATCAAATCAAATCAAATCAAATCAAATCAAATCAAATCAAATCAAATCAAATCAAATCAAATCAAATCAAATCAAATCAAATCAAATCAAATCAAATCAAATCAAATCAAATCAAATCAAATCAAATCAAATCAAATCAAATCAAATCAAATCAAATCAAATCAAATCAAATCAAATCAAATCAAATCAAATCAAATCAAATCAAATCAAATCAAATCAAATCAAATCAAATCAAATCAAATCAAATCAAATCAAATCAAATCAAATCAAATCAAATCAAATCAAATCAAATCAAATCAAATCAAATCAAATCAAATCAAATCAAATCAAATCAAATCAAATCAAATCAAATCAAATCAAATCAAATCAAATCAAATCAAATCAAATCAAATCAAATCAAATCAAATCAAATCAAATCAAATCAAATCAAATCAAATCAAATCAAATCAAATCAAATCAAATCAAATCAAATCAAATCAAATCAAATCAAATCAAATCAAATCAAATCAAATCCAATCAAATCAAATCAAATCAAATCAAATCAAATCAAATATGTATGGAAAAGGAAATTATTAAGAATTTAAAATGAGTTTTTTACTTTCTTAAACAGTTTAAATTTTTCAAAAATCACCTATAAATGCTTTTTGCAAAATATATGTACATATGTAAATTTGTAGAATGTGTCATTCTTAATTCTTTAATAATATTGTAATACTGTGTAATTTTGGGTTTGTTTTCTTTTAGTTTTGTTGTACTGCAATAATTTTATGGACAATAAACATTGTTTTCGTGTTAAGTTTTTGAAATGTTATTTTAGCTGAATTTGTTGTGAAAACGAAAATCTTTGTTTGATTTTTTTTGTTTATCCGTAAGTTTAATGTAGGCGTCATTTGTTTATGTTTCTGTTGTTATTTTTATTTTTATATTATGAGTACATGTGATCAATTTAATATTAAACCCAGAAATGAAAACCCACTTATACTTCTTCGTACACATATATTTAAACAGATACTATAATGTCAATGTTTTGCCTAAATTGTACTCGTATTTAATAAATACAAATTACGTAATAACGATTTAGACAAATATTTGAAAATATTTTAAAGGTTGCTTGTAATATTATTGTTATTATTTGGAGCATTTTAATTATAGACGTGAAAACAATTTACAAAAAAAAAAAACTAAAACTATTTTAGGTTTAACCCCCCAATTACAGTATATAGGTAAAAGGCATCATCTCTTTTGCTTAGTTTATACCTGGCGTAACGTTTCGGATTCTGTTTTTAAATTTATTTATACAACAAGATACGAGTTGTAGAAAAAGAAAACAACAATTTTAGAAAATAATCCATCCAAGAGTTATTATTAAATGCTTTTCATACAGATATATTCAACACACAGACCCATACGTATGTATTTATGTTGTTAGTCGGTATTTTTTTTTTCTAACTAAGAGTTGTAGTTGTAGTTGCAAGAAATTGCCAAACGTGAAGCACGATTTTTTATTTATGATTTTGCATCATCATCACCGCCACCACCACCAGCATCATCATCATGATCGTCATTGCCACTATCAATTACTAAGAAGAGTTTAAAGAACCTTTGAGCACGACATGCTAAAATAAAAATCGAATACAATACAAAACATTGAAATCAAGGAAGCTGGCTGGAATATTTATACTTTGATTCAATTCGTTTCAGATCCATTCTCTTTGACAAAACATCATCAGCATGCATTCGAGGTAAAAATTAAAGCATACGAGTATGTACATATGTATGTACATTGAACAAATACATGTACATATATATACATATATGTATATACTCGTACTACGAACGTAATTGACCGGTATAAAATATCCATATTTATGGTTTAGAAATGCCAGAAAACATGCTGTGTATGAGTGTTCAAATTTCATATTATTTGTTCTGTTCTGTAAGAGTGACTGAGCGAGTAAATGTTTGTGTATATTTATAATAATTTTTTAAACCACTTACGAGTACATTGTATGTTTATTTTCATTATTTTTATTTGATTTTCTTCTCCATCAATAATTTATTGCAAAACGGTTTTTGTCGCCAATTGGCTCGTGCTCTTTTCTTTCTTGCAGCAGCCACAACTCATGTACGAGTATGTGTTATGTGAATGTGTATTTTTGGTCGATAGGTTTTTTTTTTTTTTTGTCTATTGCAACAATTTTAATGACATTTTTGAAAATTCTTCAATTTGCAGTTATTTTGTTGTAAACTGTAAACGCAAAGTTATTAATAATTTATAGAAATATCTTTCAGATTGCAATATCTTCTGGCTTTATTATTACACATATGTATGTATCTACATATATACGAATATGTACTTACATGTATATGTACATATTTGCCAAACATGCGTGCTTTAAGTATTTGAACACGATAATATTCTTAATGCATTACTACTACGTATGTATTATTATTTGTATTTGTACACAATAGTTGGATATTAATTTTCAATATGTATTTGTTTAAAATCTGCACAATCTTTTTAAATAACAGTTTAGTATAACATATTTGAAATGGAGCAGAAAAACTTGAAAAATATAAAATATGACCAACAATACGATTTTACAAGATAAACTATACTAAACTAAACGATATAAAAAAAGAAAATAAATTAATTAAAAATTAAAATAAAATAAAATGAAATAAATAGAAGATGTAAACAAAATTTGTTTGATTTTGGTTGTACACTTATTAGACCACTTTCATAAAAAGAAGCTCACACACATACATGCATATGTACATATGTACATTTATTTAAGCAAGAAAAAAGTGACAAAGTTTGAAAATTTGAATATCGGTAAATTCTAAGCAAGCTGCAAAGAAAAACAGAAATTAATATTTTACATGAAATTCAAGCAATTATTTCCATGCCTTGTCCAAGTGTTTTTGTGAGACTATGTTTTAGCTTTTTACTTATTATTATTCATCTTCTACAACGTATGCACTTTATCTTTAAGTGTATCTACAAAATAGAGTTGAAAAAAAAACCAAAAACAAAAGCAAAACCAAAACCATTTGTTTATTTATTGAAAGTCTCGCTTTAGAGTACGAAGTCTAAATAAAAACAAACACGAATGGCTGGATGCTGGTTTGTATGTATAATGTTGTTGTTATTGATATTGTAAGCTCAAGTTAAGGTAGTTACAAACAAATATAAATACTTACATACATACATATGTAAAATAACATTGGAATGTTGTTATACCACAATATAACAACCATTGTAAACACACACACTCACACACGCGCACGCACACATATAGATGTATGCAACAACACGAAGAAAAATAATAAAAATGCATTTTAAAATTGAATTTAAAAAAAGAAAATCAAGACAAACAAATCTACTGGCGCGTGCCTCTGTAGTGGTACATAGATGAAGAGGGAAAAGCTAAAAGAAAAAGCAAATCTTGTATC
The DNA here is from genome assembly GCA_950370525.1 of Bellardia bayeri. Lineage (NCBI taxonomy): Eukaryota > Metazoa > Arthropoda > Insecta > Diptera > Calliphoridae > Bellardia > Bellardia bayeri. The sequence continues at coordinate 89,113,904 of OX493268.1, read as the reverse complement.
TATGAATCTTTGTGTATTCATGTGTTGGTACTTTAAGTACTCACACAAACACATGTATTCGTACTTCTAACCAACTAAATACGAATACAAATTTTATTTACATATGTTACATATTATTGCTTTTAATTCATGCATGTATGTACATACATATACGAGTATAGCTAACATACATACATACATACATACATAGCACTTTTATATCTCTGTTTCTATGTAATGATGTGAAACTTATAATTAGTGTCGGTTTCCTAATGAATTCAAAATTTTCGAAAACAAATTTTTATTCTTTAAAATTTGAACAACAAAAAAATTATGTACACACATACAAACAACAATTTCAACAGGATTTTTGATGTTATTTGAATTGTGATGTACACATTTTAATAAATTAAAAATAAAGCTAGACTTTTTTATTTTGCCAAATAATAAAGCCAAATAATTATCGTACAAATAGTTTTCTACAATCAAACATACACTTATGTAAACAGATTTTTACATTTACTCGTATACAAAGAAAAACAACACTAAACAGAAAATTTAAAAACGTTTAAACTAATTAAGAGCTAAACCAAACAACAATAACAATAATTACACAGTCCGAAAAAATTAAAACCTTTTTTTGATGCCTTAGAGTTCTTAATCAGATATCGTATCGAAAAATGATTTCGATATTGAAATTATGACAAAATGTACTAAATTTCTTGCTCGATATCGAATGCCATAATCTCAAATAAGAAAATTACGAGCAATTTTACTAGATATCGAATGCAGTAATTTGGCCCCTGGTATTGGGCTTCAATGCCTATAATTCACTTTTTTGTATCACCTCTAGTTTTCCAGATATTATTTTTTAAAGAAAACTACGTAATTACGGTTACAATATTATCTTTATGCTGCATTAACATTATTTTGATTCCATGGCGTATTTTTGGAGAAACCGGTCAACTTTGGATGGACAATTTTTTTATACACGTTTTTTTTATTTTTAAAAAATTCATAAAAAAATAGAGAAGACGACAAATTTTCCATTATTTTCCTTCAGTCGCATAAAGAGCAAACTATATCTTGTTAAAATCCATTCATAACTGTGGGTTTTATTCGAAATAAAGTAACTCATGACCCCTATTATGAGCTGCATCGAATATAAAATTTGTATTATGAGTTGGCATCGCTGTCGAAAGTTTCGTTGTTCAACGAATTTTTTATCGAATAGATTTTTTGCTGTCGACGCTGTATAAAACTGTGAAAAATTGATTTAAAATGTAAGAATTTGTTTGTTTTTTGGTTTTGCTCAACCAAATACTACTTGCAAATTACTTTTGTTAATATCCTGCGGTCGTAAGTAGCTCGTTTCTCTCATCGAAGAAGATCCACTGTTGGCAAAATGTATTTGCTCTAAAGTTCAGGCAGCCAAAAAATGGGAGGGCATTACACAGAAGCTTAATTCTATTCATCAGACGAATCATTAAACCATAATTCCGTGGTGGCCATTTCAAATTTAATTTATTATGTAATAGAAATTTAGCCCAAAAAGAGTGATTTTCACAATAGCGTTTTTTTTATAGAATATGCACAATAATAACAAATGAAAATTCGTTAGATAAGCATTTTCGACCACAGTATAAATAATAATAAAATCAAAACTATTGCGTCCATATTAACAAGAAATACTGCATTTTATACAGGACATATACCTGCATATATGGATAATAGAAAAATATTGTAACTTTTGTTATTATGTCTATTTTTTTTTTTTTATTTAAATTTTTAAATAATATTTTGTCGTCATACTATATTCGTCTATATCTCCAAAAACTACTGAGTGGAGTAAATATTATGTTAGGACAGCATGAAGGTAATATTGTAGCTAAATTTTGATTTTTTTCTTTTCACTAATGGCTAAATTCACAGTCTTTAGTTAGCTAATGGCAAAGACTTAACTAATGATTCTTTATTCGCAATGCTTAATTTGCCATTAGTAATAGTTACCAATGGTTAACTAATGAGCGAGAATTCGGCCATAAGCAGGTTAAATTGTTGTTTAGTTATGATACTCAAAATCGTGTTACTACGTAATTTTTTTTTTAATAAAATCTATATATCTCGAAAACTAGACCTGATCCAAAAAAAAAGTGAGTTAGAGGAATTGGAACCCTATATAAGATGTATACGAATTGACTAGAAAATTTAAGGCAACATTTTTCGTGTTGGGCTGTGTTATAATTATAAAAGACATGCATATTTGTATAAATATTTAAACAAAACTAGTTTTCTCCTTTTCTGCCAAGAAAATTCAAATTGAATTTCTTAATTATACATTTCACAATTTTTATTTCTGACGAGCAGTATTCTATCTACATACATATATATCTATCCATATCTATCCATACAAATGTCTGCGTATTTAATTACATATGTATATTTGTGGTATATATTTATTTAATCAAGAAGATAATGACGAATACTCCTTGATTTCTTGTCTGAATTTCCTGAGGGGTTAGATTTATTCGATTACACGTGTCGTAAGGTTAATAGTATGATATGATCTATGTTTAGTTTATCTTGCATGCATATACTGTACAAATACATACATACATACATACATACATACATACATACATACATACATACATACATACATACATACATACATACATACATACAATGATACACAATGTTTGTCTATTATAGATACAATTCAGTTATCCAGGTACACATCCGTTAAAGATAAAAACATATTTAAAAAAACAATATTAAAGAAAAACAAATTTAAATTTATTTATTTTATAATCTTTAAACAATCAACTATCGATGTACTACATACAAATAGATACTTGCTTACTTACATACATATGTATATACAAATTTAAATATGTATAAAAAATTCAACTTAAATAAAATTATTGCTTATCTTTTTTGTTTATTTAACACACACACACACACACACACACATCCACTCAAACACTCGAATAAAATTATATAAAAAACGAGGGTAATAATTCAATATTTGCATATTTTCTTGCTAATTTTTGTTCACACAAAAGTATTTTATTTAACTTTGTATTTGCCTCAGTGTAGTTCTATATGTACATACATATACATACTTATGTATGTATGTACTTGCACATACATTAGCTTAACCTAATATCTAATATGTATAATAAAGGAATATTTTGTTTGAAATATCTTAATTAAATTTCAAATTTTTATACTAAAACCAACTACATACTCGTAGTGTTGTTTATTCGTTTAATCAAATTAATGGCAACTTATGCCTTATGCCTTCTAGCGAAATCTCATCAAAGTGATAGTGCAGTTTTGGTTATTTTTTGTTTGAATCTCGTAAATGTGTGACAATGAAATTTGGACATTTGTGACAGATTTTTTTCTACCACTTGAGATTCGTGTATTTACTCTATTGTATTGACTCTGATTTGGTTTTTGGATTTCGATATAACGATTAATAACTCATATAACTATTAAAGCTACGTATATGTATGTATGTACACAAATGTACTCGTACAGATGTACATATCGTCACCTGAAATGCCCAAAGACGTAACCCTCAAAAAATCAAATTTCGTTTTTTGATTGAATCTGGAACACAAGGCTAAAATAAAATGCTCCTAAAAATTTTAAGCTTCTACGTTCCAAACTAACGATTTTATTCAAGAAATGGAAAAAGACGTAACATCATTTGAACGTTTTCATAAAACAGACTTAACCCACATTTTTTTACAGAAATAAGTTTGTCGTCTATATACAAGACAAGATGTGAAGAAATCACGATTTTCAATTAAACAGTTTTCATTTTATAATGTTTTTTGCTTCTCCTGTAAAATTATGATAATGAGAGTTACGTCTTTGGGCATTTTAGGTGACGATATATAGGTACGAGTACTTACAGTTATATAAAGTAAGTTAAACAACTATTTTATGCCGAAGAGAGTTAAAACTTAAACAATTGCACACAATTGTCAAAATTTTAATTCTTTTGAAACCAAATGTAAGACATCAAATTTAAATATTGAAAGTTGATAAGGGTCGTACGAGTTTAGAATGTAACTTAATATTGCTAAATACATATAATGTGTATGTATGTATGTACATACATATGTATGTATATGTAAATGCTATACAGTTATCTTAGAATAAAGTTTTTTCTATATTCTATTTCTTAAAATACGAAAAGGTTTTATTCATATTCAAATTTTCAATTTGACAATCAGCTATAAGACAAATTTCAATACAAAATTTGTTAGAAAAGCTTTGTTGAATTATAAATTTACACGTCCAAAATGAAAATTTATTTAAACAGTAACTGCCGTATTCATAAAAAATAAAGTAGGTTTGAAGTGTGCTTTTAGACAAAATTTTCATACAAAGTTTTCTTAAAGTACGTTTTAGGTCTACTTTAATTTGAATATGAATAAGTGAATAACTCTTTAATATAGATTGTTTAAAATTTAAATTTCGACCGCTGTTTTCTTTTCCTGTACACTTGGTTCTTAAATAATATTTGAACCTAGAAGTGAATATAACAAACATTTCGATTATATAGGTAGTTGAAACAAATATTTAATAACCAATAAATATGTCGGTATAAATAGGTAATAGGCTAACCCCCTTATTCATAAAGAAAATTTTGTATGGGAATTTGCCTTATAAACCTGTTATAAACCAGTTGTAAGTTTTATGAATAAGGGAAGCCATTTCTTTTACTGGATGAAAGGATATTTTGTCATTTCATTTTATAAAGAAAGCAACTTTTTCGAGCATATCGAATGAGATCAAAGAATTTTCTAAGCGATTTTTCAAATGTTTTCAAAACATTTAGAATAATGTGGAAGAACGCAATTATAATTTGAATTAAATCACGAGTTTTTTTAAGGTACTACTAAATATGAAGATCACTCCAAAATTTTAATTTCAATGGTGGAACAAAATCAGATTATTAATCATCTCTATAACGTACATCTGATTTAAATAGAATCCTTTAACAGATATTTAACAGATGTTTTTGTGGAAAGTCATATTATTAAAAATATGGTTACAAATAATTTGAATACATACTCCTAGAATATTGATAGAAAAAGAAATAGGAAAACAAATTCAGTAAATAACTCAGGTATCATTACTTCTGATGACATTTTTATTTTAGTTTCTTTAGTTTTTTTTTTCGTTCGTTTTCTTAGCATTTTATCTTAAATTAAACAAATGTCTAACATAATTAACAAAGGGGTGTTGAAAATGTCTGACAAATTCTGAAGCATTTTTGATGAATTTTTGCGTCTAAATGTTTCAAATGTTTGCGTTAAAACAAATATACAACAACATGTAGATGTGACTTGTTCTTAATCATTTAAATGTCTTAAGTGGTCTTTACTATCACTATCGGTTGTCGTTGAAAAAAGTGTGTTAAAGTGAAAAATGTTGTCTACCATGGGTATTTTAAAGGTAAGAACCGAAACAAGCAAAACAAACAAATAAGTTTTGTAATTAAAATACAACTACAAAGTGAACTTGTAAGAAAAATAACAAATAATAAATAATAATGTCAATTGTTGTATAGTATGTAACACACTACAACATACGACTACTTGCTACGTACATATGTATTGTAGACGCAGCAGACGTTCATTCGTTCGTACGCACGCATTCGTTTTGTGAAGATAAGATAAAGAGCATTTGGTTGAATTTGGTTCCGAAATGGAAAAGAACAGTTAGTTTTACCCAAGTCCATCACATTCCTCACTTTACACGTTTTATTTTTACATTCCTACAAAGTTTACGTTTAGACTAAAATTGAGAACAGTCAATAAATATGACGACTACATACGTATATATGTATGTATGTACGTATGCATAGGTATGTATGTATGTCGTATTTACTCGCACTTAATTTTTACTTTAAACTGCTCGAAAATCAGAAGAAATCAAAAATTATTACAAAAGATATCAATTATTTTGTACATTTTTAAAAGGTATTCTTGTAGATAGCGCATGATGCAATATGAACTGTGAGTGACTAAAGTGCGGGTACTCAAAATTAAACAAAGGTAACAGCAGCAACAACAACTACAACCGAAACTAAAGATATGCTCACAATTAATCTTTTACTTACAAATACATATCAGCAGGTAGAAATTACAAAAAATAAAATGAAAAAAAAAAAAAACAATATTTGATGATTTATTTATTTTTTTCCTATAAATGTTTAATAATCTCTTAATTTTGGAAAAAATATTAAACGAAGACAAATTGTTGTTCTTCGTGAAACCTTAAAGGGAAACACATTCATACACACATGTACATACAGCTGCGGTAAAAAAAAGTAGCACTGAAGGCAGGATTCGACTGTAAATATGAATTTTTCTACGATTTAGTTCGCTAATGATTGCCGTGACACACGAAATATACAACATAAAAAAGGATTTGTGTAACTTTTATTGAGAAGATTTACATTTTCAGGTGAAGTATCAAAACTTGGTCGGTAAAAAAATAGCACTATTCATTTATAGATTTTAAACTACCTGTTTCACCTGTTCAACAAAAGGGTAGTACTCAAAATTTTCTATTTTTCAGTAGAGGCATAACATAACATAACGGTATTTTTTTGACGAAAGAGTAGACAAAAGAATGGGAGATTTTTACAGTGGGTAGAGAGTGGAGCATTATGTTTCGTGTTTTAATAAAAAGTGAAAATTTCAAAATTTAGAGTTAATACCCTTTTGTTGAACAGTTGCGATATACATATATTTCAAATAAAGAAAATAAAAGAGAAATAAAATCAAGCTGATGAAACAAATAATTTATTAATATTTTGTTCGGCATGGAGTTAGTTAGGCTTTCAAATTTTTCTTTACGTATTTTCGATAAACTTTTCTTTACGTTAGCCCAAAGATGCTCTACTGGGTTCGAGCCAGGTGATTGCGTTGGCCACTCCATGACTTCAATATTGTTGTCAATGAACCACTGGCGTGCTTTTCTGCCTGTATGTTTTGGGTCGTTGTCTTGCTGGAAAATCCAAATTAATGGAATTTCGCCCATGACATAGGGAAGCACAACATTATTTAGTATTTTAGATTTTATGCAATGTATTGGCCCCACTACGTAATATGAAAAGCATATTCATACCATAATGCTAGAACCTCCATGCTTTACCGTCTTAGATGTGACTTGCGGATTGTATTCTGCATTTGGGGGAAGTCTAACATATGAACGCGAACTTTTCCCGTCAAATAAATGATCGAAGTGCTATTATTTTCGCCGGCACTGTATACATATATGTGCATATACATACATATAGCATGCAGACATGTTAAATACACATTAAATATTGAACATTTTACATAAATAATGATTTATAAATTTCAATCGAAAAAATGTGAAATGAAAATGAATGATGATATATTTACACTGACTTTGCAGAGATATCAAACATATGTATGTATGTATCTTGTATGATATTTATGTCCCACTTGTCTTGATCATGCATATGATAGACTATGATAAATATACACTAAAGAGAAGGTACTCGTATGTTATAATTTCCACAAATTTGCTCCTCGTAATTGAACTTGTTTAAATTCAAAAAGCGTTAATCTCATATGGTTCTTAATAGTTATTTGTGTTACAAATGAAATAGCAAAACTAATACAGCTAAAACATACCCTACATTCAGCGGAGAGTTTTTAAATATGAAAAGTACGAGTATATTAATTAGCACATTTAATGTTGACTCTGCATGTATTAGTTGTTTTTCATATTAAGTTTCACATTTACAACGAACTCGAACAAATTTCTAGTTAAATTTTCAATCAATCACTCAATACATTGTCTGAACTCGTTTCATGCAAAACGATTGAAAAAACCAAAAATATTCTAAATACAAGTTGTAAAGCAACTGAAAAACAAACAATATCGCATCAGTTGGCGATACGTTTTGTTATTAATATCACGTCTTAACAAGAGTGAACTATGGGACGTGTAATGGCGCACACAATCACCAACACAAACACAAATAGATTTTTTTTTTTAATCGCAATCAGAAATACAAATTCAATTTAAATCAAATGATTGTGATTTACTAGTCATAGTCAGTCGTATGTAGTCTGCAGTCTTTCGTAGTCCGTATATTGTATGTATGTATTTGTTTGTGTGCAATTTTACCTGGTTCAATTGATTAATTAATTCATTTCGAATCTGCACATGAATGCAGTCGTGAATGCATCCATGCATTCCATAGAAATACAAATTTAATGGTAAACTAAGAATAGTGTTCAATAGACACCTGCATTTGAGAAAAACTTACTTTTGCCCTTAACAAATTCTGTGTGCTGATCCTCTATGTGATGGTGGGCATTGGGTTGGACGGCTATTGAGGAGAGTAAGTGTTGTGACGAGGAGGTGCGTTGGCGATGGGCAGATGATGTTTTTTGGCTGTTGTTATTATTACGTTTACGTTGGCCCCGGTCCTCCGTATTGGATTGACCGTTGTTGTGATTGTTGCTGTTGCGGCCATTGCGTATGCGTTCTGCTTGAAGGGGGCTCAGATTGTGCGTGAGTAAAATCAGTAGGAGTAGTGAAGCTCCAAACCAATTGAATCCTTTCATTGTCAAGACTAAGGCTAACAATCTAATAACGCCAACGTCATTATATATTTTCAAGCTTTACGTATTTGCGCGACTGACTGAGCGAGAAAGGTTTCAGGTTTTCGTGTTAAACTGTGCAAATTTTCCTCGATGCAATTCTTACGTCATTTGTAGACGTTTCTAATTTTGTATTTAACTTTTATCTTTAACAACTGCACTATTTTAACTTATTTTTTATTTTTTATTTTTTTTATTAAATTCTATACATTTTTGTATTTTTCTTCTTGATACTTTTTTATTTGTATTCAAAAGATCGTAAAATGTTTGCAAACAAACGTAGTATTTTATTTCTATTTGATTTTTCGTATAGAGATTTCCAGCCAAACGAGTTATTATAATTTTTGTTACGATTTTGTTTTTGTTATTATTGCTTTTGTACCGACTTTTACTGCTTAAATAATGTTTGCCACATTTTTAAAAACACTCACTCGTAACAATAAAATCGTTTTGATTTTAACTGCTATTTTTCTATTAATTATTACAAATTACAAATTATTCCAAACAAATTTTGCCTGCAATTTTGTTTATTTTATTCATTTTAATTTTGTTAAAATTTGATTTCTTTAAAAAAGATCTTAAAAGCGGCCGTATATAATCCGTGCATGTAGTTAAATATTTTCCATACGAAGTGCGCTTTAAAACGTTGAATACGAAACTAAAGTTTATCTTAAAGACACAAAAGTAACTACCAACGCTATTTTCGAAATGTATACAAATACACGAAATATACAAAATATTCATACAGCCAGTCAGACTAACAACTGGCTGAACTGACTCTCTTTTGGTTTTGACTGACTCTCTTTTGTATTTAAGTGTATTGTACTCGTATTGTGTTGTGTTTTGCTTATAGCTGAATGATTGTTTACCACTCACTCACTACACTTTAACCACCTTTTGAACAAAATGTATTGCACAGCAAAGCTGTTGTTAGTAGCTCTGTGTTTTTTGAGTTTGCGCCCAGGTATTTCCAGGTAGTCGTGCTCGTAATTCTTGAATTTAATGGAGCTGGTAGTGGTAGTGGTAGAAACTACAGAAAAAGTAAAATCTCTTTGCTTTATTTTAAAACAGGTCGAAGAGTTTATTTACTTCTTCTTAAATTTACTCTCACCTGTTATTGAAATTTATCTGGATTTGTTGAGATAAATTTTCTTAAATTTTGTAATAAACGTGGGTTTGTTGGTTTGTTTGTTTTAATTTTTAATGCTTTTGTAAAATTGATAATAAGCTACGACGAGTTTTAATGAAAAAATATACATACATATATACGAGAAATGTACAAAATAACACTTTTGTATTGGAATACTTGCTTTGGAATAATTAGTATCTATCCATCAAATGTTTAATATTTCATTTCATTTGTTTTCACTTATGATCATGGAATTTGTGCAAAATCTTAAACTTTTACTTATATAATTGTTATGGTTATTATATGTACATATCTATGTGTGTATATACGAGTACATACATACATATGTATGTATGTGTATTCTGTTAGAAATTAAAATAAATGAAAATAACGCGTAGTACATTTTACATTTTTAATGGATTTTATGAACTGATCGAAGATTTAAACTAAAAAATAACTCAACATTTTAGATTTAATTTCGGATATGAGTATCCTCCGTATCGATTCAGTAATTGAAATGAATTCAAAAAATATTAAGCACATTAAGTATGTATGTATGTATGTATGTATGTACTCGTATGTATGTAGTAGGTATAAATTCATGTATGTTAATTAGTATTTAATATATGAATACGTATTTATGTTTCAATCTGAGTATGTGGTCATAAATTAGTTTCTGCAATTCGATTTGGTAAATTTTTTGTTTTATTTCAAGTCTTCAATCAGCACAAAGAGGTAATTAACACCTTAACATTAAGAAAAGATCTTAGAAATTAGCAAAACATAGGAAAAATTAACAAGAACAACAAGACTGTAATCTTAAAACGCTAAATGTTCACAGCTGGTCTGAAAGAAAAACAGAAAAAATCATTTGAACGTACGAACACAAAATAAAGCAATTACAGTCTTATTCAGAAAAAATTAAAGTAGATTTCAAATGTTTTGTATGAAAATTTTGTCTAAAAGCACACATCAAACCTACTTTATTTTTTATGAATACGGCAGTTAATTTCCAAAAATTCAAAATATTTGAAAGAGAAAGCAGCAAATTGTCATTAATATACAAACGAATAAGCAAGCCATGGTGTAACTCTACAATGTGAGTGCAGTAGCACAGCTGACTGACTTTGTTTACAATATAAATACATACATACTTATGTCAAAAGTAATATTTTGTCACGTGTTTTTGACATTATTTGGCATTTTAGTACATTATTTTACACAAACTAAATGCCTGATGTTTCTGTATTGTGTTGTATTTGTTGCCGATTTGCGCTCACCTTGTATAATTACACCATGGAGTTAGCTTTTAAATAAATTTTACATCCAGTTTAAATATCGATAGATATAATGTATAGAACTTTGAAATTAAATAAAACAAAGATGGTTTTTTTAAATTAACATGAAATTTAGTTTATTAGAAAGATCATCTTCTGGCATTATAATTCAACTATGACTTTGCCATGGCTAGCTCGGACGTAGTCTAATCTGGAAGTTCTAATTTTCGATGACTTTTTCCAACATTTGTGGCCGTATATCGGCAATAACGCGACGAATGTTAGTCTCCAAGTGGTTTATCGTTTCGGGCTTATCGATGTAGACTAGCGACTTCACATATTCCCACAGAAAATAGACAAGCGTCGTTAAATCGGACGATCTTTGAGGCCAATTCACGGGTCCGAAACGTGAAACTATGCGGTTACCAAACGATTATTTCAATAAATCAATTGTGGCACGAGCTGTGTGACATAACTCTTGCACATCATGATTGTTCAATTGATGAAAAGTCAGTAATCATGGATCGATCTATAGCGGTCACCATTGACTGTAACGTCTTCCTCTACGCTACGCTCTATAGCAGCAATGACTTTATCTATATGTACTGTACGACGTCTCTCTGGATGCGTGTTATCATTTAGAGTATACATACGTGGTGCGTTCCATAACTAATCGAATTAATTTCTTTGAACAGAACCGTGATTTTCAAAATCAATTTGCACAATATTAAAGCGTCGTTGAGGCGTCCGCCTATTCATGTTGAAATGCCAAACAAACTAAACATCAATCACTTGACAGCTGACAAAATGGCCGCCAGTTAAAATGTATTGCCATCTTAAAGTTCTGTACATCTAATAAAAACAACATTTACATAAGTTTTGGTAAAATATGTACATAATAAAATGATAATAATTGCAAAACTTAAATATGTACCTACTTAATCATAATCGAAATGTGTTCAAGTGAGCTAGCAATTGGTAATTTTTTTTTACGAGTATACCTACATACATACATATGTATGTGTATGTAAGAGAATGATATACTCGTATGTATGTATGTAAGTGCATAGAATATTATTGAATGCTTTTTCAGAATATCTTATAATCCAATTATATATAAACTTTCGGAGATCGAAATAAAGAAATATGTAGGTACATTGTACTATACATACGAGCATCCAATAGTTAAACCGATCGTATGCACGAGCTGCTTGAATTTGAAAACAAAATTCAATAAATGAAAGTCATACTAATTCGTAAACGAATATATTGTATGAAGACACATTCTCGTACATGCATATGTACATACATACATAAGTATGATAAGCCAATACATACCTACATATGTATGCGCTTGTAAAGATATTTTTGCGTTTGTTGTTAAAGAGTTTCTTTCAATTGTTGGTTGTATTTGTTTACAAAACCATTAAAAAGTCACACTTAAAGTTTGTTGGTTTTTTTCTTCTTCTTGGAAACTTAAAGCTACGAAAAACAAAACCAAGGAACGCTTTTTATAATATTGAAGGTCTGTGTGTGCGTGTGGTGATGTGTGAATGTGTATCTGTGAGTGCATGAGGTTTATTAACATTTCAACGGGCTCGTGTGATGCCGTTGTTTTGTATGACGTTTTCTGTTTGTTTTTTTTTTTATTTCTCGTATGCATGTGTAGATACATAGTATGTATGAAGTGTTTGTTGAATAATATTTTTATGTTTGTTTTTTGCTTGTTTTAAGTGTAAAGTTTTTTTTTCTCCTGAAAACAACAACGTATGCCAAAAATCAACAAACAGTTGTTAAGACATGAAATCGGCTTGCTGAAATTGAAATACATTTGTACGCATGCGCATTAGAGCTTTTATTTTAACACCACCATCGTCGTCACCGCCACTCACTCTAGATGACAAAAAGACAGACAGACAGAAAGACAGACAAACAAACAAAAATAAAAACAATCGTTAAGAAATAAAACAAAGGAGCCACAGAACGAAAACAAAATTGAAAAAAGAGCGAACGAACAGTTTTCAAAACGATTTGTTAAATTAAAAAAAAAAAATTGTCAAAACACGAGATTATGGGCAAGAGGGAAATAATTTTTAAATTCTGTTTAAAAATTTGTCACAATTAGTTTTAATTGTTAAGCGGATTTAAGAGGTTTTATTTATATACTATATATGCATGTACATATGTATATACTCGTACATACATACATATACATATGTTGGTACGTATATGTCAATTCGCTTTTGATTTCAATTTCAGTTTTTAACTTAAACAATCTTAAATATTGGTCTGAGTTGACTTCTTAACAGGTTTTTTAATTTGTTTAATATTGTTTACGTGTGCTTTACACGTACTGTATAGGCTTGTGTTGTCTAAGACCATTAAAAGGTTGGCATTTAGTTTGTCTCTATCAACTCATTCTTAACTACTTAAACCAATTAGAAGAATCGCCTTTATACAATTACATAGCACGCGTTCCCCCAGTACGAAGAAATCCCGAAACTATTAAATATGCCGTTGTAGCCAAACCAATAGTTCTCAAACACTGAACTTTTTTGAATGCAGTCTTAATGAATAATGAGCACGATCAATATTTTTTGCAAAAAAAAGTATTACATAAGTGCATACATACATACATGTATGTATATAAAAGTATTATATATTATAAAAGTATGTATTATACGAGTACATATCGCTCATTCGCTGCAACAAGGTAGTAATTCAAAAAAAGTCGTTTCGAGAAAAACTGCTTTGAATGTTTTATGGCATTTTACTATTTCTAAAATAAATTTTTAACAAATCATGCAATTTCAGAAATAAAACCTGATTTAAATAGTAGATATTCATATCTTTCGAAACTGCATTGCATGCATTTTTATTTTGATGTTTACAACAAAAAACACTCTCACACAAAAGATAATTGACTTTTTTGAAAACTGATATAAAACTATATAAAAGACTATATAACGGCGCATATTTTGTATTACTCAGTTCATTAAAACACGGATTTTGAGTTATGACATTATTGCAGCAAATGAGCGATATGTACATACAATGTATGTATATCTTTGAGATTTATAGTTACATATGTACATATTGTGGTCAAAAAATAATTTTTGATTTTTTATACTACGAGTATTGTTCTATAGGCATCGAGATTATACATTTGTTGGCTATTTGATGTTTATAATTTTTACCAATACAAATTCCAGTACATACATATGTATATATGTATATTGAAGTGATGATGATTACGACTTCTATTAATGTTTGTTTAATATTTGAGATTGGTTTTTTGAAGGCGTAACAATAGATAGTTTTACAAAAAGAAAATGGACAAAATTTCTTTGTGAAGTTCAAGTGGTTGTTGGATTTATTAACAATAGATGATGTACTCGAACAAGTCAACCACTTGAGTTTCACGCCATACCCAGCGGGATACAAGTACAAGCAGCAACAACAGGCAATACATAAACCGAAGACGAAAAACTAAGATTTGAAAAAATCTTTAAGAGAATAGAGGAGTATGATTTTTTTCGCATTGACTTTTGTATTTAAGCGATAACATTTGTTTGTGTCATTTATATTGTTGTTGCATTGCTCTTTTGTTGTGCATTGTTGTGCACTTTAGTTACGCCGATGTTCAGTAAACGCTCCTCATCTCAGCTAAAGCAGATGCGCCAAAGGATTTTTGTGATTTTGTATTTCTTCTGACGTTCGTTCATTTAGTCGAGCTGTTGTTGTTTTTGGTGTTATTGTACAAGTTCTGAAGTACAAAAATATTAGACTCTGTATTGTTATCAATTTCATTTGTTCTTTCTTAGGAATTCCAAAAATGATCAGGTTTTAAATATTTTTTTAGTTTTTTTTTTAATTTTTGTTCTTGTTACCTGCTTGTTTTGCTTGTATTTTCGAGAGTTTTGTATCGATGTATGGATGGATGACAGACAACTTGTGTGTATTGCTACATGCTGCTTAAATGGACTGGGATGGGACGAACCGATATTTCGTTTTGCGGACAGGTGAGGTAGGTGAGGTTGCAGTTGAAAAGAAATTTGAGATTTTCAACAATGATTTTCAAAAAGGATAAAAATTTGCTCATTAATTTTAGTTATTCGAGATCGTATACTGATTTTTGACAATGTCGTACTTGACATTATTTGTTTGCATGAGTTTTCGATGCATACATGCACACACACACAGCTTCTTACCAACGTATACGTATACATATGCATGTATGTATGTATGAATCTGTATGGCATTTGTAGTACTTAATGGTTAAATAATTCATTTTCAAATAAGAGACTTACTTTAACTAGAAAGTATTCATTTCCAAATTTGTTTATTAACTTTAAAACAATATAAAAAATTAGTAGGTTTATTATCAAGGTTTGCGGTTTAAGTTCAATGCAAAGAATATAATTATACAGCTAAATTCGATCAGTGTAATTAAATGTAATTAGGATTTCTCAATTAAATTTCTAGCTCAACTGATACCATTATTCCATTAATTATTATACCATAATTATCTGCTTTTTTTTTATTTCAGCATCTCCGGATTATAAAGTTTTATGCAGAATTTAGTTATAGTTACATCCTTGAAATATTAATTAAAAATCCCTTGCCTTTATTTGCATACTCGTATGTATGTATATACATATGTATATGTATATTTTACAAAATTATAGGATACTAAAAGCAAATTATTCGAAAGCTTAAATTTCAAAATGATTGTTATCATTAAGCTCAAGTTCGTTTCGTATTTTGAACTTCATCATCACTATCATCATCATTATAAATGATCATTATGGTAAAATTCAGAAGAAGATTAAGTTGCTTGTAAAATATTAAGAATCCATCCATATTGCTTAAAACTTTTTAGTTTTGTATTTTTTCTTTACATACTTGAATATATTTATACATATGTATATTGTAGGTATTTTCTTGTTTTTTTTTTTTTTTTTTTTTTGTTGGCTTCACTTTTAAACGCTAGATCAAGGATGCAAAATAAGATTTTACAAATCGTACTAAATTTCAAGAAAATGTGTACTTTTTTCAGCCCATTTGTACTAAATTCTTTTCTTATTTTTTTATATTTTTTATTCAAAAAATAATTTAATACGTACAAAAAAATTCATAAGATGTGTGTAAAAAACTTTACAATTAATAAAAAAGAACATTAAAATTCATTCGTAAAAGTACTTACATGGAAACGAACACAAAAAATGGGATAATGATGAATTTTTTAAAATACATTTTTGCAATGTTATAATAGGATATGGAAACATTTTAAATAGTGCTAAATTAGTCATTGGGGTGCTATTGTACTTTTAACTCTCAAAAAGTGCTAAAAAAAAAAGTACAATTGTACCAACTTTTGCATCCCTGCGCTACATAAAATAAAGTTCAGCTTAGAGCTGTTGTAAATTGGAAACTCTTTTATTTGTGTTCATGAGTTTTTATTGCTGCAACACAACAACAAAACAATATTAGTGTAAGTAAAAACAAAAAAGAGTTATTGGACGTCATCATCACGAAGTGGATGGCGATCCTTTGTAAGTTAAAGTATATCTTTCAAGTAAATTCTTGTTTGTGTGAGTGAGTAAATGTATTGCATATGATTTCGATGTATTTATTATTTATACATATATGTATATATGTATATATATGTATGTATGTTGATGTATCATTAATGCATTTGCCGTAAACTAAATAGCAATAACAACAAATAAATTAGCAATATCGATAGACAATAGGACTAAACAACTACAGGTGACCCTTCTATATTACTGTATTACAAGAAATTAAAAAAAAAAAAAAACTTCTTGCCAAGTGTTCTAAAAGCTTTTTAAGCTCGAATTTGTAATTTTCAACCAGAAATGAAATTATAGTGAGTTAAAAATCTTTTTTATTTTATTAATTCGGCTTGAGGTCTATTTTATTAAAAATATAAAAACTCTTGGTCGTTTTTAATTTTTATTATATTTTATTTGTTTCTAATATTTCGACCAACTTGTTGATCATCTTCAGGAAAGAAATATAATATAATGTTTAATACAGTGTTGTCCGATGTTAATGTCTTATAGTGAGTAGTAGTCTTATGGATCTCCTTTGGCCTACTGGATTCGATTGTATGTACATACGAGGGATGCCAATCCCGAAATCCCGACCATGAAAATCCCGAGATTTTTTAAAACATTTTAAAACTAGTATTTGTTTAAAAATTGAACAACAAAACTTTTAATTTTAAAACGTTTGTCAAAGAAATAAAGGTGAAATAATTAGAATTAATTTTGGATTGCCAAACTCGAAGGTAGTATTTGATGTGTCTACAGTTTTTGGAATTTGGAAATTCCTCTACTTATAAAGAGCTTTAATTGATTTAACCCTTATTTGCATGGTTTTTTTTCTTTATTGGTGAAATATATCAAGGTGATATAATTCATGTTCAAAATTAAAGGGAAAAATGGTTACAAAACATTTTAGTATATATTTATAGTATAAATTTAGCAAAAAAAAAAACAATATTAGCATTAGCTTAATACTGAATAGAAAAAAGGGGTTAAAGCCTCAAGAGATGAAGAATTTGTTTTACTTAAACCAATAGTTGTCATTTTAAATCCGGTTAAAGTAACAGACAAAGCTCTTTGTAGCAGTGATGTGAATCTGTATTGATCACACAAAGTGATCTGGTGAAATCTCTCCTTAAAAGAAACCAAAAAAGAAGAAAGATTTACTCAACACTTTTACATTTTTAAAAAAAAAACCCAAATTGAAGAGTTAATTTGATAATAAAGATAGAAATGTTTGCCATTACAAATGAATTAAAAACGTTATATGTATAAGCCCCCCATAACACCTAATAATGTCTGTAATAATATGAAATAAAATATTGAATAAGAATTATTTGTGAGAAAGGATTGTTCATGCAATCAGAACACAAGAATTTGCTAACAATTTTGTCTACAAACGACGTTTTTGGTCGGCTTCATATATTGGTAGCAAAATTAAATCAAGATTCTCTTTACTATAGATACCTTAATACTTTTAAGAAGCTTTATCGATCGATAATATTCTGTTGCTTTTAAATTAATATAGAAATTAAAGACGAAATGACATACTTTTTGTCAATCTAACATTTCAAGATAATGTTATTATGTTTTTTTTTTATTAATGGTTTAATGGGTTTCAAACATATTTATAGATATTTAACATAAGTAAGTTTTTTGAAATAAATTGTCATTATTTATAAACCAATTTGTTTTAATATGAAACAAAAATTCTGAAAAATCCCTATTCCGAGATCCCGGGATTGGAAAAATCAGTCCCATTTGGCATACCTAATACATACATATGTATGTACATATATGTAATTCATTGCATTTACTTATTTACATGTACTGGTATCCTTCAATGGGCCAGGAAATTATTTGGATGGTAATTGTGGATACGTCTTAAGCTAATGGGAAGTACATAATTTCCTTGAATATACATATGTATGTGCATAAAATATACATTCCGAAGATCACAAATAATTTATAAACATAAATGATACATATGTACATGGGGAAAATGACTGAGTTATTTCAATAAATGGACGCAAACATTAACGAGCGTTGTAAAGGGGACTCCTGTACGTTTGAACTGAAGTGAGGATCACCACCGTCTTGAGCAGCATGCATGTGATTGTTGTCGTATGCAGTAAAGATGTACACAAATAAGTACAAGCAAAAATATTTTGCTTTGTTTTTCTCGTAAGTGCTTACATAGTGCTCGTGGCATAACGATGCTTGAGCTTTAAATTCGTGTACCTTCACTTCTTTCGTTGTCGTAATGATCATCAAATATCATCTTAACTTTCAATATGCTACGAACACACAACATTAGTATGAAAGTATGTAGTTATGTAGTCAGTTTACATAAAGATGGCAAGCACGATAACCGTAGTCGAGTTCTAGATATTGTGCCTTTCGTAGTGTCTTCGTTGTCGCATGTATGTGTATGTACGTGTACATGGTTTTATTTTACTTGTATGCCTCGCCTCTGCCTGTATTGTTGGTGTTGCAGGGACAAATATTTATGTTTGTTTGTGAATCTGTTCGAATGGGTTGAGTGACTGAGTGGCTGGCTAGCTGGCTGGAAGACTGACTAAATACTTGAGATGGGCTGTTGTTTTTCTGATTTGGCTAAAATCATGTTTAATCCACCACAACCACTCCACTCCAGTACTAAAGACTTGAGGTCGTTTGAGGTTTTTTTAATGTTTGTGTTAGTGTGTAGAAGAGAGAGTGTATGTGTGTGTTTCATTTGTATTTTCCTTTGCATCTTTCTCTTGGCATTTTAATATCTATGTGTATTATTTATATGAACCTACATTAGTATGTATGAATTTAATGTTAAGCTCAGGTATTTACAATGTGTTAATGTTGTTTTTTATTAGTTTGAATATGCAACCAAGAACCACAACTTCAAGGTTGTTGATACGAGTACTTTGGAATTTATTTGTTCATTTGTATTGTTAACAAAAACGTTTTCCCCGTGTAGCACCAACGATGCTGATGTTTGTTCAAACATTTAAATCCTTTATTTTGTGTTTTTCTCTGAATCCGAATGCTGGGCTTTTACTTTTGATCATCATCATTAATTACACTCTGGCTTAAAGTAACAGAAAGGCAAAAAATAAGAAAACTAAAGTAATTCAGTCACAGTAACAAATTAGCACGATTTACTTTGATTTTTTATTTTATTTTTTTGTTTAACTCATGTTTTTTCCCAACTATTGTTTAAAGTCGCTGAAATAGCACGACTTTTGTAGAGTTCTTTTTTAGCTTTTTTGGCTGTGGTCATCATTTAACGAGACATTTTAGACCCTTTAGGAATCATACCATAAAAGAAGTTGCTTTTTCAGTTGTTATCTAGAGTTTGGCATCGCTTTGAAATGCCCAACTGCAACACGAACAAAAATTAACTTGGCTATATTGCAAAAAAAAGTTTCTCCAGCCATGCTGTTGATGTTTCTTATTGTATTTGTGGTTGTTGGAATCCTTAGTAAGCTTCTTGATTTACCGCTGGAATGCTGTTTATTGTTTGCTATTGCAACCTTAGCATTTATGCATTTAAGGCCTCATGCTGTGGTTGTCATCTTTGGTTTCTTTTTGCACCAAGATTAAGTAGAAGGTCTACTCCTTCTTCTGCTTCTTTTTGGTGATCTTTGCAATAAAACAAAAAGTAAAAAAAAGCATTCAGTCTTCAACGACAAACAAACATAAGTTTCTACAAGTTTTATCTCTGGCATATTTTAAATGCACTGAAAAAAAAACGGTCCCAACTGCCAGCAATAAAACAATTAAAAGCAAATATTTTGGATATATTTTTGCTCCGTATTAGGTTGGTACATAATGATCGTCAAAACATACATACGAGTACATATACATAGGTAGAAATACGAGTATGTTATGGGCGTTCATAATACTCTCAATCTCGAGTTTTACGAATCAATCAATAAATTTTTTTCTGTGTAGATTTGTTAAATGACACACATGAAATTCATGTTTCACATTGTTATTGGACCCGTTGCTTAGCTTTTTTATGTGCCAACTTGTATACATCAAGACATACAATATTTTTGAAGGAAAATAATGTAAGAAATAAAAATCGTTTGCTTTTGTGCAAAATAACTTCATGTTTGTTAAAAGATAATTGTTGTCGCTACAAACAAAAACATTCACAAGAACACACACAGATACCAAAAACTCAAAAAATACTTGCGCATCCAACGAATTATTGTCTTGTTGGCGGTCATTTTTTAACATTCTTTTACAGAGGTTTACTAAACATACGAGTACATAATATGTACCTACGGTGCATGTTTGTATGTGGTTATGTATTTAAATATGTATGTATGTATGTATGTATTTAAACATATTTTTTTCCTAAGAAAATTATAAGAAAACGATAAAACCTTTAGGGGGTTTGTTTAACAAATAATTTGAATATTCACGAAGACCGCAACGAATTTCAGTTGAAACCTGTTTACACTCGCAGACTCTATCCACATACACATAATTAACGAAAAAATCATATCGAAAAGAAACAAAATTATAAAGAATCATTTATAATTTGATAAAATCAAAAATTAGAATTAACGAAGCCTAAAAACAAAACAGAAAACGATAATCATTTTTCAAACAAAAGCATTTTAAAGACCTTTAAGTAAAAGGGCTGACTTCCAACCATACTGCCGATGTATTGTAGTTACCCACAATCATGCAACATCAAATCAAACCCTTCATTTATTTCATGCGGAGAAAACAGCTTCATAAAAAGAGGCAGGTCAAGCATTTATTTTTTTACATTTAATGTTTAGATTGAGCGATACTCCCGATACTGACTTGGCTATAAGATGAATTATCCAAATATGCCTTATGTCGAAGTGTTTGATTTAGTTTTGACTTGATTTTTAAATTCGTTTGTTTGTTCTCTTTTTCTACTTTCTACACTTACACACAATATGTATTAATGTATTTATTGTCTGTCCAACAAGTGTTAAACATAATGGATACATGATTTTGCTGATTTTTGTATCTTTCTGTTTGCGCTCAAGAGTTATCAAAAGAATTACAGAATGTCAGTCACCTAAACAAAAGGACAGACATACCACCTTACACCTTTGAATTCATTCTAAAGTTTTATAATTCAATTTCATTATTCTTGGTACAAAATTAAAAGAATGGCTTAATAAAAATCGATATAAGAAATATTATTACCATAATATTTTCATCTTAAACAATATATGTATAATAAACACAATACGAGTAACTTTTCGCTTTTAATTTGCATATAAAATCTAATAAGAATGTTGACGATTAGAGCTTTTTGACAGTCAATATAATAATCCATAAACAATAAAGTATTGTTGAACTAAACAAATTTAAATTAATATACTCGTAATATACAATTCTAAAAAGTACTAAAATGTTAAAAATTATAAAATAAAATGTTATGTAAATGTAGGTGCTAGATCGGCTTTTTTCGTGATAAAAGATTTCAAGAAGTTCTGGTGCTAAATTGACAACACTGGTACGAGCACATTTTCATTTGATTTAGCTTTTGCTTTAAATAATAATAATACATATTTACATATGTACATATGTATATAAAAAATGGCTTAAGGAAAACAATAATATGCAGAATTTATTAATCATTTTAACCAACGTCATCAGCAACGTATCCTCACTAGCAAATTTGTTTTTATTGGTTTCTGTCAAAGTTTTATTGTTGGAATCAATATACATACATATGTATGTAAATCATATACATACATACCTACATATGTACATATGTATGTTGTCTCTTGCAAAAACATTTTCCCAATTTCATGTCAAAATATATGTATTGAGCATATTTTTATAATGATTACCCATTACCAACTACATACATATGTATGTTTTTTTTTTTTAATTCAATTCTTACAAGTAAGAATTAATTTAAAAAAGTATTTCCAGGTAGAATTTAATTTCTAGGCATAATTTATAGATTTTTAAAGATTTAATCTCTTCCAATAACTGCTGCTTTTAGAACACGCGTTTTGTTGTGAACTTCAGCCAGCTGCATATGTACATTCAAACACTTCAGTATTAAAGTTCCAATAATGGACTTTATGTCGAAATTTTCCTTTACTTTATTTTAGCAAATGAAAGAAAGTGAAAGTCACCTTAAAGCCCTCCTATTTCGTTACTCGTTATTGGTGGCCATAAATTTGCATAAATTGTTATAGATCTATACGTGTTCACAAGTTATTTTTTTATTGTTTGTTTAATGATTAAAATTTTATGTTAATTATATCATTGGCAAGTTGCTAAAAGTATTTAATTTGCTTACAAATGTACCGCACATTATTTGTGTCAGTGTATGTACTTAGATCTGTCTCTCTGAGCATATTAATATGTATATAAATATATACTTGCATAAAGTAAATAAAGTCAAGCTGAATAGAAAAATGGTCTTGTATCGCCCTTTTCCGATAATTGTTTGACAATTTACAACAATTAAATGAACACACAAAAAAAACTCAAGTGTTGCTATGCTTTCATGTAAACAACACACGAATATACATACATATACAAACGGAGTTGCCAAGTATTCTATAAACAAATTTGAATACAAATAATTCAACAAAATAAATATAATTTTTAATAAAAACGCTTATTAGTGTACCTACTAGTTTAGCATAGAATCATGATGATAGTTCAACAAGAAAAATATTTTCGAGTAACAATGTGTAATAAAAAGCTTAAATGGGAATAAGTTTATTAATCAAAATACGAATTTGAAGTGATGAATACTGCTGGTTTCTAAATTTTACGAATTTTTAACTTAAAAGCAAACATGAAGAAAGAAAAAAAGAAAAGACTCCAGAATACTTTTGTTAATCACTGTTCCCTTATTAAAGCGCCGCGTAGCATTATTTATTTTCGATACATATTGCGTTTATTTAGAAATCTGATTTATAAAAATCGGCACAAATATGGCAGCACTTTAATGGTGTATCTGTGTGATGTTTGTTTTTGTATGAGTCCATATGATCTTGCCTTGCCGTAACATTTTACTTGTTTGTTTAAATAAATGTTAGTTAGTATGAGTATGAGTATTCATGTGTAAGTGTAGATATTTTTTGGGTTTGTATTGGTATTTGAGACATATACTTTTATGGTAAAATTAAAAATCTTTAAAGGTTTGTTGTTGCTTTTTTCTTTACTAAGAAATTGTATGCATGATTTATAATCAAACCGGTTTAATAGAGTGTAAAAATATAGGTGAGAGACAGAATCTTTTTGTTGTTTCTTAAGTTCACCATGTATCTTTAAGATAATTTTGACTTAAGTCTTAAATAAGCCAAAAATAAAAAAAATAAAACAAAAGAAAAGCAATACTTTCTTCAGCATAAACTATTTGAAATAAAAGAATTTTATTTGTATAAATTTTATTAAAAATATTTCAGTAAAAATTTTCTTACATCTATGTATATACATATGTATGTATGTATGTAACTAAATGTAGTTTCTTTATATGTATGTCTGTTTCTCTCTGATTATCTAGTGTATGTGTATGTATGTGTTTAAGAGTTGGTAACAATTACAGAGATCATTCATTCTGTCAAACTATATAGTGGAGTATGTATCTTAAACGCTCTTTAAATTATTATCGCTGCCACTTTGCAGCATCCATGTATGTACAGTGTATCACAAAACTTGTTTACCTACTCATTTTTATGAGGAAATTATAAAAAAAAACAATTAAAAAAAATTTTTTTTTTTTTTTGCAATTACATAATAATATTTTATTTATTATATAGAACAGGAAATTCCAAAAAAATCTTTAAAAAATATAAATTTTGATTTAGATATTGTTGCATTTTATTAATTTTCACCAGAATTTGAATGTAATTTTTTGCGTGTAATTTTTTGAATGTAATTTTTTAAAGTCATTTTTTTTGGCAAGTTTTTGGTAATATACAAAAGCTAATTTTATAATAATTAACCGCGGAGTTTATGTTACTTATATTTAAAGCTTTTTTCGTTGTTTACAATGGTATACAGTGATTTTTCTTTGTTGGTCGTTTATCTCTGCACCCAGAGAAAAGCCCACATGAAATCAACAAAAACCACATAAAATCAATAAAAAAAAAACGCAACGAAAACTCGTCAAGGTGCAAAATTATAAATGTAACACCATGGTCCGGATATATGTATGTAGGTTTAAGCGGTATTTCATGGGTATTGGTATTTTCTCTCCTGCATTCAAAGATTTCAGTCGATCATTCTGTGGTCAATTTTAAATGATGATTTAAATTTATTAAAATGTTTATTGCTTGAAAATATCTGTTGATCATATGACAAATGTATTTAATTTATTTGTCCCAGAAGTAAAGCCGTAAAATAATTTTTTTGTTAAATTATTTTCCATTCGGGCTTTTTAACCCAAAGATCTTCAGTAAGGGCGAAACTATTGCTAATAACATTTTAATATACATAACAAGCATTATTATTTTAACAAAAATATAAGAAATAAACTAAAATTTCTAAAATACAATATGCTTTTATGACCTGCTATTTACATTTTATTATTATACCGTTCGGAACGGAATTAAATTCTGTGATTGCCTGTATTTTCGTCATAAATAATATTCATACAGAAAAATTTTAAAACTAAAGTTAAAAATGTGAAATTTATGTTTTAACGTTTTTGTTTTAATTTGAAACTGAGATGGTGCACATACCATCACTATCGAAAATTATTTGAATTTAGTTAAGACTAGAACAATTTAGTTACGCCTTAAACCTGTAAACACACTGGCACACAAATCAGTACATTAATCGAAAATATCACATCGCAATGCTGTCAAACAGTAGACTGATCATTGGTGGGTGTCTTTACTACTGTTAAAATTTCAGAGTTCGAAATTCATGCATATGTACATACTTTCGAAACTCCAACGTTTATTGATTATATAAATTTTCTATTCTTTCTCTATATTTAACTTTTTTTACTCTCTCTGTTGTTTATTATGGTCAGTGTTGCCAGAAGTTTATGGTGAAAAATCATCATTTCACGAAAAAAAATGTCATATTTTGGAAAAAAAATCATTTTTTAAGTTTTTAGTTTTTATTTGTAAAACATTAAAAAAATAAATAACAATTTAAAATTTAAGTTTATTACGTTGATTGGTTATCGGGTTTTGTTATCATATTTTTACTCAATATACTATTTTTATTCATAAAGATATGATATAATCCGATAATCAACCAATTTTTAATAAACTACATGTTTTACCAAAAATATTGTATATGTTTAAATAACTCATGCTTTGTGTTACTGCTTCTATAAATGTCGGAGTTATTTAAGAATTTATGTTCCTCACCGCAAATGTGCTGCCGATTTCCACAAAAAAATATGCCGCCAACCCAACTGCACACATTACCTTTCCAACAAAGAAAATGCAAAAATGGCGGATATATGCGGTAACAAAAATAGAAGTCGTTTAAAAATAAATGTATTAATTATACATAAAAAATAAACAAAATCAATTTAATTTATTTAAAATTAAATAAAAAATTTATACATATATACATATGTATGTCTATTTATAAGTAAGTAGTTTTGAGATCAAATTAGTAAAAGTTAAATTTTATAAAGATTTTAATATTTTTTATAATTTAATTATAATACTGAGAAGGTTTCATATGTTTTATAACATCTTTAACAGTTTTTAAATTATATCAAGAACATTTTTTAACTGTGTAAACAAAATACCTTCTAATGTTGCATTTTCCAGTCTCTTTATTTAAATGAATTTAATGTCAATGTTGGAAAAGCTAAGTCGTTATTTGCACGAGTTATTTAAGTAATTGTGGCCCAAAAATCTTCACAGTTAACATTTTCTAAGGTTTGAAAATATTTTGTGAAATCTAAAAGCCAATGTTCTCTAAATTAAGAGAATCATTTTCATTAATTAAATTTGGAAATCTTTTCATTAGCGGATACAATGAAGAAACTTTTTTTTGAAAAGAATAAGTTGCATTTTGTGTACTCTATATGGGTCACTCCATATAATACATAAAACGCAACTGCAACTTGCATAAATTACAAACAAAAATTCCAACTTTTTAATTAAAAGAAAAAAGACTTAATTAAAGAAATCATATTTTTGGCCAAAAAAAAAACATCAAATCATATTTTAGGAGAAAATCGTCAAAAATATGATAAATTCATCATTCTGGCAACGCTGATTATGGTTTCATCCAACTGAATTAGGGAGCCTGAGAGGAACGTCGATGAATGGAATGAAACATTTTTATTTGTTTTTGTTAAAAATATTGTTAGGAAACAGCAGAAAGAATTGTTTTTATTTTCAAAATAAAATTAATATGCAAAGATCAGCTTTAAATTACGCTACCTTAGCGATAATTTTTTGTTTTCTTTTTAACTGAAACACATACATACATACATACTGAATTTTATTATAGAAAATATTAGTATGTACGTGTACGTAGTATTGTGTATGTAAGTATAGATGGAGACAATATATGTATGTAGATAGAATAGGAAAAATTTCTTAAAAACTTATTATCAACATTTAACATGATCAAGCTTAAAGGTTATCATCGTGTTCTCTGTATATTAGATGTTCATATTGAGGACATACAAACATTTATATGTAGGTATAGGAGTGTGTATAACCGAGTAATCGTAAACACATTAATGAAGAGGCATTAAAAATAATATTTTATTTAAATGAAATGAAATCAAATCAAATTACAGACATTTTAAAATTCCATTACCTAATGAGTCTGGCACCAGAAAAAAAAGCAACCAAATTTGATCTTTGGGATCAGCTATTGACATGATCGCGTTGAGATGCAGCCATGTTTCATCACTTATCGCTAAATAAAGTTGTGATTATTTTATTCAGTGATTCCCAACCACATAAAGCATAAAATATTGATGTCGGTAGGTATTTGTGAACGAATAAGTATGTATTCGGATTAAACTAAATGTTGAATAGGTATGTCGCATTTTATTTGTTGTTTTTGTATTTTTTTCAGTTGGATTCTTTTGTTTGGTGGCGTTGGCCAGGCGTGAAGTTTTGTGCATTTTGTAACACAACTAACAGGCCATGTTGTTCGTATTGTTGAAAGAACTATAGATTTATATTTGTATTATTTTTATTTTTGTTTTATTTTGTTGTTTTTATTATTATTTTCTCTCTTCATAACAATCATTCATGATCTTTGTAGTGATGTTTGGAACAGGCTTGCCATAGTTGCAAATTCATTATCATAACTTATGAATTATTACCGCGTACATATTATGAGTACATATTTTTAAATTTTACACACAAATCCAAAAATGACAATATTAAATTAGGCATTCCATTTTTCATTTAATTTTTCCATTTTCTTTCCGATTTTAACCCAAACTGTAAAAACAACAATACGTAAAAAATTTCACACCAAATATATTTATGTTGCTCAAATAGAAAAAGAATTTAGGGAAAAATCTATCTAACATTTTAACATCTTGGATATACCTTAATGTTTATTAGTATTTGGCAACACTGGTTTGATATCAATTTAAAGCCGGCTGTGTTTATATATCATTTGTTTTGGTTCTAGAGTTGTTGGTGCTCCTGCTGGTGGTTTTAGGTTCATAAAACCCGACTTTTCTCTACTGTTACTCACCTAAGCTTTCCACATCAAAGATCTTAACAACAACACAAGCCAACATACACATAAACGTAAACGTAACCACAAATAAACAAACGTATAGATATGGAGATGGAGAGACAGACAAACTGTTGGACGTTAAGTCAGCATTTTTAATTAATTTATTTTTTAAAATCTAAGGGTTTTTATATTGTTTCTGTTACATTCCAACAGAGTACTCGTTTGTTTATACAATCATACATACATATACTCGTATGTATATGTACATACGTATATGTTTGTCTGTATGTATGCAAGTACATATGTACGTTTGTGTGAATTAGAGTTATTATCGTGCCCTGTCAATTTTTAATCTTATTATTGGTTCATTAAGTAAGTACTATTTAAAAAACATTTGAAATTATTATTATATTATAAGTACAATAATAAAAAAAAGTATTCTAACACGAGCCTTTTTATACCCTACACCACCAAAGTAGGCAGGGTATATTGGATTTGTGCTGATGTGTGTAACGCCCAAAAATATTTATTTATTTCTCACCTTAAAGTATACCAATCGACTCGGAATCACTTTCCAAGTCGATTTAACATTGTCCGCCCGTCCTTTCTATGCAAATTTGTGCGCAAAGTAGATAGAGGTCACAATTCTGAAGATATTTCGATCAAATTTACTATGAGAACTTCAGAACTTCAGGTCATGGACGATTGCGCTTGAAATTGGTTGAAATCGTTCCAATTTTTTTTCCCCTAGCTTCCATACAAATGTCCTCTCGAAATAGAACTTTATCGGTCATACATGTTTGATTAGTACCGACTGTACTTCCTTACTTGTTTATATGTATTTTCATAATCCTATTTTAAAACAGGGTCATTAATCTGGATTGTATTTTGGAACACCCTGAACTTACTAAAGCTTGAATATTAATTCTCATTTAATTTGATTCCATTCGTGTAGTATTCGTAATGCATCACTCTTCATACCTTTTTCTCAGTTGTATTTAATACGTTCATCAGTATTTTGTAGTTTTTATATTTCTTACCTGTAACGAAAATGATAAAAATGAAGAGAAATAAGATACAATACAACACTAAAATGTTATTAAAATACAATAATAAAGACAAAAGAAATTTAATTAAATGAACAAGTGAGTAAAAGGAATAAAGGTTTAATAAACATTAAAATACTCGTACTCAAAAATATGTAAATTGTATAAATACTCATGTGTGGCCTATACATTGCGGCTTTATCATTGAGAAAGAGTTTTGCAATCGACGAATATGAAATGTTGCTAATTAAGTGATTTATAACAGCAACTACAACCGCTGTACTACAGACTAACGTTTGTCATAAATATAATTCAATTGAGAACACTTTTTTTTAATTTCTTAAAAGTCGAAAAAACCCGAACATAACACATGATGATGATGATGCTAACAAAAGCTTTTTAAAGCAAGGAAATAAATATTTGGCCAATTTGATCTTCTTATAACCTAAATTTGAATTACAACTAATATTTAGTACTTGTTCCTCTAATAGCAAACATTTTCTGATTAATGAATATGTAATTAAAAATTCCAAAATGAAAAATTATAAAATAAGGTGTCTTCTGGAACATACATATTTCACCATCACGATCGATTACGATTGGCATCCCAACTTCTTCTTGTAAAAATGCTTTTGTTTTCTTTTACAACAGCTGGTACTTTCGCTGATGCAATGATGTCAAACAGATACAACTGACATTTTCTGCTTATTCTATCATGTATTCAATCACATGATCTTCGTTCATACGCAAATAAATTAAAAAATCTCCAACATCAAAGATAACACATATACAAATTCTCACGACACTGAAATTGAAGCTGATATCTTTATATACATAAATACTATGTATGTACTCGTATATGTATGTTCATACATGTATTTAGTATGTGGTGGAAAATATCTACATATAAACAAAAATGTAATTTCTTTAATATTTTTCGTTTCATATGTATATGATTACATCAAGTATCTGAAAATATTTAAAGAATATGTATTGTAATGTTTTTAACCTATGCATAAGTATAAAAAAAACACAAGTACAGATACAAAGCTGCAAATTTAAAAGTGTTCATACCCAACTCCCTTAGTATATGTATATAAAACATACATACATATGTACATATGGAAATTAAGATAAAAAAAATGAATAACATTACAACAATTACTTTCATACATACATACATATGTACATATGTTTATGAAGACAACAAAAAATACTTAACAAATATTATTGTCTGTTCAGAAATCGGCTGGGTGGCTGTATGTATGAACGTATGTATTTAACATATGAAAAGTTCTCACGCACACGATACTTAACAAATATATGCATATACATACATATGTACATGTGTTCATGCAACACATTTACTTAATCGTACAACATACGAGTACATACCATACATAGATTTTCTCAATGGTTCGTAAGTAGAACAAATTTTTGAAGCTGGCGTTAATTTTTTGTTAAATTTAAAGTTTGATTTTTTTTCTTGTTTTTAAGTACAATGTCATGTTGCATACATGTTGCAATTTTTAAAGTACAGAATTACGTATGTACTCATGTATAAATGTATAAATGTATCTGCGTTAGGACGGTTCCATTGGTATGGAACCAATTAAAATAAAACTGTGAATTGGTTTCAACTAAAAGGAAAGTTAAAGTTGTTTTAAGATAATATGTATTTCATATCCTAAGCAGTTGGTGAGCTGGTTCAGGTTATCTCATAATTAATTAGGCCTAGGAGCAGACCCAGCATAGGTGTGTTTTTAAAGTTTTATTGTTAGTATTTGTTACAAAGGTTGATGTAACCGCTTTTATAAATACCATAAAAACTTTATATTTGAAAACATTTTTGTATGCCATGATCTTTCATACTTAAGATATTCGATTTAGAAACTCTTTACCCCGATATTGGTATATCCACCATCTGTTTTCAATTTTATTATAATATGTATGTATATTTTTTGTAATTACTGAAAAAAGTGCTTGCACATTTTAAGCAATTAAAAAATGATAATAGAGAAAAAACAAAGATTAAACTTGATTTTTTTTTTTTAAAGATTTCTAAAGTCAAGTGTTATCATGAATTCTATAAAATGTTTTTTAGAAAAATAAAACTATTATTCTGCTTTATGATGATTGTCGAATTTAAGAGAAAAAAATGACTGACGTCCAAAGTAAGTAGAAAGACAGATTATTCTTAAGAATTTATTGTTTTTTTCTCAAAGTTAAAGGGAATCAATAAATACATTATATATATTTGTAGATATGTATAAGATGAACTTTTGAAAAAATCCTTATCTATCTATGTATGTAAATAAGTTTCCCAGCATACCATTCAAGGAGCGCTCCGAAAAAGGAGTCATAAAAGAGTCCAACAAAAGAGCATTTTCGGAGCGAAAGAAATATTTTCATGTTACTGTCCTGAGTCGGCACGCAGTATGACTCAGAAATTCCACTTAATTATTTGTGTACCAAAGCGTTGTTGTACCACACACAAGAATGATAAAAACAAGATTACACAGAGCCCAAAAAAACCCTCATAAAAGACTGTTGTCTGACATTATCTAAGAGCTCTTTCTGACGGACCATTTTCGAATGTAATGACCCTCTTTTCTGAAGGTTTTCGGAGCAATTATGTTTGTTTTTTGGGCTCATAAAGAACGGTAACGCTCCGAAAAAGGTGTCAGAAAAGACTCTTTTCGGACTCATATGGTTTGCTGGGATGTATGTACATATATAAACACATGGACATAAGAATTCTTTAATTGCGTTTCAAAAATATTTTTATGAATAATGCAAGAGTTTGTGGCTGTTTGTCTTTGACTTTTGAAAAGCTGGTCACTCTAAACAAAAGCTTGATACAATCTAGTTAAAAATATGACTATCTGCGTTTTGTTATTGTTAAAACTCAAGAAATACACACATAAACAGAAAACTGTAAAGGGTCGGTGTTTAAAATAAACATATCTACAGTCACAATAAATAAGTAAATGCATTTGACAACAACAACAACAGCAACAAAAATGTAACAACTCCCCAGCACACCAACTTTATGAAAGATCAGTCATTGATCTACAACCGTCACCACAAATGTACAAACATACTTACATACTTACAAATGAAATTAGTAAGAGAAGCTGTACGAACTCGCAGAATAGGAGATACGATTCTTTAACTACTCGTTGTGATTTGTGGTTAAACGTTTGATGCTATAAATCTCAGACTTGATTCATTTCATACATTTAGCTTTTTAATGCTCATTTTTTCAGTTTATTTGTTTTTGTTTTGTTCTTTTATTTTTTTTTGTTAGTGGCAGTTTTTAATTAAAAACGTCATACGAGATTCATTGTGCCTTTTACAGGAATTCGTGGTTAAAGTGACCATATTGGTATGTACACGTATGTGAAAAAAAAACATTATGATTTCAAACCAATCTACAACTTTCCTAATTTGTCTGACCATTTTTGGACTTGAAGGAAAAAGCTGTATGAAAATAGTAACACAAACAAGCACTCACGCTTGTGTGTATGGGAGCATTTCAAATGATAGTTAGTTGTACAAATCCGTTATTCTTAAAAAAAAAAAAAACCAACCAATAAATCCGCCAACAAGTTTTCAAACCGAATATCTAGAAAATTTCATTGGTAAATAAATAATTGATATTGAAGCAAAAATATACGGAAAAAAATTATTTCGCTTTAACTTCCGTTGTTATTTGGTCGAACAGACACACTGATCGTTTTACTTGATCATTATTTTTTAATTTTTGTTTTTTATTTTATTGTACATATTTTGAAAGACATTTCAGGTCATTTTTTCACTTGCCCCGAGGTTTATTAGAAATACCAAAAACTGGGAGCGTTCTTTAACACGCAATGATTATTATTCAAACAGCGATCAGCAAGATCAATTATTAATTATTTGCCTTTTGGCTTGAACTTTGCTCTGTTATACCTATAATCATAAGAAATTACACATTAACAAAAAGAGCTCCAGTTATTTTTATTTATATCATTATACATACATACAAGAAAGCTTTACGAAAAGATAGAACCAAAAAAGACAGAGAAACTTTAAACATAAAACGGAAAAAGTTTCATTTCGAAACGTAAGTACAGAAAATAAATTTAAGGCAGAGTTGAAAACATAAAAAATCATTTTCTGACATTGCGTTTTAAGTATTAATTCGTAATTTTGATAGATGGTATTATATACATACATACATACGAGTATGTAAGTACATATTTTGTAATTTCAT
This sequence comes from Bellardia bayeri, assembly GCA_950370525.1. Classification (NCBI taxonomy): domain Eukaryota; kingdom Metazoa; phylum Arthropoda; class Insecta; order Diptera; family Calliphoridae; genus Bellardia; species Bellardia bayeri. The sequence goes on along the minus strand of OX493268.1, from coordinate 89,080,318 downwards.
CAATCCTAGTTATATCCAGTTTTTCTAAATAGAACAGCAATAGAAAAGAAACAGCCTTATTACAATAATACAATTGAACAAGTATTTGGGTAGTCATAATCTTGTAGTCCGTGACTCATTTACATACATATGTACATACATACATACATACATATGTACGATTATATATGATTTCTTCTAAAAACAAATAAATTGCAATTTTAATAAAACAACTGTTTTGTATTTCATATTTGATTATTAAATGCATATGAATGTAAAATCCGTAGTTTATAACGAATATTCTTAGTTCTTATTGAAAAACAAAACTAATCGGAAGACTAGAACTCATGCCGAAAATCTATTGAAAGTTGTAAAATTGAATAAACATTAATACTTTTATTGATTTCTTGTAAAATTTAGCTATAAACGAAAATATATTCAACAATGTTGGTGTTGTGATCTTGTCAGTTAATTACTGATGGAATTAGAAAATAATCACACATTTTACCCGGAAGCTGTACAAAGCTAATGTCTACCTTAGCAATTACATACATATGTACGTAATTAAGTAGTAGGTATGTACGTACATGAATATATGTATGTATGTATGTGGTGTACACAGCTACGTGCAACTAATTAAGGACACGATGCAAACATGTGAGCCTGAAGCAAATAATACGATAGGTCTATTGATATTCGCAAAATTTGTCGTAGTTTAGTCTTACTCCTAGAAAATAACTGTATATTGTGTCAAATTAATTATTATTTACGAATTTGTGAGTCATATTTTCAAATAAGATTCATATCAGTCGTGCATGCATACGACTACAAATTTTACAAAACAAGTATTTATTTAAAACTAAATCAATATTTTGTTGCAAATCCATTGTTATCGAGAACATCTGACATCATGACATCTGCGAGACATTGAGGTCACCAAATTTTTAAATACACTACTTTGATTAGATTCTCAAGATTCTCAAGATTCTGGACTATCTACAATAACTGTAATGTGGTTACAACTAATTAAGGAATACAATTCGACGAGATAAATGCTTCGGACCTAAATCGGCTAACTACGACCTCGTCTGGCCTCGTCTGGTTGTACTTTCCTTCTATATAAACTGTTTGAGAATTAGCATAAGATAATAAAGTTTCTATGTAGATGAATTTTTTTTTAACATTACATTTTGTACTTTGTAGTTTGGCTAAGACGTTACATTATGTTTTTGTAACTACACGTTACAAAGTTTTATTTTTTCGGCAAAGGGATCATTAAAATTGCTTATTTTTACAGAGCTTATTGCATTGGTTTTTACAACTTGCAATTAATTCTCAATCGGGTTGACATCAGGACTGGTATGAAAGCCAGTCAAGAACAGTAACCGAATTGTTTAAAAAACCCATTGCTTGACGTGATGAGCCTTATGCTTCGGATCGTTATCTTGTTAAAATAACCACGTTACTGGCATGTTAACATCAGTATACGACCTCATTCTATCGCTTAGAATTCTTGCATACTAAAACTTATTCATACTCGTATTTCCCTCTGCAGCGGCCCAACACCACGTGACGACATAGCACCCCAAAGCATTGGTTTTGCCTCATGTTGGCTAAAGACTGCAATCCGAATGTCATTTACTGATTTATGCGGACTTTTTTTCGACTCGCGCACGATCAGCGCATCTTCACGTCTTCTTTTTTACAGGCAATCTTTTCTGTAGTTGAATTTTTTCTGAAATATTTCACCGCTTGGAAACCCATTGTGTTTGAAACATTCAAGGCTGTTGCGATTTCCCGATAAGTGTTTGCTTTTACCCATGCGAAGCAAGTATTAAGAACTGTTTATATATTGAAAAACACTCTGTGTAATCATAATAAAGTAATCGCTCTCGTTAATGCTCGTATAGTGCACGACTAATTTATTCCATAAATTATAAAAAACACCGCAAAGAAGAAAAAAAAATAAAAGTTATAAATTTAAGCGTTTTATTTAATAAAAATTACCTTTAACATAACGATTTAAAATATTGAATATTACTGTCCTTAATAAGTTGCACGCAGCTGTATGTGTGGATGTGTGCAGTAAATATTCTATAAAATGACCAGGCATCCGGTTGAAAAACTGCTGAAGAAAGCATCTTAGGTTTTTCTGATTTTCAGTTATTAACCAGAAAACTGGAAATCCTACAAACTCCTAGACTTACATACATACACTAATGATATCTTGGTATAGAACATACAAATACAATAACTTAAATACATATGTATGTATGTATGTACGTATGATGTTGCGTAATTGTTGTTTGGTCTATGATAATCTTGTACAGACTGACTCCATCCACATCAGCATAAGGTGCATTCTTGGTCGTTCTTTATAAGCAATTATTGGAATACTAACTCGAACAAGACCTTAAGAAGACGTTAAAAATATGAGGTAGAATGTGTTAAAAATTTTCATTTATTTAAAGACTGAACAAAAAACTCGTTTACAACGGAAGTAATTTGTGGTGCCAGAAACGTAGTTATCAATTTAGTTATTTTTTTTTTGTTGTTGCTGTTTATAATATATTTTCAAGACTTGATCGATTAATGCAAGATTTCTGTTTTTTTTTTTTTAATTTTTTCGTAAATATATTTATGTACGAGTATAATATGTTGAATATTTATATTAAAGAAATTTCAAGTACATTTACATATTTGGTCTATTTAAGTTTTTTAATATATTTTAACAGTCGCATGCACAATTATCATTTTTGTTACTAAAGTTTATTACAGTTCACAATAAAATAAAGGGCAAAAAATACCAGTAATTTCAGTCAGTCTTTGCAACTTATGCTTCTGCAAGAATTTACAATGTTATACCCTGTAATTGAGCTTTGGTAAATATTTATAAATTAATTGCATTTTATTTGTTTATGTTGTTTTTACTAATAGTAGATACTCGTATACTACTACAGTCTATTACAACGATTTGATTATCGTACAAATTATAGATTTAGAAAGATGTTGTACCAATTATATAATTATACATCGGATACAATTTGATGAATTTATTTTATTTTGTTAAACTAATTTTTGGAATTATTCGTCTCGAGAAAACGCATATCGCAACGTTTTCTCGCATAGAGCGTGTTAAATATGTATGTATGTATGTATGTATGTATGTATATACGAGTACGTAGATATTTTTGTAATGTACAAAATTGTTGATTTTTGTATGAATTTAAAATAACAAAATAAATTGTTTTGGCAGTTAAGTGAACTCGTGATCAGTGCATACATTCAATATGAGAACTGGTATATACATACATACATAGTATGTACATTAAGGTGGCTCCGTCAGAAAACCATTTCTCAAAACTTTTGATACAGAGAAAAATAACTCCACACTTGAGTGTATCAAAAAAATATTTTCATATTTATCGAGTCAAAAACTACTCTTTGAAAAAAAATTTAACTCATTAGTCGTTAGTGAGGTGGATCGAAGTACAAAACTGTATTGTACATTAAAATAACTAGTATTCTTGTAGCCACCCTAATGTAGTAACATACATATGTACGAGTATGTATGTATGCATGTATGTATATTAATTGTTTAGTAAACATATATACATATGTATAAATGTTAACAAATATTCATACATACATACGAGTACATACGAATAAACAACAAATGTTACGACAATGGAAACACATGCATAAATACATTAAAAATTTAACAATTTTGCAAAAATTCATAGGGTATATTAAGGTATATTAGTGACAATTATATTTTGCCAATACAATGTACATATGTACCTATATGTATATTATTTCTAAATATATACATAAATATCGTTAACTTAATACGAAAAGGCCCCAACTCATAATTTTTCGAAATCGATATTTTTACATATTTCGATAGACTATTACTAGATACACCTCCTCCAAAAAAATCAGATGAATTCGGAAAAAAATACCGAAGTTATAGCCTAAAAAACAAAAGCCCTAACTAAAATTTTGTATTAATATTGCATCTTTTTTGTTTAGTTTTTTTCTCCTCCTGTAAACTATGAAAAACATGAGTTAGGGCCTTTTCGTATTAAGTTAACGATATATACCTTTGAACAAGAAAACTTTGCAAATTCAAACTAATAAATTATCTGTTTAACTTGTGCATGTGTTGCAAAATCATTTCAAATAGTTGATGTTTTTGTGGGAAAAAATCAAACAAATTTTAGAGTAGAAATACTAAGTTTCAAATTGTGATCGGATTACATTTTTACGAAGTATTTTTTTTAGCAGCTGTCTGTTGTTAATTGGGTTATTTGAGATCTTTACAAAGATGGATAATGTATTGTCAATACGTTTAGTTTTTGCAACATACTACATACCACTATCGCTCACATACATACATACGCTTGAAACAAATGTGTATGTTTGTGGAGACGACATGTATATGTATGTACATATACTTTGACAAGATCACCCGCAACTTTACGGTGCAATTAAATATCTTCTTCTCATATAAGTGCATGTTTCAAAAAGCCTGTTGCACCGTTATGGTCAGTGGTTTCATTTTATAAGCAAAAATGGCAAAAACAGGCAACAGCTGTATGTTGCTGACTTTTGATACAAAACAAGCACAGTTGCAATGGAGTGAGTGCTTGTAGATGTGTTCTCTTTTTTGTTATTGTTCTTTTTTTTTTTATTCAACAACATACAACATTAAACACCATAAATATAAAAGCTTTTTGGTTTTGCCAACATACATACATACATATGTACATAAAGAGTATAAAGTTAAAAACGTCAACAATAAAATCGTAAAAGATTTAGAAAAAATGCATCCATCAACGAAAACCCCCCCCAGCAGTTTTACGTATCGCTTTTAATATGTTTTTGGGTCATTTGACTCTAGACGTTAAAATTTTATGTACTTTACTTTAGTTGTTAGTTATTTTACACATCAGAAAAAACTGTCCTTTTATTATAATTCAGAGTCAATTGACTTCCGCCTAGGATACAAACATGTTTAAATAACAAGTCACATAACCAGTGGTGACACTAAAAATTCAGAATAGTAACCCAGAGCTGCTGGGATATTATCAGTATGTATTTAGTGTTGTAGAATGAGCAACTAATGTGCAACTTAGATTTGTATATATGTACATGCATACATACCTATCTGTGTGTAATGGAATGGTCTAATGTTCGTATTTAGTTACCGTAAAGCTTTTGTTACATGTATCCACACTTCGACAATGCACCATGAATTTTAAAAATGACATCAACAGAAATTATCGTTCGTATATATGTATGTATGTGCTCGTAAATGACATGTTCTCACCTCATTTTCTGTTTAGAGTATCGTTACATGCATACATATACATTTGTATGTATTTATGTACGCATGTTGTACATGTAAGACATACTTTTACCTATTACACATTATTTTCTCTTTGCTTTAAAGCGTTATTCTGAATTTTGCGTTTAATAAGTTTCTCTAAAAGTCACGTCCCTAAATCCCCCTAAAATAGAAAATCTAAAATTTTTTATAATATATTTTACAAGATCGGTACAACTTTTGCAATTTATCATCGCTACTAACAAATGTCATGATCGATCACCATGGTTACAATTTTGTGACCAACAAACAATATATTCCCCGTAACTACTACATACTCGTATGTACATAAATATTTACTGACTGGTTTGTAGTAGATATTTGCAGGCAGGCAGCCAACCATGTGAAACCATTTGAAATGTACTTTGTTTGTGTTCTTGTTGTCTTTATCTTATTAACAAAATACACACATACATATGTATATATGTACATAGATAAATGCCTACATATACAATTATGGGTTAGTGGTTGGGGAGAGGGTGTTGCATTAAATTGCTACTAAATGTTGCACGTGTTCTATATACATATAAATAAATATAAATCTATAAACAAATTACAGAATGCAACGAAAACAAAAAAGGGTTTTATTTTATCCAATAGATCAGAACACATAAAACGATTTGTATGCAGTAACTGAGGATACAAGCTACAATTCACATTCAGAATTTCGTTTATAAAACAATGAATTCTAAAACATAGAAAACCGAGTTAATTATATACGTTTCCTGTTTTAAAAATTTTAAAAAATGGCCTACATTTTCATGCAGACAACTCATCTAAAATTTGGAATATTCACTCTTTTCAAATATACATATATTTGAGAAATAAACGTGGACACAAGTTGATAATATTTGAATTAGAGACACAAATAAGGATCAAACAATTACTCACAATCAAAACGCCTTTAAATCGAAAATCAATCAACAATATATAGTGGTAAAATAAAGAAATCAAAAATATACTTAGTACTAAAAAGATTAACAACATGCACACAAACATGTTCATAAAAACATACATGGATGATCATTTCTACTTACATACATATGTACATACATATGTACGAGTATACATACACGAGTATTTGAATGGATATACATACATACACATACATAAGTATGTATATGAATATGTACGAACCAAGCCCGTCTTAAAAACTTTGAAAGCATAAACATTTCATAACCAATGAAAAAATTAACATTTTTAAACATTTTCAATATTGAAACATTTACGAATCTTTTGCTTTTATTTTTTATTTAAGAAATTTATTTACGTATTTTTCTCTTTAGTTTCATAAAATTATTCGAAATAATCACTAACATACAGCTGTGTTCAAAATAATAGTTTGAATCTTCCAGCCATTTGATATAAGACTTATAATAATCTATAATCTAAACATGGTTTACTTGTGGCGACATACATAATTATCAGCCATGTCACAGATATTAATTCCGTTCGGAAGTGGAATTAATTCCGTACATATTTTGTTTCTATAGAAAAAGGAAAACGAACATTTTTTTTCGGAATGAAACCTAGAAATGCTTAAAATTACAATTCCACATAGCAAATTAAAAGTGGTTTCATTCCGAAAAAATGTTTCGTTTTGCTTTTTCTATAGAAGCAAAAAATGGAATTAATTCCACTTCCGAACGGAATTAAATTCTGTGACATGGCTGTATATCCGGAAATAGACTTAGATATTACAGCGACTCAATTTATATGGATTGATGTATGGATGTGATGTTCCTCGATTTTGAAAATATTTGTATTTTCTGCTAATATGAAATACGATTTGAAACGGTTTATATGTCAGAAGACCCAACATACTTTGTAAAAAAAAAAACTAAAACTAGTGAATAATTGAGAATACAAATTAGAATTTAGTTATTTCTTTTAAAGGCACTACTCTTAATTTGAACACATCTATAAACTGAGGCTTTCAACATTGAGAAGAACCAGTACACAATCCTAAACAAATACATATGTATGTATGCATATGTGTACCTATACATACTGCAATACATGTGTAGATTTGTAAAATTTTACATTTGTATTCCAACAGCTTAAATACGTGATCGACATGTTAAATATGTTCAATAAGTTTAAATACATAAATAACATACAATCGCACTAAAAACTAACTATAACTTAATGCTTGATCGAATTTTCGTCTTTAAAATAAAGAGACGAAGTCTTTTAAGGTCTTTTTGTTGGTATTGTGAATTTTCTTATTCTTTTTTTGTGTCATGCATATGGAAATATTTACTTCAATTACAATGACTAGTTAAAAGAGAGAAAAAAAGACACAAAATCAATATAATGACAAAGAATGAAATATGTTTCAGTAATTTAACAACGCGCTACAAAATACCAAATGCGAAAATGCAAACTGTGTTTTAGTATTTAAAATACTCGTATATGTATATATATATAGGTATGTATGAATATATACACACACTTACATACCTATAGTTACTTGCCAAGAATATTTTTTACATTTTTATTTTCACTTGTAAAAAATTGGTTGGTTGGTTTCATGAACGAGTTTTCACGTTTGGTACGCGCATAAATTTTTGGTGTGGACTGTATGTTACTGTATGTCTTTTATCTAACAGTTGCGCAGTTAACTCATAAACATTGTTCTGAATTGGGAACAACTTTAACAAATCGTCAATTGTTTTCCATGCTCACTTATCATTGCACCAAACTATTTCAAAACAAAAGCTCACAATGATGAGAATAATAATTTAAAAATATGTAGTGAACATAAACGTAAAAACTAAACTAATATGGCAGCCTAATCTATATATCAATCTATCTATCTATATATGTAGATACAAATTAAATGGTCCATGCATGCAGTGTTGCCATTTTAGCAATTTCAGTGCTAGATTTAGCATTTTGTTTCTCGAAAATGCATTTAGCATAATTTGCTTGATAAAAACAATTTTTTCCTCGAAAAAATGTTTACTATTTTACTCCAAAAAATACTTTTGGAGAAATAAAAAATAACTTTTACTAATATTTTAACTAAATTTCTTTCGTTGTGGGTAAGTAAATGAACACGGAAATTTTTGAATTAAAATGTAGATCAAAACAAGTCAACAATTGTTATGAACAAAATTAGAAAAAACTATAATTTATATTTGTAACATTTGAAATAAAAATTGTATTGTTACATTTAGCACTTTTTTTTCTTCTGTAGAACATTTTAGCACTTAGTTTTACAAGTTTTAGCATATTTTGGAATTCATTTTCTGGCAACACTGCGGTCAGCCAAACGGCTGGAGCGATTTGGCTGATTTTTTTTATTCGATTCGAAATTCTCAGGAGATGGTTTGTAAAGAAAAAAAATTCAAAAATTCCGGGTAAAACTTGGAATTTCTTTTGGGAGTCCAGTCAAATTTAATTTTTAAAAAAAAAATAAAAAGCCCCCTAAAGTATGCTTTATAAATTTAGATATTTTATTTGCAAATAAATAAGAACAGGCAGGTTGTGAATTCACCCAGCAAGCCATATGAGTCTAAAAAGAGTCTTTTCTGACACCTTTTTCGGAGCGTTAACGCTCTTTATGAGCCCAAAAAACAATCACAATTGCTCCGAAACCTTCAGAAAAGAGGGTCATTACATTCGAAAATGGTTCGTCAGAAAGAGCTCTTAGATAATGTCAGAAAAGAGACTCTCTCTTATGAGGATTTTTTGTGCTCTGGAAGAGCTCTTAGATAATGTTAGAAAAGAGTCTTTTATGATTTTTTTTTTCTTGGGCTCTGTGTAATCTTGTTTTTATCATTCTTGTGTGTTACAGCTATGTTTTTTTTTTTGTTCAAAGTACAAACAACAGGACAACAACGCTTTGGTACACACATAATTAAGTGGAATTTCTGAGTCATACTGCGTGCCGACTCAGGACAGTAACAAGCAAATTTTTCTTTCGCTCCGAAAATGCTCTTTTGTTTTACTTTTTTCTGACTCCTTTTTCGGAGCGCTCCTAGAATGGTATGCTGGGCATCTTATTCTATGAAATACAAATAAATCATTACTTCAAATGTACTTTAAGATGATTTTGTATGAAAATTTTTTCTAAAAGCACACTTCAAGTCTACTTTATTTTTTATAAATACGGCAGTTAGTAAATAGCGAGCGAAGCCGGGGCGGTCAGCTAGTATGCTATAAAAGAGCTCCAATGTGCGACTGTTATTTAAGTAAAATGTTTATAAATGAAATTTCGCGTAATTATCTAGATTCTACCAATGTTAATTTGTTTATTAATTTGTTAAGTCCCAGTTGTAAGGAATTAAAACTATTATTAAACAAGCTGAAGAAAAATAGCATAAAGTATATTTCACAATGTGAAATCCAAAGTTCGTTGGCACTTTACATTCTTACAAAACAAACAAAACGAACTACAAAATACTCCGTTGATCTCCCTGCTGGAGCACAAAGCACATTCTAACTTCTTTAAGCCGGACGTGTGCACATAAAAAAGTTTGTAATTTTGTTTAAGTATTTCGAAAAGGTATTAATGAAGGTGAATAAATCCATAACAAAAGGTGATAATGGACTAAGGTCAGAGTAAAAATTAAGTATTAGTTAAAGAATACAAATACACAATAAACGAAGAAGAATATGAGACATAGATAAACAACGATCATGGCAGTGATCTTGTTTCAATGCTTTTTTGAAACATTAAAGACGCTTCTTTCTATATACTCGTAAATAAACTAAAAGAAAAACAAATTTATTAAGCGTTGAGGAATGAAACGGAACAAAACAGTGACCCCTTGATTGTTAAAGGGTCATTTATTTATTACATACATATATGTATTCTATTGATCATACATAAAATGATTCATGGAGAGTGAACATTGATTTCAATCGTCACAATTGATATACTCGTACATACATAGATATACAACTCGTAACACAATTTAACCTTTGTTTATAATTTTATTGCAATCATAACTATAACAGCCAGCAACATGATCGTCATTCATACATACATACTTACTTACATATTGTTAAAACATTAGAAATATGTATATGTACATATAAATATACATATGTACATATACAGTGAAATTCGGCTAACACAAACTTAACTAAATGTAGAGAAACCATTCAGAAATACAGTTGATAAACCGATATAAAATTCAAATAGTATAAAAATTCGATCATGTACGATACATACATATGTATGTATATCATCTTAATATTTACGTTTCCCCATTAAATTTGTATGTACATATTTATTCTGTTTTCTAATATAGAGCAATTGTGTAAAAAGAGTTCAAAATTATTATATTATGTATGTATGCATACATATTTATTATATAATTCATACAATTAGAAATTACATATGTATATGTATGTATGTATGTCGATTCATCTATGTATATGTATGTATGCATACTCGTACATACATATACATATACGTGAAAGTAATAATAATAAATAACTAAATGATATAGTTTTTCATGGTTTTGAAATTGTATGACGAAACTTTTATAAGTTTGGCATATGTTTGTCGATAGCTTTAAAAATTGTTTTGGCATTTTATTCTGTTGCTCATAGAGCATTTCGTTAATTAAAAACAATTAAGCGTCAGGGCAACTGGGTGTCATGGCAGATCGAATACATATATATATATATATGTACATACATATGTATGTATGTACAAACGAGTACAAATACCATTACACAAACTTCTATACAAAACTGTATTACGTTATCAAGAAGGGATCTTACTACCATCAAAAAAAGGTTTAATTTTAACACACAGAAATTCCACAGAGTGATTAAGTGCATCTACAGATGTGTGTGTGTGTGTGTGTGTATGTGTGTTTATAATTTCAAAAGAAAGCATTTTAACACTTAAGTACAAGCAAACATACAAATTTAAAGAAGAACTAAAGACAAATAATTTAATTTCTTTTATTATTTGTACTGTACTAACTGATCGTAAATGGTTTTGTGAAAAATGGGGTAGAGGGGCACAGACATATTAAGAACATAATAATGTTTATTATATGAATGTACATATGTATATGCGCCCATACATATCAATATATGTTATATGCTTGTATAAAAAGCATATAAAATGTATGTATGTATGTATGCAACATCATAAACAACACCACAATGTTGACAATTAATTGCGGTTAATTGGGATTAACATGCAACGATATGTGTATTTGTTGGCGGCGTTAAACAGTTTTAAACTTAAAAATAACAAAAAAACAATTTATTTTAATTTTTTTTTTTTTTGCAAAAATTTTATTAATTTTGTTCTCATTTATTTGGCTTTTGTAATGCAATACGAAAAAAGGCGGAATGCACACTTAAATTACATGCATACATTTATACATACTCGTATGTATGTATGTATATATGTATATGCTCTAGTTTTAAGCCCTTCTTTTGCTGCTGGCCAATGTTTATTTACTCTTGTTCGAATTCATCTTATGGTGGCTGTCTGTCTCTATTTGTGTTTTGTTGTTAGTTTTCTATAGTTTTCTACGTTTCATTGGATTCTGTCTTATTTAACATTGTTTCAACTACAGGTTTACAAAAATACATACATACATACATACATATGTCTATAAGCATAAAGTTTGAATTAGTAAGAAAATAATGTTTGCTTGGTTGCCATTTGTTTTTAACTGCCTTTTTTATGTTGATTCTACTGGTTTCTCTTTTATTTTGCAAGAAACTCTTACAGCCGGTTTGATTTCCTGTTAATAATTGTTATTTTTTTTTTACATAAATATGTATGTATGCTAAAATACAAGTAATATTTGTGATCTACAGATTAAAACCTTCGATTAAATATTTCATTATATCAATTAAAAAAGCTAGTTAACTTAAAAAAAAATATAATAATAAAAACAAAAACATTTAATTTTTTTTTTTTTGCAAAATAACTATTAACAAAATATAAGATTTTTGTTTAATTACATATTGAAATTGAAATATAAATATGATAACTTGCTAACAATAACAATAAAAAAAAATTAAAGCAATTTTGTTATAACAACTATAATATCAAGACGATGTAACAACCTTAAAGTGCGATGTTTTGAAAATTTAAAAAATGAAATGAAAATGAAATTGTTTAGAATTATTTTTTTACTCTTGCACATAAATATTTTTTAAACAATCATTGTAAAAATCTACCACAAACACAAAGTAGCAAAATAAAACAAAATAATAAAAATTTACTTCATAAAAATAATAATAATAATAAAAAATTGTCATGTTAGTTGTTGTTTAACTTCCATTTCAATTTGAACTACTTTACAAGTTTATTCGTAAAAGAGGAAAACTGAGAAGAGATGAAGAAAAAACCATTAAAAACTGCAACAAAATACAATAAATATACAGTTTCCCACCGAAAACCTACTTGTATCTCAAGAAAAACCAAACAACCTTTTAATATTTTTCTTTTTTTTTTGTAAGAGAAGCCATTTCCTGAGAAAACTAGCGAAAGTTTTATTTATAGGTACATATATTTATTTTGCTGGTCGTAATACCACCAGAGTACAGACTACGTAAATATGTACATAAATATTTTGCTGTTAGAAAAAAAGGCCTACTACATACTCGTTCGTACATTGAACATGAACAATATTTATAAAATATTTAACAAAATGAAAATAAAACCTATACGGTTTATAAATTAAAACTTAACGTACAAAGATAAACCTGCCACAAACTATTTTCTATTTTTTTATTTTATATGTAAATACATATACTGCTCGTATGTAACTATTTTGCACTTTAAGATCTTGCTTCATCATTGCACCAGAAGACCAATACAATCAATATTCAGCTTTATTGTTTTATAATTGAAAAAAATTCTTCAGTTTTATTAAAATTGATTTTAGCAGAAATTTAATCAACTCTTTTTTTATTGTTTATTATGGTGTCTTCAATTGGTAGACCGATCAATCGGTTGGCAGCAAATTGGCAAAATACAAAAAAAAAAATAAAAAAATAAAAAAATAAAAAATATGTAAAATGCATGAAGATTTCAAAATACTTTACGATTGGTCGGGTCGCTGCAGGTTGTATGCGAAGAATTAAAATGCATGTATGTATGTTTTATTCACTTGTAAATTGTATTAGTATATCCAAATGTATGTTTGCAGAGAGGGAGAAAGATAAATGTGTACATATGTACATACATACATACTCTTAGTTAGTGACGCACAAATCAGCATTTATTTAAAAAGTGCGCATGTCCATACACTTAATTTCAATGATCGGCATTCTGGATAGATGCCAGATTGAACTATGACAATTGAGAGAAATATTATAAGCAAAAATATTGTAATGCATTCCGAGGTACCTTCGGATGGGTCCATTTCTATGGTACTTAGTAAAGTTTGGATAAGCTTCGACTTGCTCGCAAATTTCTTTGGTGTAATAAAACTAAACTTTAATTTTAGTTGAAAATATTCATTTGGTTTCTAAGATATTGAATCATTCAAACCTATATTAAATATTCAGAATTAGGAAATTAGATTCTAATCTAATTTTTTGAACTAGGATTTAAAAATTCTATAATATGTATGTACATACATATGTACATAGTATGTATGCATGTACGAGTTTGTATAGGCAAATTTAATGAGTCGATATTTGTTTAATTTTTTTCAACTATTATAATTATGAATAATTATGCACATAATTATGCACATATTAAATAATAATTTGCAAAAAGATTAACAACGTTTTCATCTGGCAACCTTTTTCAGCATCACTTCGTTTGTGTTTAAATGATATTCGTTTTCAAGATCGTTTGGTCAATTGAAGCAATATGTGCTACAAGTGTGTATATAACGGCAGACATCAACACTCCATTGGCTGACTGGCTGGTTATTACAAACGTTCATTTAAGAGGAACAGAACGAATACTATCTTCACCATAGAACTGTGTTGCGCGCCTGTAAGTACATATGTATGTATGTATGGAGCAAATGCTCCCATCACATGATGCCAATGAAGGAATCTTTAACAAACATACACATACATACACATTTTGATTATCATCTTAATCGTCATTATTGTTTTCACCACCGCCATGATCATGTTCATCACACTGATCGATCCACAGCTGCAATGTGTCTTGTTAGAAAATACAAGGAACGAACGAATAAATGAATGAAGAAGAAAACAATATGTATAACAACACAAAACAAAAACTGAAGCAAATCAACAAATACAAAAGAAAAATATATGGATGGTTTGTTTGTGCAGAATTTATATTTATTTGATAATAAACCAATCATATTGTTGATGAATAAATATTTATTATTTGAAACAAATGGTTCCAAATGGGGAGCAAAATTGAAAAAGCAAATTTCAAATATCTCCAGCCTGAGATAGTTTTTAAAAATTAAAAACAACAAAAAAATATTTTAATTTCCATACGTTCATACGAGTATGGATTTGTATATTGTTTACAGTTAAACTGTGAAGACAGCAAATGTTTGCATTTGTTCTCCCGCTATGTTCTTACATACATACATATGTATCTACCCATCTACCAGCAATATAATAATATGTTAAATATGGCTAGACCAGACCAGACCAGCCTGCCTCCTCTCCTTAATAAAATTATGATGCAAATGCACTTAAAAAAGTAACCGGAAACATTTCACTCAAGTATTTTCCGATAATTAACGGTACGTATGAAAAATAAATCAAAAATACACATATGTATTTATATACAGATATAATACATACATACATACCCTACATATTTGTATGTGTGTATTTATTTGTTTTATTTCATTTTATGAAACAAACCGTTCATTCATTAATATGAACATGTTCATACTTTCAAGTAAAAAAAAAACGATTTCTTTTCTTTGAACAGCAAAATAATTGAGAATTGGTATTTAGCATGTGGGCTAAGAAGTTCTCTTCGTAAGGACTTGAAATGTGTTGTGTTGTTCTTTTTTGCTTCATCGTGCAAGTCTCACGTTTTAACATGAAAAATTATGAAATTTGATATTTTCCTACTTAAATAATTCGACTACAAGTAGTACAAGCTTCGATGAAAGCAGCTGGTCTTTAATAAACCGTCAAAACAGGACAAACACTTAATAAAGTCCTTTTCATTTTAAGATTTTTTTTCTTGCTCTTGTGTTGTTTTTATTTAAAGTATCCACTTACATGCATACTTTTATGCGAAACATACAAACATTTTAAAACATGTTTGAATTATGAAATACATACATACATATATGTCCCTCCTTGTATATTTACTCAGTATATTACATACATACGTACATACATATGTATGTATATCGCTTCGTACCTGATTTTAAAAAAAGGACATTGTTTGGTAATAGTCAAGTGTTTTTTGAAACGAAATGACTCAAGTGTATGTATTTTTTAATTATATGTAGATATGTATTCATGTTTTGTCTAAATGAAACGTTAAGGAAGAAGTATTTATGTATGTGTATTCTTACTAAAAAAGAAAAAAAAAGAATATACAAAAAAAAATCAACTTTTTAGGCTATTCTGTAATATTGAAAAATATCGGAAGAGCACCATAAAATAAAATTTGAGTATTTTGAACAGAGGACTTACACAAAACATTCCAATTGCTAAAATATATTTTTGTAATATTGGTGTTAATTTCGGAATTCGAGAGATTTGTTGAATCAAACATTAAAACTTGAACATAAACATTTAGTTTAAAATCAATTCAAAAAGTTTATTTTATTTAAATACATATGTACATATATGGAATTTTCATTTTTCAAAGAGCAATGATAACTATCAAAATAACAATATATGTACAATCATATGTATTATTACTGATTATTATTATTTTTTTATAAATTATGTTATTGAGTTGTAAATTCACATTCGACTAGCAAAAACGAAAACCATACTTTTTAACAGAGTAATTTAGCTGTTAACATAACACTGTTAATTACATAACAGTCATAACATGTATGTACATACTCGTACATGAAATATACTCGTATGACATTATTTCGGAAATAATATAGGTACATAATTTATAGCGGAATATTTGAAGTGATCAAAGGATCCAAAATTCTAAGAATTCTTGAGGTAATTAAAGACAATTTCGGAAATTAAGTATGGCCTCGAATAATACGATATAAAGAAATGAAAAGAATGTTTAAAAAGCTTAGAGAGACATATTTCACCTCCCATAGCTAAAGCTAGAACTAAAATTTTAAGTTTTTCTTGAATAAACTTTCATTTTAACTGGGAACATCAGCTACTATTTTAGGGTCCGTCCTAATGCATAGTTTCGTACATACATATGTATGTAACTATGTACATGTATGTATACCTATATGTATGAATGAATGTATGTACATATATGGATTTATATACATACTTACTAAAATGGTTTCCTTTTTATTAAAACAAACAAAATTATTTTGTTTAAATCAAAATATCCTCCCTCTACTATAAAAGAATATTAAATCACTTTTTTTGCTTCTTTTCTTTTAACATCTGTTCCTCTTCTTCAGTTCCTTTATATTTTTTCCTTCACAACAAAGCAACAACAATACCTACAAAAAATATACAAGATAACAAAACAATATACATCCATATACATATATGTATGTAGATACATACATACATACATACAACATGTTTTTCCTTTATTTTATTTTTTTTTTTTTATTATAAAAACGAACAGGTTTTGTTCGTAAATTCCCATGGTGTCGCTGTAAAGCAAAGTGTATTGTACCAATGTTCACATGTGTGAAGAATGAGTGTGTGTGTTCGTGTAGAGTGAAGAAGTACCTGAGCAAGCGAACTGTGCTATTGGAATCAGACAGTATCATTACCACTTACTGCCTTTTTCACCACCAACAGCAACATACAAAACATACCATCATAATCATCTAAATCAACATTATTTGTCAACAACAGCAACATTAGTTGGCAATATTTTACTACTCGAAACTGCCGAAAATCCAACAAAACTTTTTTGTTTGTCTGTATGTATTTGTTTTTAATACCTGTATTTTACCTGACGTTTTATAACAAGGAAACTCTTCTTTTTGTTTTGTTTGAGAATTATCAAGCGTAGTTAGTTATCGTTTATTTCATTTGTGTCTAAGAATTTAATGAATGAATGGATGAGATTTCATGGGATGGATGTCTTTGTACAGCCGAAGAAATTGTGCATTTTACTGCTGCTGTCTCGACTGATTTTGAAGATTAGGGTGGGTTGAGATTTCCTTTAAATCAGTCTTACATAAACCTTGTCGACTGGCTTGTTAGTTTATATGTTCGTTTGTTTGTTTGTTTGTTTGTTTGTTTGTCTGTTATATGTGAGCGTTTTTCTTGGTTCATTCACTCGTGTGTCCCTTCGTGTACGTTCAGTCATCTCCTTAAGTAAGGTTTTGTAATACCCCATCCATTCATGATCTGCTAACTATGTAAGAGATTTAGAAATTTTAAAATCTCTTTGTCGACACTGGATATAAAAAATATAAATCATTGATAGAATATAATTTCTATTTATAATTTATTTATGCAACATTGAACTGAGCGGGAATAGGTACAACCTCAGATTATACATTATTTTAATAAGAGATGATTTAGTTGATTCTGAAGGACGCATTAGCACAATTTAAACCTAACGATATACTTTTTTCGAATGATAGGTATGATATTTTACAATATATGTACATATGTACATAGATAGATATGTGGTGCCACCTTTTAATAAACATTTATAAAAATGAGTTAATAGTTCAGTTGCAAGAGGCCAAGTATCCATACCAAGTAGGTATAAATGTATGTGTATGTACATATGTGTGTATGTATTAATAAACGCTTGGACATCCAATCAACTTGCCACAATTGGCAATAACAGTATAAGAAACCGGTTATTTGTTGGTGTACTAACTCGTACTACGTGTAGCAAAGTCAGCAACGAATATCACCGTTGTTGTATCAACATTGCAAATGCAATTTTTTTTATATTATTGGTTTCATCCCGTATTGTTTAAATTAAACTACTAATCAATGTTTGTTTGTAAATACATAAGTTGTAAACTTTTCTCATACATTATTTGCACATACTCACTTCACTCGCTCACTCATTCACTTACTTACATATTCAACTTTTTTGTTTGTTTCTTGGCCATCCCATCTCATCCCATCCCATCCAATCCATCCAACAAATATGTACACAGGCAATCTCACAGTATCACTATCAAGAGCAGGTGAAGTTACGAAGTTTCTTTTACTATGATCTACATTAGGATGGCACCATCTGTACTGAGTCTAAACAGTTGTTTATGTGTCCCAACAAAAATACAAATTTGATTTTATAGAATCGTAATTTTTGAAATTAAGCTATAAAAAGAACAACCTAAAAGGAAGTTGGTAGTCGGGAGTCGGCTAAAATCGATTTCATTAACCCTTTAAGGCCTAAGACCGTCTATAGACGGTCATCAGTTGAGTATTAAAAAAACGGGTTTTTCCCGTTTAGCTAATAAGACCGTCTAAAGAATGTCTTTCTTGTGTTTGTCCTGGAGCTTTCCATGAGTACTTTTTTTCTGAATTGGAACTGAAATTCGTAATTTGCAGCTGAAATACATGCTAGAACAAAAATTTATTTCTGCAATTTGAACGTATTTTGAATTTCAGGTATTTAAGGGTTAAATACAAAATGAGAGTAAAGGTAAGGTCAGGTCACACTTGGCAAATATATGCAGAAAAAGACGTAACCACTAAATAACATACATACCAGCATATTTGAACTCGTTTATTTATTTAAAAAAAAAAAAACTTTTCTTATTTAGCCCAAATCACAACAAATATTTAGTTTTAATTTATTTGATGCTGTTTGATCTTGCAAAACACAACCAAGTGGTTACGACTTTTTGAGTAAATATTTGCCATGTGTGACCGTAACTTCACTATAAGTATGTAAATAAAAACGATCAACTCAAACAAAATAGAAAATGCAGATGTTTATGTTGCAAAAACAAAAAACCTGATGATTACATTAAAAAAATATATTTCAATAAGAACATCATTTCACAATTTTCAAAAGTTCTCCAAAAAATTTTGAGTCGAAAAAAACATTCGAAAACTTTATGACTAACAAAAGTTGTTTATTATATAGAAAATCTACGAGTATTGTGTTTATCGCTGTATGTACAGACAGACATACATATGTATGTATGTACATACCTACATATTTGTATTCGTATTTGTATTTTAACAGTATTTTTTATTGTTAATATTGTTTAGTTGTTTTTTGACTTTGTTTTATTAGTTCAGCTTTTTGCATGGTTTGAAATTACGTATGATAAGCAGAATTAATTTGATACAGAGTATAAATAATAACTTTAATTTATAAAGAAATTTGACAACAACAGTAGGTATAAATAATTTCAAGAAAATGACAACCACAATAACAATTAAAAATACATTGTTTTTTTTTTTTTTTTAAGTTGACAACTTGTTATAAAACTCAGACGAAACAACAAAGAATTTACTTTAATTCTAAGAAGAAGATAAAACAAGTAAAATATTTGACAAAAGTTTTTGCTTAATAAACTTTATACCTATGTAATGCTAATTAAAGTTTAGAGTTTTTACAGGCCTGAAATTCTGAATCCCATGAAAAAATTGTACATTAAGAAAATTTGGAGATTTTATGCAACATTTTAGGAAACCCAGAAATATTTTATTAACAATATTCAAGTGCAGATCGGACGGAAGCAATAAACAATAAAAAATATTAAAGAATGTTGAGAAAATCAATATATTTACCTACATATTTACACCTAGGTACATATTTGAAAATATTGAGAATGTATGTTGGTGTATACTCGTGTATATATATATATATATGTATATTATATATATATACATATGTAGGTATATAGATTTCGCTAGAAATCGTCTTATTTATATTGTTAATATGAATATTTTAGGTTAAATAAAAATGAACAGTAACGTACCTTTGGTATCGCCAAGATCCGCATAACCAGGAGTGCCGGCCGTTGAAAAATCCAATAGAATGAGAACGAGTCCCACAATTAATTGCAATTTAGTAGACATTTCTTAATTTATTTTTGTTTTACAAGACAAAAGGACAAAAAAAACAGCGATTTAAATTATATTTATTAGTAACGTTTCGGTTCTTTTTTTTATTTATTTATTTTTTTGTTAAAGTTTTACTAAAAACCGTTTTGTTTTTGTAGAATATTTATATATTTTTGTTTGTTTTTGCGTTAGTAAGCAATTATTATATTATTTATTGTTGTTTTAATGATAATAACTATTTATTTGGTGTTTTTTGTTGTTGTTTGAATTTCTTGATGTCGATCAGTGAAGCGTAGCAAACAGTCTCGATCAAATATTGTTGAACTTTGGTTGAATGGATTTGTTTTGCAAATTCATTTTTTACTTGCAAAAACAACAAATCAATGTAGCGTAACTAGATGTGTGTGTGTGTGTGTGTTGATCGATCGTGTGATTGCTTGTTTGTTGTATTAATCGATTGATGTGATTATAAATGAAACGAAAACGCTAAAACTCACATTTAGTTAAACATTGTAGATGTCGCACAATATTGACAACGACGACAACAACTGTGACGATAACAGACAGTGCAACAACTGTGGCAAGTTACAAACAGATACAAACAGTAATGTTAATAACTCATATAAAAGCGACATATTTATTGTAAAATACAAATCCTGTCTGTCGTCATTGGTGAATATTTCATTTATCCTTCTATGAGAATACGATGTTCATTGAAAATATGTACATAGGTATAAGTACATTTTTTGTTATTTGCACCTGTTGATTTAATTACAAATTTTAAATTTATTTTTTTATATTCTGATTTTATTCCACTTCTTTGTGAATGTCACAGGGAGCCGTTGTATGTTTTAATTCTCTTTTTTATCACTTCTTTGTAAACACTTTCAACATTTTTTACAAATAATTCTGATTAAATATTGTATTTGCTAATTAATCTACACATTTTTTCGCCAAGTATTTTAAAAATTTCATCTACGATCATTTTACAGAATTTAATATTTTTTTGTTGTTTTGTATTCTCATTGACATTCAAAATAGCAACAAAAAATGAATAAATTATAAACCGAAAATTAATATTAAAAAGAGCACACACACAGCACTGAGTAAAGAAACCTTTTCCTATTGTCTTTACGAGAGTGGTGAACAAAATAATGAAGGTTTTTCGAACGATCGTTTTCGATTTTTTAATGATAAATGAATGCCACTTGTCAAATCAACTTAAACTTTGCTTTGAGTAATTATTATTTTTTACAAACTCTTTCATTTATTGTTTTCTTCAATTAAAACAATAAAAGTATCTGTTAATCGAAATTGTAAATAATTTTAACTTAATCGAACAAAAATAAAAAAAAAAATAAAGTAGAACAAAATTCCGCGTAGAAAATGTTGACACATCCGATCGCTTTGAAACTTCGTTAACGAATGATTATTGTTAAAAGTAAATGAATGAGTGAGTAAATCGAGAAATCTGCACTGTTAACAAAAACGTAATGGAATTGAAACGCTGCCAGAAGTAAGATCATGGTGTAACTATACAAGGTGAGTGCAGTAAGTAGCATAGCTTGCTGACTTTGTTTTTACAATTACTTATGTCAAAAGTAATACTTTTTCAAGTATTTTTGACAGTAGTACATTATTTTACACAAACAAAATGCCTGTTGTTTCTGTTTTGTGTTGTATTTGTTGTCGATTTGCCCTCACCTTGTATAGTTGCACCATGAGTAAGATTTTACCTTATTTTTTAAGATTTTTTAACCGAAAAAAGATTTTAAGATTTTTTCCCCAAAATAAAAAAGATTTTTTGTTTTGTCTAGACGAAGGTTAGGTTCAATTAAAAACAACCTGTTTTGTACCTACTAGCTTTTTCCAAAAATAAGATTTTTTTTTGGTGAAATTAACATTTTAAGCTGAAAATTTCTGGCAGCCCTGATTGATATAGAGAATGGAGAGAGTATTGAGAATTGAACGAGGAGAGTACTGTAGAAAAAGATCTCTTTAAATAAATATGAGTAAACAGGGCTGCCAGATGAATTTCGTAAAAAAATGTCGACAAAAAAGATAAAAAACGTGATTTCGTATTTTAAAAATCGTAAAAAAATCGGAAAATAAAAAGTCACTATTTATTTCTAGTAGTATTTTGAAATTTATATAAAAATTCAAGTTTATATCTTCTCTTGTACAATACATGTCAAAATACATAAATTTTAATTTTAAATAATAAATTACAAAAATTAAACACAACTTGTGTAATATTCGTAATTCTAACTCGTCAAGGCAAGTATTTTTGGATGAGAAGGGAAAAGAGAACAAAAGGGGTACAAATTAGACGGTACTAGTCAATTTTTTCTTATTTCCTTTTACTGTTTTCTTCCATGCATGTTGCATTAAAAAGTACGAAAATTGAATTGACGAGTGTAAATGAAATGGCAAGTTCAAAAGTAACAATTGAACAAAAACTGTTCAGCTAAAACTGAAGAGTGTAAAACAAAACTTATAGTATTTTATAAATAAATATTTGAATTTAGCATATTTTATTAATTCAGGTTAAATTATTAATTACAATGTCAAAACAATTTAGTTTATTAAGTTTTAAATAACATTTTTACTATAGAATCCAATTCATCCATTCATATTTTCAAAATTTATCATTAAGTTGGGCAAAATAAAAATATAAAATGCCATAGACACGACATTTCGCCGTTTTTCTTTCTACTCGCTTAGACAGAAATTATTAAAATTGGTTAGGAGGTTTCTTTCTGTTAAGCGTTTTAAAAGTTCTTTTTATGTCAATAATGTTGATGATAGAGTTAGGAAGAAAAATCACCCACGTAGACATAAAGTCACAAAAACTGTTAATTTTTAAGATCAGTCACAATATCAACTTAATATGTTCAATTTATTGAACTCTTACATATGTACCAGGTGAAACTGAGCATTTTGTAAAGAAAGAAATAATATTGTTATTCAATTTTACCCCTCGTTGCAGCCTACGAAAAGGAAAACTTAGTCTCTCATGCAAGAAATTCTCAATTCCACGATATACTCACAGCTAAATTATTGCTTAATGGAAATTAATACCTCTAACCTCTCGTCACGGGCTATAAGTCTTATAATAAAAGCCAGAGGAGGCCTGCTGGACATAAATTCTAGACCTTTTAGAAGTGCAACGGATGGGTTATGTATACTTTGTTGTAACCTTGATGCAACAGAAAACACTTTCATTTGATTGGCATCTGTCCTATTTTTAATGGATTCAGACGAAAATTCTTCAACAAAAACATTCATCATATCAGAAGTCTAAGCATTCTTAATGGTCAGCTCAGTAATAATATCAATCTTGTAAATTATTTAGACTGTTGTTCAAAATACAGAAAACTCATATTTAACGAATTTGTTTAAGTCAATTATTAATATATGAATATTTGTATAAACAGCTTTTATTTTGCTAATCTGGCTCTCAACTATAAGTTTTGTCAGTTATAGATAATTAATTATATTTAAATAAATGAATTTTGTAAACTATATTGAAATTTTGCAAATATCTATTAAATAAATAAAAAAATATTGTTATTCAAATCAATAAACAAAAAAGTGTTTAAAGTATAAAAAAATATTAAATATTCAACTGACGGTCACTTACTTTTTTTCTATTTATAAAAACTAAAATACATGTCAAAACCATGGTGTAACTATACAAGGTGAGTGCAGTAAGTAGCACAGCTTGCTGACTTTGTTTTTACAATCACTTATGTGAAAAGTAATACTTTTTCAAGTGTTTTTGACAGTAGTGTACATTATTTTACACCAACAAATGCCTGTTGTTTCTGTATTGTGTTGTATTTGGTCTATTTTTAAGAACTTCTCTAAGTGAAGCATTTGGTTGCAAAGTAATTGCCAATAAAAGTTTTTAAATAGAAAAATATTAATTATCTGTGATCGATCATCTATTTTCTTTCAATCATCATGATGAATAATGACAATTAAAAAAGATTTTCTTAAAAACTAACTTTTGTCCAACTTTTGAATAAAATGAGGATTGAGTCTGTCTGTCTTTCCGCAGGTCTGTCTATGAAAACACTCTCACTTCTGAAATACGTAGCTAAAATCAACAAGGTTTACAAAAACCCATTTATAATTAATTCCCCTAAGCAGTTTGGTATTTAAAATCAGTGAAATCGGTATAGTAGATAGAACAAGTGTTATGGACCAAATTCCCGAAAAATATTTTGTTTAAATATATGGCAGATAATAAATACCATGAAATTTTATACACGTTATTTTTACGACACAAGACAATCTGTAATAAAAATAGAAAAAATCGGTCTATGATTTATCATAGCCCCCTTACAAATTTCTTCAGAAAATAAGACTCAAGCCCCCTTACAAATTTCTTCAGAAAATAAGATCAAGGTGCGTATCAATAAAAAATTGACGACGATTACGACGAAGGGAGAGAGTTTACGGAGAAATTTTAAAAAGAGTGCTGGTCGGCCTGTCGGAGATTGGGGGAGGAGGGGAAGGAAAAAAAGTCGACCGACCTGCAGAAATTTTTGTCTGTCATGTGTTGAATTTAAAAAAGCTGGTGAAAAATTGTGGTGAGTATAAAAATCGTGGTGGGTATAAAATAGTGGTGAGTTTTTATAAATTCACCACAAATACCGTTATTCGAAATTTGTCAAGGTCATTGAAATTTGTCATCCTAAAATGTGCAATGGATGTGCAGTTAGTTTACAGTTTTACGGGGTGGTTGCTGAATTAGCTAACAAATAAGAAATTCACCACAAATATACCGTTTTTCGAAATTGTTCAAGGTCATTGAAATTTGTCATCCTAAAAGTAGGCAATGAGGGTGGTTTTAACTGTTTGACGGGGTGGTTGTTGAATTAGCTAGATATTATTATTCTTTTTTTTGTCAAAAAAGTTATTATATTCTTACATTCTTATATTCTCTAAGCTTTCTTAATTTTATTTATTAACCCTTTGCCTGTCCGTTTAGTTTCTTAAATTCATTATTACTCGTACGTCCATTAAAATACAAACCTTGAACATATATACACCACTTGTGAATCACATGTGATGCACAAGCGTATGAAAGCAACTTGCAACTGGACAGGGAAAGGGGTAATTGGACACCATCAATACTATTAATTAATTAATTAGAGCTTTGTCTCAATCGCTATAACGTAAGGGTAAATAATTGTAAAAAAAATATACATACAAATGTATGTATATGTACATATGTATGTATATGTACATATGTATGTGACGTTGAATATTCTCACGCTGAGGGAATTTTCTTTTGTAAACTGCTAAAATGAAATTGTATGATAATCAAGTAGTAAGCCGCTGTTAGGCAATAATCTGTAAACATAATATTAAAGCAATTTTATGCTATTCATACCAAAGTTATTAATTTGTAATCCAAACCAGCAGCAGTAAAATTATGTTTTCGATGCATTACTTCATGGGAAAATAGTTGCACATTTAGAAAAAAAACTGTAGTTAGTTAGATAATTTGTCTTGATGCGATGCAGCAAGGGGACAGACATCTAGAAACAAATATAATTATTCGATAAATCATACCGCTTTTGAAGTCATTCACAAGTGCCAACATTTATGCTGATAATTAGAATTTGTACTAAAAAATCCAGCCCATCACTACAGGCAATTGATAACCATCCATTTCCATGGACATGCACAATTAAACCCTGCACTGTAATGACAGCAAACGAAGCAACTGGGCACTAACCAAGAAGACCACAAAGAATTGTAAGATTGAATAAATATGTTGCAGTTTTCAATTTATTCATTAATTGATAATCGTATTAACCCTAAACGTTTAATAATATACATACATACATACATACATACATACGAGTGCGTAGTTTTTTTATGAACAAGTTTCATAAGTTAAAAATTTCCTAAACCTAAAATGGATTACTACGCTGTTTTGATCACTAACATACCTAATTATATTTAAACAATTTACGTCACATACAATAAATATATTTAGATTATTAGTTTAGTGATTGATTTGACAAATAAACTTTAATTTATTAGTAAGTACTAAAATTATTGTTGCTAAATAAATACCTACTCATTAAATCTATAAGAAAATAAAATTTCCAACTAAAAAAGTCCCTAAGACTTGACAGATTCTTATCGAAAGTTCATTCCAATACTCTTGCGAACAAACACATTCCACATTGTATGAGTAGTATGATACCCAATATATTGCACATAAATAAGTACGAGTATGTATGTATGTATATGAATCTATAATTATTATAAAACAAAGTCTTAAAGGTAAGTCCCCGTCGTTTTCATTGAAATAATATACATAATATAATCCCATTTATATATGTATGTATGTGCCAAGTTTGAGTAGTGAAAGAAGAACTTGGTACCGCATAAATATCGAAAGAAACTGAAACAATATCATCAGTATCTTCTAGACCAAGCTTAATATCAGGACAAACTGAACAATATTCATTAAATAAATAAGTCAAACGCAAATCTAAAAAAGGAAAAACAATTAAAAAAAAGAAATGAAATTCTTAATGGTAGTCGCTGTTACATTCTGCTTGGCCGTTTGCTTTGCCTCCCAATCCTTAGCAATGCCTTCTGATGCTGACCATGATGTGCACTTTGTTGACGGTGTTCAGGCTCTAAAAGCAATGGAACCCGAATTACATGGTCGCTACAAAAGAGCCACATGCGATTTATTGAGTGGAACTGGAGCTAATCACTCGGCTTGTGCTGCCCACTGCTTGCTGAGAGGAAATCGTGGCGGTTATTGCAATGCAAAAGCCGTTTGTGTATGCCGTAATTAAATATACAATATTTTAAATACCAGACTTATATAAACAATAAATATATCTAACTATAATTCAATAAATATTTTGCGAATAAATGAACAACTACTATTATTACATACATACATACATACATATACATACATATGTATGTATGTAATATTTATTTATTCATTTATAAAGAAAATTAAAAAGATTTTGCATTTTGATTACCAGAATCTGTAGTGTCAAATTTATAATTTAGTAGACATTGACTTACTTACATATGTAGAGATAGCTAGAACATAGAAAGCATTTATTAAAGAAAAAAGTGACACCGTTCTGCAACCAGTTCCACCGAAACGATAATAACAAATACATCTTCTTTAGAACTAGTTCTTCCATCAACACAATTTATTAGTTTCTGTTACAAGAGCCTATAATATATAATATAGACCATTCTATAGAAACCTTTCAACCGATGTGCCCCATTAGAAAGAATATATTGCGGAGATGGCTTTAGACCACTTAGGTATTTTCGGTCTATTCATGAAGCCGATTTTCGAATTTGCCAGAACTTCAAATACATACCTACATACGAGTAATATGTATTATAAAATCACGGCTAACAACTGAATCGATCTTTTTTTTATATTTTAAACGCATATATCGTTAGTTAAAACGCAAACTGCCCTAACTAACACATCTACAAAAATATTTGTCCCTATTTGACCAAAATTAATCCGGGGACCTCACTGTCAATATGATACGAAATCATTACCGATTTACCTCCGATATTGCACGAAGAAAGATTAAAAGTTTCTAAAAAGGAAGTGTCAACATCTACAGGATTTAAAACCACTACTTGCAAAAGATTGACATTATTTCTATGATAGCATACCCTTTGAAAATTAGTTAATATGTACTTTTCTTTATTCCAATTCTTGCAACTCCTGATTAAAAATAAATAAAAAGCGTGTACATATGTATCTATGTATGTATGTATATTTAATAGGGCCTTTGGTTTCATTAAATTAGAGTACCAAAGGACTCAACTAACAAGGCTTTTTAAATATTTTAAAATTGTATTTTATTTTGCAAGAATTCAAATTCTCACACCTTTTTTTATAATAAAATTTTCAAAATGTAAGATAGGGCCGTTTGCGTTTTAGCCAACGATGTGTAGATTAATGCATGCAACATTTCCAACACATGCCTGATTTACTTGATTTGACATCGTTTACTCTTACGAGAGTTTTGCAAGATCAAACAGCATCAAATAAAATTAAACTAAATATTTGTTGTGTTTTGTCCTAAACAAACGAAAGTTTTTTAAATAAATAAACAAGTTCAAATATATTTTATTTAGTGGTTACGTCTTTTTGGCAAATATTTCCCTACACTTTAAAATAGTATTAATTTGTTTGTCATAAACACTTAAATTGTTGTTTTTTTTTTTATCAGGAGAACTATCGTCTCCAATTGCATTTATATCGTCTAATGACTTTTGAGCAGTAAGGGGCGGGCAGAATGTTCAGGCATACATACATATGACAGTTCCACTAAGAATGATATGATTAATTAATATATGTACTCGTATGCCTATATAAATATGTACAGATATGTTACTTGCCCAGAAGCTGATTTGAGAGGAAGATAACAAGAGTTTGACAAAATATTCCATTTCAATTTCGAATTAAGCCATAAATGCGGTTTTGACCAGTAAGAGTATCGCCTTGAAATAGAAATCATAATATAAACTTTTTAAAACAGTCCTCTGTTCCAAATCAATAAAAGACCGTAAAGGGAGGGAGTCATGTGGCACGCGTAAATTAGTCTGAAAATTACACAAAAATAAAAACTATAAAGTCATACATACATATCACGCATTCGGTTGAGTTACTTGAGTTAATAACTGCATAGATCGGATTAATCTGATTTATTAATGAGTTATTATTCCACAATTACATCTAACTTATTTATGTACATTACATATGTACATACATACGACGTATGTTGCGTACATACATAAATACTTACCAATGGTTTTGCTCTTTTTTTTTAAGCTAAAAATGATTTTTTAAGCCTTTTTCAAATTGTTTTTATTGATCAGAAACTATATAAATGTTAAGTTTTTGCTTTGTCTTGGGCGGTTTGAATGCGCATACAATTTGCATTCAAGTTTTTTTTTAATTCTCATTGTTATTTATGAGGACTCAATATTTGTTTGTGGATATTACAAAAGCAAATACATACACAGAAAAAAAAATCATGTTTTTTTTCAATTAAACCTTTAATTGATTTTAAAATAATTTTCAATTAAAATTTTAATTGATTCAATTACTTTTTCTGATATTTTCAATTAAATCTCACAATTTTTTTTAATTGATACTATCATTTTGTTTACTGGTCCGATTTCAATTAAATTTTTAATTGATTCCACAAATATTTTAATTGAAACTCATTTTTATTTTTTTCTGTGTACATATTTGTTGATTTGTTGGTATTTGTTTTGTAAGAAGGGATTTTGAAAAGTTTTTAGTTTCAATTCGTTTGTTTATTGTATTTGCTTTAGTTTTATTAATAGGATGATAATTTACTTGCAATACTAATAACATTTTATTTTTTTTTTTAATTATTTTAACATTAAGCTGGTGTAAAGTAACTTTTTTGGTTTGTTTGTTTAAAAACAATTTTGATTTGAATTTCTAGTTTGTTTGTTGTTATTTTTTTTTTGCCATCAAATGAAATTATTTTGCTTTTCAAAATGAAATCAAAATGACTTACAAAAAAATAAATCAATTGTTTTAAATTCCTTAAGTTGTTTGTTTGTTTGTTTCTTTGGTTTTCTTGCATTATTTTAAATATCGTAACATTTTTTTTTTTGATATGCTATACAATGGTTCCATTTAAAGTTTTTTTTTGGTTTTTTACTTTATTTACTTATTTTATTTTATTGTTTGTTTTTATGTATTTATTCTTTAAAGAGGCACTGGCAAATAATTATTGCTTCAATTAAAAAGAAAAAACTTACAAAGGAAATCAATTTGTAATTAGGTGCCTTTTTGGAATTTTCATCTTTTTTTTTTTAATTTAAGCAGTTTTTGTTTTTCTTATCGTAATGAAAGCTCGCTGTTTTTATTTTTATTATTTCTTTTTTTTTTCTTTTTGTTCATAATTAATAAAAAGAATGTGTTTGTTTTAAATTTGTGTGTATGTATGTGTATGCGCAAGTGTGTTTCAATATGTGTTTTCAGGCACAAAGTGAACGAAAAAAATCAACTATTCGTAATAAAAATTGTAATAATGTTTAAGAGGAAATGTAGTTAATTGTTCCAATTTCTTTATAGACTTTTGAGTATGAGATTTATATAATTATTTATTAAATGTTTTTAAATGAACTTATTGAAATGTGTAAATTTACAAATATTCCGAGTCATTCTACATTACATACATATGTATGTATATATGTAAATAATTATTGATTTGTTTATTTGCTTTACTGCTTTTAACTTTTTTTGCAACTTTATTCAAGTTTTGATAGCGGCATTATCTAACATCTAAATAATTTTAAGTTTCGATATCCTAATTTTGGGTTTCAAATCAAAATGGACATTTATAATTACCTAATTTGTAATATGTATGTATATTGTTTAACAATTTGAAAGTGTTTTCTTTTAGGTTTTACTTAACTAACTACAAACAACTGTTGGGATTACATATTTAGTATCTCTAATACATTTTATGAGTTCATACATACATAAATCTTTTAATTTTTAAAAAACAAATTAAAAAACCTTTTGATATCAAATTCAATTATGGTACATTTTTTAATTTATTATTATTATTATTTCATTCTCCTTTCAACAAATTTTACTCCTAAAAAAGTCATGTTAGATCTAACAGGAATTTGCTGGAACTAGTTGTTAAGCTTATTTCTTCAAATATATGAACAGTTTACATATCGTTGCTGCCTCCACAAAAAGAGTTATGTAAGTGTTTTTAATAACAAAAACTGCTTATTTTGGGTATGGAAGGAATCCATCTAAAGTTAACCACTAGTTTAGTGAGTAAATGCACAATCAATAAATCTTATGGCTGGACGAATAAAAAAGTAATTCTACATAGTTCTTTTGTAGACGCAACTTCGATACACAACATTGTACCTACATACATACGTACATACTATACATACATAATATGTATATGTATGTACGAATATATATATAACTTAAAACTAATAAACATAAAATGCAGGAGAATGTCGATTGTTTATTATTGGCACATACATACATATCGTACATACATACATACATACATATGTACGTATTTAAGTTGTCAATAATTTTACAGTTTGATAATCGATATTTCGCTGCACAAATGTATGTATGTAAATAATGTTACTACAGGCAATTGTTTTGATTTCGTCACTACTAGAAGCATAAATAAATGAATTTATTATAACTATAATAATTATTATTAAGAACAAGAAGTATAATAATTAATAATAAAAACCGTGTGTCACGACTAATTATTTTAGGAAAGCAACACTATCAAATCTATCTAAAGAACCAGTAAGTTTTAGATTGATCAATATTTGAATGATGCTAAGGATACACTAAGGTGGCAGGAAGGGATGTATAATTGGAATAAAAACAACTTACGAAAACGTACGAGTACATACTATGTATGTATGTATGTATGAGTTCGTATGATTTCTGAAGATGATTTAACAGCTAACTGGCTCCGGCAGTGGATTTTCAGTAATGCGTATCTTTTTCGACTGCGTGGATGAGCCACCATTTGTGGATGAGGTTGTGTATAATGTTCCATTAATTGTGTGCTTCTTCAATGAGCATTCCTCTACCTCATCGATGCTGTCTAGCAATTCGGAATTGTGTTCGTATAAAATATTGGCAGTTTCGTTGATTTGCACGTTACCATTTTCCAATGTAGATCCAATGTCCTCGGATTCCGATGATGATATGTTGTTGCAATCATTGTTATTGTTGATGGCTGTTTCGCGACACAGACGAGTGTTGGTGCGTATACGTGTAGGTTGTTGTTGTTGTTGCTGATGTTTCAATTTCTCGGCCAAGACACGTTCCTGTTCCTCTTTGAAGTTGGCAAAGAATATATTCGAATATGATAAGTATTTAGTACCGCACGGTGATGAAGCTGGTGTTGAGAGAGGCGTAGCTAAAATTTGCATTGATTGAAGCCAAAGAGATGAAATTTTAAATGTTTGCAGCAGTTGTTGGTAGCATCAGCGGAAGACGAAGCGGCAACAGCAGCAGCCCATTTAAGTTTTAAGGGATAGTAGTAGTAGTATTTGCTTTTGTTATTACGAAACTTGATCTTGATGATGTAGGTTTTTTTTTTTTTTATTTATTTTAGTTTTGTGGTGTGTTTTAATTGAAATTTAGATTTTTTGTTTTTTGGTTTATGTTTGTTTATAATAAAAGTGTAAAGTTTTCAAATATGTATTTTTCAAGTGTCATGAGGTCTTATTTAATTACAGATAGTAAATGTAAAAAAATAAATGTTTGATTTGTATATTGTGAATGATGTATGTATGAAAGTAGCTGATGTGTTTAATAATGGTGCTGATGTTTGACACTTTGTATTTTGCTGTTTATTAATGTACATACATACATATTAATATGATGGATGCATAAGCTAGTTCATGTCTGCATGTTTATGTTTACACTAATGTTTATTAGGAATTTGTGTTTCTTTATCGTTGATGAATTTATGTTTGGAAATAATAAAGCTTATAAAAGGTGCTGCTTTAATTAAACCCAGATTTGTCTTTATATTTTTAAAAGAAAAAAGGAAAAAATGAAATACTTCGTCTTATTTTGGATTTTTTTTTAATTTTAAACAAAATATTTTTTATTGTTAAAATTTTTTATTATCATTATTATTTTTTATTTTTAATTTTAATATAATGTAGTATGTATACAGAGCTAGAAATTTTTGTTAATATGTAAATAAATAATGTAGGCTTCTGACAAAATGCAATTTTGTGTTAACAATTATTAAATAGAAAAATTAAAACAATAATGAATCCTACAAAGATCTTAAAGCCGGTGCTTTACAAGACACATACAATGTTCTTTAACAATTTTTTAAAAATATTATTTAACAAACACATTATTAAACTTTAAAAAAAAAATATGTTTATAAATACAAAATAAAACGAATTTAAGATTTAATTATTAACAAGAATACATAAATTAAACACAAATCATAACAGTAATATTTATGTATATTATAAGCAAACAAAGGAATATGAAATCAAAGAATCAATAATATAAAAACATAGGAAATAATAAATGGAAAAACAACTAAAAAAATATAGAAAATTAAATATTTACTTTCTATGTTTTACTGATTTTACTTTTAAATCTTATACATTAACTTATTTTAATTTAAAACTGTTGGGAATTCTTTTCCTCTTGTCTCCATCTTTATTTCATATTCAATTTTATCTCGGCTCTTCGTTGACTTTTTATTTTATGCTTAGTTCCACATGTGATGAATTACTCTGGCTTATCGTTGACATTTTGCGTCCCAACTTTTGTAAAGAACCCACAGCTGTATTGATACATATGTATATTTATGAATTTTTATTTGTCCCAAAATATAAAAAAAAAAAAACAAAGAAAATAGGAATTTATAAAATCATAAATAACAAAATAATAATAATAATAATAAATGCAACAAAAAACTAACACTAAAAAATTAAAAAAGGATTTCAAATTGTAAGCCTCCTAAAAAGGAAAACAAATATTAGTGCACTTTTATGCCATATTCATAGTTTTGTATGTACTATATATGTAGGTATATCGTTAAGAGACAGGGCAGGAAATTCAAGGAACTACAAAAAATTATTACTATTATTTGGGAACAAATTATTTCAATATTTTGATGTGTGATTTTTCAAATTATTTGGACCCTAACGTTTTCGGTAATTAGCTACGTAATTAAAAGTTATAATCTTTTTTAAAGATTGTGTCTCTTAAAAAGGTTTCAAACCGTGATGCATGCAGTATGCGACAGTAATACATATCAGTCATTAAGCATATTTATAACTCAATAATTACGAAGTGGAAATTAAAAAAAAAAAAGAAAAAAAGTTTGAAAATGTTTTTGCCACTGCTAAAAATTTGCTTTCCTTCGTGCAGAATTTTTTTTTTTATTAATTTTGTGATAAGATATAAAGTTAATTTTTATTTATGAACCAAAACGTCTTGAATTTCCTATGTGGGATAATTTGTAATAACTAAAATATTTTTCATTCAACGTTTGTTTTTTATATCTTGTTAAAATGATTGTTCAGACGAGTCCATAAATACAATGTTTAATAAATGTACGTAAAGTTTAATCATTGGGTTGGTTTCCAATAATAATAATTCAGTTAATTAAATAGTTGGGAGTTTATTAGTTTATGAGTTTGTTTAAAATATTTTAGGAACACAACATTTAGTAGTACGGTGATGCTAATGGCATTCTATGTAAGTATTTAATATTTTCTAGACCTATACAAGCAAATTTATTATTGGATTTTGAAATGATTTTAATTGTCGTTTGTTCATAGTTTGATAATATTTTCACATGTAAAGCTTTATTGAGATTTCTCTATTGAGCCAAGGTAAAAAAGTTAAATATTTTGTATTTGTAGTACACAAAAATATATAAATATTAACAATACATTATATACATACCACAACATTTAGTTTTAGATTTTGAGAATGTTTTTGATTTGAAAAGAAACGACCAATTGAATCAAAAAAAAAAACAATAGAAAAAATTAGTCAAAATGTATTTGCATTAAAAATTAATCAAAAAAAAAAAAATAAATAAATAAACGAATGAAACATACAGCAGAAACATACAGTTCAAAATTATGTATGAATATCAATTGAAATCAAATGATCAAATAATAATAATAAAAATGTATGATTTAATATCGTTTTAATGATCAAATTGTATTTTGTTTGTAAGTTGAGGAATTATTGATGATTGTGGTGGTTGCATTTTGCATTTTGTTTATGTATATTGAGATTTTCGTTTGATGTTTCGAAATTGATTTGAGTTTTTTTTTATTTTTTTTTTTTTTTTGTATTTTTATTTTTTGGTTAAGAAGAAAAAAAGAAAAGAAAATACATATTTTTGGTCCAAATTACTTGAAACTTGTACTTCGTTGTTTTGTTTTAATGACATTGTGTATTGTATAGTATTGTATTGTGTACTAGAGTTTGGTGTAAATGTCTTTTCAAATATAACAAGTCAATTTGAGGAATGTATAGATAAAAACGTATAGAAAAGGTTAACAAAACAAATCATGCTTTACATCATGCCGAGAGAATTAAATGTTTTCCCATGGGATTGAAATTTTAAAAATGTAAATTAAGCAAATGTACTCATTGTAATGTACAATTAAACATAAAATAAAAGAATTAATAAAAATATGTAAAATTATTATTAAAGAACAAAAAATAAATAAAATATATCAATAGCGTAAAATAAGTACATATGTATATCAAAGCTCCAGATTACATCAATTTCAGTTTCGAAAATGTATAATTTTGATTTCTATTTTTTATTTTAAATAAGTTTATTAATTCAATTTATATTTTCATACATACTTGATGTACATATTTTTTTATAGTAACATACATGTATAAATAAAATAAAAAATATTTAGTTCGTTTATTTGACCTTTTCTAATATTTAATAGTTTCTTCTTTTTTCAAGCAATAAGGTCAATTATTAATTAATATATATAAATATATATAAATAATAATATATATAAATAAAATAAAATATTTGTATATAAAATGCAATTGACCTTATTGCTTGAAAAAAGAAGAAACTATAAAATAAAAAATGTAACATAATTATTTTAAATAACAATTGTCTAACTGTCAATCAAATATTTGCCTTAGACCGGCTAAGAGTTTAAAGAATTTTTTATTTCTTCAATTTACACGAAACCAATTTTTGTAGATATATTAATATTTTGCATATTCACTGCATGGTTATAAAATCGTATGTATGTACATATATGTAATATATATTTGTTTGATTGTTTTTTATTTTTTAGTTTGTTTGTTAAATTTATTTGTATATATTTATTATATAAAAGAACTACATTGAAAGCTTACAAGCTAAAGCTATATTTTATTATACAATATTTGTATTGGGATTTTGAAAATAAATAATCGTTCGTTTTTCTTTTTCAAAAGTAAAGAGTTTTGTTATTATTGGTATTCATTACAACTTAAAAACAAAATTAAAACGTAATAAATTCCATCAAGAGAGATTTCATATACATACATATGTATGTATATTTTTTTAAACAGAATATTAAATTATTGAGATAATTGTGTATATTTTTAAATATTTCTTAAACCACAGAGTAGAGACATAACTTTTTTTTAACATTTTAGAAGTATATATAGTCATAGAGTTTTATAAACAAACTATGAAATCTGATATTACATTTTTGCGTAAAAAATAAATTTTATTAACAATGTATAAAAAAGCCGACATTGCAATTTCATCAATTAAGAGATTCTTTTAAAAATGCTCAATATATGTATACAAGTGCTAATTTTTTCCTATAGAATGTTTTGGTATTTTGGTGTTTTTTTTTTAAAGCTATCAGCACATAATGACCACTAAATTATTTACAATAAAATAGTTCTACCCAAGTTATGTTCAAGTACATATTTAAACTAAAGCGACAATCAACTCACGAAACGAAAAATTTGCAATCTCTCTTGGTTTAATTTTAATCAAAAAAAAATAAAAAATTAATAAATTCAGTTGAAAAGTCATATGAAAACATCTCACAATGCAGTGTGTGTGTTTTTTTAAACAAATTATAATTATCAAAAGATACTAGAGATTTTAAGGTCAAGTGCTTAAAGGAAAAAATAAAACAAAACAAAACAATAATAATTAAAAATTAAAAAATTTAAGAAAAAGTGTTTTGGAAGAATGAAATTGATATTGACTAGTGAGAAGAATGTTCTGTATATAGTTTAAATTTAAAATTTTGGATAAGAATAGTTTACAATTTCGTATAAAAATGATTTAATTTTAAAATATTGCTTGTACGAACGATTTGTTTTGCGATTTTCTTTTATTTTTTGTGAATATAGTATATATAATTTATATATGTAAATATATTTGGTTTTGTATAAATTTGTGGTTGTGTACGATATTTAATCGAGTTACTAGAGGAATAAAAGGACCAAAATGTCATCTAACATCTTGTCTAACACTTACCGTAGCCTTCGCCTTGTAAGAAAAGCCTAAAGGCTTCGGCCAACTTCGCTGGTTGTTCCTCTAAAACCATTGCACAATCCGAAATCTTGCAAAAAAAAATGTTAAAGTGGATTTTAATGTGAAAAGTCAAAAACAGAAAACTAACCTTCATCCATGTCGAGTTGGTTGGATCCAAACGACCATTGAATGTTACAGTGTCGTCAACATGAGGTGACAATGCTCCTGTTATATTCATAATCGGCATCTTTAGAGTTGCAGCTGATGGCTCAGTTCCAGGAGTACCAGGTGGTGTACGTGAGATATTAAGGTCGTTACGATGAATGTACGAATTAATGAGCATGGCCAAGTTGGTGGGATTAATACCACGTTCAAAATGCTGTTTGTACATTTGAACTAAATCGTGATTACGTTCCTCGGGATTCCGTCCGAAATGATGCCACATCAAGTAGTCAATTACACCTTGAGTCATACCTTTAGTACGTAGATAACGGGCGTTAAAACTTTGGTAGCCCCATTCAATCCATCCCGATTGCGTAGAAACACAATTAATTAGACACATGGCTCCTACTTTATCGGGATGAGCTAATGCAAAGCGTGCCAAAATATTTGCTCCAGCCCCAATGCCAAAGCCAATAACCGACTTGAGACCAAAATGGGATAAAACAAATTGCAATTGACTGGCCAGATCTTCCATAGTTGGATAAATGTAACTGCAAATTAATTAATTACATGTGTTTTAAATAGTAAACAATGTAAATGTTATTATTTTCTATTTAATTCCTAATATATCACAAATCAAAATGTCACTAATGTCAACTAAAATTCAAATTGTATTTCTTTTAAAATAGCATTTTCAAAAATAATTTAATTAACGCTTGCTTGCCTTTGGCTATAAAATGTTATTTTTGTGGTTTACTCACATTTTTCTAAAATTTCATTAAACTTTTCTGGTAAATTGTTAGAAAAAGAGTTTGGATGAAAAATACTAAATAGCTAGGTTTAATATTAACTGCGAACAGTCTTGCAATAAAATATTTGATAGCTCACAAAAAAACTATAAAATTTGAATTTTCAATGTTGTCATTGGAATAATAGATTTGATAATAAATCTATGATGATATCTACTTACTCTTCTGGTAAAGTTGGAGCGCCTTCCTCTTGGCCCGGTGCAGTAACATGATAAACACAGAAATTTTCCAATAAACCTCGCATCAAAGGATAATTGAAAAAACCAGCAAAACTAGTTGCATCTTCAAATGGAAAAAACAAAATAACAAATATGTAAAATTTTCTTTTGTTTTGGAATATACATACATATATATGTATGTGAATAAAAAGCGTAACTTACAGTTCAATCCCAAATCATGATAAGTTAAAATGGCCGGTTTCGTTGTATCACCTTGTATGGCCACTAAAACATCACCTTTATCGGTTGGTATGCGTCTTTGGTCGCAAGTATCTATAATAGACCCACGAGCATGAGGGAATTGCAACTGAACAGAGCGTAGCTCAATGTCATCCATAGGATCTACAGGCATGGTTCTATACAGACATACATAAAAGTACAATATAAAAAAAAATAAAAAGACACACAATTAAATTCAATCAAAATTAATCAAACATCAAACAAATATCGTCGTATAATAAGTAATACGTCTGAGCTGGTATCTAGTTAAATAAAGAAAAACTTGGTTTATTTTTCGTGAATTAAGGGTTGTTTGGGTCATTCAATGTTGAAACTGGTTGACTGAAAAGTATTGTTGGGAGTTGGTATGAATAGTTATTCTATAAAGGAGTATTTGGCGTCTAAAATCTAATTGCAATTACGTTTTTTTGATACAGTTTACTAAAAATGTTTTTTTTATGCATTTCTACTGCTAAGGAGAATGTTTTTAAAAAAAATGCATAACAACAGTTTATATTAAATTAAATAAAATTAAATTAAAAACAAAACTATATATTCTAAGAATTCATATCAAATAAAAATAATTTACTAAGCTAGATACTTGTTTATGTTTAAGGTTGAAAATAAATTTTTTTTTCAGTTTAGTACGTCTTTTATAGCAAACTATGTATAATAAACTGCAAGCTTTTTTATTGTTTATTCATTTACTTATGTTTTTAGTAAAAATAATTTAAACCAGACAAAAAAAAAAAATAAAACGTTTTATAAAAAAAAAATAAAAGCAAAATGCATTAAGGTAAATAAAGGGATTGTTGAGATTCTTACATAATGAATATATTTGTTGTAATAGTTGATTATATTTTGTTTAAAAATCTTACCCCAGTAGACGAGCCTCCTCGGCAGTGTGTGTAGGTGCTGATGGCATCTTGGTGTGGAGTGTCTTACCCGTTTTATCCCGGTCTCTGAAATAAATGTCATGGGCATGCAAGCACAAAAGAGAAAAACTGATCAAAGAGTACGTAAAAATACGAAAACGTACACTTAAAATAATTATTTGTTCAATCTTTAAGAAGAACTCATATGAAAGATTTTCATTGCATTCAATTTTTGAAAATAAAATCGAAGTTTTCTTTTAGTGCCGATTTGAATGCGATTTATTGTGGCATTAGCCACAAACCAAATGTCAATTTATTTATTTTTTTTTAAGAAACTGTTATAATATGTATAAATTGTTATACAATCATTTTCAAGGTGTACACAGCAACAATTAATTTTAATCAATTTAAACACAAAATCCATTTTTAGCCATTTTCCATTTTCATTCTCTTATGCAATCAGTTTATTTTGTTTGCAATTACTTTTGTGTTGTATAATTTCTAACTTCGATTAAATTTCCTCTAAAAATCTTAAAAATCCCTTAATTTATTGATAAAAAATTAAAAAAAAAATTAAAAGAAAAGAAAAAAGAGTATTAAAGGGCGTTAAATATTGATTGAAAAATACATTTTACAATAGAAATAAATTTCACACACATGCACATTTAAATACATACAAAAATACCTATCTAAATAAATTATCTACTTACATCTAAGTAACAGCAACAGCAACAAAAACAATAGTAAGTTTTACACACGAAACAGATTAAAAGTTTCTTAAATAAATAAATGAACAAATTTGCAATCAAACAAAAAGACGTTACAAAATCCAAATTATCCTGTTTCTTCTAACACTCTACACTAATGAACTGCAAAACGGAATGAATGACAAACAGAAAATGAAAATTGGACGACGACACACACAAAGGATAATTTGCTTCATATGTATTTGTTTTCGCGTGTATGTAAATTTACGAATTTACAACGAACGGACAACACGAACAATCGAATGAGTCAATCGCTGCGACGCCAGCCTACGACGAGGATGGCGATGGCTACAACAAATAAACTAATAACAAATTGAAATTTTTCCTTATGTTTTTTTTTTTATTTATTTATTTTTTTTTTATTACTTTATCACTTTTTGTTTTGTTTACCCTCAAACTATCTACAATTACCGTTAAAACACTAACAAAATGTCTTCTTGCTCTACACATGATGGCGCCACTAATTCGCCAACACAAACTCAAGCTTATCACATGACTGCAGAGGAATAAACACAATACCACATCTAAAATATCTATGAATATGTGTGTGTATGTATGGAAAATCTAGTAGAAGAGTAGAAAAAATAATAATAAAAAAAAAAATTACATAAAATAAAGAAATAACAATGTTTTGCACAAGCTCCATGGTAACCTTTTGACCAACAATTATGACGTGTTCTATCCTAACTTTTAGTATTTTAGTGTTCGGTGAGGTGGGCTTGCTTCGTGAACTCATTTTGCCTTTACTCTTTATTTTAATGTTGATGTTGGTCTTGTTTCTTTCATCGAAATCAAAAGAGAGCATGAATAATAGCAGCTACTTTTGTACGAGTAACTTTGTAGTTTTTAAACGAATTAAAGTAAATACGAGTAGTAGTAGTTCACCAGGTTGTACAAACATTCATGTAGATACATATGTACATATATACGTACATACATATGTTTGTACATATTTTTACTGCTTGCTCTATTTACATGACTGCAGAGTTACAAATACATAATAAATGAAATTAAACAATTCTCAAGTAAAACACAAAATAATTGCGTTGGTTTTCAAACATGATGGGCATTTATTATACAACATCATTTCATACATGCAGCTGATTGTGTCATTTGTTGCAGTGTCGTCGACTTTTGGCATCAAAAAGCAAACATCTTGAGCTTGTAAACAATGAAATGCCAACATTGAAGAAGTCAAATACGTTATAATCGACTGTATTTTAACAATACGTCATCACTTTACTTTTTAACATTGAAAATCATACTCTTTTATAAATTGTTTAGCTTAACACTCAAATGGAAGTATTATACTTGTAGTTTTTTGTAATCTTGTAGAGAGTGACACAATTTTGTTGTATTGGTTTGCTAGTTCAAGCCGAATGAAAATAGAAAATCAATATGTTCTTGTTATATTTTTTTCGGGCTACACATCAACCACTACTTTGGCTTAATTTTCCTTAAATTTTAATTTCAAACATAATTTATTAACGTTGGATACAAAATTCCATTGAAATAAAAATAGTTTAATTGTTGCCTTTGTAGTTAATGGTGACAGAAACGTTAAATGAGAAAGAATTGATTTTTTTTTTCTTCGATACAAATGTTAATGACCACTTGGAATGCTCTGCAAGTGTATCTTCTTGTAGCAATTCCATCATGAAGGCGTTCATTTGTTCTTTTGTTTAGTACACATACAAATGCAGTAAAAATTACTTTCCCGAATGCGAACTAAAGTTAAAATCGTATTAATTATTACAAAATATTTTAATTTTGTTCTTTTTAGTAGCTAAAGTCCTGTTTCACACTCTTCAGTTTTAGCTGACCAGTTTTTGTTCTTGCCATTTCTTTTGAACTTGCCATTTCATTCACACACGCCAATTCTATTTTCGTACTTTTTAATGCAAATCAACAATCATGAAAGAAAAACACAAAAGGGAATATAATACATAATAAGAAAATTTACCAGTACCGAAAAGTTTGTACCCCTTTTATTCTCTTTTCCCTTCACAACCAAAAATATTTGCTTTGACGAGGCAGACTTGAAGAATGTGAAAGCGGACTAATAGACAAAACACGAGTTTAGTATTGTGTGTAAGTTATAAATTAAGTTTTTTTTTAACACGTTCAGTTAACATTCATGTGCGAGAAGCGCAAAAAGCTAATTATCTACATATGTACATACATACAATTGTGAAACAATATGGTTTTATTTTATTACTATAAACGCTAGTTATATTTAGAATAAATCAATACAAGTTAGTTATAACTAGAGAATGTAGCCGAAATTCAGCTGTTTTTAGTTTTCCGCTTTCCTGGGGAATTTACAAAATCTTGCGAATTAAAAATAGTATACAATAAGTTAATTCTGAATGTCCCTAGTCAACGATTCGAAAAAATAAAACTATAAGAAGCAAATGTGATT
Source organism: Bellardia bayeri (assembly GCA_950370525.1). Classification (NCBI taxonomy): domain Eukaryota; kingdom Metazoa; phylum Arthropoda; class Insecta; order Diptera; family Calliphoridae; genus Bellardia; species Bellardia bayeri. The sequence goes on along the minus strand of OX493268.1, from coordinate 89,037,310 downwards.
GTGTTGTTCTATTGTGCTCATTTCATTTAAATTAAAAAAATTAACAATGTAAACATTATTTATGCAAATTAAGAGATTCTTTAGTATTAAAGAAATTTTGTAGAGTTGGTCCTACATACAATTAAAGCTATGAATGGTGATACCTATCCATTAGATATTTTGAAACGTGATTCCTGTTTCTGGGAGGACAATCACTTTTTAAGCAGCAATCTGTTATATTGATTGAAGGTTTAACTAGGCGGACAAACATCTGTAGTGGCGATGTAGGGTATAAAAAACAATACCATATTCAAATGAATTGTATGTATTTGTTTTATTTAGTTTACTTTGAATGTATTTGTACTCGTAGTTGCTGTTTAGTAGTATTTTTCCTTTAAGTTTGTTACTAAACAATAATAATATCTACTCTAGAACACCTTGAAGTAATTTGTACTCGTATATGAACTTATTTGCATTTGTTGGATGATATTAATGTATTCTTAACGGTAGTATATTATATAGGTATACAATGAATTTTTATTTTGTGTAATTGTTTTTCTTGAAGTCATTTTTTTATCGATTGATGTGTCATTAGCAAAAAAAAAAAAATATTTTATTTATTTAAATGCTCTGGCATTTTTAAAAAGAATAAAGCTTTGGATTTCCCAAAAAATTGTTTTTTAATGCCAATTTCTTAATAGCTCAATAAAAATTAAATGGACAGAATTTTAAATAAAGCCTGAATTATGAATTCGAGCTTTCTTTTATATGTAAAGATATATTGTTCTTCATTTCTTTAACATCCCTGAATGACGCATGAATATTACGTACACATTTAAATAATCTGCTTACATCAAGAAAATATTTGTTTACACCTGGTTTGTTTCGCAATTTCCCTCTCGCCTCCATCTGTCAAGTAATGGAAAATATTGAGGTAAACAAGTTTTATATATTTTTTATCTTTTCCGACTTTATTAATTAATCAATTAGGTTTAGGCACACCATCACTTCCAAGAGAAATCTCTCAATACCTTTGATCCTACTTAACTTGACTTAACAATAATTCGGATATCGTCCTAACGGTTGATGGTTTTATTGACCATTCAACACAAAAAATATTTCATATTTTATTATTCTTCAGATGCAATGCATTAATAACTAAAAAAAAAAAACAACTAAATCTATGTGAAAACAGTTTAGCACATACATACATACGTACATATACTATGTGTCACTTTATTTGCCATTATAACGGTAATTTTTCACTTCAATGAACTTGTTAATTGCATATAAGACAAGTTTAAAATGTCCGAAATTATTCCTGGTACAGAAGCCACACTAGTGTAAATAACATCATAAAACAATATGAAAATACTGTTATATTCGGCTGTGCCGAATCTTAAATACCCTCCACCTAAACGAAATAAGAAATAGAAAAACTACACTGGTTATAGGACTAGAATATCGTTATTCTGTGTTTTCTATTCATACTTAGTGCAAATTTTATTATTAGTTTATATATTGTTTGAAAGACAATATTACGACCAACATAATTGATGTCAAATATTTTGAAATTTTGTCTAATTTTCACCATTTTCAATTGATTTAATTACCAATTCTTACCATAATTTACAGAGTTTGTCGGATGTGCATAATAATCTTGAGTGTAATTTAACAAACAGAGTATAAAAAAGGGGAACAATTCGGTTTTAGTGACTTTGCTCAAAATAAAAAAAAAACTTCATCAAATAGGGCACTTAGAGGAGATGACAGCAATAAAAAATTTGTTGGCTGTTACGCCTATTTTCGAAGGGGCGGGCCCGTAAAGTTGAAAATATATGGGCCTATATCTCGGGAACTACTGGGTGTCTGATAATTTCTAATACATTAAATAAAAGGTATTAAAAAAACCTTTCCAACGATATATATCATGATTATAAAATATGGACCTAATATGGGTTAAATCTGAAAAGAATATTTTTTGACCCGAATTTATTTGTTTTTTTGGAAATGGTTCTTATATGGCAGCTATGACAAATTATAGGCCGATCTTCTTAAATTTTTGAACAGTGATTTTCATGCATATGAGGATATTTCACGTCGAATTTTAACATAATAACGCTATATTTAAGATATATATTAGTATTAAAGTGGATATCGGAAGTGGACCTTATATCGGGAACATAGTCAAATATGGACCGATATTTTCAAAATCTATCAAATTGATTTAGGCATGTATGTAAATGATCCGTGTAAAATTTTTGATTGGTACCCTTATTTATAAGAGATTATGAGTATTAAAGTGATTTTCGGAAGAGGGCTTTATATGGGGCATACGGTTAAAAATAGACCGAAATTCACAAAATTTTGTGGGATGATTTTTGTATATATGTAAATGATCTGTGCAAAGTTTTGAGTCGGTACCGATATTTATACAATATATATAGGGATAAATGTCTTTTTTAGATGTGGTCCTTGTATGGGAGCTATGACCAATCCTGGGCCGACCACCATACAATTTAGTACAACAATTTATTTGCCTATAAAGATTATTCATGTCAAATTTTAGCCGTTTAACATTATTTATATCTGTTTTATACGCATGTAAGTGTATTTTGAAAGTGGACTTTATATGGGGGCTATGGTCAAACATGGCCCGAAACATGGCAATTTATTTTTGCTGAATTTTGTCCTAATATTCCAATTTTATAGGAATATTATACATAAGTATAATTGAGCAATATTTCGGGAAGATTTTTTTATGGGGGCTATGAGAAATCATGGACCGATTCATACTATTTTCCGCACACTGTCTTCTTTTATCATAAAAACAACGTATACAAAATTTCATGGTATTATCTTCAATATATTTCAAAATATTGCAATAAAATGGACAAAAAATATCAAATTTTTATGGAGGTTGTCTCACATATTGGTCCATAACTCTGGTTGGCCTAAACCGATTTTACTGATTTTGGATAGCAAACTTCTCGAAAGCATGTCTGACAGAATTATTGAACATTTGGATTCCGAAGATATCTGGGGACTTCAGAAAATTGATTTCAACAGACAGACGGACATGGCTTAATAGACTCCGCTATCTATAAGGATCCAGAATATACATATATACTTTATAGGGTCGGAAAATTATATTGCGGAAATTACAAACGGAATGACAAACTTATATATACCCTTCTCATGAAGGTGAATGGTATAATAAATAAGAAAACATCACATAACATCAAAAGCATTACACCCGATGAAACAGCTTGCCTAGTAAGAAGTATGCTCCGTCGCTTAGAAGCAATAATCAAGGGCCAAAGAGCTCCAACCAAATACATATTAGGTTTAAAAAAACCACTCATATATTAAACCTTTTCACATGTGTGCCTAAGCTTTTTTTTATATAGGTTTACATTGATTTTCAGTTTTTTACACACCTACGAGGTCTGATCAAAAATAACCGTTATTTTAAATTTTTCAAAAAGTATTTATTTATTCATCAATAACTATCTTGTCCCCTTCAAAGTAATCCCCCTCAGATATAATACACTTATGCCAGCGTTTTTTCCAATCCTCGAAACATTTCTGAAACGCGCTTTTTGGTATCGCCAACAGCTGCTGTTTCGATTTGTCTTTTATCCCATCAATCGTAGCAAAACGCTTTTCTTTCATCGGTGTCTTCAGTTTTGGAAAGATTAAAAAGTCAGCGGGAGTCAAGTCCGGTGAATACGGTGGATGAGGCATGATAACGGTTTTGTTTTTGGCCAAAAGCTGACGCACAAGCATCGGTGTGTGAGCTGGTGCGTTATCATGGTGCAAAACTCATGATTGGTTTTTCCACAATTCTGTTCGTTTCTGACGATGCATAACTTCAAGGTAGTATTCCTTATTGACCGTACGACCTTGTGGCAAGAATTCATGAAGCACCACGCCATTGCAGTCGAAGAAAACAGTGCGCAAAACCTTCACATTTGACCGAACTTGATGTACTTTTTCCGGTCTTGGCTCTTCTGGTCGTTTCCTTTGGTTTCAATGTCCAATAATGACCTTTTTGAGGAAATCTGGATCGACGTTGACGATGTTAAACAGCTCCTGAGCGATGTCCATGCGACGTTGTTTTTCCTCAAAATTTTGCAATTTTGGAAGAATCTTCGCTGCCGCACGTTTCATGTCTAAAACATCCGTAAAAATTGCTTGGCATGAGCCGAACGATATGCCAACATCGTCAGCAACGTCACTGATAGTGATTCAACGATTATCCAAAATCATATTCTTCACTGCTTCAATGTTTTCATCGGTTGTTGACGTGCTCGGGCGACCAGGACGAGCATCGTCATTGACATCTTCTCGGCCTTCCTTAAACCGGTTATACCATAATTGAACTTGTGTTCTGCTCATAGTAGACTCGTCAAACGCCACAGTCAACATTTCAAATGTCCTTGCGCATTTAATTTCATTTTCTACACAAAACTTAAAACAGTTTCTTTAGTCCATTTTTTCGAACAGTAAAAAATCGAAGAGCACACCAAAACTCGACAACATAACAGAAAAAAATGCGACAATCGAACATACGTAACTCACGAAATTTAAAAAAATAACAATTATTTTTCGATCAGACCTCGTATATTAATAATAAATTCATTGACTGGCACTACACTTGCAACTATCCAGGCAGAAAAATGGAACCACTTAAATGTTAATATTTGCTTAAATTTTCTTTACGACTATACTACTTAAAAATAATCGAAATTCAAATAAATTTACGTTTTAGTGAATTCAGTCGTCATTTCGTATTTATGGCATTGTAATATAACAAGATTATGATTTAATTTTCTTATTTACAAAGTAATTTTATAAGACAATCTAACCGTAATCGTTCAACATAAAAAAGTTTAAAATTATTAGTAGTACGAGTAGTTAGATATTTGAAAAGATAATTAATCTATGAGAAAGAACACACATGTTTCTTAATTTAAAAAATATTATTCCTACATAAACACATAAAGTACGAATACGTGTGCATTCATATGTATGTACGTATGTATGTATGTATGTATGTATGTATGTATGTATGTATGTATGTATGTACGTATTTAAATTTGTATTGCAATAAAAGTTATGTAGGTACATACATACATATGTACAAGGAAAGAATCCAAAATGTTACTTTAAAACGAAAAACAGCGATATAAAACGAAAGCGTTTGAAATCATTATTAAAGAAATAATTGTGCCATAGAGATTTGTGTAAAATACATATGTACATATGTATGTATGTACATACATATATGTATGTATGTACATACATATGTACCTATTTATTTAGTAATAAAATTTTAGGTTCGGTTTTTGCCTACTTGCCTATTTACTGAATGACTACTTGCAACACTATTTTTTTTTTTAAACAAAAGCAAAAATGAAAATATGTAGTTATATTGTAAAACTTGTGTAGTTTTAAAGAATGAAATAGATGGAACGAAAGAGAGAGAATGAAAAAAGAAGAAAATAAGCTTACCTTGAACCAATTATAACAGGTTGACGACCACTGTTATTGAGCAAATCATCTGAATCTTGACCATTATTTGTGCCCACAACTTGACCAATGGCTCGTTTAACGGACTCAAAGACTGAAACGGGTCCTGTGGGCTCTGTGGTGGACTGATAAATCGATTGGCCATTATTATTGGCACCACTACCCTCTAGGGAGATATAGCCACCTTCTGCCTGTGGCATGATTTTCCAATTTTCTTTTCTTTGTCTTAATTTCTTGTTTATATAATTTCTGTAGTGTAGTTTTTAACTGTGTCACTGTGTGATGTAGGAGTTGACAGTTGTATGTGAGAAATAATACTGAAATGTTTGGAATTTTTAGTGGAATAAGGTGAATTTTGTTGAAGAGGTCGGTCGGTTAATGGTGTCCATACAACCACATTTTGTTGCCCATGGCAGTCAATCGTCAAAGGGGGTAGCAGTGGAAAGTGTGAGCACAAGAATTGGTTGGTGGTTGATTTATTTTATTTTAACGTTGGATTGGATTCAGAGTGTGTAGTTTGGTTTTTGTTTAAGTTTTATTTTATTTATTATCCGTTTCATATTAACAAAATATTACATTCACATTTATGTACATTTATTTTGTTTTTTGTTTGGTTTTTGTAAATATGTATGTATGTTTGTTAAGCAGGCAGGCATACCAAGTGTAGAGATGTTTTTTTTATTTTTTTTTTTATGTAGTTTGCATAATAGTTTATTGCAAACCAAGCCATGGCGGTTGATTAAGTTTATTATTTATTTATTTTAGGTAGTAGATAGAGGTGGAGCAATTCATTTTTAATTTATAATAAAAAAGGTGTATTTCATGTTTTATTGTTGATGCAGTACAACAAAAGTTACAGCAAAACATAGAAACAAACATACGCAGTTAATCAGTTTGTACAGATTTCAAAAAAAACATTTTCAAAATGCAAAATAGGTTTTTGTGTTGCAGCCCATTCAAAATTTTTGTAATTACAAAAAATTTAATAAAAAATTTTACATAAAATAAAAGAAAAAATAAATTTATATAAATATAAATAATTAATATTTTATTAATAATAAATAATAGGAAAGACAAATATGTGTTAGTTAGTTTAATGTGATTAGAAATATTGATTATTAGTCTAAAAAATATAAAAAATATCAACACATGTGATTAAGGCAAATTAGACGTCACTGACGAAGAAAGAAATCACTGTTATTCATTATAGTGTTTGTACAAAAGTATGTATGTATGTATGTATGCGAATGCTAGTGTGTAATTTTTTTTTTTTTTTTGGGAAAAGAAAAGATTTATTTACAATATGTATTATCTTATCATTTGTTTTTAAACAATAACAATTTTATGTAGAGGATTGCGAAAAGTGCAAGAAAATGAGCGGCATGTGTGTAAAATAAAAAAGTCAATTTCATCAAAAATTACCTTAAAAAATTTGGATATTTTTGACTCACCCAGCAAAAACTGACTTGATAATAACTTACAATTACTGAACAACTTTTACTTTTCAATGACTACCATGCATACCATCTGCATTACTTAGAACTAGTTTAGTAACAGTTGACATATAATTTGGCATACAAGTTTTTGTTAAAGAAATTATAAATTAAATCGCATTACCATGCATTCAATCTTTGAATGATAACAATTTTGTTAACTTAAAAATTATTAAATTATAACGGGTCCGCCATTTAACGTTTTTTTTCAACTAGGGCTTATTTCGTAAATGTTAAAACTTAGCTCATGTCTGATCTGACAGATAATTAGTTTTATCCTTCCGCTGAACGAATATGGTTGTGTATACGCATGAACAACGCTTTGCGACATTACTTTGAAAATCATGGTAATGTTGCAGAATGTGTGCGAAAAAAATCATCTTTTTTAAGATGAAGATGAGCGGGTTTGGATTTTGGCGGGTATGTAAACAAGCAAAATTGTCGCCATTGGGGCACAGAAAACCCGCACGCATACATTGAAAAGCCGATGCACCCAAAACGAGTCACTGTTTGGTGCGGATTTTGGTCCACAGGCATAATTGGGCCATTTTTCTTCGAAAATGAGCAAGGAGTGGCCGTGTCAATGGCGATCGTTATCGGGCCATCTTGAACGAATTTTTGTTCACAAAAATTGAAGAAGGGGATATTGGCAACATTTGGTTTCAACAGGACGGCGCTACGTGCCACACAGCCGAAGCTACACTCAATGTTTTGCGCCCTGTTTTTGAAGATCGCATTATCAGCCGCAGAGCTGATGTCGTTTGGCCACCTCGAAGCTGCGATTTGACACCGTTGGACTATTATTTGTGGGGTGCCGTCAAAGATAAGTGTTACGCCGACAAGCCAGAGACAATTGACGCTTTAAAGGACAATATTCGTGAAGCCATTGGTGAAATACAGGTGCACACAATCGATAATGTGCTTAAAAATTGGACCGATCGTGTAGGCTACTGCATGGCCAGCCGAGGCAGCCATTTGAATAAAAGTATTTTCCATTATTAACTGGAAGGATTATATGTACATACTTTCAAATAAAAATAGAAATTTGAGAAAATATTCAGTAGTTTTTTTTATAGCATTTTCAAAAAAAAAAAAAAGTTCTTTGGCGGACCCTTTACTTTTGATCTCTTACAAAATAAATGAAGAATTCTTTTTTTAATACAGTTTGCAACAGATTTATAGTAATAACGCATGTAACTTTCTTTTTGTTATCGAAATTTGGACATTATGAATGATCTAACTAATAGAGTTGTACCCGGTCGTTCATTTCAGTGACCGGTCATTTTCGTTCATTTATCCAAGACTGATTCGGTCATTCAATTCGTTAAATCGTTCACTTTGAACGAATGAATACATGAACGACACAGCTCTACTAACTATAGCATAGTCGCGTCCAATATTTAAATATAATTGTCTACAAAAAGTAAATGTAAAAGTTTATTCTATTTTAATAAAGATTTCCTTAATCTAATCACCATAGACGAGTATAAGTTGTGAAGAGAAATTATAATTGTAAACAATTTCGTTATTTTTTTAATAAATTTTTACAGTTTAATAAATGTTATTTGATTTTGGTAAACTGTTCAGCAAATAGTCATTTTCATTATTTAATTAATATTCTCAGTAATATCTAATGAAATTCTATAAAATATACTTCCCAATGCAATAATGTATTCTTAATAATTCAGTATAAAAACTCGCAACAATAATTTTTCACAAATATTTTTATAATTTAAAAAGAAAATATTTTATTTGATCATCCTGTGTGTATAAATAATTATTGCAGTCTATTTATATTCTAGACTTGAAATGATAAAACGATGTCTTTTCTTAAATCGAAAAACAAACAACAATTAACATGTACTAAGTATGTATGTATGTGAGAGCTTGCTGCGCAGTATGAACAAGTCATAAAAAATATATTCTGCTATCTCAGAAATTATTATCAGTCACTTTTTCATGAGTCCATTATAGCGCGACAGCTACTAAATAAAGTCAATTGAACTGGAATATACGAGTATGTATGTAAATACGAGTAATAATGAACTTTAAGTGTAGTAATGTCATTTATTTTTTCTTTTAATGTAAACTAAAGCTTTAAGTAGTGCAAGAACAATGTCAGTCAGCCTACATACTTTTTGTGAAATTTTTACTCTTGAGTTTTTTTTTATTATATTAATAATGCCTACTACTCGTAGGTATATTTTTCTCGTTCTTCTTGTTAATGTTATTGTTCTTATCGTTCCGTTCTATAGTATTCTTTCGGCGATTATTTTCAAGTATTTTCTTCGGCCACCTCACTCACGCCTCTTTCTCACTTATTATCTCATCTGCTACTTGTCGTTTTCTAGGCAAGTGTTGTTCATACCGCCAGATATAAATACTAAATATGTACATACATATGTATGTATGTATGTATGTATATGTAAGTGACTGACTAACTAACTGACTACTGGTAAGTTTAGGTTACTTTCTATATTAACATGTATCGAAGTGTACATACATACATATGTATATGTACATATGTGCCTATGAATATTTGTATGTGTTTGTGTTTCTAGTTCTGTGTAAGTAACAGTTTAATCTCTGATGATCTACTTTTATGCATTTAATATTTCGTTGACATGCAACCACTTTGTTTACTTTTTTGTTTTATAGTTTATCGTTGTTGTTGTTGTTGTTTCATGATGATTATAAAACCGAATACGTATGACGAAATGGCATTAAAAATATAAAACTAATAACAACAAAGGAAATATATATAATAATTAATCATAACAGACTACAGGACACCGTATACTTTATTTTTTTTTTTTATTAAATTCTACAATACAGTAGGTACAATAGAAAAAAATCGATTCGAATAGGTATAAAAATTTGCACGAAACCCCGATTTTTAGTCTATTACACTCTAGTAATTTAGTAATATTAGAATAATAAACTCTCGCTTCTGGACAGGGTCACTTGAATGTCTATACCGACATCGTAATTTTAATTCGGTGGTAGGGAACTAAAGATTTGATGTAAATGTTTTATATTCGGCTTATCAATGCAATAATAAAAATACTGCTCATTGGGATACCCTAAAGTAGAAATGCGTGTTTTGAATTGATAATAATCGTTTATAAATGTAGGCATATATATGTCTTTGTTGTACGCTAAATTTATAAGGTAAAAATAAATACATACATATGTATGTATATTTGTATACGCCTCAGTAAATACAAAGTCAAACGCTTGAAAAATAATGTTACAAAATTACGTTTTTTTATTATAATTATCGCAGAGTTCTCGAACCAAAACAGATGTTTGAATTAAAATTTGAATTAAAAATAAGTTTTTATAAAATGTATAACAAACTACTTTGTAGTTTAACATATTAAATTATGAAAGAAAGCTTTTGAATTCAAATCAATTATAATTTGATATCAAATGTAAATGCATGCTGGGATATTGAAATGATTTTTATATTTCTTGATTATCACATGACTCATAGTGTACGTTCAATCGCAATTTTTGTTAATTGCGATTTTGTCGTTTTTGTTTCTCTTATTTATATGAAATATTAAAAACGATACAATTTTGATTGAATTAAAAGAGGTTTAGTACCTAGGTATTATTACTTTTCTATTTTTAGATTATAAACTATATTAGAATGACAGTAAATATTACCCAGGCCAACACGAAAAATGATGCCTTAAATTTTTTAGTCAATTTGTATACATCTTATATAGGGCGCCAATTCGAACTCTAACTTAATTACATAGTTTTCTTAAAAAATGAATATCTCGAAGACTAAAGATGATACAAAAAAGTGAATTATAGGCATTGAAACCCAATACCAGATGCAAATAAACTGACAAAGAAATCTAAGGCACCAAAAAAAGGTTTCATTTTGTCGGGCTGTGTTATTTAAATATACAAAATTCAACTGCAATACACAATATGTTTTATGATTATTAGTTGAATAATCTATAAACTGTAATTTATTCATGAAACCTTAAAGAATCGTAAGACAAATTCAATAATAGTATATTCAAATTATATTTAAAAATTAACTAATAATTCGTTTAGCAACTAATTATGAGTTATGTTTAAGCGAAACAGTTCCGTTAGTGTAGTTGTATTTTTTTCAAGGTTAATGAATAACAAAATATTTAGGTACTTTTCATATTTGCAAATAGTAACGTTTACAAAGTAAATACATAAAAAAGGGAACATGTACATTATTGCCATGAAAAGATTAAGGACAGGCTGCGTCTGCACACCCAAAAACATTATATCTAAATAATGTCCTGGCTGACAATGTACGCGGCACTACTGCTTAATACACAGTACTCACAACTAATTTTGATTGATAACAACATCCTAATGATAAATTAAAATAGGCAGATACCTAAATTTTATCATAATTGTTAGAAAAAAACACCAAATATCATAAAAAATTCGAAGCATAGGCAAAGTTTTATAATTAAGAAATTCACAGTTGTTATATGTAACTTTAATTAAGTCCATATAAAACATAAAAAATCTAAAAATGTTGAACATTTTTAAGCAAAATGAAATGGTGTAATTCCTAAAATGTTAAGAATAAGCAAGAAGTTTTCAAAACAATATGTATTTGCATTCATATTTTCTGTTACGAAGCAACTACTCTTAGTGTGAAAACAAAGCAAACGCTTGTTTACCTTAAGGAACACCATTAAAGGAGTAACATAGTAACTGTATAAAAAAGAGATCGTACGCAAAACCATCATCAAGTTGAAAAAGTTGAATGGGCAATGAAGATTTAACCAAACCAATTGCTTTATGAATAAACCTTGTAAAAGTTTTAGAAGCGAGAACAATAAAAATGTAAAACTTTACTGTTTTATAAATTTGATGTTATGGTTTAAGTGCCGAATGTTGACAAATGTTATTTTCTTCTTCCAGAAACCAGTTTGAGATGAAATAAATCACAATTAGGTATTATCATTTTAAATATGTATGTATGTACTTTCATATGAATTTGTATTGCTTCAAATAACAAATTCAATGTGTTTTTTAATATACATTAAATCATACTTTTTCAAAGCATACTGATGGTCACGTTAGCAATACATATTTGTATTTATGTATTTTGAAAAACTATAGAGAAAATAAACAAACTTAAAATTATGTTATCATTAATCAAATACCTATTTGCATTCTCAGTTTTTTTCCCAGAATGCTTATTTATATATTTATTCAGTTTTTTCACCAGCTAACCTAGTTATATAAATACAGATGACCCTAACTAAATTAGTTTTTTATTTTGAACTTTCATATTCCAACACAACGAGGAACCAAATATTACGTAGCGCACAATAAACTTGTGCTAATTATATAAAATTTTCTTTTTAATTATTTGGGAATTTTCAATTTTATGCCATGGCATTCAACGTTAAAATAAAATTAAAGATTTTGAATACAGATGTTTTGAGTAGTTGTGGTAAAAATATTATTTATTTAACCTCAAATATACATATATATGTATGTAGGTATATAGGTACCTATAAGAAAAAAATATAAAATATCTTGATTTATTACCCCTGCTATTTAAATTATAAATTTTTCAATCACGCAAACATGTCATATTGTACATACTTATAGGAATAGTAATAGTAATATACGTAATAGGTATATTTAATTTTAATTTCACTTGTACTTTTGCAAAGTTTTATTTAAATTGTACCAAAAGAGAATTTGGTGAAACTATTTCCACAATTCCGTTAAATTAGTTTAGTAATAATTGTAAATATAAAAAATATTTCATGTCAAATAGGTAAAATGTGGTGAATTATGACGAACAAATAGTGTAATATGGCTTGCATTTCTATCCAAAAGTACTATTCATTATTTAATATAATGGTTCTGACCCGCTTCTTCGGTTTGATTTACTTATTATGTCATGCACACACAATATTGGAGGCAGGCAGACGCTATTTGACTCAACTTTGAAAAATGTAGAAACACAGCGACAGCAACAATCTACTTTAATTAACATTAACAACAAACACATAAAAAATACACAATTTGAAAATATACAATTTTTAGCAATCAAATCAATACGGAGGTTACAAAGTAAAAATAGAAAATAAATTTGGAGGCACGTCGCTCATTTGTAAATAAAGAGGAAAAAAAATAGATACATATAGGTATATTCTGTACATTTATAGGCAGAACGCCAACAGAAATTATACATATGTATGTATGTACATATGTATATATTTATAGCATAAAGGAAGTTTGAATTAAATTGGACTGAAAAATAAACTAAAAAACACACACGCTGTTAAGCGGAACTGAAATGGACAGAATGAGTAAAAAAAAATAATAAACTCGGAAGGAAGTAGTAGGTACCTACATACATAATTAAGAAACAAAGACAGTTATGTTTATAGCAAAGAAACAATTAGCTAAGCTAAAATTAATGTATATTTCATTAAATACAATTAAAACAGATTATTAACACGTTACGTGTATTTATTCACACCTACGGAAAAGAGTTTTCTTTCCATACATCATAACCAAAGAAATAACAAATAACAGTGACACAGAAAAATAAAAGAACCAACAAAGAAAAAAAAAACAAAAAAAATCGTATTGTTATATGAATGTAGTAATGCCGATGGATGACGACTGGAGATGGGGTGTGCGACTGGTCTTATACATATGTGTACACAAATGTTTGAATGTATAACGATGCATGTGATTAAAGTGTTAGAAAAAAAGATACAGACAAAATAGAAATTGTGGAAAAATGTTAGGTCAACTTGAAAAATGTGTTAGGACTAAAATACGATTAAGTGGATCATAATTGAGTTCATACTTTCCAGTAATTTGAATGAAAAGTTAACAAATGATGGTTGTTATTGATGAAAGTTATCTTATGTGCTTATTATTTAAATGATCGCTGCAGAATTAGTACGTGTTGCAATATCATAAAACATAACAAATGAGTTTTTTTATTGCAACGCCCTTAAGTGGGGCAAAATTTATTACAATTGAAAGAAACATCATCTATCTGTATTTACCTGGTTTACGTTTTATTTAGTAAATATTATATGTAAAAACCTATATATATATAGATTTTTTGTTGTTTCTGTTGTGGGTTTTAGAAAATGTGTCAGAGGTCGTTGTGTGGTTGGTGGCTTGCTTTTTTTATTTTCAACACTATTTTACTGCGAATTTGTATCAAGGTTTTTTTTTGCAAAATTAAACATCAATTTCCCAAAGACTTTATTGAAATGTTTCTTCTATTTTATATTTATTTGGAGTAGATAGTAGATAATTCTTATACAAATAAAATATGCGTTTTTGCACTTTTATTCATTCCGTTCGTTGAAAAATCAATATTTGTTTTGGTTGTTCGTTCCTCTTTTTTTAACTTAGCAAACACAAATTACACACTTGTGCACGTAATCTCTTGCAACTTCTTTGAATTATTGTGAGTTTGAGCTTTTTTCGTTGTTTAATTTTTAGTTACTAGTTTTTTCTTGTTTAATTAATAAAAAAAAGAATATTTTTTGCTTTTTTTCTTTATATTTTAAGCAAGTGTCAAAAACAGACCGTACCGTACACTTCTATGTCAAATTGAAAACTAATTGGAAATAGAGTTAAAAATTTCCTTAAAATCAGAAAAAATCCAATAGTATAGTATTGTTCCAGTGTTGCCAGAAAATGAATTTCAAAATATGCTAAAACTTGAAAAACTAAGTGCTAAAATGTTCTATAGAAAAAAAAGAGTGCTAAAATTTTTCAATGTAACAATAAAATTTTTATTTCAAATGTTACAAATATAAATTATAGTTTTTTTCTAATTTTGTTCATAACAATTATTGACTTGTTTTAATAGATTACATTTCATATATTAATTCAAAAATTTCCGTGTTCATTTACTTGCCACAACAACAGAAATTTAGTTGAAATATTAATAAAACTTATTTTTTATTTCTCCAAAAGTATTTTTTGGAGTAAAATAGTAAAAATTTTTTCGAGAAAAAAAATTTTTTATCAAGCAAATTATGCTAAAGAGCATTTAGCATAATTTTTAAAAATTGCAATGCATTTTCGAGAAACAAATTGCTAAATCTAGCACTGAAAGTGCTAAAATGGCAACACTGTAGTGTTCTGATAGTTGACGTGCAACGTTACAATTTTGTGTATTAGAAAAAATACAACTGTGGCACAGTGTTGCAAATTTCACTTGTATTTGTAAATTGCGAAAGCACCACCACGATAGTTTGGGGAAATTTATAATTAAAATACATCATAGAGGGCGGGAGCACCTTTTTATATTTGTTAGCTAATTCAGCAACCAACCCTAAAACTGTAAAAAGTCCCATTGCCTACTTTTAGGATGGATAACAAAATTTCAAAGCCTTTGAAAAATTTAGAGTAACGGTGAATTGTGGTGAATCCTAAAAACTCATCACGATTTTTATTCACCACAATTTTTATACTTACCACGATTTTTATTCACCATGATTTTTTATTTACCACACGAGCGAAAAAATGTTTTTCTAGTGACCCGATAGGGGATTTTTCCCTCCTCTGCGTCCGGCCCATCCGTCCCCGTCTGTCTGTCTATCGTTCCACTATTTTTTACTCCCGTCGCTCGGCTGGATGGCCGATTTTATTAGAAACTGGCTTTGTGGTATTTATGTGAACTTTAAAAAAAAGAATACGGGAATTTTTCAAATTCATTAACTCTTCCCATCTCTGGTCAGATATGCAGTGATATTTGCTTGTTGGCCATGCTGGAGGGAGTTGCATGCCAGTTACAGAGTTGCAATTAGATAATTGATTTATATATTTGATAATTTAAATTTCATATTCGATAATAAAATAAAAAATATGTTCTTTGTAATTTAATTTATACACATATTATATTCCCCTGAAGAAGTCAACAAAAAATTGACGAAACTTCGGGAAAAATTATAATTAAATGCGTTTTTAATTTACAACAGAACAATTTAGGCCCAATTAGCGTATATAGGAAACAAATATAGAAAAACTTCAGACATAATACCTTGGCCAAAAAATAAATATATAAGATTGGAACAGTTTAACGTTTAGTTGTTCCCGGTAAGGTCACCCATTCCAGAAGGGCAGAGATGGAGTGCGAGATACTAAGAACAACCCTCCCCAATTGTCTGATAGCATCTGTTTCTCCTTTGGGGCGGCTATCAGACGTTTCCATCAACTTCTCTTTCCCCTCATTGAGAGGGGTGGTTGATGGAACTAGTCCGTTTATTCCACTAGGTCCACTATTGTCTGTTCTTAATCTGTTCCCATATTGGGCGGCTCCAAACACCTCTAAAGCTTGTCAAGTCCGCGGTAAAACCCCATGTTTCAGGTGCGAAGCAATGGAAGCGACTAAGTCGCCCCAAGCCAATCTCGGCAACAGTAAATCAAAAAAACCCTGGCAGACTAGCTGCAACCACTAAGCGCTCCGCCTCTAGATTCATTGAGATTTTGGGTCATAAAAACCCCTAAGACCTCATACCGAAATAAATAGCTTCCCTTAACTGAGCCAGAGCCCATGTATGCGGTTTGCAAAACGCTCCTTCTGAATGAAACTGGGTACCTAAACGGTAATGTTCAGAGGAGGAAGCGGCAGTCAAAAGCCAGCAAGCAACCGGAAGCGAAACGTCCCAAACTGGCTCTGAAATTTTTGACTAAGTCCTTCAGCGAGATTGTCAAAGACAAAGATTGCAATGGCTTTAAAAAAATCATCTTCGAAAAGTTTTTTAACATATACGAATATTTTTCATTCAAATTAATCCAACTCTTCCCATCCATTTATAAGTAAATTCAATTCGATAAAAATTAGTATCGCTTAATTACTCTCTCTAACAAGTCCTTATTGATTTAGTTTTATAATGATGTGTAAAATCTAAAAATTATTTGAAATTTCAAGATTTTCAATGTTTCTTTAACTAGATACTACATGACGTAAAACTTTTAAAATATTGTATTGTACACATACATACGAGTGCTTAATATGAAGAAAAAAGTATAAATTCCCCCACATTTCACTCTCTAATAGATACGTACGTACGTATGTATGTATGTAAATTAAAAGCAAACAACGAGACATAGTTTGCAATGCAATTTTAGCACCATTTACTTACCCTCCTAGTCCTCCTCCACCACCATCTGGCAGATATCCAGGATTTTCAAATCCATCGAATTGTGGTGTAATTATAGTGGACATTGTTGAAAATGGTGTTGTTGTTGTTGGTGTTTGTTCAACACGATGAAATATTTGTTGTTCATTTGCTGAATACGCCAAGTTCAACGACAATTTTTCACGTTTATCAATCATTTCGGACATCATTTTTATACTTTAAATGTTTTTTGTGTTATTTTGTTTTATTGTTATGTATTTTTTTAATTTCAACAGTTAGTTAATTGTTTATTATTCAGTTATTAATTTGTGCTAAATATTGTAGTACTACATACATATGTATATGAATGTAATTTAATTGTAAGTACATATTAATCAAGAAATATTTATATGTGATTCTTATTTTTTTCTTCTGTATAGAATAACGTTGTGTTTTTTTTTTTTTAAATCTTTTTAATTGTTTTTCAAACTATGTATTAACACAAATGACCAGAAAGGTACTGTTTGAATAACGTTTAATTTCTTTACGGCTTTATGATGTGAACTCGTCTAAAATCACGTCGCGAATGATTTGAAAAGTTTATTTATTATTAAAAAAAAAAAAAAATCAACACCAATATACAATACAACGAGTGTTTTTAAACCACAAAGTGAATTTTCTAAATGAAAAGTATAACCGGGTAAGAACTAAAAATAAAAAAAAACAGCCTCATAATATAAATACATTTTCTCTTAATACTCGGTTTGTATGACTGTCTGTCTGTCTGTCTGTCTTTAAGTTAAAAACAGTTTCGATTTAATCAGAACGATCCAGTCCATTGTCTCGAGCTGGTGATGTGTAACGAACTGATCATCGTTCGTAACATGAATTTGAGCGTTTGGATAATTTGAATGTGTCAATGTTTAATGTTGAATGTGTCAATGTTTAATTTAAATCAAACAAATATTATTCACACACGAAAATCAATCGCCAATTTAAGGGGCGTCTTCTGTATTTCCCAATCCACTTACATACTCGTATTTAGCGTCATAAAGTCTATTCAGCCTTAAGTGCTTGATGATTTAATTGCAAATTAATTTAATTTTTATCTTTTGTAAATTTATGCTTTTAAAAACAATTTGTATTATTACGCACAACCGATACTTGTGGACTTATAGATAGATAGATAGATAGATAGGTATTGATTGTTGTGAGATTTACTAACATTTAATTAATATGGAAACAATCCAAACAAATTTACTAACTCTTTTCTACTAAAAATAAAATTAAAAACAAACAGACTTAAATACATATGTATTTGTGCATATGTATGTTTCAAACTATTTCAACAATAGTACAGTGGTGAGCAATAAAATAGAAACATTAATATTTTAATGAACAATTAAAATGTTGTTTGTATGTACTTCTATTTGCGTCTAACGTTATTAAGTACTTTTACATTTTTCAAATGATTACTCTGTGTGTTACAAGACACAGTGCTTTAAAAACTGATTTTTGGAATCAGTTATTTAGTTTATTTTTTATTACATGATGTAGGTTTTTTGATATTATTATTTTGTCCGTAACTGCAGGTATGTGTTTTAGACATGGGTGGGTTGAGAATTTTTTTTCTTAATAATTTAACACTAGATAAAAAGTAAATATGTATGTACACTAAAGGTACATACATACATATTTATTTATTCAACATTGTGATCTCTTGCACACACTCTGCAACGACAAAGGCATACATGGTAAACAACTTTGCTTATAACGTACAACTATTTTTGAGCGTTTATATTAATTAATATGGCCAACCATGAGGTACTGTGTATATTGCCAGCTATTGGCAATATCGTTCATCTAAATCTATCTCCTAGTAAGTTCTCAAGGTTCTCCATCTAGTTATTCCACAAAACTCCAAAATGGCACTTTCAGTGATTAGGATTAGGATGATAATGATGACACAATATGGACTTCGAGTCTCCGATTAATTCTAAGCTGAATAACATTTAAAAATCTCATAATAAATTAATTATGATGGAAGTTTGACATGACGAATTTCTAAAGAAATATATATATGTATATATGTATGTATGTAGATGTTCCATGTATGAAATTAAAAAAATATACGTATGTACCAATTCGAAGCGATCGAGCGACATACAAACATAAGTAAATAACCTATTATGTACTAAGGAACACTATTATAACTCTTAACTAATCTTAATTGATTAAAGATAAAAGCTAATTATCGCTTAAGGTTTACTATTTTCTTAGTTTTAAATATTGTGAAAATTATAAATACATACATACATATATTTATACATTGTATATCTAACAAAACGACTATCAAAAATTGTAAATTGGCAAAGTGAATCCTAAATAGCAAAGTAAGTGATAGCGTTCTGCATCTAAACTCACATTTACAGTTTAGAATACATATAACTGAAGAACATATTATATATATACAGCTGCGGTAAAAAAATAGCACCAAGGGTAAGATTGGTATTCTTTGGTTAATTTTTTCATCATTTCGTTTTTAAAAATTTGTTATGACTTTAGTATATAAATAAAACACAATTTTACGTAAAATAAAAAAAGATTTCAGATTTATATTTTTTATTTTAATGAAACGGTTAAACAAAATTTATTTAAAGTGTCGGTAAATGAAGTCGGTAAAAATAATAGCACTTCAACTATCAGGTACCAATAAAAATTTCTAAAATTTAACATTTAAGAAATTGTTAATGAGATCGCAAAGTTCTATTCAAAATAAGCTCTAATATTTGGTTGCATGGTCTTTGTTGGCAAGAACGGCGGCGCAATGCTTTGGCATGGAGTTCACTAGATCTTCACACCTTTTTTCGGTATATTACTCCATGCCTCTTTTACTGCTGCCCATAGTAGCTCGTTGCTGGTAGGTTTTGTTTCCCAAACGTGTTTTTTATGCCAGCACAAAGATTTTCTATGGGGTTTAAGTCTGGGGACTGAGCCGGTCATTCCATGACATTAATTGAATGTTCTGCAAACCATTTTGACTGGTGTGTTTTGCGTCGTTATCCTGTTGAAACACCCATAACAACGGCATTTCTTCTGAGGCATATGGTAGCATTAAATTTTCCAATATGTCAACGTCCATTATTGTTTTGATCCAATAATTTGGACCCACTCCATTATATGAAAAGCACCCCCAAACCATAATACTGGATCCCCATGCTTTATGGTCTTGAAGGTGAATTTTTGGTTATATTCAGCGTTTGGCGGTCGTCGTACAAACGCCCGAGAACCTTTCCCACCATATAAAAAAAATTTTGCTCGCATCAGTCCACAAAATGTTTATTAACAGGCCAATTTTGATGCTCCTGTGCAAACTTTATTCGTTTGTTCACATGCCTTGCTGTTAGAAGCGGAACTTTTCTTGGACTACATGCTTTCAAATGATGGTCTCGCAGACGATTTCGGACGGTTTCTACACAGGCTTTAATTTGTAGATATTTTTTTAGTTCTGTTGGTGGTTTGAAAGGATCCTTTTTGCTCTGACGAACCAATCTTTTTACAAGTAAAGGGGACAAGGATTTCTTCCTCGAGTTTCAACTTTTTTTGTATAAATAATTGCATATTTTATCATTTTGTTTGAGAAGTTGACCAATTTCGGCGTAAGTTTTTTCTCTCAGAAATCATTTTTTGAATCATTTTTATTTTCTCCTCAGTGCAGTGCTTTCCACGACCCATTCTTATTATTTTTTTAATATTTTTTCATCCTAAAATTTTATTAATTCTTTTCAAAAGCTGGTTTCTATACATTGATCGCGAATAACTGCAACTACATATTAGCTAAAAACGAAATTGCAAAAAAAAAAAAAATCTGACTAAAACAACCAGAAGTGCTATTTTTTTACCGGTAAATTTTATATGTTACTCTTAAAAATGCATTATAGTAAAATAAGAGTTTGCATTTAAAGAGAAATAAACATTATCTCAGAGAGAATACAATATACATACATATACTATATGCAGTATTGCCAAAAAAAAATTTATAGAATAATATTACAAATTTTAAGTGCAGTGAAATAATATGTTTAATCATGGTGCTATTTTATTTACCGGCACTGTATATATATATAGAAAGAACAATTTCTATATGTTAAATACCTATCTGTAGTTTTTTAACTAACTAAAGGGTCATACACACTCGTACAGGTTATGAAAAATTGTCAGTTAACTCTAACTGAAACACAGTGTTATTTGATTGATATTCATTATAAGCATGTTCGCCTGTACTTTTAGTCAACAACTAAATTAAGATCTGCTATTTGTATTTTAGTGTGGTTTCATCGGTGCTTGGACAACGAGAAGAAAATAAAAAAAAAATAAACAAATAAACACAACATGTATGTAACACAACGTATGTATGGATATTGTAAAATACATAAAAGCATGACACGATAATGTTTTCACCATTTTTAACAGTTTAAAAAAAAACAACAAAATATTTGTGTATGTACCTATTTTAGACAAAAGTACATATTGATTAACTATTGGATGAAACAGTCAAGACGTTCTCATTTTTCAAATATTTGACGGAATTAGCGCAAACACTCAAGAATTTCAATATTTATTATCCGCAAAATATAATTAATATAAAGCCTTTTCTTATCATGATCCCAAATTAAGGACTAAAACATATTCGTTAATTGTTATCGTTTGTTATTTATTATCAACTTCATTGCAATTAAACACTCTAATAAAAATTAAATATTAAATTATATAAAATTTAATTAAATTAAATACAAAGACATGATTGCAGAGCCTGTGTAGCCCTCGGATATTGTTAATAATGAATTATGAATTGTTCCTTATAGTAGTTAGTATAACATTATTTTTATATTTTACAAATTCTTTGAAAATGAAATCATAGTTCTTATTTTAAACGATCACGAGATAAAAACAAATCATTTTAATGCGCAAAAACTTAAAACCTTCACTTAGAAGAGGAGTTTGTTAATAGTCAAACTGATACACTGAACAAAATTTTGTAGGTAATATCAATAAATAGTTTAGTGGTTCTCTAACTAAACATGCGTTAAATCGAAATAATTTTTGTTCAGATCTTTCCTCAAATCAACAAATTTTATTGAAATAGATAAAAAAAATATAAATAATAGGTTTTAGTTAATTTCAAGAAATAAACAAAAATTGAACCAAAACATAACATAAGACAGTAATAAGAGAAACATGAAGTGTTAATTAAAATTTATATTGTGACATAGTAATAAGAGTGTTAATTAAAATTTACTTAAAAGAGGGATAGAATTTGAATAGCCTGTCAGTATGTTAGTATACAATTTCGGGATGTTTCTGGATTAACAAATCCCGAATTTTTTGTATAAATCACGGGAATGTAAGGGATTTCTGATATTAAGGAATGAACTTTCAAAAGCTCCCAAAACACATTAAAGGTATACCTTTATACTAATCGTGCACCAAATCCTAGCTCTGTCACATCCATTCTTTAATATAAAAATATGCATTTTAATTTATTATTTTTTGTTACACACTTAAACAATACTTTAATATTAAAATACCATACCATTAAACAATTTTCTTTTTCGAGATTAAGGTCAGTTTTTATTTTTATTTTTTTCCGATATTTCGCTACACAATTTGTAGCATCTTCAGGGAAACAATAACAAAATTTAAAATTAATAACAATATTTTTTTTTTAATTTTGTTGTTGTTTCCCTGAAGATGCTACACATTGTGTAGCGAAATATCGGAAAAAAATAAAAAATAAAAATAAAAACTGACCTTAATATCGAAAAATAAAATTGTTTAATTAATAAAAAGGTCGAACAATCAGTTAAATAATCAAAATACCATACCCTGAAATTTTTGACAATGACAATATTTACTGCAAAAGTTTTAGTTATATCAATTTCTATAAAAAAAAGAATTAAAAACTTTCAGTTTTATTATAATTACATATGTTATAAATAGTGTGACCAACTGGCCCGGAAAATCTAGGACATGGCACAGTTTAGAAACCAATGTCCCGGTGACATCCCCCGGATGGCCCGGATTTTTATTTTGAATTTAATTAAATAAAAAATATGTGGACTTGAACAACAAAACAGTCTATTTCGTTGAAATTTGGCACAATCACATCATATTTTAATGGATATTAATTCTTTTGAATGATTCATTTTAAAATCATGTGTCTATCTATGCATATCTCCAGCAAGTCATTAGTCCGAAAAGAGTCTTTTCTGACACCTTTTCCGGAGCGTTCATGCTCTTTATGAGCCCAAAAAAAAATCAGAATGACCCTCTTCATTACATTCGAAAATGGTCCGTCAGAAAGAGCTCTTAGATAATGTCAGAAAAGAGTCTCTCTCTTATGAGGATTTTTTGTGCTCTGAAAGAGCTCTTACATCATCTCAAAAAAGAGTATTTTATGAGGGTTTCTTGGGCTCTGAAAGAGCTCTTACATCATGTCAAAAAAGAGTGATTGCATTTTAAATACAACAAATCTAAAGGTCGCATTTATTATTTTTTTTAATTGTTTTTACTTAAACAAAAAGGGACTCGCTGCTACACCGAATTGGAAAGATGTAGAAACAACGATCAAATTTATAGTTGAAAAGAATTGGTTAAAACCTGAAGACAACAATGTAGAATTGTTTGACGAGTTTGGTTACATATTAAAATGTATTATCCCAGAGAAAATCTGCGAATGTAATAAAAATAATCCTCCTACTAAGCCACGTTCTACTAAGTCACATCAACGTTGGGTGGACTGTTTCAAACATTTTCAAAGTAACAATGTACCGTACAGACGCTTCGCGCGAATCATTGAATTTATATTTTGTTTCCCAGCAATATCTGCATGTGTAGAGCGTATATTTTCGTTGATCGCAAAATTATGGACAAAAGAAAAATCGCAACTCAAGCTAGATACTTTAAAACAAATGCTATTTCTCAAATATAATTTAAAGTACGAATGCGTTGAATTTTAAAATTTTTTGAAAGAATCCCCAACATTGCTGAAGCAAATTTCATCACAGGATAAATACGATTTTAAACAAAAAGCGACAGAAAATTAGATTCAAATTACTTATGACATTATAATTGTCTAAATTTAACTTCAATAATAAAGTTTTTTCCCATACAAAATGGCCCGGTTTTAAGTTGGAATGTTCCGGGTTTTAGTACTTTTTTCGAAAAATATCCCGGTTTCGCTCAAAATTGAGGTGGTCACACTAGTTATAAAACAAGTCACTGTAAACAAAGTTCAGAATACAGAACTATATACTTCATATACATATACATATATATTTCATATACAGGGTGCCCAAATAAGACCAGCTGATATGAAACACAAATACATTTTTTATTTTTTAACATAATTTATTTTTTCTTTTGACAGATTATAACTGAACTCTTGGAAATTTAAAATGAATACGTACAGTCCACAACAACGCATTAAAATTATCGATTTATATTATTCTTCTCAACGATCAATTGTTCTGACGCAGCGAAATTATCGCCCACATCTTCCATGATTACAAGTTTAGTTCGCCGTTTTGAGGAACTGGGATCAGTCATACCCAATCAGATTGGTGCGGTGTTATGGCCACAAAAATCATCGGTCCATATTTCTTTGAAAATGAGGACGATACGCCAGAAACGGTCTCCGGGGCTTCTTACAGAACAATGATCGACAACTTTTTGCGGCCAATGGTGGAGCAACATCCTAATTTGTGTTTTCAACAAGATGGAGTCACTGCGCATACTGCTAGGCAAACTATGGACATGCTGCGTGAAATTTTTGGTGAACGCATAATTTAAAAAAATTCAGATTTCGCTTGGCCTCCTCGTTCACAAGATTTAACTGGGGTTATTTAAAAGACTAATTGTATGTTAACAAACCACAGACACTTGGACAGATCAAGCAGAATATTCAAGACGAAATACGGCGCCTGCAACCAAAAACATTACGCCGTGTAATGCAAAATGCTCTAAAAAGAGCCAATGCCTGCATCGAGCAAAATGGTCTGATGTCATATTTCATACATAGTCACGTTAAATTTCCATAAAATGTATTTAACATACATATAAAAATAAATCATTTAAAAAAAAAACGTTATTAAAAGAGTTATACGTGTTTAACATCACTAGGTCTCATTTGGGCCACCCTGTAGTTTATTTTAACTAAATGAATTACTTTTTGTTACTTTATTATCGGCCATGTCACAGAATTTAATTCCGTTCGGAAGTGGAATTAATTCCGTATTTTGCTTCTATAGAAAAAGCCAAACGAACAATTTTTTCGGAATGAACCCACTTTAAATTTGCTATGTGGAACTGTAATTTTAAGAATTTCTAGGTTGCATTCCGAAAAAAAGTTTCGTTTTACTTTTTCTATAGAAGCAAAATACGGAAATAATTCCAATTCCGAACGGAATTAAATTCTGTGATATGGCTGTATATATATATATATATTTATACAATAAAATAAATTGTTTACATTGCTAAATTTTATGTTTTCACAGACCTAGTATTTTACATAAGTAAAAGTTTTTGCATATTGTCATTTCAGATGATCGAGAAAATAAGGGTTTTGAAGATGGAGATTTTCGAAAGATGTTCTATACTGTAATTTCAATGTTCATATTTTATCTAAGACTTGTCTATGTGACTTTTATTATCAATAATGAAGGGTGTTACCAAGCGTATGCATATTTAATATGCAATTGGTTAATTTAACAGTTAAATACGCATGACCATGAAGGTGGAGTTATCCTTACTAGAGACTACAATGTTTATAAACATTTCTTTATGCAACAAAAGCTTATTTAAATATTAAAATTCTGGAACATTTGTATAATCAGTATTATTTAAAAGCTCCAAGAAGGAGGTTGTGTCTGCTTAACGCGTAAAAAATAAAATTCTAATTTTTACTATAAATTTACTACTTATAAATAATAATCATAATAATAATTCTAAATCTATACATAAATATCTATTTATACTTAAAGGTATTCAAACTAAAATGATTTTGATTGCTTAAATATTAAATCTAACAACTCTTTAAAGAAACACAACAAATAAGTGCAAAGTTTGTGAATAAACAGAAACTACTCGTATATATGTATGTATGTATAGTATGTATACATACATACATACTCGTATCCAGAATGGCGCAAAATTGATCATTCGATATCTTAAGACAATATATTTAGTGATTAGAAAGATGCTTTAATAATAATAAATAATGTTAATTTTTGGAAAATTTTGTCCTCTCAAATCCGAAGATGATTGGTTGGTTGGTTGGATATAGGATAATGTGACAAAATTTTGACAAGTCTGTAGGATTTATTATTTTTTATTATACCCTACACCACAATAGTGGGGAGGGTATATTGGATTTGTGCTGATGTTTGTAACACCAATAAATATTGGTCCAACACCAACCTTAAAGTATACTGATAGACTCAGAATCACTTCCTGAGTCGATTTAACGATGTCCGTCCGTGCGTCTGGCTGGCTGGCTGGTACATAATATTTTTTCGCCCCAATGACGGATGGGATTGAAACTGGTGAAAATCGGTCCATTATTTCACCTAGCCCACATACAAATGTTCTCCCGAAATATAAGTTTAACGATCATAAATGTTTAAATTATGCCAAATATTATCACAAATGAGTGGTAAATGAAGCCAAATCACATTTATAAATTTTGTGAAGATCGGTCCATAATTGATCATAGCTGCATTATAAGGACCACATACGAAAATCACTTTAATCTTCATAAATCTTTTAAAAGTATTTATATCGAGATAAAGCATATGTATATATTTTTTTATTCACGGAAGTCATGTCACAAAATTTTTGGATGATCGGACCCAAATAGGTAATATTTTCAATATAGCGCCCATTTCTGAAAAACTGCTTTAACATATACTGGGTGTAGGGTATTATATATACCCTCGACTATACTTTTTTACTTGTTTTAATTGTTGACATTATGTTTATGATTATATTTGTTTTTTATCACGTTCGTGTGATGATCTTGTACAGATACAATGAGTTAAGATTTTCATTAATGAAAAGACAATTCTATAAGGTTTAGAGTCCGATCGAACCTAATATTAGACAAATAAATCATTATTTGGCCTAATACAAAACAAAACAATTTAAAGTGCTGTGCCGAATCTTTAATACCCTCCACCTAAATGTAATAAAAATTACAAAAACTACACTGGTTATAGGACTAGTAATCCTTATTTTGTGTTTTCTATTCATACTTAGTGCAAATTTTATTATTAGTTTATATATTGTTTGAAAGACAATTTTACGACCAACATAATTTATTTTAAATGTTTTAAAATTTTGACCATTTATAATTGATGTAATTACCGATTGATTCCTACTATAATTTACAGAGTTTGTCTGATATTCATAATAATCTTGAGTGTGATTTAAGAATTTATAAAATTAAAAGAACATTTTTCCATATTCACAACAAGTTAACAAACAGAATATAAAAAGTGTAAGATATAAATAAGACGAGGCTTTTTTCTTTGAATTTGATCTAAATCCAGTTAGTATCCATTAATGTGATTTCTATGGGAGATACAGACAAATATGTACCGATATTCTTAAAATCCAGCAGTTTGATTTTGGCATGTATGTAAATGATCCGTGTAAAATATTGGATCGGTACCGTTATTTATAAGATATTTATGAGTATTAAAGTGATTTTCGGAAGAGGGCTTTATATGGGCGATACGATCAAAAATGGACCGAAATTCACAAAATTCTGCAGAATGATTTTTGTGCATATGTACCGATATTTATAATATATGTATATATAAAGATGGCTTTTTCGGACGTGGTCCTATGACCAATTATGGGTCGACCACTATAAAATTTATTACAATAATTTATTTACTTATAAGGATTATTTATGTCAAATTTTAACCTTTTAACATTATTTATACCAGTTTTATACGCATTTAAGTGAATTATGGAAATGGACTTTATAAGGGGTCTATAGTCGAACATGGACCAAACTAAACAAAATTCGTTTTGAGATTTCTTTTTGCATGAAACTTATCTATATTCTAATTTTATAGGCATTTGTGTATAATTTAGCAATATTTCGGGAAGATTTTTGTATGGGGGCTATGAGAAATCATGCACCTATTCTTACTATTTTCCTCACACTTTCTCCTTTTATCATAAAAATAACATATACAAAATTTCATGGTATTATCTGCAATATATTTAAAAATATTGCAATAAAATTAATAAAAAATATAAAATTTTAATGGAGGTTGTCTTACATTTTGATCCAAAACTCTGGTTTTACTATGCCGATTTTGCTCATTTTCAATACCAAAATTACCTGCAAAATAAGACATATTTTTGTGGAAATTCCGTTTAGTTATGTTGTGTAGTTTGAACGTGAGAGTGTTTTACACAGACTGCCAGACAGACGGACATGGCTCAATCGACTTAGATTTTCATAAGGATTAAGAAAATATATACTTTGTTGGGTCTCAGATGAATATTAACAAAGTTTCACACGGAATGACAAACGTAATATACCCTCATTCACCGCTCTTGGTGGTGGAGGGTATAAAAAGCAACTTTCCAAATGTTCTATTAATTTACCAAAAAAGTAATTATGTATGTTAATTTTAGATCATGTTTTAGTTAATTTTTAAGTGCAACCACTTGTTTCTTGTTTCACCTTTAAAATTCTATATTCTATTTCATTATTTATTAAAGCTTTGTAAAGATCGAATATCGAAACAGATTATGTAGGATTAATGGCTTTTAAAAGGTGTATACTTTTATCCTTATAATCAGTAACTTCTCACTAAGTGTATTGCTTCTTAATACTGCAACCATATTTGTTTTGAATCCGGGTTATCTTTCTTTAAAACCAATTAAATGTCTAAAAATATTGTGCATATGATTCCTTTATAAACAAACAAATAAATAAGTAAAAAAAAACTCTATTATGAAATACCCAATGTATTTTACAGATACCCACTACTCTATGTGCTAGCAACACTAGTTCTTAGTTGTATATTTTCATCGAAACGGGTAAAAATTTGTACAGTGGGAATTTGTTTTTCTTTTGAATTGATTACGTGGACATGAGTTTTGCTTTTATACACACTGCTAGCGGTAGTAGCAGTCGTCGTCGCAGTCACTACTGTAGTAACTGCGGCAAGCTCATCTGATTTTTAGTTTTGAAATGTCGATGATCGCTGTATTTTTATATGACTCTTCTTGAAAATTTCTCAGTTTAAGTTTGAGCGTTGGCAAACACGGTTCGTTTATTTTCTATATTCTCGTTCAGTGCAATAATTTTAATTTGTAACATTCCTTTGAAAAAAATAAATAAATAAAAAGGTAATTATTATTAAAACAAATGAATGAGATAAAAGAAATCTGTGATTGTTTTTATCAATAAACACTAAAGTAATAAAATATTGTGAATAAGAACACATATGTAAATGAATACGATCGATGTTCATACAAATATGTAAATGAAATTCTTTAAGCAGCATTTATAAAATAAACGAAACAAAAAAAAACAGTCTTGTTTATTTGCGTACTACTTGCGTAAACTTATCTACATTTGAATCTAGATAATTTTTTCACAAACACGTAAAATTTGTTTTAATAAATTTCACCCTTTTAAACGGACGTCATACGAATAAACCTACTCAACATTCGACCAAGAATTAAATTAGAAAAATGAAAGAGAGATATATATGTCCCATAGGCATAGCTGCCAGATTTGACGATTTTTTGTTTCAAAAACAGCAAAATGACGATTTGATGATATTTTCATTGAAAGTGACGATTTTCTGAATTATTGAAATTTTCTATCATTTGTTTGTTTTATTAATGTTTGTGTTACCAAATTCTCTCTTTTTTGGAGACAAGAACTATTTTTCTCAATTAATATCATAAATATTAAGCAGAACATGACATACGAGTATTTCAAAAACAAAACTAAGTATGTAATAGTGATATTTTCTTAATTAATGACAATTGTTAAGTTTAAGTATAATAATTCCAAATAATATTGAGTCTGGATAGTTGAAATTATTTATTGATCTGTAAACATAAAAAGCAATTTTAAATGCTAAATTCCATTTTTAGAGGAAACAATTTCTGAATTTCAATGTGAAAATTCTACAAAAACTTCTTCTATTTTAACAAAACGTCGGAAGAATATTCAGCCAAATAAATTTAAATAACAAAAATACGGAATTCTTTGAAAACAAGTACCTGTATACCTATAATGGATGAATTGGATTCTATATTTTTGACATTGTAATTTACTCTGAATTAATAAAATATGCTAAATTCAGATATTTATATATAAAATACTTTGTCTTGTTTAACATTCTACAGTTTTAATTGACCAGTTTTTGTTCAATTCTCTTTTTTGAACTTGCCATTTAATTCACACACGTCACTTCAATTTTCGTACTTTTTGATGCAAATCAACATGCATGAAAAAAAAACAAAATAAAAAAGAAAATTGACTAGTACCGTCAAATTTGTACCCCTTTTGTTCTTTTTCCTTCTCATCCGAAAATACTTGCCTTGACGAGTCAGAATTGAATAGTGTGAAAGCGGACTAAGATAATATAAAAATATTACACAAGTTGTGTTTAACATTATATTTTGTGATTTCTTATTAAAAAAGTTCAAATTTATGTATTTTGATATGTATTGTACAAGAGACTAACTTGTATTTTTATGTTTTTGTTTAAATAACAATTTTAAAATGCTATTAGAAATAGTGACTATTTCCCCAATTTTTTTTTGACGATTTTTAAAATTCGAAATGACGATTTTTTTATTTTTATTGGGATTTTGACGATTTTTTTCGAAATTCAGCTGGCAGTCCTGCCCATAGATCGTGTAAAAAATAAATAAAGAGAGAAAATAAGTGAGAATACAATGAAACAGAAATGAGGTTAATACTTTTTCTAGATACAAAGAATATAAAATTCAAATAAAAAATTCTAAAAATCCGGTCAACAAAGAAAATAAAAACAATTTTTATATCCATACAGTATGTATTTAAAATTGAACGTAGTACGTACGTACATACATATATAGTTTACTATGATTTTACTATGATATCTTTAGCTCCAAACAGAATAACACATTTACTTTAAACTCGTATCTTCATACCTTGAGCTTTCTACAAAATTTCGTTTCTTTTTTCAATTAGTTTATTATTTTTCTCTTGGCCAAATATACATTAAGGCACGTATCGGGTGAAAGACCTTAAAAAAGTAAGTAACACATTCAGCACTCGCAACCATTCTTAAAAGATCATGTCTCAGTGTCTCAGTGTTACAACACAATTCACTGACTGACAGACAGACAGCATTGTCAACTTGGTGATTTTTTAGTTTTTTGTGCGAAAAATTCCTTATTCTGTTTTATAATTTTTCCGAAAACTATCATGAAATTAATACGATGGAAAAGGACATCATCATTAAATGTATTTTAAATACGAATGTGTGATAAATGAATACATACTATCAAATTCGTCATATGAAGGTTATTGCTAAAGGTGAATAGGGTGAAAATCATTGTTTGAAAATCAAATTAACATTTTAGACATGGAAATAAAAACTCTTGTATAGCCTGATGGTTTTATCTACTGAACTGTAGAAGAACAGTCAGGTTTAGAGTCCCAGTGGAGCCCTAACAAATTTTATTGAAAAAAAATTCAAAAAGAAGTAGGTATGTACTACATACTTAAAATGAAAAAAAAAAAAATAATTAAAAAACATACCAAATATATACGGAAATTAGCCCTTCTTTACCAATTAGTAATTTAGTTCCGAATAGCATAGTGTGTCGTTAAATGTTTATTTTATATTTAGGTATTAGCTCGTTTATTAAAAAAAGCTTTTAATATTATTACTTTACTTTTAATCAACGATTAGTTTAATTTTTAAAAAGTTTTATATAGAATTTATGAAATTAAAAAAATGTAAAATTAATTCAATAAACATTTTCAATTAAAATAGAAATTCTAAACTTGGTGCGTGTTTTCCTCCATTTTGGTGAGTTTTGAAATTTCAAAGTTGACAACGTTGCTGACAGACTAAAGAAAAAACAATCTATGATCATGTATGTACGTACATACGAGTATGTATGTATGTTGTATGAGTGTTTTTTGTAAATTTCACCGGCTGCTTTTCCAAATTTGTCTACTTGTGTGGTTTTTTCTTTTTGAATATAGAAATACTCTACTGGGTGATTGTTAACTGTTGCTAAAATTATTATTTTTTAATCTAATCTAATTTTATTTGTATCCAATTTTTGGATGTGTTTAACGATCGTGCCAAATTATTCATAGGTATATCAATAATTAATCGTTGTTAGTTTTATAGATGTGTGCAAACGGGGGCATTAAACTTGGATTAAAGATTCCAATAAACATAGTAGATTTGTCTTTATTATGAATTATGGTACCATTGGCTAAAAATGAGTTCAAATTAAAATTTAATTAAAATTGTTCATTTTTTAAATTTAAGTTCAAAAACAGATATTGTCTGGCCATGTTACAATTTTGAAATTGATAACGAAATAAATAATAATAAGTTTAATTTATAGAATTTTACTGTTAATTCAAAAATTAAACGTTGTTATAATAAAATTTCGTTCTTTTAATAATAAATAAATTATGCTAATATTAAAACAAGTTACAAGTATTTGGGTTAGCCTTCACCTTAGTAAGTCCCAGTTTACACGAAGCAATTCTTTAAGCTAAGATATCATGGTGAGGGGCGAGTACACACTTGATTGTACTAACAATTCGTGTTACTCTCTTATTCGTATTAAAAATCTCAAATAAAAATACAAGCGATTTGAGCTTCTTATTGCTTCTTGTGCTGTGTGAACAACGAAGACATTTCAAGGATAAAATTGTATTAATCTTTTCAATAAGAATTAATTCGTGTAAATTTGGACTAACATAACCATACACTTTCTGTGAAAGTAAACAAAAATTAAAAGAACATTTTTATCGCGGATAAAAAATATTTTTTTTTTTTTTTGAAAATTATCCATCGTCGATCCAATTATGTATTAAGTAATTACAAACAGTGTGGGTGGGTATAAACGATTACCCAAGAAATACTGTACTGATGTCATATGTTAGATATTTGCATGATCTACCTGCTTTGAACTAGTTCCTCATTTTATCAGATTAGATAAAAAATCATAAATAAATTGAACACAAAATTGTTCAATTAAAATAAATAAATAAATTTGTCTTTTTGTATGAGCATTAGGGTGGCCCAAGATCTGAAATTATTTTGCCATCGTATGATACCAAAATGTAAGAGAAAACATTTTTTCTCAACTCCAATAAATATTTACTATTTAAGTGAGGATTGAAAATACAAATTTTAACATTCCTACCCATTTGCCATAACACTTTATACCCTAACACTTCTTAAAAAAACTACTCGTATGTATGTAATTTGATTCCAAAATAATTTTTTTATTTAATATTAGAATTTATATAGATTTTTACAATAATTATCGCTTTTAGGGATATTTATTTTCATGATTAATTCCAAAAATAATTTAAACGCTTCTCAGTGTTTAATCAAATTGTTTTAACATTTAGGGAGTTATTATGTAATTAACTTCATCGCATTTTGAAAATATTTCCACACAAATTGTTTTTGTTTTTCAAAAATGTTTTAAAAAATTGTTTTCCATCAGGGACAATAACGATTAGAAGTTTTATTATAAAACTTAATTCCTCAGAAGATAAAAATTATTGTTGAGTTTTATTTTTCGTTAAAAAAATATTGATTATTTCATGAGTTTTATTTATTATTTAAAAAAATAATCATTATATATGAGTTTTATTTTTTTTATATAAACATACTCGTAAAACTAATGTATGGTGTTCACGATTTTTAGATAAAAATACTGGCTAAATATTAGATTATTAATTATCAAAGGCCAAGTCCATAGCAAAAACGATTGTACTTGAAAAATTATTATTAAACATTAAAGGTGGATTCACTCATACTGATAGTTGATAGTTTTTTGCAGCACGATTCACCCATTTCGAACTATTTTTCTGGAAAATCAAAGCTGCCAATGTAACTGCGACCTTTGATATTTATTTTAAATATTAAATTCAGATCTGTTAATTAATGATTAATAAACTTAATGATTAGTAATCGAATTAAATTTTTTTTGTTTCTGTTTTAATTGATTAACTAAGATTAGTTATCGAAATTAAGGATTAATAAGTGATTAGAATTAAATTTAGGTCAGGATTAAAGAGGATTTATTTAGATTAATTTATTTTTTAAAAATAATCCTACGATTAATACATTTAATCTAAAATATTAATCGATTAATATTTTAGATTTATTTGGATTAAACAGGATTAATCTATAATCAAAAAAAAAATTGGTACATGTAGTTTAGGTACATTTAACAAAAAAAATTAACAATTCAGGATTAAACAGTTAACAATTAATAATTAAACAAATTATTAGAAGTAAACAAACATGAAGGTTGATGAAACTTATTATATAGAGTTGCCAAAAAACAATTAATCCTGTTTAATCTAAAAATTAATCGATTAATATTTTTAAAAAATAAATTAGTCCAAATAAATCCTCTTTAATCCTGACCTAAATTTAATCCTAGTCGATTATTAATCTATAAAAATTAAGTAAATTTTAATTAATCGATTAAATTAAAAAAAAACAAATTAATTAATTTATTATTAATTTTAATCCAAATTTAACAGCTCTGATTAAATTATTTTAAAATTTTGTGTATTCAAAGTGAATGAAAGAAGAAAGTTGCTTTTGTCTGAAAAATATAACCTATATGGCAACTCAGTTTATTTTTGTCCAGACAAAATAAAATAAAATTAAACCAATTAAAGCTGAGAGTTGTTCGTAAAAAATATTTTCTGTCTCTCAAAAGGACAGACGTCAAACTTCATATGAAAATAACTTTGTCCGAAAAAATATTTTGTTCAGAACGAATGGGTGAATCCATCTTAAGTTTTATAATAAAACTAATAATCGTTACTGTCTCTGATATTTTCATATAATGTTTTATAATTGAACAAAATTTATAAAACTCAAAACAATTTTTATATTCTAAGCACAACCTTAAACCTCAAGACATACATATCGCATCTTAAATACAAAAGGGTCACAACTCAAAATACTAAAATTTTTAGGAGAGACAAAAAACTTCATCGTGCACAAGCAACACACTTAACATAGAAATAGACATAACTGTAATTTTCCAGTTAAAGAAGATAGTGATGTGAATGAAATTTTTGCAGTAGTTAGAGATGTGTACTCAGGATTAATTTATGGAAAAATGTCAGTTTTAGAAAATTTTGAGTTGTACTCCTTTTGTATTTAGGGTACGATATGTATGTAAGTTTTCTTTGGAATTATAAAAATAAAACTCAAAAATAATCATTATTATATAAACAAAAAATAAAACTTAAAATCTAAAACATAATTATAATACATACATACTTAATACATAATATTTAAAACTTAAAAAATAATCATTAAAATAAAGTTTTTAAATAAATAAATATGTAATAAGAAATAAAAATCATTTCGTTTTGTGATATTGCATCTGATTAGAATGAAATTGGTATATCTACTCAAAATGATTATGCTGTTGTTCCTTGTATAGGTACTATTTTTTGTTTTAGATTTTAATAATAATCATTATTTTCTGTCGCTGTTTTCCAGCTTTTAAATTTAGTTTATGTGGTAGAAAAAAACTTGTTGGCACTTACAAGTCATTTGTTGAAATATTGCCTAAATGAAGTGATTTAATTTGTTTACTTTTGATTTGATTGCCAAATTTCGTGATTAAATTTCCTATTCTACTGGAATGCACACATATTCGTACTTTAAGATCTAAGATTGTAACCTGGGGCCAAATTACCGCATTCGATATCGAGTAAAATTTATCGTAATTTTCTTATTTGAGATTATGGCATTCGATATCGAAATCATTTTTCGATACGATAGCTCATTCGATCACGAATGCGGTAATTTGGCCCCTGATTTGTGAAAGACTTTGATCTCACTAAAGTGATTGCGAAATAATACTACATATACCTATATGCACTTATTACAAGGACAACTAACTCTATATACACGTACCTAGATGTTTACTCCAAGTCCATATACATACCTGTGTTTTCAGTTTCTGTTTTTTTTTTTGTTAGATATTTCGGCAACTGTGTGTGTGTTTTGAATCAAGTTAATTGAATTTGAAATTGTCATTGGAGAAAGGTGTGTGTTTTATAGTGGGTTGAAGTGTGTTTTCACTTATGAAATTTTACTCTTAATTGGGTTTAAAAATGTTACACATTAATAATGATGATGATGATGATGATGATGATGATGAGTAATCAATCACAAATCATAAGCGTATTGCTGTAACATGTTGCAAAACGAATAAATATGTACGCTTATATGGAAAGCGTAAACATATTTTACAATTTATTATTATTATTATTTTTTTGGTTTTCTTTTGTTGTTGTTTACTATTTCTGCATGTATGTATGTATTTATGTATGTATGCATGTCTATTTTTTAATTTGATTTTCTTAAAAAAAGAAGAAAGAAATGATCACGAAGTTTGGCAATAAAACCATTTTTGAAGTGAATGATGAAAGAAATATAAAACAGTTAAATCAAATTATTCAGACAATATTAGAAATAGATTTTCAAATTAGTAAGATCTTTCTCCAACCAAGTTTGGAAGTGTAAAGGAACGTTTAGACTAGATGATATTAGAAATTGATTTTCAAATTAGTAAGATCTTTCTCCAACCAAGTTTGGAAGTGTAAAGACTAGCAAGTATTCTATGAAATTTATGAAACTTTTTGATTGTATTTTTTTTTTGTATATGCCATGGTGTAAATGTACAACTTGAGTGCAAATCGACAACAAATACAACAAACAACAAAAATAATGTGCTACTGTCAAAAATAATTGAAAAAGTATTATTTTTGACATAAGTAAATTGTAAACAAAGTCAGTCAGCTGTGCTACTGCACTCACCTTGTATAGTTACACCATGGTATATGTAATGGTAATTTTATTGATACGAGTATATGTAATTTTAATCAAATAGTTTTCAAAAATGAAGTAAACTTTTTAATAAGTTTTAGTTTTTAGCAGGACACAGGCTATCGAAAGGCTTTAGAAAATGGCTTTAAAACCAGGACAACTAACCATTTTTAGTGGTTATACTACTTTTTATTAAATATTTCATATTCAGTTTCTTTGTTAATATTTCAAATTACTTTCATTTCTATTTTATTCGCATTCGATTCAAGCGATTTCAAACGATGATTTAATTAATTGTTTGAATTTCGATTTAATTTTTGCCACATTTCATTGTTTTGTCTCCTTTTCGCAATTTTGGCTTATGTACTGCACAAAGTATGAATGTATGATGTGTGTTTTTGGTTTCTTTTTAATAAGAGCACGTACTAATGTGAAACCAAACTATTTCATTTATTCACTTGGAAGATGGTAATGATGAACATCAGCCAAGAAAAGAAGACCAAATAATGATTACATAACAATTATAAAAACGTGGACAGACCAACAGAGAGTCAGTCGCGAACAAAACAATAAAAGAGTTGCTTTAAAAGGTTGTTTATTTTTTGCATGTTTTTTCGTTTTTTATTTTGAGTTTTGATGCGGATGCATTTAGGCCAGTTTGTATGTATTTAGTATTGGTAAGTTTGTTTTATTGTTGTAATCGATGCGATGATGATCGCTGAATTTCACGGTTATGATGCAACTTTAACGAAATTCATATATACATACTCGTACAGTACATGTTTGTAGTTCAAACCATTTTTCTTTATAAAATGGACATAAAAGCTTTTGTTATCGAAGCCAAATGGGAATATAGCACACGTTAAGTTTAGCATGAGCTTAAATTAGTGTTATTACTTGGGTAATAATTAATTGTTTTATTGAACACCCACAATTGTTGTATTTAAAATAAATTTATTATATTTATTTATTTATTTCTAGTCATGTTGAAATCGGTGCTTATTGTGGCGTGCCTTTTAGTGGCTGTTGCTGGCGTACGCAGTCAGGATCTTAAAGTTGATGTCGTCAGTGTACCAGAAGTTTGTGATCACAAATCAAAGGCTGGTGATACAGTAAGTATTAATGTCCACGATACTGTGTGTAATTATTAAGGAAAGAAATCATTCATAATCTCAGTAAATATACAGGTTGTATACAAATTAGATCTGGTCACAAATAACTAGTTTTGTTTAGGGACTTCTAAAATAAAAAATAAAAAAAATCATATTATCATATGTATTAAAAATTATGTAATTTCAATTATTAATTTATTCTTATCTAAAAAAGTTTTACATGCTCCTACAAAACAATTGTAGATATTTCAGACAGTTTGTACTAAAAACTGTTGTTGACTTTATTTAAGTAAATATTTGCAGAAAAGTATTTTAAGTAAGTTCGTTTGGGAATACATTTTTATTTATTCATTTATTTATTTATTTAGGTCAATAGATTTTACATCCTTACTGACTACATATAAATGACAAAACAGTAATACATATACATACATATATAAATAATTAGTTCAACAATTTAGATATAAAGTAATTTTTCTCTTCAGGACGTCATTATTCTCAGATATATCCATTAGGTGATAGCATTTATTAAAGTTAACACATGCACGCCGAAAAAAAAACAATCCTTATTAGCATATACAGACAGAACGGTAGTATTTTAATGTTAAGAGTTGAAAATTGCGGGTTGGTCTAACAGGAACATTAAAGTTTAGTTGACTAAGCAGGAACTCCGAATCAACATCACCACTAATTATGCCCAGAACAAATAAAGCGCTCAGCATCAATCGTCAACTATTTAGAGTTGGCAATTTTATCAAAGCAAGTCTACTTTGATACGGTGGCAAGACATAAGCACGGAGACAGAAAATTAAAAATTGTTTTTGTACCGATTCAATACTATTGATATGAATTGAATAATAAGGATCCCAAACATTTGATCCATACTCAAGAATTGGTCGAACAAGAGAAGTATATAAAAGTTTTGTAATATAAGCATCTAAAAATTCCTTAGACCAGCGCTTCACGAATCCAAGTACCCCATAGGCTTTATTTACCATTATAGAGATGTGATCGCGAAAATCAAGTCTATGATCCAACAGTTTGCCAAGATCCCATATGGTTTCAACTTTATTTAAAATAACAGTATCAATATAATAAGAAGTCTCAATCGGATTGTGTCTAAAAAATGGCATATGTCTGCATTTCTTAATATTTAACTCTAATAAATTAAATCTGCACCATTAAGAAAAATTGCAAAAGTCGGTACTTAGTAAACTATGTCCATTTGTATCATTAAAAGAATTAAAAAGTTTAACATTGGACCCAGGTGGCTACCTTGAGGAACACCAGAATGTACTGAATGATTTTTGATATAACATTCCCA
This sequence comes from Bellardia bayeri, assembly GCA_950370525.1. Lineage (NCBI taxonomy): Eukaryota > Metazoa > Arthropoda > Insecta > Diptera > Calliphoridae > Bellardia > Bellardia bayeri. Next base: position 88,997,572 of record OX493268.1, on the reverse strand, counting down.
AATTTGACTTGTTGAATTCTTTGTGAAAGATAAGAGTTTAACCATTTTGTAGCTGAGAAACTAAAGCCCATAAGTGATAATTTGTGTAATAGAAGATTGTGGTTAATTTTATCAAACGCCTTACTAAAATCCGTGTATATCACATCAGTTTGCATTTCATTTGTAAAACCTTCATTGATGATAGTGGTGAGTTCCAAAACCTTAGTTTTGCGTCTATAAACGCGTTGATGCGTTGATAGTTTTTCTATTTTGCAACTATGTAGTTTCTTCATCAATATTTTTCTTCTAAATTGTCAGCTTCTGAGGCTAAATTTCTCAAAAGCTTGGGACCGTAAAACGTTTCTATTTGAACCCTTGAAGTATATTTGTATCTACATAAAATAACAAACTAGTTTATTGTATCAAAATTCAAAGTTTTTTTTTTAAAAGGTTGGTTAAGCTATTTAGATGAAGTAGTCGGAAGCAATTAAGAACGAGTGTTAGGTGGCAGTGTTTAAGAAAACTCTAGTTTTAAGATAATTTAAAATTTGTAGATTTAAAAGTTTTCGTTGTCCTAGCTACAATTAACTAAATATATTAACTAAATATATTTGTTAACTAAATGTTGCTAGTTTTATAACCTAATGAGTTTTCAATTTGTTTTTTTGGCTAAATCATAATAAAAATTGTTAAAACTCTATATCTTGTTACAACAATCAACAACATATTCAACTCCTTTTTTATATTTTTAGCTTACAATGCACTATACTGGCACATTAACCGATGGCAAAAAATTCGATTCTAGGTGAGTGTTTATTTATGTTTCCCATTTTTATTGGATGCTCCGTAATTTATGTCCCATGATTTTGTCGCGCAAAAACCAACGAAACAAAAAAGAGCTCTCTACTCATATTGTTCTGCATTAACACTTCATCGTAAATTAACTGCAAAAATGCTGATAAAAATCTCAATTTTATGCAGCTTTTGTTGGTCAAAACCTTTATTCATAGACGTGCTAGACTTGCAAACAAATTTTAAAGCCATTGTAATTGTTACGATTTTAAAATTTAAATTCAACAAAAAATAATCATTAAAAGGAAGTTCAACAACAACAAAGTATGTACTACCTACATATGTACATATATACATATGTATATATTTAGTATATTGTATATACATATTCATATGTACAAATTTAGTAAAAATGAATCTAGTATGTATGTTTGTAATCTTAAGAAAGTCTTCAATTGCTCCACTTTCATTGTCATCTGTCACATATTTCTAAATGTAAACTCTTTTACATTTCTTCTCCCTCCCAAAACGAGGAGAACAAGAAATAAGTAATGAGTGCTTGTAATCGAATAACGTTTCTAATTTATGAAGATATACATAAATAAAATATATGTACAATGAATTCAGCAGAGACATAAATTATAGTGAAGCTTATACGCGGCGATAGACCACAATACGTATGCAAACTCGCCAATTTGTATGTGGTATGTATGTATGTATGTAAGTATTATATAGAAACTTGATAACCACCAGACCCAAAAAATAAAACTAATGATAACAAAACAAAATAGTACAGCACCAACAACATCAACAATCAAAAGAAAAGTGAAATGGGTACGTAGTGAAGAGAACCTCATGGAGGATTGGTTATAATATGAATTGCATACGTGTATAACTCGTACTGCGTACACACAAATATGTATATATGTACATACATATGTACAATCCCAGCTAGCATTTTTTGAAATTTTTAATCAAATATGAGTCTTCTTTGACTCCCCCGCGCGAATAAAATAATCACTTATGCTCTCGCTTTGTAGTCGAAAATGAATGTTTTGTCGGGAGAAAATGGTACCCTAGCCGCGACTCCTCTGAAAGAGTCTTTTATGACTCGGTTTCCTGAACTCTTGCGACACCATTTTGTCACTTTCTTAAAAACAGTCATAATGAACATCTGTATGATTAAATTATGATTCCGCACATTCAGAAGATTTTGTTTTTGTTCTACAAATTAGTTGCTTTCTAAACATTTAAATAAGTCTTTTTTTAGTCTTTTTTTTTATCGATAAACTGATTAATCAGTTTTTGGTCATCTAAGGCAATCTTAAAATACTCATTTTGCTGATATTATCAAAAACAATCTTCCAATTGCTAGCTGGGATATGTAGATGAAATTAGTACCAAAATAGGCACATATTTTGGTACCCTTATCAGTGATTTCAAATATGTATGTATATACATACATATGTATGTATGTGCATATTTTTATGCATAAATACATACAAACATATACCTACATATACATATGTACGAATATGTATGTGGTTATATACATATGTATATGCTGTGTTTTTTTAATATTGTATTATATTTTGTTTTAATCTTTATAAACAATTGCTAGTTTGATTGTTATTATTATGTATTATCCATATGGTGAAGCATCAAACAAGATGAAATTCTTTGACATGTACTGTAAATCTACAAGCAGTAATCAGCCATAAAACTCATCAAATAGGTACATTTGTACATACATACATACATACATACATACATATGTATATATGGTTATGGTTGTCAAACGAAAAATGAAGTATGTATGTACTACTTAACTTCGGAAAGGTCTTGGATGTTATCTTGCAATATTTAAATTGAATTTAGACTGTTTTGTTTTTGGCTAGTCTAACTAAAAAGGGAAATTACTTTATGATTTTATTATTACTATTTTTATGTATGTATGTATGTATGATTATTAATTTTGTAAATGCATATGTAAAGTCTTTTCAAATTCCATTACATTATGGTCCAGTTATTTATTTTTATGCGAACAAAAAATACAGTAAAGGACAAAAGTTTTCATGCAGTATGTATTTAGTGACTTTTATAATTTTCTAAAAAAAATGCAAATTTGTTAAAAACGTGAGATATTTTTTTTTAATTTCATTTATTTCTCATTGCAATCAAATTTACACAAAAGGTACATATGTATACTATTATTGTCTGCCATTGTCGACATTGAATGTAATGTAATGCTTTCACAAAAAAAAAAAAAAAAAAAAGAACAACCACTTACATATGAGTATTTATCGTGCAGTTTCATTCAAATTGTTTTGGAATATTTGCATGGAGTTACGAGTAAATTTATTAAAATGTTGTACCTTGAAGAAGTCATTTGTTTAAGTATGTATGTATGTATGAACATATGTACTCGTATGTATGTCTAACTGTAAGTGAATTTAATGTTTTCATAAAATACAAACAAAGTTTCAAATTATATAACTATATTTTGCAATGTGTAGTGTTAAAAACAATTATGTACAACTTTTTCTTTCTATGTAACATTTTGACTCTCAGCCGTAAATTGTGATATTTTGTCATCTGAGAGCACCCGGTAACAGCAAAAGTATCTTAATTCCTATGATAAGGTATTTTGCTGCTGCTGGCATAGAGAAAGTTTCTTGTTTTGTATTCATGATGATTTGTGTTTAATTTAGCGTGATTTAAATTGTTTACTCCCCTCTTTATGTCAACTGAATTTGCATATGTATGTATGTGTGTAAGATTGTTTAATGGAAAAGATAAACTTTAATTCAGCTGACACTTGTTGCTTCAAATACATACTAGTATGAACCAGAATGCAGCATGATTAAACAACACTTAATACATATTTATTTTTGTGTAGCATCCTCAGCATCTTTTACGCTTAATTTTCGATTCCTTGTCCTTGTGAAAAAACAGATAAAAATATAAAATAGTTTGTAAAGAGTTGGTAAGCAGTAAAATGTTGATCAAGTTTAGTTATTTCATCTCCATTTTATTGCTTCAAGCTTTAAACAAATGTAAAGGTATAAAAAAGAATACGTAAAGTAGTCTTATCAAAGTGGCTTCTTTGCGATGAGCTGAAAGTCAACCAAGCAAATAAACTGCATTATTTTTTACACCCTTCACCACCAAAAGTGGTGAATGAGGGTATATGGGTATATACGTTTGTCATTCCGTGTGTAACATTGAGAAATACTCACCTGTTTATATATTTTATTGATTCTTTTTGATACATATGCCCGTCTGTCAGTCTGTCTGTGTAAAACACTCTCACGTCAAAAATACAAAACAAAAAGTTTGGTATTGCAAATGAGTAAAAAAAAGATACACTTTGGTGGAAATGGTAAGCATCTGTCCATGATTTCTCCACATTTTTTTCAATTTCGAAAATCACTTATCACGTATAAATTAAAAATATCGTTACATATCGTTACCCATACATATACAAATCGTCGTACCGAACTTTGTGAAGATCGGCCCATAATTGGTCATAGCTAATTGCTAAAATGTTTGTAATTTCTGCAATTCTCATTATATTTATGTATGTGGAGGGTATTTAATATTCGGCACAGTCGAATATAGCACTCTTGTAATAATTGTTCGCTTTTAAAGTTGGTTGATTGTTGTAGTTTTGTGGTGGAGGTGAGTCAGTGAGTGATGTCTTTACCGGAAATTACCACAAACTACAAGAAATAATTCATAAAATGTTTGCATATTTTTTTTTTTTTTTTGCTTGTAGTATTTGCTCTAAAGATTATGAAATTTCATAATGGAAATCTATGTGTACTTGTGTGTGGATGTTGACGTTGTCTGATACTAAGGCAAAGAAAAAGCATGTTGAAAGAATACACGCTTTTTATTCTTGCTGTTGTTTTCATTAGACACACTTTATCCTTGGGCACCCACTCCTTTGTGTGATGTGCTTTTCTTCTTTATATTTGTTGCCACTTTAATGTTTGTGATGTTAAAAGAAAATGCACTTGGGCATATAATGCCTCATTCTTCAAGATATTTTTTTACTATATTTACATGTTGTTCTTACTACACAACAGCAGTTTTACCTCATAGTCATGAAAAAAAAACACATTAATTACTTTGGAACCAATGAGAATGGTGGAGTATCGATTCTCCAGGCTTTCAGATGGCCAAATACAAACATTTTAAAATTATTTTTATCCTTTCTCTCTATTCTACAATAAATGAGAGGTTAATGAAGTCGCAAAAAAATAAATAAATTAAGTATATACATACATACGTATGTATATATGTACATATTTAATATTTAATATTTCTTGTTTATATTGTTTTTATAACTGTTAGTCTGTACATACATACATATGTATGTATGTATATTTTTATTATTAATTTTCCTCTGTAAATGACATCACTCTTCTTCGAAATGTATTTGTTTTAATTCCAAAGATATTCTTTGGCGAACGTTAATCAATTGATGGCACGTCTACGTCTAAAACATTTATTATTATGGTTTGTCTTGCTTGTCCTCCTGCAGGTTTCACATTTTCTGGTTCGCATCGTCTTATCAATGAAATTGATTGTCCGTTAAAGGAAAATTTCACTTGCAGAGCTGCAGGACAATAGTTGTCATTGTACATTGTTGTTATGTAAACGTTAAAAAAACAATCAATTGGCTTGTTATTGGCATACGTGACTGATTAATTATAAAAAGGATTAAAAGCAATAATTTTAGTTTCCAAAAACATTTTAACAAAAATAATAAAATGTAAAAATAATTATGTTGATTTTTATTTAGTGCACCAGTGAATTTTTCAAATGGGGAATGCCCAACATGTTCTAATAAAAAAGTGGAATGATAGCAGATAGTGTTTCCATTTTTCATTTTCGCGAAATGTTGCAGACACATTAAATTAAGCATCTTAACAATTCTAGGCTGCTTTTGTTGGTTTTTGTTCTTTACAACTGTAATTCACACGAATATGATATTTTCTACAACAATAAAAACGAGAAATACATGACATTTATAGCTTCTTATACCCTGCACCCTTGGCGGAAGTGATGCTAGAATCGTCATTTCATTTGAAACAATAATAAGAAAGTTTTTAAAGATTTTATTGATACAATAAACATTTGTCATGTTCGATTTATAAAAGACATTAATAAAAAAATCGTGTTTAAATGTTTTTACCAATGGGAATTTAGAGTGGTAAATGTTTAGCAATTATCAGCCATGTCACAGAGCTTAATTCCGTTCGGAAGTGGAATTAATTCCGTATTTTGCATCTGTAGAAAATGTAAAACGAAAATTTTTTTCGGAATGAAAGTACATTTAATTATAAGTTATTTAATTATTAATTTAATTTAAAGTGATTTCATTCCGAAAAAATGTTTCGTTATACTTTTTCTAGAGAAGTCAAATACGGAAATAATTCCACTTCCGAACGGAATTAAACTCTGTGACATGGCTGTATATCTGTTTTTAATTAGTAGTTGAATATTTCTTCAAAGGAAATGTAAATTTTTTAGTGTAAACGTTTATTTCATCAAATATTTATGCATGTGTACGTTTGTATGTACCCTTACTTCGAAATTTTTATATTTTGGAGCATAATGTCCTAATATTCGCAAATGACCGACAAAAGTGTTTTAAGAACTAAAGAGAACGGTGAGAAGTAAGGAGTTTAATATTCGACGCTACTTTTCATCTGTAAAATACTCGTACATATGTACAACATACATAGATATAATCCTACACACACAAGTACTATGCATGTAATCGCAAAAAATATTTTGAATAATTTAAAAGCTAAAAGAGCAATAACGCTAAAAAACGAAACGAAATTTTGTTTTAAATTTTGTACACTGTACGTGCAAATGGCGAAACATTGAATATAAATGTTACTTTTAAAATACATTACACTATCTAACAAGCTGCAAGAAATTCTGTTATACAAGTTTTTGAAGCTTTGGATGATGCCGCCACTGCCATGGAATAATGTGTTAAAGTGATGAACAAACTGTCCAAGTTTTATATTCAAGTGAAACGATTAATCCCTTAGGTGATGCGGCGGCCATGACCTCATCGTAATCACAGTGTAGTAGAAAAATTTTCAATTCAAACTTAATCCTACATATGTATGGATGTACCCAGCAAGCCATATGAGTCCGAAAAGCTCTTTATGAACCCAAAAAACAATCATTCAGGCATATGATGGAAATCGAAAACGAATGAGTTTTAAAAGTCAATGTTTTCGTAATATTTCTGTATTGAAAAACTTTTGTCACATAAAATATAAAGATATTGGGCTTCTAAAGAGAATCTTAGACAAAAATTTTAAAAATTAGATTATAAATGCATTAAAATGTATGTATTTCCAAAACTGATTCGTATTCGATTTCCATCACATGCCTGATTATTGCTCCGAAATCCTTCAGAAGAGAGGGCCATTACATTCGAAAAGGGTCCGACAGAAAGAGCTCTTAGATAATGTCAGAAAAGAGTCTTTTATGAGGGTTTTTTGGGCTCAGAAAGAGCTCTTACATCATGTCAGAAAAGAGTCATTGCAATTGTAAGTACAAAAAATTAAAAGTTCACATTTATTATTTTTTTTTTTTTTAATTGTTTTCACTTAAACAAAGAGGGAATTGATTTACATAAATAAACTGAATTAGAAATGGAAAAAAAATAAATAAATTGTATTTACAGTAAAAAAATAAAATGGAATTCATTTAAATAAAATATTTAAAAATGGAAAAAAAAAATTATTTTTTTAAGCAAATTTTTCTTTCGCTTCGAAAATGCTTTTCAGACTCCTTTTTCGGAGCGCTCCGAAAATTGTATGCTGGGTAGTACACTGCGTTGGAGTGAGTGTAGTACTAGGTAGTTCATTCCATCCCTTGAAAAGATTTAAATAATGGACTCATATGTTTGGTGAAGAAAAAAACACAAGAATTTTGATTTTCTTCATACATACTTACATACTCGTATATACATACATACATATATGTATAATAAAAAATAAGGAAAATTATCACGTCGATATATGTACATACATACATACATTCATATAAGTATGTTGTGTATTTTTTATTGTGTTGTGATGAGATTCCTTCTGGTTCGATACGATTTTCAAAATAATGTGCAGAATTTTTGCAGTACCAAATACGATCACGTGTATTTTTGTTGAATATTTACCACTGGTTATTGGTTTATTTATTCATTCATTCCTATAAATAAATATCTGATGGGTAAGAAGCGACATACCCATACGACAGGGAGAGGCAGAGAGGTTTGTTTATTTTTTAACATCTCACTCCACCATCTTTTATGCGATTTTTTATAAAGAGGTTTGTTTACATTTTAAATGTGTTGTGTTGTATTGTGTTGTTTACACCACCCAGGATGTGTAATGGATGGGTGAGACAATTCATGAGGATGAGTTAAAAATGAGAATGAGTTTGTTTGTGTTGCAATCAATTTCATCCTGTTCAACATTTAACAATCACATTACGAATGTTAATGGTATTTTGGCTTTTTGGTTTCATGTACTTGTGCATACATTTTTTACAATAAAAATCGAAACTTATTAAATATTTAGGTTTAAGTTAAAAAATTACATGCCACTGGGAAGTAGAGAGGGAATAAAATAAAAAATAAAAAAGGTACCAAACATTAAACTAACTTTATGATAATGTTGGTTGGCTTATCCGTTCATTCAAACATATGTATGTAGTTACATATGTATGTAAACGCACATAACTTTACATTTGTAAACATTTACATTCGATGTTCTTCTAAATATGTATTAGACAATTTAAGATTCTTTTTTAATATTTGCACTAAGTAGTTACTATTTGAAAGGGTTTTCATTTTTACACTAATAATTTAATTTAAAACACCTTCATTTAAAGTGTTGAGACAATTAATATTACTATCACCTTAATTACAAAGGCGTATGATGCGAACAAAAACTTGTAAAATTTTAACAAATTCTACATAGGTAACTAAAATAAGCTTAAAATAAAAGTAAGGGCTACCTACAACTTATGCCATTAAAACAACATGTAAAACATTCATTAAATGAAATCCTTAAACAATTTATAAATTATTTAACGCCAGCAAAAGGATTTGGTCACGTTTTACAGGTTTTTATAACATTTCCACTTGTACTTAGGAATAAACACTCGTAACTTGCTCAATTATACATTCATATGTATGTATGTATGTATGTATGTGTATCCTTCTCCAACTTCCCATTCCACAGAAATCGAAAGCACTATAATAAAAACAACACAATTTAGCACTGTTTGTGAGCTTTAAAACACACAAAGAGCGTCTAGGAAAAACATTAGAAGCACGTGCTTCCAAACAAATGAGTAAGTAAATTTTATTACTGTCTAAAAAAGCATGGAATGCTTAGAAGATGGGAGTATTTAAATGAACGAAAAGATGCTTATGATGAATAACTAACTCAACAACAAAACCAGACAACAAACAAAACTAGCAAATTCAACAGGATTCTTACTCTCTATACACTGCAATTGAAATTGAAAAGACAATGAAAGAATGAATGGCAAAAAGAAAACAAAACATAAAACAACAATACAATAACAAAATTGCCAAAAGATTTTTGATTATATTTATTTTTTGCTTTGGCTTTAACAAAAGTTATGAACTTCGTCGTAATTCACCTTTTTAGAAGGCAACAAGTTTTTGGAGTTCGCTCTTACCCGTGTCTAATTAATTAGCATATGTACATGTGACCTGAAAACCTAAATTTTTAACCTGATGGTGTGGAATAAAACTAAATAAATTCTAATTTATTATTCTAGTGAATTCATAACTCGGTGTTTTTTTTCACCCCCCCCCAACAAATACCTACCACGTACATATGATGAATTTTTTCTGTTGACATTTCGTGTTCATCATTTAAAATGATAAACGACGACAAAAACATCTCTCTGTTAGATTTTACTTTCAGGCTGGTTGAAAAGCACATTTAGCCACATCTGTTATTGTAGCTATTGTTGCAATGACGTTTTCTTCTCTGGGAAACAATGTTGGCTTTTTTTTTTTAAATACTGGGCTTTGAACGAGGTTACTTTAAAGATCTATCGAAATAAATATAAAAGAAGGGCTTTATATTGTACGGCATTTATAAAGCTCTCAAAATATTGACTTGTTTCCAACAATGTTTAGTCTGACATTTTATTACATACATACATACATACATACATACCTTTATATGGTGTTAAACTTGATTCTAAAATACGAATTTATAACTATTTTTTTTTTTTTCAGAAAACAATTAAAATTTAATATAACGCTTTCAGTATAAAAGTCTTTAACATAGTTACGAATTAAAAGTACGTAGTCATGAGGGATCCCAAAATCACTGCATCTTTCGCGATTGGGAAATACCCAATACATATCGGCATTGTGAAAATTGTCCCGATTGGCATCCCTAGCACTGGCATATCATGCAAAGAAAGAGTGTTTGGCAAAAAGGTAAAAACTAAAATAATTTGTAACTTGTGTTATTTAAAACCGAGCCGACACGAAAAAAGTAACAAAAAATTAAATAAAATAAAAAACTCCACTATATTTCTTGTCTCTTCTCAGAGACGAAAAAAGAGACCTTAGTCATAAAAGTTGTTTTCCAAAAGGAACTGGTCGGTGTTTAGTTTGCAACGTAGCACCAAGTTGGTATATAAATTACCCGTTTTTTTTTTTTTTTTGGTATCATAACATTATTCAACATTGTTTTAATATTTTCTCTGACTTTGAATACATAAGTCTGTTTCTGTTGTTGTTGTTGTTGTTGTTATAACACTCACTATTTTATGGTACAATTTTTCATCATCACCTTCAGCCACATGTAAGGAATGCAGTCAGACAATGACGATGCTGCATGTTGGTTTTTCCCAAGTACATGTTATAAATTGCCTTATTTGGCTTTTTTTAATTTTCTTGTATTTTATTATGTTGTGTTAAGGAGTTTTAAAATTGTTTAGTGAAAGTCTGGCTTGCCTGCCTGACTGTTGGTTGCAAGTTGAATGACCACAATGATAACAATTTGAGATGATCTTACACATACGCGCACATACAAACAACCTTATATATCTATCTATCCATAAATGTTTAAGGCCAACTTGAAAACAGTTATGAAACTTTAACCACTTTTTCTTCTTTTAGCCCTCTGACGCACTCCAATAAACAAAAGCCTGCTAATAAACAAAACATGTTTTTCTCTGATGTTGTTAGTTTTATATATATATATGTAGTTTTTTCTTTTGGTGACTTGATGTCCGCTGAACAAATCTTAAACATTTAAATTTTCCAGATTAAAGCTTGATTTTCAAATATTTTAGGAAAAATTGAAATAAAAAAACATTTACTCTATCCACTCATCTCAATTTACTCCACATATTTAATATTTATAATAATTGATATGCAGGCAGCCGGATGCTTGCACCTGTCGATTTTTGGTTTGTCATTCATTCAGTCAATTCATCATCACATGATGAATGTATATAATAGAATGATGAGACGGAAAACATGGATGTATCGCTTATACAAACAGATGTACTCGGTGTCTGTTGAATCAACTCCAACAACAGCACAAAATATATATTACAATTCGATTATCTCTTTACAAGATTATTAAAAATTCATAATCTATACGTATATATGTATGTATGTATGTATGTACCATCAATAACAAATTAATTCCGGCAACAGAACAAAGCCTTTATTTACATACTTTTGTAATAATTTAACATATGCTTTAAATATTACAAATATTTTAAGTTGTATTCGTGGATAATATTGCTTACTATGTACATCTATTGCGTTTTATTACAATTATTGGACCAATAATAACATACGCTGCTTTGGCATGGTGGAAAAAAGTTGAACAGCTGACTGCTAGATCGAAACTTGACAGGGTCTATCGGCTCATCTGTATTTCTATTATTGGGTCCATGAGGACCTGCGCCACTCATGCTCTGGGTGCAATCCTACATATTCCACCCCTACATTTATTGATAATGGAGGAAGCCTATAGGAGTGCATTCAGACTACCGGAGATATCCCGTCTATTGCCGGGAGATCTGGTTGGACACATAAGCATTTTAGGTATCTTTGCGAATGATCCTAGTATACGCAGAACAAGATGGCTCGGAAGGGCCTTTATAGCCCAAGGGGGTGTATTTGATCTCTCATCTAATAGAATATTTGGCTTTATACACAGCCTAAATCTAATATGATGAAACTTCAAGGCTGCACAAAAGATCTTATAGGTCGTAGTGCTTGAGGCCTCACTTAATAATAATAATACTACATCTATTCTACGGACTAAAGAAATATCTCATTATAAGAAATTACATAATTTAACCGAAATCTTTTGCATAAATTTTTTTTCATTAATTAAACCTTATTGTTTTTTAATCTTGTTTTATGGAATATTAAATTATTAATCTTAGTTAAGGTCCAATGTGTTCCCTAAGAAATTATAATATTTTTTTTTTTTTGAAAATTTTCGGAAATAAAATTCTTAATAACTTTGCAAAACCCATTGGGAATTGGATTTGTCAGCTTATCTGCTTTTATTTTGCGTTGATATTATTTAGGCTGAAATTTCAACATCATAGGAAACATGCGACATTAATTTAAGATTTAAAATTCATTATTTTTTAAATTTAATCATAAAAATAACAATTATGATTTGAATACATCATAAATCAATGGCTTGACACTCCGACTAATATACGGTTGTAAAACAAAATGATACGCCTGAGTTTTGTATTAATATATGTACATAAGAACCATAAATTATGATCTACTCAACAATCTAATAAAAATAAAACTCTAGATTTTGTGATAACATTATTCTTACACATACATACATACATAATGTATATAATGTACTTAATATGTACATTAGGGAGCCTCCAAAAATAGTTATTGATATTTCTAATTGAGCAGAAAGTATAGTTTGTTTTAAAAAGTCCTTTTTCAACTTTTTTTTGCTCAATTTATATTATTTGTTTATGTAAAATTTAGTGTCCCACTTTGGTGTACGGTATAAAAACCTTATTTTTATACTAATTTTGTCTAAGCTTTAAATATATGAAAAACCGTGAATATCGAAAAATTCGCTTTAAATTCAAATCAGAACGATATTTTAAAGGAAAAAACAATTCAAAAGAATCTAATAATAAATACGTACATATGTACATATATACATCAAATTTATACGAACAAATTGAATAATTTTTTTAAAATCTGAAAAATTGCTGGGGCATTCAATACGTCATTTCAAATACAAATACAAAATATGCATGTAATGTTCACAAACTCCTTTTACTCTTTTGAAATGTTTTTTTTTTTTTTAATAATCTAGTTCCGTTTGTTAGTTTTATTTCTTACAAATAGGTCCGTCCTAATGTACATACATATGTATATGTAAATTCGTGTTCACTAAAATACATACAATCATAAAATTAGATATGCATTCATAAACAAAAACCAAAAAAATTCAGTATCTATCGAATGTAAAACACCAAAGACAAATATAAATACTCTATGTACGAGTATGTTTATGCAAATAACCCAATGAACATATCGACGAATTTGTTCAAAAAACGTACAGAAGTTTGCAATTTTGAACCGGGTTTCCGAATAATGCGTAACATTTTCGAAGCCACTTCAAAATCCGACTAATTTGTACATATATGTAAATTATTACAAGGCCTTGAGATACATATCTCATGAATCTCGTAAAATATTGCAAACGTTTTATTAAAATTTATGTAAAAACTATTAGCCATACCAAAATAATATTACAATTCATGACATATTAACAAAAGATAATATAATAAGGTCATTCACAATTCATTGTCACATATACAGTAGGGTGGGGCGCTTGTGTATGGGAAAAATAAAACTTAATTAATAAAGTTCTAATAGTAATATTTTGCTGTCTTAGGACTTAGAAAGGTGATATCTTTTGCCCGTACATATCGTCACCTGAAGTTTGTCGTCTATCTTAAGACAAGATGTGAAGAAATCGCGATTTTCAATTAAACAGTTTTCATTTTATAACGTTTTTTGCTTCTCCTGTAAAATTATGATAATGAGGGTTACGTCTTTGGGCATTTTAGGTGACGATATGTATTATTATACACACAAACAAAAACGTAACAAATACTGTGAGTAAATAATAAAAATATACAAATATGTTTAAAAAAACATCTTGTAGTCATAGAATCATCATCGCCAGGTAATCTCTGCTGTGAAAACTTCAGATGAAAAACGGAAGCCAAGTGTCATGTTAGAAAAAAATTCACATTGAAATAGAAAAAAAAACAACAAATGCAATAAAAATTCAAGGTATTACATACATACATACATATGTACATTTAAATATGGATGTATATAATACATGTGTATTTTACGTACTATATATATACGTGTTAAACATGTAGAAGATCCTATCTAATCCTGCAAAGACTAAACAACATTAATATGTACATACATACATACGCAAATAATACACTCCCATGTAAACGTATGACTGTGTATTTGCCTTTTTTATTTAGCGTCTTTTTATAAACGCATTTATTTTAAGTGTTAAGCAACGAATCCACTCTCTGAGTGCTGTTTCTGCGGAATGTACTTGCATACACCCAAACAAACATTTGACGTATCTTATTTTGCATGTAAGCGTGTTATTGTTGTATTATCCTTGAAGAAGTTTTTTGTTTTTTTTTTTCTTCTTTTTTTCAGCAAACTGTAACAGAAAAACATTATGCCTTGTTAGAAATGCTTCGTCATGGTACGAAAACCGTTAGTTAAGCTTCTCATTTGTTACAAAAACAACAACAACTGTTTTGTTGTTTGATTATGTTGTCCTGTTATTGCTGCTCCTGTACAAATTTGAATTGTTTCAAAAGCCCAGAGGAGGGCATATAAAATATTTAAAGCCACCGCTTGTATTTTATTTATTATTTATTTTATATCACTTGTTGTAAACAAACAAAAAAAGCTTGAATAACAAAAATACAAGAGGCACGTCATGTTTATCTGACTAAAGGACATGTTGTTTGCAAAACTTTGGTAACTTGTTTTTTAAAGTGTTGCATTGGGAGGTTGTGCTCGTTTTGCACTTAAACTTTCTTTCCTATAAAGTGATAATCGTAAGATTCGACTTTATTCGATTTTTTGTTGTTTGTTTTTGCTACAATGACGTTTTGCTGGCAGGCTAACATGTTGTTGTTAATTTGTTTCACTGGCAAAGCAGAAGGCAGCTTAATGATTAACAATTTTTAAGGAACTTAGAAATAGTGCAAGGAAAGAAAACGATACATTTTAGCCCTACCCTACTTGAAGAAACTGAATATCAATGAGTTTTAAATTTCAGTAAATGTTTAATTCCGATATCCTATATACACACAGCTTCAAAAGTGTGTAAGCACCAGGGAATTTTTTGATTTTTTTAAGATTATGAAAAGCATTATAGTTCAACTTAAATTTTTTTTCATAACCGAATCTATTATTCAACCAAATATCCAACAAAACGAAACTTTTAAATTTCAGTCGATGGATAGATTTTAGGATTTTCAATATCTTAAAAAATAAAAATAATTTGTTGTGTTTACTCACTTTTGAGGCTCATAGTATGTATGTGAATGGTTTAAACTAGAACCTCATGTGAATAGTTCTGTGTCACTTTAAATCTTTCTGAACAAACATACATACATATGTATGTAAGTATGTAATTACCTTACCCCGACAAGTTGTGAATGATTTGTGATTTGACTACTTACCAATAATCGCCAGTACTTACCGGCCATACCACTGGCAATGTTAATGAGTGACGAGTTTAACATAGGGATGTCCTAGGATGTAGTCACTTGTTACCTAAGTCATTACCTCTCAGCAGTCATTTCGTTTGTGGCAGAGGGCATACCGATGTAGCAACTAGAATTTATGTGGGATAACGGCACATTTTTGCATTCTCTCTCTTTCTACTAAATCGTTGTGGCGTCACCCAAGATATACATATGTATTTATAGAGGTAGTAACAACATGTTGTTGTACGCAACAAACACCACAAAGCAAAGAAGAAACACAGCAAATTAGTAGTTTTTTGGATTCTCGCAATTATGTTCTTTTTTTTATATAAAAGTGGAACTTTGGCATTACCAGTGGTATCAAATGTAAGTACTCATGCTGCTGCAGGGTATTTAAACAACTAAGAGTTCGAATTGTATGTATGTACCTATATAAATTTCTCAAGAGTTGCTGATGAACATTCTTCTAAGTATTGCAATGATTACATAACCAAATTAAAACATTTACTATCATATGTAGGGTATACAAGCATTTACATTTACCAGCACTGTAATGTATAATGTAGAAGAAAATAAGAAACGACTTACAAAATTGTTGCAAACCAAACATCTTTGTCCTTAGAGACAGAGTACAAATGATGGCAGCAACATTTACAACTCCCCCATGTGATAAGTTGCAAGTTATGATAATAATTTTTTATTTACCCTCGCGTGTCATTTATTTGACGAACATTAGTACAAATATTGTGACAACCAACGCTTTTTTATGTTTGCTATTTTAAAAATTTGTAAAAAAGATTTCAAGATTTTTTAAAACAATTTTATACCTATAAGTATTTTTCTTAAACGAGAACACTCTTTTGATATCAACATGAGTCTAAACTTGTGATTTTTAAATTGAAACATTTCGCTTCCAATCATTTTCCTAACTCCAAACATACCATTCATTACAAGTTAAATACCCGAATTTATGAGTGCTGAAAGCGATTTTTATAACATAAAATAAAATATTATAATACTTTATAGGAATATCATCATATGTATACCATCCATTTGTACATATGTACATATTTACTGCCTAGGTACATAACGAATTTGTCTTTTATTTTTCCCACACAAATTTAATGAAATTTTGAAACAATTTCTAGGTACATATGTATGTATGTATGTATGAATGTATGAGAAAACGCGCATACGAACAGATTGTTCAACACACGTAAAAAAGTAAAGTGTTTCATGTGAAGTAGAGAGCTCTTCAGGACGTTTATTTCACCTTTTTTAAGTTTCTAAGGACCCTTGAATTCATTTTGATGGCCGTAATGTTTTATTTTTGTTTTTAAAATTCTCAACATGTATGTACGAGTATGTATCTCTTTAATAAATTATGTTTTCCCATTTTTTATAGTTTGGATCGGGATCAACCATTTACTTTCCAACTGGGTGCTGGTCAAGTTATTAAGGGCTGGGATCAGGGTTTAGTGGATATGTGTGTGGGTAAGTATCAAACGTTTAAATTTTTTTTAGATGTAGTGGACAATACAAGTACATAGCAAGTTATTTATTGTTAAAACATGGTTGTTGCAGGTGAAAAACGTAAATTGACCATTCCGCCAGAGCTGGGTTATGGTGATCGTGGTGCCGGAAATGTTATTCCTCCCAAGGCTACTTTGATCTTTGATGTTGAACTCATCAACATCAGTAACAGTCCACCCACCACCAATGTCTTCAAGGAAATTGATGATAATGGTGATAAGCAGTTGAGCCGCGAAGAGGTAAACCTATATGTATGGATCGCACTTTTTTTCATTTCCTCAGTTGTTAGTTGTTACAATCATAAAATGGTGTTTTGGCTATAACTACTTTCTATCCAATTGAAGTAAAAATTAACAATAATAAAAACAACACTAATATTAATTTAAGAAAAAAACTCATTTCAATGCACACTTTCAATGTTATTCTTTATAAATAAATATTATAAATGTATAAGTATTAAAGCCTATTTTTGTTAAATTCCATTTAATACATCTTTTAGGTTAGTGAATATTTGAAGAAACAAATGACTGCCGTTGAAGGTCAAGATTCTGATGAATTGAAAAATATGCTCAAGGAAAATGATAAATTGGTTGAAGAAATTTTCCAACATGAAGACAAAGACAAGAATGGTTTCATTTCGCATGACGAATTCTCCGGACCAAAACATGATGAACTGTAAAAGTTGTTAACTATATAAATATGAAATTCCATCTCTAACTTAATTTAATTAACTTCATTACTCTTTTTGCCTCTTTAAATTTTCATTTTTGTTTTTGTTTTAAGTTATTGTAAAGAAGTTAACATTATCCATACTACATACTGTATGTATGTAACATACAAACATTCATAGTACATAGATACAAGTAATTGTACGCTTTACTACTCTTTTCCAGAGTAGTAAAGGAATACTTTCTTTTTTTCATACAAACATTTGTTACCACATTTTTCTTTTTATTGATTTTTGTTAAACAATTCTTTTTAAAAATAAAAATAATAATCAACTTGCGTGCTAAGATCATTCATATTATAAATTTAAGTTGTTAAATCAAATAAATCTAGCTTAAAATATAATAAATTAATATATATTTTGTAAAAGAAATTATAGAAGAAAAAAAACAACAACATCAGATATTAAGAAGAATTTTGATAATAACTAATATTAAAGAGTTGGAAATGAAGAAAATGTTTATAACAACATAAAATATGTATGTATGTATATTAAATCTTAAGTCACAGTTTTTGTATTGAAAAAATCCACAAAGCATTTTTGTAGCAAAATAAAGCTAATTTATTTAAACAGAAAATAAAATACTGATCTTTTTTATTACCATAATTCGCAGCAACTTGTTTGTTTGTTTGTTAGAGTAGTAAACGGGATAGAAACAGTTGCACGATCCCGTAAGGCATAGGTAGGGGATTTTATAGATTTTGCTGCTGAATTGTTGTTACTTGTTGAATATTATTATTAAAAGTTGAAAGGGAAAAATGTATGTGTGTACGAAGCAATAAAATAATAGAAATAAAATCGCTGCGATTTTTTGACAAACTTTATTGGTGGAAATGTTTAAGCTCCCTAAATCTTATAAAATCTCAAATACATACATATCTTCAATAATAAGCTTCAATTGAATATTTTTAATTAGAATTTAAAATAAATATTATATTTGACTAAGCCAAACTTTTTGATTTCACGAGTGAAATTGGTTTCGCAAAAAAAAAAAAACATTTTTTTTCGATAATTGGCTTTTGTGGTCCGCACAGGTTTTTTACACTATAGGTATATAATTTTCTATAAATAGCCAGTCATTCTATTTGCACAAGTGAATATTTTGTGATTTTTAAAGGTCTATAACTCCTGAAATACAAAAAAAGCATTGACGAAAGCATTGTTAAACAAAAATTAGTCAAATCTGCGTTGAGTTAGATAGTTTATTTTAAGCCTTAATAACTGCTAATGATTAATTTCATAACAATAAAAAACATGAAAAAAGAGAAAAGTATAATTGTTAGCTTTTACTTCAAGCCTTTTTAGCCGTAAAATTTCTTAGGATCTAGTTACACTGCTAATGGAACTCTGTTTTCACAGATCTTTCAAAATGAATGGGATGCGTGCAAAATCCGTATTTTTAACAAACACACATTACATTCTATCAAAAAATCAAATCACCATTAAAATATTATTATAAAAAAAAAATACTAAGAATATTTAATATTGGTTGTGAAGAACATTTAGATAAAACAAAAATTATTATATTTTGTTTTTGATTTAACTTTTCATTAAAGGTACTTTTTTGCTTTATTAATTATTTAATAATAAAATACAATTAAAATACAACACATATACGTACGTAAACAATTATATTGTGATTATTTCTTAATATTTTTATATTTTTTATAATACATTAACTAATTTAGTAACTACAATAATTTAAATAAAAAAAAAACAAGCGATCAAGAGTGAGACTATAATCCAGTGTGAAGAAAAATAAGACAGTAGAAATAAAAATGTTAAAATTCTTAAAGTAATCGAAAAACTCGTAGTAATAATTTTATTCAATATCATTATTAACTTTAAATACTTAAATATTACCTAGTAATTTAGCTTTTTATCTCGTTTATTTGAGAATAAATAGTTAATTTATTATTAAGGAGAGCAGCCATTTAAGTTAACCTCGACTTCGTTATTAGTATTTATATATGTATATCATTTCATTGCATTTAATTGCACTCTAGGTTCTATTACATTAGAAGAATTCCGTTAAGAGTCTTATATAGTATATAGACAGATAATTATTAAAACAGATATAATAGTTATTAATTCGCTTATTACTTTTTCTATATCAATTTACTAAACATTTAATATGTAAAAGATTAACTCTAATATAATCGCATCTTCAATGCTAGAAGAAATGCTATGTAGGGTAGGAATCAAATGGTTATCCATTGCGTTCATATATAGAGGTGGTAATTTTTCACCACGTGTTCCAGCTTCGTAACAAACCTAAAATAAAAATTGTATTTAGAAAAAAAAAAAAATTGTAAAATTGTTGTTAGAAAGCAGAAGTAAATGAGATTGTTATTTAATGCATTAATTTAACTTTCTAAATCTTTTCTCAAATGTTTGGTTTAGGAGTAAGTAATAGATTTTGCCCCAAGCCCATGAGTTCCGTTTATATGTACATATGTTAAAATTTACATATAATTACAATTATAATAAATTAGTAGAAATGAGAAATTACATACTTTCCACTGGTAAATTATAAAAATATTAATTGCGATTTGTGTCATCACAATATGAATGAGAACTGTACTTACATTATCTTGATGCAACGTTGCTCTAAGACCTATTTTCGTACTCTTACTGGCTGCTAAAAGATCTAGAAAAGGTACGAGGGCCATTGATGTGCTGCGAGCAATTTGTTCAGTCATACGTGTTATATCCGAGGTTGTGGCTGCGCTAATAGTCGAGGAGTTAGTATTGTACCAGTTGTCGTACTGAAAATAAATTTTTAAACAATTAATTTAAATTTCACAAACGTACCAAAAAAGAAATGAATTAAAACACACACCTTAACTACATAAATGTCGGTCAAGCGAATGGAGTAATTTGAATTAGAATAATTGAAACTGGCATGAACCCGCATACTTGAAATCCCATCCATTAGTCGATCATCTATTGGCGATTTGACTCTGCAAGTAATCGAATACACATGTGTATAAGAAAAACATAATCACAAGTCGAAGATTTAGATATAGTACCCAATATTAAATTCTTTGTCATTGTCCACCCATTTGAGACAAACAATTTCCGTGTGTTGTTCATCAGCATCTATCGGGCCACAAATGATGGTAACATCAGCTTGACTTTTTAAAGAGGTACGTACTTCTTCCATCTTTGAGGGTAAAATTTGTACCATTAGACCGTCTTCAACAATACTGCATTTTCCAGATAAACCGCTATTGGTCTTTAGGGATTCATTCAGTACAAAAAAACTAGCTCCAGTAACTACAAAAGAAATTACATAATTACGCGTTACGTGTTACGTATTATACTAATTCTATTCAGACGATTTAAAGACAAAACTCAAGATACCTTTTCTGGGCTGTCCTTGTATGTTGATAGCTTGTGTGGAATAAGCATACATTTCAGTACGGTCGTCGTTTACATTTTGCATGCAAACTAAATGGCCATCGGCAGACTTTGAGAAGTTGCCACCAAAAGCCAAAATGTGATCGCTGGAATTGTTTATAGCTTTAATAACGTCCTCGAAACGATTTCGTGGTATCACCACCGTTGTTTGGCGATCTTCCATGTGAATATACATTCCTCTAATAAATGGCAACGTATAAGAGTAATTCCGGAAATCCTAAAAGAAAAACAAAGCTTTTGGTTTAATTATATTCGATGGGAGTGTATTTATGAATAAAACTCACTGCCAAAAAGTTAATAATCGTCTGTGCGATTTCTGCATAAACCGAATCTCTATTTACCATCGACACGTGAGGACAAGGATAGTAACGATATTGGGCACCTAATCGTAACATTAAACGCAAAGGAAACACTTTGGCCCATGGAACTTCATAACGATGAATTAGAATACCGATCAAATATGGATTATCTGGCAAAATAATATCTTGCATACATTGAAAAGTGGGTCGTATAAAAATAAAACCGCCATAATCTCGAGACCCTAAGAAATATGTTTGTTGTGGACTTGTGTAAGTTAAATCTTGAATGGGGTCTCCAGATTCGGCGTTATTGTAAATTTCATTCAAATGAACAAAAATGTCTTTTGGTATCAGTTCACCAACTGATACGTCTTCTTTCGAGGCTGGTGGTTCAAACTCCAATAAAATAACAATCTCATCGTTGCCCACATGATGCATACCGTGTGTGGTGAAATTAATGACTGTTCGGTTTAAACAACATTTCACTGAAATATATGAATTTTTAAATTTTAATTTCAATTGAACTTAGAATAATACAATACAACTGCCTCGATCGAGTGAAGCAAAATAAGGAAACAAGGTTTGTGGTGGCTACTTACAATTGACAATTTTAACAAAAACAAAGAAATTTTTCTGCACAGCAAACTTGAGAGTTTCGTTTTGTAGACGTTTTATTAAATCATAATTATTGGTGACATCCTTGTAGTCATAATCACAACCACTTTCATCTTTTGCAGCCACAATAGGAGGTAAAATACCATCGGCTGCTGGTATAAAGCAGCCATGGTCATCACATCCAGATGGTGGTAAACGTTTGGCACGACTGTTATCCTGACCTTTTGATACTACAGATGACGTATTATTATATACCAAAGAAGCTGTTGTTTGTTTCGACACTTAAACAACATATTAGAAAGTTATGTTAA
The DNA here is from genome assembly GCA_950370525.1 of Bellardia bayeri. Taxonomy (NCBI): domain Eukaryota; kingdom Metazoa; phylum Arthropoda; class Insecta; order Diptera; family Calliphoridae; genus Bellardia; species Bellardia bayeri. The sequence continues at coordinate 88,975,022 of OX493268.1, read as the reverse complement.
ATATTTGGGACATGAATAATGTCATCAACACAAACCTGATCCTTTTGAAATTTTTGAAGTTGAATTAGATTGTACAGTATTTACAGTAGCAGCAGCAGCTGAAGGCGGCATCGATCCCCTAAATAATTGGGCTACTAAACCCATGGTAGTAACATCAGTGCTGTGATCGGAGCGTACTGGTGTTGATGGTTTATTATTGCCGTTTGAGTTTCTATTTGAACGATCACTTTGTCGACGTGGTTGTTTGGGTTCATTCCACTGGTCTATGCTAGCCAGATCACTCCCCGGCGCTATGCCATCGCTAAACATGACAGATTTACGTTTTCGTGCCTTTTGGCCGCTGGAATTGGAAGAATTCGACGAATAACTCCCATTATCTTTCTTCAGAACTCCCACAGGTACAATGACACTGGGTGGCGTTTTTTGCTCTGTGCTGACTTGTCGATATGGTGGTATAGTAGAACAGTACTCCATTGGATTGTTGGGATTTGGGGAACGGGCTGTTGAAACGACGCTGTCGTTTATCGGTGTTGTTGTGTCTTGTGTAAGAGCAGAAGTCATTTGATCATTTATTCTAGAGTTTATCACACTTTGTGTTTGTCTTTGGGTAAGAATTAAATAACACTGCACGCAGACCCTAGATTCTGGCTCACTAAGAAAATCTAGTTTGAATTTCTGTGAGCAACAGACTGAGCATAGTACTTTACCACATGCACGACAATGATGTCGGCGTTTAATCATCGTAAATTTGGCTGAGCATTGCATGCAACCAGTTGCCATATTATCAGGCACCCATATCGGAGGAACTTTACCCAAATTAGCATTAGGGTCTTCACTGTAGCCCGTGGCTTCGGCCACGTCACTTATTACTGGGTTTTCGTGAGGTTCTATTTCGGGAGACGGAGTTTGTAACTCTGCCTGCTCTTGTTCTACTTGCGGTTGCTGTTGTGGTTGCTCGATACTAGGGGGAGTTTGACCTGCGTTTGCATACAAATCCAATGCTTGTATAGCTGGTAAATCCAACGAGGTCGGCCTTTGTGGTCTAGACGCGTCGCTATCATCTTCAACTTCTATGCTTTTAGGACGAATTATATCACCCTCTAAAGAAGAAGATTCGCTGTTACTATACGAAGACACTGGCGAATTTATGACCATATTATTTTCAGGTTCTACCACATCGCCACATCGTTCATTTTCTAACTGGGGTCTTATTTCTGAAAACTCTACTGTTGAAGCCTGTGAAAAACTATCACCATTGGGATGATCCCCTGAGCTGGATAATGATGCGACCTCTTCTATAATTTGATCTTTTCGATTTTCTAAAACCTCCGAGTCCACAGAGTTTGCTGTCGTAACTAAATCAGGTTTGGACTTTTGCTGCATGTCAGTTCCCTCTTCATCGATATCCATTTCTTGCAACATAGAATCCAATTCAGTATCTGAAATATCATCCATTGTAGAGCAAAATGTTATTGGTTGTTGAATTTGTACTGGAGCTTCAATTTTAGCTGGAAAATATTCCAACGGTTGAGCCAGACTTGCAGCATTTAGTTGAGGTGGCTGTTGTGTATGCTTCATATGAATGCTGTGTTGCTGTGGTATAGATTCATTGATTACTTCTACAGATGTATTAGGTGGTTCAGATACATTCGAAGTTAGCTTAGTCTCTGAAGTCACAGCTTTATCGGATATATCCCTAATTTGGCTAACCGCTGATGTGTCCTCAGATACTGTAAGATTATCTAAAACTTTGCCTAATGACGACGATGATATTGACGTCTCTAAAGGCAATATCGATTGTGACTGAAAATTATCACTTGTAATAGAAATAGAGGATAAGCCTTGTGCTAGATCTTCAATGTTCTGACTTCTGTTATCATCTATCATATTTTCTTGGGTTTCATCTTCAGTATCTAATAAATGTTCTTTTTCTTCTGTTAAGTCCTGTTCCTCCTCGTTTTTAGTTTTGCTTTTTGTTTCTGACGATAATTTGTTTATTGGTATCGTCGCAATAGCTTCAACTTGCCGTAATTGCGAATCTTCGGTATTTTCATTAATAACTTTGTCTTCCTTCGATTGTGTTGCAGGAAGGGGATCTTCTAAAGATGACTCCACCTCAAATGATGGTCCCGAGGAGAAAGTTGAGTTCGAGGATGTGGTTAAGGATTCCGATGTGAACGAGTTATTAGAATCGGTTGTATCTCTATCTACAGAATCATTATTTGCCTTTAACTTGCTTCTTTTCTGCTCTGTGAATTTATGAATATCTTTACTTTCTTCCACCTCATTTTCATACTCAGCTAGTTCCTGCTTAGACGAGCTGACCGTATGTTGTGGTTGAAATTTATGACCATTGTCATAGTCTTCATAAGACTTTTGACATATTTCCGAAACAGTTGTATTTGATGCTTTTGATTCCAATGACTCTACATTTCTGCAATAGTCGTCTAAACTATTAAATACTTGAGAAACTGCCTTAAAACAGGACTTTTCTGTTGGTTCTTCCAGCGATTGCTGTGCATAACCGTTATTCGTATTTATTGAAGTCTTTGATGGTTCTGTACTTTTAGAAAGTTTCTCCTCTGCCCTTCTCTGCTCATTTTCAGCCTCTTCGTGCAATTCCAGGTTGTCTAAAACTTGATCAATATCTACCAAATCCATTTTATAACTTATCTCAGTTGAAAATATTTAGTATGAAGTAAAAAATCAAATGAAGCCGCTGATGACCGACTTCATACACTTAATCATTTCGCTGTATCAGCTGCCGGTGGTAGTGTTTTGAGTATATGTATGAGAATCAAAAAATCAGCAAAAAAAAAAAATATTAGCATACGAAATAAATGCAACAGACACCAGTGCAGGAGAAGTTGTTCACACAAAATAAATATCTGAAGAGGAATGAGTAGTGTGTGCAGTAATTTTGATAACGATGAATCACTTTTGTTTTATAATTTCAACGGAAAATATGTATTTATCTCTCTCGGATTTATTTTATATTTTAACAATGTTCAAATGTCTTTACTTTCAATTTAGTAATAAAATACAATTAATTAGTTTTCACATTGGAATTTTTTTTCTTTGTTTCGATACATCTATCTCTACATTCTCTATATCTGTTTGCAGCGATAAAAACCGAGGATTTGTATTTCGTTTTTACATTTATTTAATATTTAATCGTTGAACTTGTTACAAAATGTTCACTTTTAAAATTTTTACAAACTAATACAATATTTTCGAGCTTTTGTTAATGAATTTTTACTAGTTTTACAAATTTAATTATTCCTACATCATACACGAATCGAAAATTTTCTCAACAACACAGGGTATTTTGTGTCAACAATGAAATGACAGTTTAAAGAAAAACTAGAAGAAAATACTACAGCAGTATTGCCTGATGTTCTCGGTATTTTCGCGTTTTTGCATATTTTTAAATTAATATTATTAAGATTCACATCAAGGTGCAGAGTACATTGACCATATAGTAGGTACATAAATAAATGGACTATGGATTTGATTTTAACTAAACATTCCTTCTCGATAATGTTAAAGACGTTTTGTTATTTTTTTTATATTCATAAAAATCTTTGTTGTAGTTGTATGCTGATAAGATTTTCCTACAAATGTTTACCTAATATCTATATACGTAAAAATATATGTGAATAACATATGTAGCATAAGTAAATATTTACGATTTTACGTATGAATTTGTGCGTAAAGTAGTGAGTGTCGCCATCAAGAAAATTATAAATTACACAAATAAAAGTGGCAACACTGGCATATAATATGGACAAATTCAACTATTTAAATAAATGTATTGAACACAGCCAAATAAATCGCACAGTAACTCGTTGTATCTGATAGATACTCGTTGAAAACTGAGAAATTAGTTCACTATTGTGTATATTAAAGATTTTTCACTGTGTGTCTGTCTATAATAACATATTCTTTATAGAACGTTAAAAAATTCATTAAAATATCGAATAATTTCTTTAAATTAGCAAATAAGTATATAAAATAATATATTTAACATTTAACGAGTTCCAAAAAGTAAACGATGCAGCTTTAATTATAAAATTATAAAAAATACGGGTCATGACAACTCATTAATAAAGAATAAGTTGGAAGATGAGGACTCATGCAGAGTTAAAGAAAAATATAAATAATATTATACCATTACAAGAGAATTTTAATACAAATTTATACGATTTTAATAAATGCAAATAATATTAATTGTTCTCCTTACAATATACAAACAATAAATGTACATACATAAATACAATCCATATTTAGTTGTATTTGAGCAAAGTTTAATAATAATGATGATGAACACTTCACTGAACTTGAGTATTTTTGGTCACTACATGTACCTTACCTTAACATCAACAATAATCGTATTGTATTGAGGGGAGTAGATAAAATTGTAACGAAAATAGACATCTATTAGATGCGAAAAACAAAACATAAAAAAAACAAGAAAAACAAATTATGTATATTATTGCTGCCGATGTTGCTAATTTTCAATTGTTGAAACATTGAATAAATACGTACTAAACTAAAGTACTTTGCACGCAGTGATTTGTTTATAATTATTATATTTTTTGTTATTAATAAATATGTACTAAAAAAAATAACTAAACAATATATATTCTACACAGTGGGTGTCAAAAAGATCTACAGCAAACAACAGAAATATGATTTTAGAAGGAGAAACGATTCTTTTACTCACATTTATATATATTATCAAGCTTAAGGTCAAATTTTTTTATTTATTTATTACCTATATTTTCCGATATTTTCCTACAGCAATTTGTAGCATCGTCAGGGAAATTAATTTAGTTACAAATTTATAAAAATTTTGAAAACAACAATAAAAATATTTTTCAACAATAATTGTCAAATTGAAAAACAAAAAATAAATACATACATATTACACAAACAAAAATATAAAAAAATAATAATTAATTTTCCTTTTTCGTTTTTATAAATTAAGTGTTTATAAGTTTGAGCAACATTATCTGTATCTGCTTTAAAATTAATTCTAAGATTTGTTGGTACATTTATAATTTCTAACATATAACGACGTTTATAATTATTTTCTATTTTTAAAACTGATATGTTCTCAAAGTCGGGATAGTGATTCAAATTTGCACAATATGATGATAATGCTGTTTTTTTTTTGTGAATCTCTATATTTTTAACTAACAAATCTTAGAATTTATTTTAAAGCAGATACAGATAATGTTGCTCAAACTTAGAAACACTTAATTTATAAAAACGGAAAAGGAAATTTAATTATTGTTTTTTATATTTTTGTTTGTGTAGTATTTAAAATTGTCGCATTCTGACTATTATTGTTGAAAAATCAAAAATGGTATAAATTTGTTAATAAATTTATTTCCCTGAAGATGCTACAGATAGTTATAGTGATATATCGGAAAAAACAATAAATAAATAAAAAAATTGACCTTAAGATTGATAAAAATATAATTTTTAATAAAAACAAAACGATTAGTTTAATAATCCAAAACACTTTAATTTAAATATATATATATGTATCTATGTATATGGCAGAGTTGTAAACGAATCATTCATTTTTGAATTAATTCGCGAATCATTCATTTTTGAATTAATTCGCGAATCATTCATGGAATGAATTGGTAAAAATTGGAATTAATTATTTTCTCCAAAGAACGAATTGAATTAAATTTGAATCAATTCATTTGAATTTAGCGAACATGAATTGCAATTCATTTTCAATTCAAATGTATTGGTAAAATGAATTGCAATTCATTTCCAATTGATTTTTGAATTGATTTTGAATTAATATAAATGAGTTAGAAAAAATGAATTGCAATTCATTTGAATTAACTCGAAAAATGAATTTGTTATACATTTAAATTGAATTGATTCTGAAAAAAGACTGTAATGCAAAAACATCACCCTTTTTCCAAGTACTTCTATTCGGTACTTTATAATAAATATATATCCACTATTAATAATGAACCACCCATTTATTACTTTTAATCCAAGCATTTATTACTTATTTATAATAATTCTCTTTGTTACATTTATTTCAATTTATCTTAAGCAGGGTTTAAAAATGCTTAACTATTTTCAAGCACTACGTTTGTGCTTAACTTTAACTAAGAGAAAATACACAAGCAAAAGCAGAGCAATTCATTTTTGATTTGATAAATTTAAATTACAAGTTACTTTTGTAATTCATTTGAATTAATTCCAAATCATTTCAATACAAATTAATTATAAATGAATTGCGATTCATTTTACCAATTCTTTTGAATTAAAAAATGAATTGCAATTCATTTTGCTTAATTCAAATGAATTGCAACTCATTTTGCCCAATGCATTTGTATTGGAAATGAATTGCAATTCATGTTCGCTAAATTCAAATGAATTGATTCAAATTTAATTCAAATCTTTTTTTTTTGTTGAAAAGAATTAATTCAAAATTTAGCTAAATTGTAATGAATTGAAATCAAAAAAGAATGATTCATTTACAACTCTGGTATATGGATTTTTTTGAGTTTAAAAATTTATAGAAAGAATAAGAATTGTATCTAAATCATCAGATTAAACAATTTGGTGTTCAATTCGATGTTAGCAACAGTTTTCTTCTTATTATGTGTGCCTTTAATTGGCTTTTATAAACACATATACATAATACTTCAGAGATTTCAATAATTGGTATAGAAAATGGGAATAAAAATTAAATTTGTTAATCGTATACACATTTAAACTTAAAAACTAATTTGTATTAAAAGCAAACAATATTATAAATCTATTAAAGGCGCTTTAATACTCTATTTTTATTCTGATAAATGACCTTTAATAAAATATATAGTAGAAAAACAACATCGAACGAATGAGTGAAAGATGTCATTAAGAAACAACATCAAGAAGGCGCTAATCAAAGAAGAAAATACCTGCAATATCTACTTTCAATAGATAGTACCTACTACTATTAATAGGCAGCAGGCAAAAAGGCGACACAAAAAGGAACAATAACGAAAGGCACATTTATGTATATTTCTCAGAACGATGATTTATAATTCCTAAGGATTATATTGCAGGTGTAACTGGTAAGTTGTTATGCATATAATAAAAGTTCGAGTATCATTTTTACCTGCGTCAGTGCTATTTCCCGTTATTATATTCGAATACACATACATACATATATATATACATACATATATTTATTTTTGTTTTTATATTTTTCAGTTATTTAAATATGTCTGACAGACATAAAGGCGTCCTTTATACCTTAAAATCTAGTATTTTTAAGCGAGATAGCGCAGCGACAACACGTTATGGATACTTTAAAGAACAGCAAAAATAATAACAACAATAATAATTTTGAACCCGAAACAATGCAGCGAGGTGAAGAGGAATTAATACATACTGCCTTTGAATATTCATTTCCCACCAATGACGACGATGACACCGAAAGTAATAAAAGTACACCGTATTTTACACCGATGGAGTTTTTACAAAGTCCATTTGAATTTCCAACACCACGGATAGTGGACGTAGAAAAAATACATAACAGTTGCACGTCAACGTCCACAACAATAACAACAGCGACAACATTAATAACATCGACCACTTGCGTTGCTGAATCGTCAAATATCGAAATGGAAAACTTGCCAACAATGATGCAATCAAAAGAGTTGGAAATTGATAATCAGAGCCCGAGAATCTTACAGTCAAGCTCAAAATCTATAATCAAGCATTTAGAACCATCGTCACCAAATGTTCAAAGGAAATTTCGACGATTCTCGCTATACGAGCGCAGATCTTGCTCACCTCAACATTTAATTATTAAAAATGCGTCATCTGTTGAATGTACTGTGGATACAGATAAGGAAAATACAAAGCCAAAATTCAAAATGGACAAAAATGATGAAACAAACAGTGGAAATAATTCTCCAAGTATGATTTTAGATGAAACCGGTTCACCCAGAATATTGACGTCATCGGAAACGGCCATGTTATCATCGGGACGTCTAACGTACTCTCCTAAATTACTAACATCCATAAATAATTTACATTTGGCTTCACCTTTAGGTGTTATTAGTTCGGCTGGCTACAAAAATGGCAACTACTTTAAGTTTCCCGAAATCGATCATGTCGTACAGGATGTTCAAGTGAAACAGGTCCCATCGACAATTGTCGATGATAATGGACCATCTAACAAAGACAATCAACTGTTAAAACGCCTTGTTACAAAAAATATACCATCATCGTCGACGGAGACAGGAAACACTGAGGTGGATGCAAAAACAATACTCGGCAGGGAATTAAATTCCACAAGTGTAACAAGTGCAACTTTACCTAAAACTGAAACCAAAAGAAATCGTAAAAACAAAAATAATTTAACTATTAAAATCATAAATAATAACTTATCGTCATCAGTTGCGGGTCAAGCTCCACAACACTACAATGTCAACACTGCACAAGATAAATTGCCTAGCTCTCCCTCTCTGAAAAAGCCGAAAACCCCAACAATTAAATCTACCAAAGAAAAGGCCTTGTCATTAGATTCGGCACCAATTTCGAAAGACTGTGTGATACCGACTCTGTTAAAGCCAGAGCTGAATTTAAGTTGCGAAGAGATCGATTCGAATATGCATGAAAATAAACCATTATTTCAAAATCAAGATCGTTTGCGACCAAACGTGCCAAATACCAGGTCGACTTCATTGTCACAACTAGTGGCACACAACAGCAATGTTGCCAGCAAGTTAAATAAGACTACAATTAGAAGACGAATTCCAACCTCCACTAGTGTAGATTGGCAGCTGCACCAAAGAAAGCACACCTCGTTTAATATACCCGATATTACTAAAAAGATGTGTGAAAATCGTGATGAGACATCGGTGGTGATATTGAAGGAAGATGAGGTATTAAACAATCCGCAATCAAGTTATTCGGCGTTACAAACTCCTAGCTCTAGTAATTGTACCTCAACATCATCATCGGGTCACAGGACGCCTTTTAAGCACAATCCCTTGTTGCACAACTCCAATACGAACCTGAAAACATTGCCTGAATTTCTAACTTTAGTAGAATTTTCAACCCCAAATGCGGGTAATGTTGATCATCCGTTCAAACAAAAATCAATGGATTTACCAAGTTCAACAGCTCCTACTGCTCCAGCGAAGGCTGCAAATTCATCATCATCCACTAATTTGTTGCAGCGCCGAGGCTCCAATCACAGTCTTACTTTAAATCTCCATGGTTCTTGCAGCAACCTTTTGGGTTCGTGTCGTTCAGGTCTAAGTGTGTCTAACTACAGCTTAGGATCTGTTGGGAACTCTACGAACAATTTAAACTCGAAATCTAGTTGTAATCTTAACATAACGACTTCACAAAATTCACAAACTACTACCACAGCATCAACCAATACTACGCAAGGAGCTAAACAGAGTCTGTTTCGAAGAAGAGGCTCCAATCAGAGTCTAACTCTCACCAATCTCACAGCAACATCATGTGGTAATTTAAATTTAAACTCTTTTGCCAGTCAAAATTCCTTGAATGTGGAAAGGGTACAATTAACTACACTACCGAGACCCATAGCCAACGCATCTTTAGGTGCGACTCCACGTCGAGGTCTCTTGGAACGACGTGGTTCGAACCAAAGCTTAACATTAAATATGAGTAGTTCTTTTGGTGGCATTGGCAGTGAAAAGGGTATACTAGGCAACAGCAGCATGAATTTGGGGGAAACAAAACCAGAGGAAGTGGTAAAACTCAGTCATCAATCCTTAGCATCAAACTGCTCCGTTCATTCACACCAAAGACGATTCTTCAGCAGCGAAAGTTTAAATCGCAACAACACACAATTTGCCGACTTAAATCAGGCTCACAAAAGAAATGTCAATCAAGTATGCTTTGGTTCTGTAACCGACCTTAAGCCAAATGACCGGGATTCTTCTCATGAGACTGCTGATGGCAGTGGTAAAGCACATCCTGAGCATTTCGATTTTGAAGAATCTTCTGTTTGTACATGCACTGGAGTTCGAAACATAATGACAAAACCCTTATCGCCCCAAACGACTAGTGAGGAGTTCAAGATATATTTAGCCAACATACAAATGCTACAAAATGCCTCGAATGCTTTAAATCAAAACGATTTGATCAGATTAAATTACATCTTCGACAACAGTTATGTTGCAAACTCCAAGAGCATAGCAGAGCAAACTATACCTATATTAAGCATGCCCGCCGTCAATAAAGAAGCCGAAACACCACCAGCTTTAGTATCGAATTCTGAAGATTGTGAAATCATTGAAAGATATTTACACGTTGTTAAGGATGTTATACAATCCCTTCAACTAGATGAAGAAGAACAAAAGCGAATATTTCGCAGTTTACATAAGGAATTTTGGGATTTGCCTTTGAATCATCAGGAAAAACCAATGGTTTTTGGTTCCCAAACAAAAAATCGCTATAAAACGATCTTGCCTAATGAAAATTCACGAGTAATATTGGAAAAGGAATCTAAACTCTTAATGGATATGCTACAAAATTGGCCAAATAATAAAGAAGATTCATTAACCGACATGACAAAACATATTTTTACATCTGACGAAGTGCCCTATATTAATGCCAATTATATAAAAGTAAGTATTAAAATCAGAAATAATCAGTAGAACAATAGAGAGAGTTTGACTCTACGGGTACGATGGTCTTTTCGATGTTAGCCAAAGTATACCAATATCGTGATTACGTCAAATGTTACAACTTGATGTTTCTGTTTTAGTATAGTATTTTTTGGAAACACTTGGGAGAGTCGTAATTTTGTAGTAACAGTTTTGAAATGGGGTTTAATATTGACAAGAGTCAATTTCTGTCAAAATTAAAGTTGTTTTTATGCAAATAGTATATTCCAACATATTATATTCATAAACATTAGTGTTCAGAATACGGATTAACGGATAATTAAAAGCACCGAAGCTCAAAACTTATATACACTTTTGTTTTTTTTTTTTAATGTCCGAGCTTATTTTTTGAATACTGGTATTTTTGTTTTTTTTTTTTTTATTTGAGTTCTAAGTCTCTTTGATTTCCCAATATGTTGCGGTCTACGATGTTGTGTACAAGCCAATGTTCATGGTCATTAGCTACCAAAAGTGAAACCGCATATACTGACCTAAAAATTAAATAAATATATTAATTAAACTTTAAAAATGAGCAGAAACACATCGCTCATATACATACATATGTATGTACTTACAATGGTTTTAGTTTTGAAAGATAAAGTAAACAAAATACATATGTATGTATGGTACATACGTATTTGAAAGTAGTAGTGAAAAGAAAGTACTTAATTCTATAATTCTTCCGCTAAATATAAATTCACATTAAATTTGCTTCTATTTCTATTTACACATTTGTAATTATATTTATGTATGTACTTATAATTTTATTTGTTTTTAGGGCCCTGATTACACTTCCAAATGTTACATAGCTACACAAGGACCTTTGCCCAATACGATTTATGAATTTTGGCTCATGATTTACCAAAACACCAAAAAATATATGCAAATATCCAAAGGCCCTGACAGTCCCAGTTGTCGCCAGGGAAAAGCTCTTCAACAGTATTATCAGAAAATTGTGATGCTTACAAATTTCATGGAGAGCAACAGACAAAAGTGCTCGGTTTATTTCCCAGTTGATTTGAACGAGATATTCATCAGTACGCCTAGAGATGAAGTTGTACAACCCAGCGACTTGTTTACAGATTTTTTGAATATCATACTAAAGTCCAGCAACGACGAAGATCCCATCAAAATGCCAAAAGCAGACGATTTGAGTAAATCTTCCCAAATGATAGCAATGGATTCAATTAAAGTATGTGTGGAAGAGGAGCTTAAAAGGCAATTACCAAATAGTTCAAGTTTTTTCGTTATAAAAAATGTGGGTATAGTTCGCAAAAATGGTTTCTCCATAAGGAAACTTATAATTTTGTATTGCGCAAATTACACTGATTTCGGAAATCATTTGCTAATTAACAAATTTCTCTGTTACCATTATTGGTATCCCGACTGGCCGGATCATAGATCACCACGTGACATCAACACTTTGCTTGACATTTCGCTTCATGTCATGAATTTGGGTAAATGTGAAGCAGAATTTGAAGTGTTTAGAGATGCTGCATGTACCCCACCCTCCCATATCAACGCACAGGCAGTGGAACTATATCAACAGGATATTTTCAATGCAGTACAACCGTTGCCAGTGATACATTGTTCAGCTGGCATTGGTCGGACAGGCTGTCTGACGGCAATACTGAATGGCATTCGCCAGGTGAGACAATCTCTGGCTTATTCTTTGACTACAATGGCGACGAATGCGGCAAAACAAGTCACTGCTTCTCAAGCACTCAGTCCCGTTGATTTTCGTCTCCCCAAACACTTTCTGGAAGAGGATACAACATTGGCAAATCCACTACCAACTGATATTGATTGCAGTTTTACGCGAAACACACTTCTCTATATTCACTACATTTTGAAAACGGAACAAAAAATAACGGAACGCGATTCAGCCGTTGACACTCTGAAGAGCAGAGAGCGCTTAAACACTTATGTAGATACATCCTGGCGGCTACCGTCATTAGCTGAACTACCCAAAATGTCTAATATATTTGTTGATGTATTAGGCATCGTTTGCAATTTACGATTGCAGCGTGGTGGCATGGTACAAAACTCAGAACAATACGAATTAATACATCGGGCAATATGTTTATATTTAAAACGCACTTTTGCTTTAAAAAGATTTTAAGTAAAAGTACGCAAATCCAACAGAACGACACGAAATAAAAACGCACATTCAATTATAATTAAAACATACATTTTAAAATTTCTTTAAAATAACCCAATTCAATGTTCAACTTAAATATCTCTCTATTGCAAAACAAAAACTTCTTTCACCAGATCAGTTACAATATTCTGTAAATAATAGTAGTATGTACTACAAACATCAAATAAATAATTATAGATGTTTCTAGACAAAGAAGAAAAAGATAAACACACAAAATATTAAATAATATTAATAAGAATTGTGAATGTGAACAAAAAAGTGTAAACATTTTTAAATGATTTTATAGATTAAGCGTAAATGTAGATTTTATTAAAACTAAAAATTAAAAAAAAAATGTTTCTCATTTTGAAAATTACATACAATATACACTGTATGTACATAATTTGTATGTATGTATGTATTATTATGCATTAGGTTCAACAATTATGTACTATATTATTTATTTTTTCTGTTTATATCTACATCATATTTTATTTTCTGGGAAATTAAGTGATATTTCAGAAAGATGAGAAAATCAAATCAAATCAATTCCGAATCTATGATTTTTGCAAATGCATGATACACATTTTTGCATAGGGAGCAAAACTAAAATTATTTGCAACATTTGAAATAAAAACTATGAAATTTTTATTTTATGTTTTTATTATTTGTACAATTAGCTTTTAATAAAAAGGAAAAACCAACTAGTCAAATAAATTAATTAATAAAAAGAAAACTATACATACATATTATACATAGATTAAATAAAGAAAAAACTAATTCATTAATTGTAACAAAAAAAGTCTTGTTTTTATATTATTTTTATACATTTGTATTATTTACAGTTTCGAACTTAAACGTGATAAATCTATAGGTGTGTACAATTCATAAATATTTTGCCAGAATTGCATACGCTCTTGGTCTGGATTTATTTTCATTTGACATCCACTTTCATTAATTGCTAAATAATCTAAAGAAAATTCAGCTTCCTGATTTTTCTTAACTGGCAACCAATCGCAATTTATCAAGCGAGGTTGGTCTTGTGGTGTAGGATTTCCGTACTTGGCAAAGTTAGCCCACAAATTGCAAAATTGTTTTATAAACTTTTGATCGCGTTCGGACACTGGACTATCATCATCAGCCATTTGGAATAGATAAAAAAGTTCATCACCATGACAAGCACCTGCCAGCTTATGCATTTGAAACATACGTTTGAACATATTACGATCACCCACATATTCAAAGCGATAGAAGTATAATGGAGCTTGAGGTTGTAACTTTGCATGCCACTCGGCCGCTTTTTGCATGTCAACCACGAAATGGTAATCTGATAGAATATTGGTTAAATTGTTAAACAGTTCCGGTCTAATAGATTTTCCATTTAAATAAAAATCTCTCATTTTTCCGGCGATATCTTTAATTTCATTATTTTCTGGTTCCAGGGGAATATTTCTAGGCACGAGTCTATGAAAATCTTTTTCAAACTCTTCCACTTTCTTTATAGCATTTACCATCATAGCTAAACCTTCTGCTGAATTGTAACCCATTATTGAAGGTACAACAATCGAGTTTGGTTGCTGTAATTTCTCCAATATGGGTTGACTAATGAAACTGTCAGGACTGTGGCAGTCTTCTACAACGGGTTTAAAAGGCAGAGGCAAACAACGTCTACGTTCATCTGGTGTCATTACTGGTAAAGTTTTTGCTAAAATATCTAATGGCGTAACTTTGGACGATTGTAAATATGTCAGCAGCTCCTTGGTATCGCTTGTTTTGAAGTTCATAAGTTCAGCTAGACGACGTGTTTTATAGGCAGGATTTGATTGGAAAACCCATTCCATATTAGCTGTGCCACTTTGCATAATGGCCTTGTGAAAAAGTGTGCTGGCATGTTTAGACAATGCATGTAAATGTACTGATGCTGCGCCAGCCGATTCACCAAAAAGAGTAACATTGTTTGGATCACCATTGAATGCTTGAATATTATCTTGGACCCATTGCAAAGCCAGGCGCTAAATGCAAGTTTGTTAATTATTTTGCGTAAACTTTTAAAAATTAAATTGTACTACCTGATCTTTAAGTCCTGCGTTTCCCCAAATACCTTCTTCTGGTAGACATAGAAATCCTAATGCCCCTAAGCGATAATTCAAAGTAACTACAATAACATCTTCTTGCAATATACTCAATGGCAAATGGCTAAAAATTGTATGTTAGTAAGTATTGGTCAAAACATCATATACAGATAGAGATTTAAATCTTCATACATCCAAAACTTTCACATACAAGATTCGTTAATCAAAAAGTATGTACCAGAAAAAAATTTTAAACCAAAAAATTCAATTCCATATTTTAGTAACTGTTCAAACTTTATAAAATAAAAAAATTTTCCTGAAGATGCTACACAAAGACGTAGCGAAATATCGAAAATAAAAAATAAAAATTTTGTTAAAAAAGACCTTAAGCTTGAACAATTACTAAAATATTAACAAAAAAGGTCAAATAAACTATAATAAGAAAAATTCAATTCCATTTTAATTACACTTCCAAAGCAAAACATTTTATTAAACAGTTTGTTTTCTTTTAAAATAACGTTAAAAATAAAAAATCTGCAATTCAGGTAATTGCTGAATTACTTTTTAGTAGTTTATCAGTCAAATTAACAAGAACACAAAAAAGCAAAATCTTGCAATCAGTAAACTTTTTAACAAACCTTTTGCTACGGTTCAGTGCACTAAAAAAAAATTTCAAAATAACTGGCTCTGTAGAAAAAGCCAAGATTCATGCGAGATATCAGTTTTAAAAATTAACGGAAAGAATCGAAAATTCTACGGATAAAAAAATTCATTCAAGAACTATTCAAAGGGCATTACGATCAAGGGTATGCAAGTCGAATTCCCGCAAAAACCCCTTGATATCTGAAAAGAATCGAAGACTCCGGCTCGAATGTGAAAAAACACATTTAAATAAAGGCATTGATTATTCGTATAGTAATTAAAATAGAATTGCATTTTTTGATATCAAATTTTTTTCTGGTACTCTTTAAATGACGAAAATATGAAATTTTGGGTATGTATGAAGACTTAAGTCCCTAACTGTATGTATAAAATTTGCATTATAGTAATAAGTCAGTAGGTGAAATCGAACAATATTAAGTTGCAAATCACAATAATTAATTATTTTTAAAAACTAATTTTAAAAAATTAAAAAAAAAACTCGTAAAAAAGTATTAAATACAAATTTTAAATAACAAAGTCACGAAATTAAAAATTACTTTTATTTCAAAGCGGTTTTTTTTTATCAAATACGATAAAAATTAATGGAACAGCAGCATATTGCAATTGCAATTTTAAAAACGAAATAACAAATTAATCAAAACTTTTTCGGTTTCAAACCGATTCCTTTTAAAAATATATAATTGTGATGATTGTAGTAAGTTAAATGTTATACTATATACATATATATGTATGTAGGTACAATATACTCACTAATCACTGTTACCATTGCCAAACCAAAATCCGCCACCATGAATCCATACCATAACTGGAAGCGACTTAGGACAATCCTTGCAACTTTTCGGAATATAGACATTCAAAAACAAACAATCTTCCGATCCAATTACATCTGCTGTTAAAGGATCTCGTTGATGAGAAACATCACGCTCTTTCAAGCAATTCAATTCGGGAACTTCAAAACGTTCCAACGGAAGTGGAGACTTGTTAATAGAAAAGAAACATGAATTGTAGAAGTTATTGAATGGTTGGATATTTGGAACATAAATTTACCTTAAAGCGCAATTCACCTATTGGAGGAACTGCATAGGGTATTCCTTGAAAACTTTGATAAAAGTTGCCATTGGGTAAAGATTTTTGCTGACCAACGATGATGCCTTGTTTAGTTTGAACTTTGACCAGTTGTGACGACTAAAAATTATGAAATTTAAAAATCTTTGGTGTTGTTGTTAAATCAAAGTACATATTTACCATTCTATACGTAAAAGGTATCAGTACGTTGTTTGCTAGACGATTTCTAACTAAGTTAAGAACACAAAGTATACTTTGTGCTTTGTGGTTAAGAAGCATTTTCTAACAACCTTAATTACTCGCCAAATGCTCTTAAATGGCAAAGTTGTACTATTACTGAAAACCAAAATAATCTAACTGAAAACAAATATGAAATTTTGTTATTGTTTTTCAGAGATGGAAATTTAAAACGTTTATTTAGTGCCAAATTGGTTTCTCAAATGTACCAATAGTGTCAAAATACATTTGGACACGCGAAAATACTTATACTTACACCATGTAAAACAAAATTTCCTGATAGCAGTGAAACAATGATAACAAAAAAAATGCTGTATTTTAGAGATTTCTTATATAATTTTATTCCATAACATTTTCAGAATGCGGACAGAACCATAGTACTTAAGTATACTTTTATAGCTATAGTCATACATCTTTTTTATGTTTGTTCTTAGTAGATTTTTGTAATAATAGACTATAAAAAAAGTAAGTAGTTTTCAATAAAAGGTCTTTACTGGCAAAATCACCAGAAAATAAATTTTCTTTCATTTGGTAGCACTGCTTTACAATAGTAACGAACATATGACTATTGTTTACATTCTTTGTGGTGAAAATTCATTCGTTTCAGATATACAATGAACGTCATATAAAATTTATTTTATTTATAATACGTAAAATATATAAAAACAAAACTGAAAATTAAACAGAAATATTTGGAATAATAAGTAAAATCCTAGCTGTCAACATGGGTGGACTATTTACGAAATCTAAAAAGCCTCAAAGTAGGGTAACGGAACAAGACAAAGCAGTTTTAGTAAGTAGAAAAAATATTTATATTTAACAATGAAATATAAAACAAAATATTGGTTGAACTACATAACATTTATCGTGTAGCAACTTAAACAACAACGAGATCGTTTAAAACAATATCAAAAACGTATTGAGTTGTCTTTAGAAAATGATAGACAATTGGCTAGGAAATGCTTATCGCAAGGACGAAAAGAGTAAGTAATAGTTTTGTTGCATATTGATGTAATTTATAGATAGACTTTTAACTTTTTTAGACGTGCAAAATTACTGTTGCGGAAGAAAAAATTCCAAGAAAATTTGCTCTCCAATACGGACAAACAATTAGGAAATCTAGAAAAACTGGCTGCTGATATTGAGTTTGCCCAGGTTGAGATTCAAGTATTAGATGGTCTTAAGCAGGGAAATGCTGCTCTGAAGAAAATGCATGCCATACTGGATATTGATGAAATTGAGAAAATCATGGATGAGACTCGTGAAGGAATTGAGAAGCAACAAGAAATTGACTCAATACTATCGGATGCATTGACTCAAGAAGACGAAGATGATGTATTGGCAGAACTAGAAGTTTTAGCAGCCACACCAGACGATGTAACAATGGAAATACAGCTGCCAGAAGTACCCACAGACAGCCTCCCTAACAATGTGGGTGATCAGGAAGTCGAAGGAGCGAAACTGACCAAGAAAGTTAAAACTATTCAAGAAAAACCTGCTAAAGTTCTACTAGAAGCTTAAGAAAATAAGTCAACACAATTGTACTTTTTTTGTATTAAAAATTATTATGATGAATCATATTCAGTTTAATATATTCATCGTCATTGTGTGGCATAATTTTACAATATTTAAGTCATGTATGTATATTTTTTTTATTAATTTGCTGCAATTAATTTTTATATACTAATTTACTGAAGTATAAAAGTAGAAATAGAATAAAAAAAATAAAGTTTTTCTACAAAGTTTATAATGATAATAAAAGGATTACTTCAAAGGAAAAAAATTAATTCTTGTAAGTTAAAATCTTCCCGACTTGTCTATAAGTTTCGTTAGACTAGAATTAAAAATGCAGTATAGAAATTTTAAGAATTGCTTTAATAAGTTAAATTTTTTGTTCATTTATTGGAATAAAAAATTATATATGTATATAGGTAGGTAGGAATTGTTAAACAACTTTTAAGCTTATTAAAAATGTTAAATACCTATAATCTCTCGAAATTATAATTATGTATTCTTCTTCCCCTTTACATTGTAGACATTCGAGCGAAACGCATTATTTGCTCATGATTTGACGGATTGTCTGAAGTTATTTGCACCCTTTGCCAGGCCTTTGATTCACTCGATTTTCGTATTGCCTCTAAAACAGCCTGTACATAAAGTCCATCTTCAAAAGTAGCGGCAACTTGAACGGGCTCCTTGACCCATGAAGATTCCTTACTAGCGAACGATTCTTTAAGAGCACCAATCATCTTGCATAAACCTTTAATGTACAGGCGAGGCAAAAGTGACTCAGAGGTTGCAATATGTAAATCTTGAACATCTACATAAACGGCTTCCTCTTTTAACTGTGCCTCTTGTTTGTGCTTGAATACAAATAGGTCTCCCCCTCGCACTGACAAATGCCCTTGACTGCTGCATATTAAAACTTCTTGAGAGAAGCTCTTGGCCGGAACAGTGTGGCTGTGTATTGATGTTGTTATTAAAGTACCATTCGCTAGTTCCATTTGAAAGTTACAAAAATCGGGAGCTGATATCTGTCGTATCCCATTGACATTTGATGTTGTTTTTGTATACGCTTTAACGACACCATGTACACGCACTGCATGTTGATGTAGTAAAAAGCTTACCAAGTCTACAACATGACTGCCGACCAAATTCAAAGCACCACCACCCATTGCCGCATCGCACATCCAATCAAATTTATCCGGAAATAACGATCCTAATTGCACCCGTATATCCACCAGTGAAATATCACTTAATGGACCTATTACACCCTCCTGCAGACATCTTTTCATGTGGGTAAATGCTGGCAGAAATCTTAGTGAATGGTTAACGAGCGATATCAATGTCGGATAATACTGTGCTGCTCTAACCATTTTCATGGCGTCAGCCTGATTAAGACCCATCGGTTTGTCACACACAACATGTTTGCCAATACCCAAAGCTTTCACAGAAATCTCAGCATGTAAATAGGGTTGACATACAATGAACACCAAATCTACATCTTTGCGCAGCAAAACATCATCAATTTTATTTGTGTAGAATGCAATATTTTGGGCTGTGGCCACTTCTTCTGCTTCTCGTGAAGTACGACCCCATAATGCTTTAATATCGAAGCCCTTTTCACGCAAAATTGGCACCAATACTTTAGTTATTGCACCTGTTCCAAAAACACCAACTCCAGGCAACATTATTTTGAGTTAAGCTTTCACGTATTCAACAAAAATTTACGAATTATTCTATTTTTATTTGCATTTCAAATGCAGTTCTATTTCTATCAATAACTAAATATTATCACACTCATTACAATATTGGTGAATAATAGATGTAAACAAACCGCAAAGTGGTGAATTTCATTCTTTCACAAATTAACCTATGTTGCCAACTTTTTCTAAAATATCCCCTAAATAATAATACAAAAATACGCTAATTAAAGCATCAATATAAATAAACTGCTAAAACCAGGCTTAAATAAATTCGGCTGCATTTGAACTAATCTATAAAGATATCAATTGAATTGTTTATTATTTTATTTATTTTTAAAGTTCTTGTCACATAAAACACTTCACACAATCCATTTTAGGCCCCGATTATCGTTCACAACACTAAAACGTTGTGTTGTCTTGACTAATAATAGCCTTTTCACACTTGCATACATTTTGGAGGAACGCATGGAACATGTTGAAAATGTGAAAATTGCATTCACACTTGCAACATCTAACATCATTTAAGTTGACAAAATAAACAAAAACCACGCCGCTTTTAAAGAGTAAAATGTACTTTGAAAAGTATTTAATAATAGGATTGATTATTCATTTGAAACAGCAAACCCAGATATTATTG
This sequence comes from Bellardia bayeri, assembly GCA_950370525.1. Taxonomy (NCBI): domain Eukaryota; kingdom Metazoa; phylum Arthropoda; class Insecta; order Diptera; family Calliphoridae; genus Bellardia; species Bellardia bayeri. The sequence continues at coordinate 88,954,320 of OX493268.1, read as the reverse complement.
CATTGTATAGGGTTATTAATAAAATGTATACTGGAGGAAGATGGAAATGATTTGTAAAATTCAAATTTCATTTTGTTTGATAATTTTTTTTTGTTGACAATAATTGTCACTTTTGTTAGTGATGTAACTTTAATTTCATTTTCAATGTCAGTTTTGCTAGTGATGACACTAAAAATATCGGAAGATGTAAATGGGAACAAAATGATTTAGGAACATCTTGTGAAGATGTTGAAATATGTTGATTTTCAGCTCTGTACATTTCTTATGGGAAAATTTCAACATCTTCGCAAATTGATGGTAGATGTTAGATGTTGACAAGTATGAAAAGGCTATAAGGCACAACATGCATTTTTTAAGTCCCGGATCACACACTGCCACTCTAGCTGCGCAACTTTTGAGTTTATTGGTGAGAGGGGAAAGAAGAGTGGTCCACTCTCTCTCTCTTTTTCCCTGCGCAGCAAAAGTGGCTGTGTGTGATCCGGGACTAAGTTTACGCCGATAAGTGTTGTGAATCGTAATCGTACATCAAAATACTTGTCTTGTGAACGGTAATCGGCATTTAATGTACATTGAGTTTTTCCTACCTTGTTCTGCTATCAGTTACTGCTATTTTCCATACCTACATACATATCGTCATCTTAAAGACCAAACAACATAACAGCAAAAATTTAAAATTTGAGTTTTTTTTATTAAATATCATTCCCTATATCATAGCGCATATGTACGCAATATTTTGAACATCTAATATTACAAATAACCAAACTATTAACGAAATTACCAATTATCTTATCAGCAAGTGTACAATTTTCTGAAACCAAATAACCTATCAGCACTCATGCTAAAGAAGAAATCAGTGTAACTATTTATTTGAATTTTTTCTTCTTGATAAACAGTTACCTAATAAAGTAAACATGATTCGGGGTTTGGCGTATGATCCAACAGGATATATATAGTATATTACAAAATCAATATTAAAGACGATTATCAGCTTTTACCACAAAAATCTGCTACACGTTTTTAAATTCGTCGTTCTAAGTTATTACATCCCCAAAGATTAAAAATCTCCAAAAAGAAATGGCAACATTTACAAGATTTGAAAACTTTGCTTCTAGCAGACTGTCATTACTGTAATGATAACATACCTTTTGAGTAATTTTTTGTGGTAATTTTATATAAAGAAATGTTTTTTTTTTTAATTTAATTTAACTCTTTATTTATTTATTAACATTACAATAAATAAAAAATAGATTTTTTGTAAAAACACCTATAACTTTATTTAAAAAAATCAAGAATTTATACTTTAGAAGGCCGTGACGTACTAAAAAAAAAAGAAAATAAATCATCAAAAATCATGATAAAATTTTAATTTTGTTGCATAGTGTAATTTAAGCAAACATTAAGCACTTTTTTTGTTTTTCTGTTTATTTAATGTAAATAATATTCATGTATGTAATGAAAAAAATATGTGATGCTCTTGGTAGTCACAGTTAAATTCAAGTGCGGCCGAAAGGGTTAATGGAATGCTTGATTATTTATACTAATTAGTATTGCTGATAGGTTGTTTGGTTTCAGATTTTTACAATTCCAAATAACCTAAGCGCCATATCATAAGCTGTGTTTAGAAAAACAAAGCTTTCACAACCGATATATACTTCGGATTTTATTTTAATCAGAATATATACTTTTCGGTTCAATATTGCAAATAGTTCCAATTTTATAGCGTTTTTTCTCTCTCCTGTAAATTTTTGAAAACTGTTGATAGGTTGTTTGGTCTTTAATGTGATGATATGTATGTAAGTACTATAAATTCTGATTTTCTTTAGAATGACTATTTTATAACATTATAGTTTTCGATTAAACGTAAAAAACATTTTAATTTGTATTTGTACACATCTTTACTTTCGACATACTCGTAATACTTAAATACATGACACAGTATAGGTACATATTAGCAAATAGCAACTTCAATATTACAAATAAAATAGAGAGGCAACTTGCATAAGTCCAACCACTAAGTAAAGCAAAAAATGTTTTACTTATTATATAACCTGATATTAATACTGTTTATTTGTGTTTGAAATTTTGTTTTGAAATTGATTATATTCATATAAAATTTTAACAAAAAAATAATGGTTAAATAATGTACTAAAGTACAAAGTATGCAAATTTTAATTTTGAAGTCTAATGATCCTCAAATTCCGGAGCATCTTTTGGTAAATTTATTGAATACCCTTCTCCATCTTTAACTTTCTAAATATTGGTATTAAATTTATCTGATATTTCTGTACGTACATTTGTTATACCGCCTACAGATTCTTCTAAGTACTGGCTAAACTCTTGATAATCTCTCATGGATACTTGATTTTCATTACTTTGAATTTCTTGGACATGGTTTTTCGAAATATTCTTTGACAAAGTCGTAGCTTTCTTGACTTTCGTAAAATTTATTTCTCGCTTGACATGAGATCTTAAGACCTTATTTTGTTCGCGAATTTTTTCTAACTCATCTAAAAGAATTAGGTTTTCTTTGAAGAGCTTATCATATTTAAGTTTTAGATTTTGATCATCTTTTCGATTTGAATATATTTTCATAACTCGTTCAATTTGATTTCTTTGACGTTGAAATTCGTCACGTACATTAACATCAAGAGATATAAAACGTTTGAGCTCATCATCTGTTGCATGGCGTTGAAATAGGTCCTTTACAGCTACTTTTAGTTTGTCGGGAGAGTTTATGAGACCAGCTACCTGGTAAATTTCGCTACATAAATTGTGTATACATTCACGTCCAGCACGGGCTCGGTGTCTCTCCAATTTTAGTTCAGACACATTGCTGAGGTATTTGTCTTTCAGTTCTTTAAGCTGTAATTCCAGATGCAAATTGTTCTGATTGAGTCCGGCCAATTCGGTTTCCATTTCCATTATGTGTTTGCGTTTATCATTGATTTGAAATTCTCTAGGTTCTATTTGGGCTTTTAGTTCAGCGATTTTGTGATTAAGCACCTGCTTATATTTGTATAATTCTTGATTTTTATTTAAGAGTTCTTGTATGCGCTTCTCTTTCATATTAATTGCATACTCACGATCTGATATATCTTTTTGCAAGTCTTCTATACTTCGATTAAGACGTTCAATAGTTTTCTGCGATTTGTTGTGTTCTTCCTTCAACGTTTCAACTTCTTCGATCAAGTTGTCGACGTCTTTTGTTAGACTTTCATATTTTTTTTGCAAAACTCCAGCTTTACCGCGCCACAATTGAGTCTCGTTGCGCTCTGTTGTCAAGCGCTTTTCATACTGTAGTTGCATCTCAACCATATTTCGATCGTTTTCCACCTCAACCTGACGGCAGTATTCAACAAATTCGATTTTTTTATCTTGCATTTCTTTCATCAGTTCTCTTATTAGCTCTTTTCGCTCATCTAACTGATTCTTGTAGTCGCTTTCCAAGCCCTCAATGGTATCTTGTAGAGTTCCTGCTGATTTCTTAAGTTTCTCCTCATAACTCTCCCGCAACTCCAACATGCTTTCACGCAAATTGGTAAATTTCTGGTATTCAATCAACATACGTTCGGAATACTGAGTGGCTAAATTATCCAGCTGTTTTTTGTGCTCCTCTTTGAGATCATTGATTTGGAATGTTATCTGATTCATTTCTTCAGTGTGTCGTTCCTCAATCTCGTTATTCATGCGCTTCAGTTCCTCTAAAGCTTGACAATAACTTCGATGCACTTCGGCCATTTGTTGGCCATCAAATATTTCGTTTTGGCTCAATTGGTATTGAAACTCTTCGGCTTGTTGTTTTAAGCGAATTTCCAAGTTAATGATTTGGTAATTTTTTTCTGCTAATATATTACGAGGTATTAAAACCTCCTGACTTCTAAGCAAATCTTGGTCCATACTAGCCACTTTTCCTTCAATATTTTCCATTGCCCATATGGCCAGTGTACCTCCCTTGGAAATAGCAAACAATAAGGTGCCGTCATATGAAAATCGCAACTTGTTGATGCGAGTTATAAAAAAACGAAAATTGGTGCAAGTACCGCCACCAGCATCTAAAAAAGGCAATTGGACATTTATCAAATCGCCCATTTCGTTACTCACAAACATTATTGAATCGGAGCGAGCAAGACAGACATCTGTTAGCTCTGCCTTTGCTGTTGACGGTATGATTAGTTCTCGAACAATTTCCGATTTTTGAAATTCTCTTAATAAGCCCGAATTGGTGGCACCAAATATTGATAAAGGTTCATTAAAGGTAGAACATACTGAGACATACTCGGTGCCCTTATGTACGATTTCTTGAAGTCGCGTACCCGTTTCCACATCCCACTGATAAATGGCTCCTTCATTTCCACCCGATATTAAATATTTGTCATTTTTTGTCCACGATACTGATAACACAATGCCGTTGTGACCTTTCAATGTCACCAATACTTCCAGGTTATATACTGAGGTAATTGCAATACTGCTATCGTAAGCAGCCGCCATCATATGGCCATAGTTTGAGTACTTAACGTCTCTACATCTTGGAAAATTATATGTTTTAACAATCTGTAAAGAACGCAAATAAAACATAATTCATGTAGGTGTTGCACTCACTGACTTACATACATTTAGTTCATCCATAAAGATTTGGGTTATGCGCAATTGATCAGAAAATCCTATGGCAGCTATAAGACCAGTCGAATTTAATTCTACTATATTTACATCTACTTGAAATTTTCGCACCAGTTCAACTTTATCGGTCTCATAGTTCCAGATCCGTACAGTTTGGTCCTTAGCTAATGTTGAAGAAAACAAACATACAGTCAAAACTAATCTGTCTAAGACATATGTATTTTAAAGTATGAACTTACATGCAGTCATTATAATAGGTTTCCATGAACATAACGATATATCTACAATTTCACCAATGTGTATTGAAGCACCCAGAGATTGAAATTTCAACCGTTTTGCTTTTAATGTTTCCGGAACGATTAAAATGCCGACATATATCTGAGAGTGTTTTGTCGTAACAATAACCGTTTCCTGTTTGCTGTCAATCGCCAGGTTTGTGATTTGGTATAATGGCTCGGCATAGATTGTAATGGGTATGGTAAGTATTGTTTTGCGTTCAAATTTAAATTTTGAAACCCGCTCGAAAACAAAGACCGTATTGAAAATTGCAAAAGCAAAGCCACGTCCAAAGTTGGTCATACAGACGACTCGAGTGTCGAAAAGCTTTTCGGTTACCACAGTCTTGTGTTGATCATTTTCACGATCGAAAGCTTCTTGATCTAAAAGAAGATCAAATATTTCGGCGTCCGTAGCCTTCTGGCGCAATTTAAATTCTCCATTTTCTACCAAAATTAGTTCATCCGAACTAGTACCGACCATGAGAAGATCCATAGATAGGAAAGCGAGGGACGTGGTAACAAAATTCGATTTCAGATTGTTTGTTGTATTGAATCCCTTTTCGGATTTTGTCTGTAGCATTAGAAGATTGTTGCCCCCAACAGCTATGAGACTTGTGTCTTGAGGATTACACGCTATGCAATCTGCACTTCCGCGAACATTAGGCGGACATGAACGACCCTCATAAACTGTACAAGCTTTATCTATTACCAACATGTACAACATTTCATCAGGATGTTTGGTAAGAACTGTCAACGCTTTCGAATCGGCCGTAAAGATTATTTGTTGTATAGCTGCACTTTTACCAGTTTCCGGCAATTCCAATGTACGCCGTTTCTTCAGTGTATTTAAATCGTAAATTGAAATAGTTTTAGAGCTGCAATTTACAAATTATTCGTTTGTTTTTATTTTGACTACCATTTAATTATTTACCCTTTTGATTGTTCCAATATTGCCAGGATTTTGCGATGGGGACTAATCTGGACAATCAAGGGTGTTGTATCTTCAGGCAATCTAAAAATAATAAAATATGTACTATATCTATTCGCTGCGAAAATATAATTCTTAAATCACCTAAGAAACCTTTGCTTATTTTGTACAAAATCATGAAATGCAATAACTCCTTCCACCGGATAAATGACCTCTTGTTGAAGGTTGAAATGTATGTTCCCCAAAATATCTGTTCGTAGCCCATAGATATGTTTCGGACGTAAACTGACGACATTAATTGATGCGGAATTTTCTGTTTGCAAATCGTCCATTGTTATTTCAGCTGTTTTTTCTTTTGGTCTTTAGTATGTGCAAAATGCAACTTATAGTAAAAAATCGTTTTAAGAAAAGTCCAAACAATCAACGTCCGGATAATCGATCAAATATGTTTATGCACCAAGAACTAAATAAAATATAAATAAACAAGTACATAAATTCAGAAAATATATTATACATTTCCATGACATTTTTCCACAAAATATAAATAAACAAGTTATTTTAACTGTAATGTATGTATGTATAGGTATGCATGAAGAATGTATGTATGTATGTATGTGGGTACAATGACATCTAATAATATTTGGATTATGTTTGACATATTAAAACTTAAGAATATGCAAATTAGCTTCAAATTCTTGTGGGTTAGTCAAAGAACAAAATCTGACACTTGTTTTTATTTTACCATTTGAGAACTTTATTCATTGTCTATATACATCTACGTGCAACTAATTAAGGATACGATACTAACATGTTAGCTTGAAGCAAATAATATGAAAGGTTTTATGATATTCTCAAAATTAATCGTAATTTAGTCTTACTCTTACTCCTAGAAAATAATTGTATATTGTGTCAAATTAATTATTATTTTTGAATCTGTGAGTCATATTTTCAAATAAGTTTGATATCAATCATGCATATAATTAAGGAAATACCACAAATTTTACAAAAAAGTATTTATTTAATAAATAAATTAATATTTTATTTCAAATCCATTGTTATCGATAACAGCTTGACATCTGTCAATTTGGCTTCCCAAATTTTCATTGTTTCGGGAAAGAGATCGTTAAAATTGCTTATTTTTACAGAGCTTAAATTGGTTTTTACAACTTGCCATAAGTTGAGATTTGGACTGCATAAAGGCCAGTCAAGAACAGTAACCAAATTATTAAAAAAACATTGTTTGACGTGATGAGCCTTGTGCTTCGGATCGTTTTATTGATGAAATGTCCATGTTACTGGTATGTTCGCATCACCATACGGCGTCATTGTATTGCTTAGAATTCTTGAATAATTAAATAAGCACCCCAAAGCAGTATATAACCTACTCCATGCTTAAAAGTGGCGCGGATGTACTTTGGATCAAATTCTTCTTTTAACTTTAACCAGCAAACATATTTATTTTTCTTCTGGAGATCCTAATAATTTTTGTTTCGTCCGAAAATTATACTCTTTTCTATTTTACATCTGTTTAATGGAGTTACTTCTTTGCGAATTCGAGACTCTTTTTTGAGTTACGTTTAGACAATAATGGATTATTTCATGAAATTCTTCCAAACAGTTAAACTTCTCGTAATCGACATTTTAATGTATTTACAGACGCTTTTGCCTCATTTTGGCTAAAGACTCCAATCAGAATATTATTTGCTGCTTTATGCGGATTTTCTTTCGACTCGCGCACAATCAGTGCATCTTCGCGAACTGTTGCAATGCGGCTTCTTGGCCACATTTTCTGTAGTTTAATGCTTTCTGAAATATTTCACCACTTGAAAAACCACTGTCTTTAAAAAATTCAAGACTGTTACGATTTCCTGATAACTGTTTCCATTCTGATGCATTTGCACAGTAATCTTTCGAGTACTGATATCACAGGATTTGCTTTTACCCATGTTGAGTAAGTATTAAGAACTTTTCATATACTGAAAAACACTCTGTGTAATCATAATTATTTAATCTAACTTTTATAAATTACGTGAATTACAATGAAAATGTTAATAAATTTATCAGGCTCTCTATCAGGCATCTTACCAGTAGCGAATAGGCAAGGCCTTGACTAACAATAACACGCCATGTAAAATTGAAACAATTTTGCAATGCGGCTGGAAGTCCTTGGCCTGCAAAATAAGGCCTTTAAGAAGGCCTTTTTACAGCATCTTTTTCCCTCTAGGTACACATGTATACCCATACAATTACATTTGTAAGATAATGTGATAATTTGATGGCCTGAAGGGTATTTATGCATACGTATGTATGTATTCTTACATCCATTAGCCTGGACCAAGAACTGTCGATGTTCCCAACTGAATTTACTAATTATATTTTGTGTTCAAGGATTAATGATTGGTGAGCATTAAGAGTGCTATATTTGGCTATGCCGAATCTTATATACCCTTCACCTTTTTTGTGGATGCATAATTATGTCGATAAACACGCCATCTGTCGATGAATTTGTTCGTAACAATATTAATACACTTTGTTTGATCAACGCCATCTGTTGATGAAATTATTCGTAACAATATTAAAACACTTAGTTTTTTTGAGAAAAATCTCAGAGGTTGCCTCGGATTTTTGCTCATATCTCCGTTATTTATGAACGGATTTTGCTGATTTTAAATGGCAAACTTCTCGAAAGCTGACAGAATTATTGAAGATTTGGATCCCGAAGATATCTGGGGACTTCAGAAAATTGATTTCAACATCCAGACAGACAGACGGATATGGCTTAATAGACTCCGCTATCTATAACAATCCAGAATATATATACTTTATAGGGTCGGAAAATTATATTGTGGAATTTACAAACGGAATAACAAACTTATATATACTCTTCTCATGAAGGTGTTACCACCGGCTAACATTAATATTTGTTCATCAGTCATGACTGCCGGTCTGGATATGCCTTCAATTTGTTCACTCTGTCTTGTGTGGACAAATCTTGTCGATGTTTTGTTCTTGTTTGTACAATGTTGTTAAAACATTTGTTCTCACAACTATGTCTGCCATCAGATGTGATTTTCACACAAACATGTGCGAGCAAAACAATGGCTTGCCAGAACGTGGAGTTATTGCTGGTTGACAAATCTGGTAGAAGGAATGTGAACTTTTTTTAAAACGACCTCATTTCTTTAAGTAAAACTAGAATAACCTGATAATGATTTGTAATCATTGTCCTTTATTTTTAATTGAGTTGAACGTTTGTTTTACTGAAATGGCTTTATTTTTCACTTATACACTGGATTGACTGATATATGCAGGTATTTTACTTTTACTAGTAATCTATGATTTTAGTGAAAAATCGTTTTCCTTTTTCAGAAGAAAAAGTTCATTCAGAGAAATGTATCAATAATTTTATGCATATTTTAATTTATCTATCACCAATAAACCCAAAATCTAGCATTGAAAGTTTTAAAATGGCAACACTGTTGTGCATGAGAGTTGTTTCTCTTGAATGTAAACAGAGAGTTTAGTTTCAGTTTTGTGTTGTCAACTACATTGCCGAACAAACCCCTAAACAACCACAATAAATCAAATAATAAATTGCTGTTTTTACATAATTTCTTGAAAAATAAAAAAATAAATATCTCACAACGCAAATTTTTATTTGTGACCGATCAACTTAGTAGTTATTGAAATCAACTTTCTGTAATCCTCTAAAAACGTATGAACTTTATGTATGTATATTCTATATCTTTATTAATTTATAAACATGATTAGGAATTATCCCTGAAGTTCTATTTATGTTAAGGTTAAGCCTATATACGAAAATTTTTATAAACTTCATGTGAAATATTTTTATTATTTTAATTGATTAACGCACGCCTTTAAATTGGCATTAAATTAATTAAATACAAAAACTTAAAAAAATATATATGTATGGTATATACACATTTTTACGTTTTTAAATTTTAAAAACGGTGGATTATTTCCTTTAAATAAACTGAATATCTTTTACAGTTTATTTTAACATACTTAAATAACAGTTTGAGAACTTTGATGTTCATAACGGTGACTCACAATGAACTCCGCTTTGAGTGTACCTGTTTGTTCTATTTATACATTAGCGCCATTTCCTAGTAATTTCCGGCGGCATCTAGAGAAGTCAATCGAAAGTTCCTTTCTATGACCCTACTGTGTATTATCAACAATGTTTGTATGTAGAAACTTCTACTAATGCAAATGTTGATAATCATGTTGCATGTTGATAAACAGCTGTATATTGATACCAGCCGTTACAAACAATTAAATTTTAATGATAATTTCGTAACAATATTTTATGCAAATTTAAAATTAAATGATAAACTAACCGTGGTGATAAGCGATATTAATAATTTTAAGCAATTTTTTAATTATTTCTACATACTTTTAAATTAGTTTACTTTAACATGGTGCACAAAACTAGTTGTTTTTGACTTTATTTGGGTTTCGATTGAAAAACGATTAAAATTTATTTGGTTTTTCCCTACAAATCGAAAACAACTTTCAAGTGTAAGTATGTTATAATACGACAATAAGAACTAAAAAAATTAGTTTGTTTTTAAAAGAAACTATTAAATGCAATTTCAATTTGTTCATCCAGGTTTTACTCTTCTAGACATTAAATTGGCAACATTCACAGTGTAGTGTGTATTTGTGTACTAAGGAGAACTTTCGTTATCTTAATCTAAAATGCGAGAACAGAACGACTGTGAGAGAAATGTATGAAAATATAAAGAGCTCATTTATCATTATTTATTGTCGTAAACGAAGTCAAACATAAACCGAAAAAGGAAAATAAAAACAACTACTTCATGCACATGCTATTAAGAAGCCAAATGCTCAGTTTTATGAAACTACCGGTTGAAGCAACACGAATAAAACGGAAAAACGAATTAAAACATCAAAATATACAGAGATGACACTAAAGGCATGAAACATTACTTTGTGTTGAGAGTGTATACGACAGTGTGTTTTTATAATTTCATGTATTGGAGCAGGTCACTTACCACACTACTCGAAAGAAAAAACACAATAAAATAACAAACACACACATAATATACATGTATGTATGTCTGTTTACTACACTAAAATAACAATAATACATGAACTAAACAAAAAAAAAAAAAAAACAAGAATATCCAAATACAATAAAGAAACACAACAAAATTATAAATACAGCAGTGAATGCAGTCCAGTCGTTTCGTTTAGTTTACAACAGACAAAAAAAATTAATAAAAAATAAAAAAACACGCATCGACAACGTCTGAATTTGTTCGTCCATTTGTTCGGGGTTTTCAGTTTCTTTTTTTAGAGTGAAAAGTAGTGCATTTGTAACGGTAGTTTTAATAAAAATAAATGAAATGAAAAACTGAAAAAAGTGTTGGAAAAATATTTTACATAGTGGTCACAAAGTCATGTCCAATTCAGTTCAATTATTTATAAATCCCATGGAATTTAATTAAAGCTGCATAAAAGTAAAATCATATTAATTAGTTAAAGTACATAGGTACATATATTTATAAAAACAAATTAAAAATTCAACTCCAGGAAAAATGAAACCAACCGTTTAAACAAAACTAAAATAAAAATTTAAAGTGTATACATTACTCATAGCTCATACATTAATGTATGTATGTATGACAAAAAAGTGAACAATAATTATTTCAATTAAAATGAAAGATATCTGAAATCATTGTTTGTGCTATAACTATAATGTAATGTAACGTAATGTTGTATGTACATATATGTATGTATTTATGTATGTTCTTAAAATAAATACTTAAAAATCACATCCAACGAATAAAGTAAAACAAAATGCATACATTCAAATATTTGTGTACATTTAGTGTGTATGTATGCACTAAATACCTACATATGTATGTAAGTACATTTAGTTTTTTTGTTGTTGTTTATTTAACTACAACATCAAATCAACTTAAATTAACATGCATGCATGCACAGAAACATGCATTCTATGTGATGTGTATTAGTTGGTATTAGGGAGGCAATTCGTATGATTTTTAAGCTTGATTTCGTACGAAATTCACAAAGGCGTATACTTAATAAACAACTGCAACAACAATTCTTATACGCTTAAGTAGTTTTTTTTATTACAATACAAACACATTCAAACTCACACTTTTCCATACAAGTTTATTTACTCGTACAACAGTTGTAAACTTCAAAATTATTGCTATAATGGATTTGACCAATTTTTATGCATCGATATATAATTTCTTTATTGAACCACTGTGTCTTTGCAACGTTTTTGTTAATTTAGTTTATGTTGATTTTAGGTACTTATTACAGATTATCGTCTTTTTGGCTCTATTATATGTAGTTTCCGAGAAAATAATAGACTTAAATTTTACTAAGAAATCAACTGATCACCTATTTTCGTCCTTTTTAATCTAGCGTCTCCAGTTTCCGAGAAAAATGGACTTTTATGGACTTCACTAAAAAATTTTTCCGAAGCAATTGAACAATTAAGTTGGATATAAAAGTGATTACAAATTTCTTACTTTTGGCTCTAGTATCTTTAGTTTCCGAGAAAACATTAACTATAAAAAATTAAATAAAATTTTCACAGATTTTCGATAGCTAGAACTATCGTCCATAGTTTTCTTGAAGAATGGACTTTTATGATTTTACTAAAAAATCAACTTTCAATGATTTTGGTGGTAAATAAGAATGTTCACAGATAGCGTCCCTAGTAAAATTGACTTTTATATTTTTATTTAAAACATACACTTTTGGTGGGAATTTCGTCCTTTTGACGATTTTCGCTGTTTTGACTATAGCGTCGTTAGTTTTCGAGAAATGGACTTTTATATTTTCATAAAAGAATTATATATGTAATTCAGCAAATTTTCATTAAAAAAATAAATTTTTGGTTTTTAGTGAAAAATAAATGTGATCACAAATGTTCGTCCTTTTGACTCAAGCGTTCTTAGTTTCTGACAAAAAATTTACTTTTTGCTCTAGTTAGTCTACTGAAAAAGATTTTTTGTTTAAAACCGAAAAAAATATTGTTATTCTTTCATTGGTAAATACTGAAATATCCAAATTATTCGATTTTACTATTGTTCGAATAAAATGAACAATTCGAATAAGAGATTTTAACTTATTCGAATAGTTTAAAACGTTTAAATAAAGTAAAATTAAAATATGTTTGTTTCATCAGGTCGTTACTAAAGTAGTATCAACTTTAATAATATCGTTAAAATAAATTTTAATAACTATGTTCTTTGTCTATTTCAACGTCATCATCAATGTTATCCTCAATGTCATATTCTTCAACATATTCAACATATCATTCACAACCGTTAGTTAGATCATAAGGAAGACACTGGTTCAAATAAGAACCGTTGTCACCAAAGTTTTCCATTATGATTCCTTTTCTATTATTTATTTCAATTTGTTCAATGTATTCAAATGTTTTAATAATATCATGTTTCCAAAAGTTTTTTACTATATTTGACATTTTTTTCATCCCATAAGTATTTTGTTTGCAATTTTAATCTATCAAAAAGGGGCAGCGTAATTAATATAGTAGTCGTTCGGTTATATGAACTAATTCAAACAGGGCCTCTACACCAAATGGAGAAGTTCACATTATCGAGAGAATGTTAATTAAGTAATACACATGATTTTTATTACATTAAGTTTTTATATTTCAATAAGTTTTTTAATAATTAATTTACATGAAAGAAAGTGCAAAAGAAGTAACGCTTGCGCCTTTGTCCAAGCTTGCGCCAAACTGTCGCTTTTTAACTAACCGATTTTTAATATGTATGTAAGGCAATCACTCAAAAATCAACACTCAAAACATTTAAAAAAAATCAAGGGTTGAAAGCTGTTCACGTAATAGAGATAGGCTGTGTTCACTATTTAGAACCTCATGTGTTTAAATTGTTGTTGTTTATTACTCTGGATGTTTACATAACTGGATATTCATATAATCGAGTGATTTTGCCAATACTTCGCCATCATATGTGGATCAGAGCACTCATTTATAGTGATTGAAAAACTTTATGTAAGTTTATATTAAAAACTGTTAATAGTCTGCTCATCAAAAAGTTTAAAGTTTAATTAATAAATAATAATAACTTAATCTGTTTATTAAACATTTCTTATTTAGCAAATGAAATTGAAACGGACTGGTGGTTAATTATAAAATTATGAAAAATTTTACAAAGAAACAATTAAATAACACTAAAACATTCATTCGTTTTATTCGATTATTCTTCATAAAATTAATCGAATTATTCGTTATTCGAAAATGGTCATTTTGAAATTATTCTTATATATGTAGATACAAATTTGTATCCTTTACATACAAAGTATAAGTGTTTAATGTAATGGATAGGGTTAACTGTCGGTCTTATCATAGTGACATTTGAATTTGAATATGACTTTGTTTTTTAATCCAAACCAAGAGAGAATAGCGGCAACTTGTTTTATATAATATAATAACCTGTTTTATTTATTAACAATAATTCGCATTAAATCTAACATGGAGGTTTTGTTGGTAAAAAAGTTAATTAAAATTTTATTTTCAAAAATGTCATATTTTGAAATCAGTATAATTTTTTATGTCTGTCTTTAAAGTCACTTCTACACGTTTTGTATTACCAAACACCTCTAACGGCTCCTCTCCTACCGTGTCGTAATAAAAAATAAAATTGTATATACATACATAATAATATTTCCAAATTGTGTACATATGTATGTAAAAATAACTTTACTTGACATTTTATTTTACCACCAAAATAAGGTCGAAAATAACAACAATAATAACACACACAAAAAATACTTTGTCATTTGTGAAGATTGTTTTTTTTTTTTTTTTTTGAAAAGGACTACTGTTCTCTCTCTTTCTCTTCGTTCTTTCCTGTTTTTTGTGTTCGGTTCTTTTCTATTCAGTTCAGTTCGGTTCAGTTCTCAGTATCCCAATACATACAAGACCAATAACTTCGTTGTGTATGATAAATGGCGTTTATTTCGTTCGTTCGTTACTTTCTGTTCCACTTATTTTCATTGTATTTTATTTTTATTGTTTAAAAAAGTCATTAGTCAGCACCAATAAATGTAGTTGTTTGTGTTTTTATGTTATAATTACGAAAAAGTGAATTAAACAAAACAAATACAACAATGAAAAAACCACTAATACTATAAAATTCCATCAAAATTGTCTTTGGCTTAATGTCCCACATTCATTAAACAAAACATTCACTAAATAAAATAAATAAAACAAAACCACCAAAACCGAATTATGACATAGAGTTGGTTACAATCAAAGAATATAAATCATATGATTTATATTCTTTGTTATACCCTACACCACAATAGTGGAGAGGGTATATTGGATTTGTGCTGATGTTTGTAACGCCCAGAAATATTGATTCAATACCCACCTTAAAGTATACCGGTCGACTCAGAATCACTTTCATATCATATGGTCGGGCTTGACCGACTATACTTTCTTACTTGTTACAATTTAGTTTCAATCCAAAGCAAGAACAAAACATTTTATGGCTTTTACTGGTTAAGATTTTGAAATTAAAAAAAAAATATACATGTATATACAATGTATGTATGTACATATGTATGTATGTATGCGTATCAAACATAAAAGTTTATACTTTATACTTTGTTGTACACATGTAAGCATGTATACAACAATATATTAAATACTATCTTATGTGTTTTTTGTCATATGTAATTTTTTATTTTACTTAATTGTATAAAAACAAAATTTTACTGCTGTAAGTTTCAATCAATAATCATATGTATGTATGTACGAGTCAGGGCTCCTTTAAGGAACCAAAGCAACAAACCAAAAACACAACAAATTATGGAATAATTTATAACGCCTTTTCAAAATAGATTTACTTTGGATGGGTATAACTTAGTTCTTCAGTATCTTAAACTAACTGATGAGGGGAACCCGAGCTGGATAAACAATGGGACCTTTTTTGATTTACCCTAAAAAATTTTGCTATTTTAAAATAGATATTTTAAATATGTTTGTAGATCTTTACTCCAGAAAAAAATATTAACAAGGTATATAACCATTAATATCAACGCAAAAATAATCAAGTTATTAGCATTTTCAGGCTAAATATGCAGTTAAAATCGCATATTTTGAACAAAATCAGAACCATTCAAAACAAATTAATTTTTTAAGCCCAGCTCTTATTAATATTCACACATCCATAAGGTCGTGAAACGTCGTTCTTTGGATCTACTATACAATATCCTGAATGTCTCAACATTATTTTAGAAATAATTTTTTTTACATTTTATTTAATTTATCAAGTTGAAACAAATATTTAACATTTTAACGGTCTGCCTTTAGTAAGTATTCTTCTAATTTAAATTATGCTTCATTATATAGTAGAACATTTTATTATTTGTAAAGGTTTATTAATACAGAAAATTGCAAAAATTAGATGGTCCACCCTATTGGATTTTCATTTATTCAATAGTCCCATTTTTGGTATCATTAAATCCATTCCCTGATTCTTACTTTACCTGGAAATATTTACAAACGCAAAACTGTAAATATTTCATCGCCCTTCCGCGACTACAAATAGTTACTCTAAAGTATAGCAACGAAGCATACGATTTTACCAAGTGAATTTTATTTACGGAAAAATCATAAACGTTTTTATACGTATGTATGTACTGTGTATATACATAAATACATATGTATATTAATGAACGTAGTAGATACTTAAAACAGCACATTATTTATGCTCTTGTCAGGTTCAACGTTTAAAAGTTAAATCTTGCACCTTCTTTAACGTCAAATAGTGAGAACTAAATCTTCATCAGAGTTTTAATATATTTTATATATGTACATGTGTAAGTCGCAGGGTGTGTAGTTGGTTCGATATTATTTTAACATTGTTACACAAAACGTAAAAGGCTTAATCTGATATTGTTTTAAAAAGACGTTTATTATACCCTACATCACAATAGTGGGGAGCGAATATTGAATTTCTACTGATGTTTGTAACACCCGTAAATATTGGTCCAACATCCACCTTAAAGTATACCGGTCGACTGAGAATCACTTCCTGAGTCGATTTAACAATGTCCGTCCGCCATTCTGGCTGGCTGGCTGGCTGTCCATTTAAAGCTTGTGCATAAAGTACAGGTCGCAATTTTGAAGATATTTCGATAAAATTTAGTACTTGATATTTTTCGGCCCAAGGACGGGTGGGATTGAAACTGGTGGAAATCGGTCCATTATTTCACTTGGCCGCCATACAAATGTCCTCCTGAAATTGAGGTTTAACGATCATAAATGTTTAAATTATGCAATTATCAAACAAATTTCACCACAAATGAGTAATAAATCAAGCTAAATCACATCTACAAATTTTGTAAAGATCGGTCGATAATTTACCATAGCACACTTCCGAAAATCATTTTAAAGAGCATAATTCTCTTAAAAATGTTGGTATCCAAATAATATTGAACACAAATATGTTCGTATATATACAAACAATATGGTAGAATTTTATGATGATCGGTTCATAAGGCCCACTTCCGAAAACCACTTTAACGACCATAAATCTATTAAAAATGTTGGTATCCAAATAAAATTCAACAAAAATAAATTTCATATACAATAATGATGACAACCAATTTTATAATGGTCGTAAAGTAGTTGTATCATTTTATACATATACTTGAGGCTGCTGTAGCTTATTTGGTTATCGCATTTGATCATTAAGCATGAGTTGGTATTTGTAGCTCGGGTTCAATTCCTAGCCGCTGCCACGCAAATCTAGTTTTCTATCTATCTAACTAATATTTATCACAGCGCCCTCCTTCGGTGTTACATAATTGAAACGCTACCGAAATTAAATAATTAAATAAAAGCTATTAATACACCTACTCACCACCAGAGCCGCTGCAATGCTGCACTAAAAACAAACATAATGCGCTATTGCAGAGTTGTGGTATAAAGCCTTCATCTACTTTCACCTATCGCCTTTCCAAAGAAAGTAACGCAATTATATATAGGCATATTAATTGTCCGAATGTTAATTCTCTTAAAAAAAACGGGCTTGACCGACTATACTTCCTTACTTGTTTTAAAATATTTTCTTTATACTCCTGCCAAGCTTTTCAGATGTGATTTTAAGGCTTTATGAGTTTTAGGTGGCGTTGTGAACATTAATCCTTATTTTCAAAAAGAGTTTTTTTTTACAATTTTGTCTGTATTTAAGTTGATTGCATTTTAACTGAAAGATTGGTTCGTTATTGAAACCTCGGTTGAAAGAACCGACCGATATGCGTCTGAAGAATTATATTTCAAGTTAATCTGAGGACTACGTGAAGTTGGTTTATTCAACCCTTGTGTCAAATGATCCTAAAAAAAAACTCCAGAGATAATCTTCAGAAAGTCCAACTACTCCGCAATTGATGTTCCGGTTCCTAGTTTCAAAGAAATCTGACTATAAGTTTAGAAATTACATATGTATATGTAAATACATACATATGTATATGTAAATACATACATATGTATATTACAATTTATTTTGTAATTGGGTGTAAGAGAAAGTTAAAGTTTTAAAGGCCAGTCTAATATGTATTCCATATAGGTACAATATTTACAAACATATTTATAAACTTATGTAGTGTTTTGTTGCATTTAAAAAAAAATAAAAAATAACGTTCAAGTGTTTTCCTTTCAAACATCACTCACAAACAAACATATTTACACAAATTCTTGTACATATATATGTACATATGTATGTATACAAGGGTATCCCGTAAATACGAATTTACAAAGTGAAACCATAATTGACTTATTAAATTTTTTTAAGTTCACTTTAAACACCACAAAAAGTTTTATTAAATTCCCTGAAAACAATTCACAATTTTTACTTCCCACACACAGTTTAGCAATAATTGTAACTACGAGTAGTAACTCAGGCATCCATTCTAAAGTGTCTCTTAAATTTTAATTTAGGATAATGCCATTTTTTGTTAAGTACATATATATATATATATATAGTACATGTGAAGAAATAAGACGTTTTTGAACACTCTATTTAATGTGTATACGATTTTATCTGTGTATACAAAACATCTTCTTCACAAAGAAAATAAAGGAAAATAAAATATGTAACTAAATAAGTAAATGTGAGTTTATATGTATGTATATGCGTTTGTTTGTTGTGTACAGATACATACATATATTTATTGCTACATCAACAGTCATACAAGAGTCATACACAAGCATAAACAAAACAACAAAAATATAAACTGCTGCCGAATATTTTTGTTCTGAATTTGAAACCTTCTCATGTTTTCTGTGTTGATGTCAGTCTTACACATCCTTCTTGTATTTCATTTAATAATTTTCGTTAATTTTAAGTGAAAAACTTTAAAAGGTTTTATTATTTTTTAACGTAAGAATATTTAATTCCGAGCATAAAAGCTTTTTGTTTAAGCTTGTGATGTTTAATGACAATCATAAATTTACTAAATACATATGTATGTATGTACATATACGAGTATTAAACAATATAAACATTTTATGGCACTAAATGTGGTACATTTTAGGATTTCAATTAAGGTATTATCATTTGTCAAAAACGTGTGTATCCAAGTTCTTTGCCTAAACAAAAATTGTATGTGTACGATTTTCAAATAATACGAATGAATAAGAAATGTAGTTTTTAAAATGATTTCGTTATAATTTGTAGGATTTAATAATATATTAATATTGAAATGTTTTAATACACAGTATCAATGTCCTTTAAGAATATTTTTGTAGTTTAAGAATTTCAAATCACAACTTTACATACTGATGTTAATTGAAAAGTTGAACGCAATTGTCAGTTAATTCGTGCTATCAATTTGAGCATAAATAATCTCTATTAGATTTTGCTGGTTTTTTTTATGTTTATTGATGTATGTAAAATCACTGTTATAGCCTTTAATGTATAGGTACTTAAAAATTGTTTATTTATTTTTTTTATTTTATTGTATTTTATTTATTTCAAATTTATTATAATTTAAATTACAATAAATAATATACAAAGCACTAGCTATGCCGAATCTTATATACCCTTCACCTTTGTTGTGGATGCATAATTATATTATATACATACGTATGTACATATATATATATATATATTATATTGTTACGTTTTTACCTTATAAAAACGGTGGTTTATTTCCTTTAAATGAACCGAATTCTTTTTAATTGCAAAATGAAAGCGTCAAGTAGTTTGAAGAAAATATGTATAACGAGTCTTTATTTATTTAAATGTACACAAACACAATTAAAAAAAATGAACACACTGTATTTTTACACACTTATATTACGGTTTAAGAACACACTTTGTTTGATCAACGCCATCTGTTGATGAACAGTATTAATACACTAAGTTTTTTTGATGAAATTTTTAGAGGTTGTCTCGAATTTTTGCTCATATCTCCGTTATTTATGGACGGATTTTGCTGATTTTAAATAGCAAACTTCTCGAAAGCATGTCTGACAGAATTATTGAAGATTTGGATCCCGAAGATATCTGGGGACTTCAGAAAATTGATTTCAACATTCAGACAGACAGACAGACGGACATGGCTTAATAGACTCCGCTATCTATAAGGATCCAGAATATACATATATACTTTATAGGGTCGGAAAATTATATTGTGGAAATTACAAACAGAATGACAAACTTATATATACCCTTCTCATGAAGGTGAAGGGTATAATATGAAGCCGGCTTTAATATTTTATGTTTATTATGACGGCCCAAATGTTGATGTTTTATTTTCCATACAAAATTTGCTTTATAAAGCTCTTATAAACCTGCTGTAAGTTTTATGAATAAGGCCATTTATCTATAGCATAGCCCTACAAAACATAACCAAATGCTGTTAAATCACATGATAATTTAACAAATAAATTTCGTGAAATTATGCTTTCGAGAAATTTGCAAATCTCTTGTTTTGCATCTCTGTGGTATCAATCATCAACAATAGGCCAAAATGTAGTTGTTAACATCTTTCGATAGTGTAATCCATTACGGCTCCAATCACGCCTCCAGACCACAAAGTGCACCATACAGTGACATTTTTAGCAAACAAAGGCATCTCAACAATTGCTCTTGGATTTTCAGAAGCCGAAATATGTCCACATCTTAAAAAAGTTTTTTTTTTTTTGCAGAAAAAACCAGCGGGTTGTACTTGAGTGATTATAGCAAACCGAATTTATTTCATTTGTCGAAAAAAATTTAAGAGCTTTAAAATTGTGCACAGTTTTTATACCACATATATTGTGCGTGAAAAAAGGAACGTTTTACGAAATAGTGCCACAAGAAAAACTAAACATTCATTTTACTACGATACATTGATCACATTTTTTGGCTTCATATAAATGGTGTCATTCTAGTGTACATGCGTATGTACATATGTACACATAAATATATAAATGTATCTGCGTCCAATAAATAAGCGTTTGTACTTTTTGTGTACATACACATGAATACATATGTACATGTACATAAAAATATATGTACATATATGTATATATTAGGGCGGGTCAAATTGTATGGAACAATTTTTTTGATGAAGCGTACAGCAAAAACGTAATCTATAGGTGATTCTGAGAAATTTTGCTCAAGAGACCATAGCTCTAAGTCGGATTTGGAGCCCCCCAAAATTTCAAAATAGATATTTTTCCATATATACATAGAATAATTTAACTAAATTCGTCATAAAATCGGATAGAATTATAGTAGATTTCTCATATATTTTTTTGCATATTTAAAAGTTCAGATAATTTCCAACAACTCTTACTACGATCAATTTTTTTGTTTTCGAACTCCTTTTTGTAGAAAAATCGATCTGAAAAAATGAAAATTTTCAAGGTTTCAACAAAAAAACACTATTTTTTCATTTTTAATTCAATTTATTTTTAAATATTATTCTAGACCTACAATTTAATGTTTTAACGTGGTAATATTATTTTTTTAAGTTCCTATTGTCACTGCCAAACTCTTTCACGATTCTTTTCTATAACTCGTTTTGAATCACCTATAGATTACGTTTTTGCTATACGCTTCATCAAAAAAAAAAAATTAACCCGCCCTAGTATATATATATATATATATATATATATATGTATATATATATATATATCTGCATTTATTACAGCAATAAATGTCTTTATAAACACACACATAAATAAATAAATAAATAAATAAATATGTATATTTATTGTATATAAAAGACAAATACAAATAATACAAAAAGCAATGCAGACAGAGTACAAGAATATACATAAATACGTGCAATCTTTCACAAGCAACATTTGATGAGTACGAAAAAGTCGTAAAACACTTAACGACAACAAGCAAAGATAGATAGATACCTATACAAATGTACCAAGCCACAGCTTTTGGCTTGGTTTTCTGCTTTCAGTGGATAATTTCCAAACCAGATATCCTTGATTTCTGTTTGGTTCGACGGCCGTAAAATGGGATTTTTTTTTCTAAGTGATTGATAAATGAAGACATAAATAATAAAAGTTTTCATTTTATATTTGAAAAGAGAATTTCCCATAAAATCTGAAAATATAAATGTTAAATTTGTGTATGTTTGTGTGTCGATGTAGGAATATTTTTTGTGTGTTTGTGCCTGAGTGTATCCTGAATATTTTCATGTCATTTCAGCAATGTTGGAAAACGCTTACACACATACTACATAAATTTACATACAGAACATTTTGAATATTGAACTTTTCCTCAGCCTCTCTTCCCTTCTTTCTAACAGATTTTTTCTTTCAAAAAGGGTAACAAATGCTAATTTTATGAAAGATGACAATACGAAAAACGAAGCAACACAAAATGAAATCAAAGAAAATAAAATTTTAATAACAATAAAGCGTTTATTTTTCGTTTGTATGTAAAACATTCACTAACAATGAGTGTACAAACATTTTATATGCAAATTAAGTAGAAGCTGGTTGTTCACAGTCAATTTTTTTTACCATAAATAAGTCTTTAAGTTTGTAAATTAAATATTTCATAATTAAGAAAAAAAAAAAAACAAATAATTCATACTTGTTAGTCAGCAATAGTTTTTCGTTTATCATTCAGGCCTATGTGTTTTGTTTTGCCAACAAAGGTGGATGGATCTTCTTATAGATATGTACGTATTAGCGTTGCTGATATTAACGAACATATGTAACTATGTACATACATATGTTGTCTCTTTATTATTAAGCAACTAATAAAGGTGTGAGTTTACAACTCACATGTTTTTCTTTATGTCTATCAAAATTGGTTATTTTACATAAGGATTTTAATTTTTGGTCACCAACTTCTTGGTACATTTACACGTGGCATCGCCATGATTATTTACAACAGCTGATACGCTTAAATATTCAGCCTTATTATGAGTGTCGTTTTCATTTTACGACAACGACTCTTTCGTAATAGATTAAAGATAAAATTAAATTTGTTTCTTTAATCTATAACGAAGCAGTCGTTGTCGTAAAAAGAAAACGACACTAATAATAAGGCTGATTATTCTTTTTTCACACATAAATTTCCATGTCGTTTCTTTAAAAAATGCGTTAAAGCCGCCGCAAACATTTTTGGTAGCGTCACTAAACTGCCGGCGTCAAAAATATTGATTTAAGGTTTTTCATTTTTTAATATACAAGATGTGGAGCTTGTATAAAAAATGTTTAAATAGTTTATATCATTGTTATTAAATTATCAAAATGGGATAAAAAATATTTAATTTATCACTTATGCAAATCACTTATATCACTTATACAATGTAAAAAACACGTAGTGTATATGCACCTTATGTAAGCTGTCATTAGTTGTCATTTTGTGGAAAAAAATAATTGTGTAGTTTATTAAACTTTCTTAAGCTATGTATACGCGTTCGTCAGATATTACAACGTTGTCAGATCTAACAATGTGTTAGCAATGTACTGACATTGAAAAATTGTTAGCAAAAGGTAAATTGTTAGTTAGACTCTAAGAAAACTAACAATTTTATTGGCACACTATTATCACATAATGAATTTATCTGTCAACCGAAATTGTCAGTTCACACGGTTGTCAGATTGTGGTGTGGCATTGTCAAATTCGTTTTGCAGCTTTGGTGTGTGTTTAAAAATTTTAAATATTGTCATGGAACAAAAACGAGCAATTGAAATCATTTTATCTGCACTCTATGAAACAGGATCCATCAAAAGATATGTCACTATCCATTTTTTATTTTCTTTAATTTAATTCTTTAATTTTCTTCCACTTTTTTCAAAAATTTTATTAATGTACACTAATGACAATGCTGCCATTGGCAGATGCATAAAATTTGCACATATGATAATGAAAAGTGTTTGACAATCTTAAAACAATGACAATGATAATATTGTGTGTTTACACGATTGTTAGATATCTGACAATATTTTGATCTTCCAATGTACTGAAAATGCTTTTTCCTACAACGTTGGAGGACAAAAATTTCAAGTTCACACAGTTGTTAGACATTTTCTGAAAATTTTTCGGACAACGTTGTAATATCTGACGATCGTGTATACATACATACACATCCATACATACACATTAAAGTAAAATAGGGTTTTTTTAAATTATTATATTTACTTTGCCATTTATTCTTGAAATACTATAAGAACTTATCGAATTCTCAATTATTTAATACATATTGCATTTTTTCCATCAATTACTCCAGTAATTATTTTTTTTTATTACATGCATACAAATATTTATGTATGTGTATAGCACACTCAGTCATGTGTCTCTTTATCTCAACTAAAATTTGTGAATCGTTATCACTGTTTGTATTTTTCTCTGAGTTAGAAACGTATTCATTTTGTTTGAAATATGTACATATGTATGTCATTTTACATCGACAACTTTAATGAATGAGAGTTTTTTTAACATGTGCACCTATCTGTGTACATATGTACAATATATAAAAACACATATAAAAACTCTTTAATTTGTTAAAAACATTTTCCCACGTTCTTTGTTCGTTTTTGTTCTTGTAAGTATTGTCAGTTTTAGTTTAATTTCTATGAACAACTTTTTGAATTCACTGGAAGTTTATGTTATTTTTACAAACAATTCTATGAAATTTAATGAAAATTCTTAAAAACTTTTAACTTTATATCAAAATGAAATATTCTAATTATATTTTAAATAGTAGCACACATAGTGTCAAATGTTTGAAAAAATTATGTCATTTTAATTTTTCATCGAAAATAATTCTTAATCCCCCCGGTCTTGACATGACATCAATTAGGTGAGACAGCTAAAAATTTCTTGTTCACAAGAACAACGTTGGCAGAAACTTTTTTACACAACTATTGCTGTTTTAAAATTAAATTTTCACACAAAATTTATAAATTACAGAGACAACTTTTAATAAGACCTCTTTATATTCTGGCCCAATTTGTATAAATTATAGGTACATTACTCGTATTATCCCAGTAAACATTTCATTTGCGTTTGTTTACAATTTATATGAAAATAATAGTAATATGAATGCACAATATTTCATAAATTCAAATTTATCTTACAAAATGTTCCAAGTATTCACTTTTTTATTCGATTTTATTAATGAATATGTATAACACATTTTTCAGCAATTTTTCTCTGATAGACTCCTTTCAAGAAGTTTTCGTGAAATACTCTTAATGTATATTTTCCTAGATTATATATTTCATTTGTTAAAATTTCCATAAATAAATGTATAAATAATTATAAGAACATAATTATTATAATGATGTAAATATATGTATGTATGTATACTAAGAAAGGTTAATACATAAATTAAAAGTGTTACAAAAAGTGGTCTGTGAATTTACAAGTGTGCTTGAGATTTAAAAACAAACAAATATTATCTATTATTCTCATACAGATATCTACACATACATATGTATATAGTACATATCGTCGTTGCGCCAACAAAAAGCCCCATGTATTACGCGACAATCTGAAAGCATTTTTGATCGATCTTTTGCATGTCAAGTACAGTATTTTCAAGTACATACATATACTATATATGTATGTACATACATAAGTATATTGGTTGGAAAATTTTATATAAAACATAACTGTATCTCTGCTCTCCTGAAATGTTATTAACATATATAACTTTTAATTGGCGCAACGACGATATGTACGTGCATACATACTTATGTATGTACAAATGTATGTATATGAAAAAATGAATGTAAGAATTCTATGTATTACAACTTTTTCATTTGTTGTTGTGTATGTAAATCATTTGAGAAATGAAAGAAACAAATTCCAGGAAAACAAGTAAACATTTTAAGCCCTGCAGGGTTTATCTTTGCATACAATAACAAGGATTTCACAATGATTATTAACAAGTTTCAAGTTCCATAAAAGCGAAAATTGGAAGAGAGCTTGACGCGAACGGTAATACATGTGAAAATATCATCAACTAAATGAGTTTAACAACTGGTACAGATAAAGGGTGATTTTTTAAAAGCTATAGGAAAGTTTAAAAAAAGACACATAAAATCTTTATTTGAATCGATAGTACGGTCCATATAATTTAATGTTTCAAGATTATTTCATGCAAATGTTGACCTTGACTGCGTCTCAAATGGTCCATCCGCTTAGTCCAATTTTGGCATACTCTTTCCAACATTTCGTCCGGTATCTCGCGAATAAATGCTTCAATGTTGTCTTCCAATGCGTCAATTGAAGCGGGCTTGTCTGTATAGACATGAGCTTTAACATAGCCCCACAAAAAATAGTCTAAAGGCGTTAAATCGCACGTTCTAGGCGGCCAATTGACCGGTCCCAAACGTGGAATAAAATGTTCACCGAACTCGCCTCTCAATAAGTCCATTGTTGCTCGCGCTGTGTGGCATGTGGCGCCGTCTTGTTGAAACCACATGTCATGCAAGTCAAGTTCTTGCATTTTGGGCAAAAAAAAGTTGGATATCATCTTACAGTAGCGCTCACCATTCATAGTTACGTTACGATTCGCATAATCTTTGAAGAAATATGGTCCATAAACCGCACCAAACTGTGACTTTTTCTGGATGCATTGGTAGCTCTTGCAATGCTTCTGGCTGATATTCACTCCAAAATCGATAATTCTGCTTATTTACGTACCCATTGAGCCAAAAATGATCTTCGTCGCTGAACACAATTTTTCGGTAATTCATCGCGTGATGAACTTTCTCTGATGAACAGAGCACGCATTTTAATAATAAAATTCAATAATTTGCAAGCGCTGTTCGTTTGTAAGACTATTCATGGTTAAATTATAGACCAAACTGAAGATGTTTGACAGTGAAACAAAACACGAAACGTGCGTCAGCTGTTTAAACCAGTGTTGCCAAAAAGATAATAGCTAAAAAATCACCCTTTAGATACAGGCATACACACACACACACACAAATCCGAAGTGATAATACATACACATACATCTATGGACAGAAAAATAGCGCACTTTACTGTTTTAGTAGTGTAACGGGGAGTGAATTCTTGGTGTTTTCGTCAAGTCCAATCAGATCAAATTTGGATTTATCTGTAAAAAGTAGTTTTGCAAAAAAAAAGTCATGACAAAGACAGTCTTTTTTGACAGAAGTGCTTTTTTTCTACTTACACGACCATAAATAGAGCTGATATTCATTGAAGCGTCTTCGTACAAGTGTACGAGTACTAGACAAATTTTACCCAAATTCCTCATTTATTTCAGTCATTATTGTTCTCTATGACTTGAATAGATCTAGCTTAGTTTTTTTTAACTATTGCCTTATCCTCATGAATTGTTGTCTTTCGCTGAGATTTATTTCGCTCTTTCTTTACATGAAAAGCAAATTTACATCTGATTTAACTCAATTAATAACATTATAAACCATCTTTCAAGAAAATCCATTTATTTCAGCTATTTTTGTTTGTTTTTGTATTTGTATTTATGTTGAATTACACAAGAATTTAAAACCGAAATAAGCATCAGCTATTTTTGTATAAAATCGAAATAACTATGCGATATTTCATTGTCCAACCAAAAAACTTTATTTTTAATAAAATATGACAAAATAAATAACGTGTAAAAGTTAACAAGACATTTCCAACGAATTTTTGGAAAAGCAGAGTGGAGCACAATAATAGAATAGAATTCCATGTTATTTTCATTCCATTTTTTTAACATAATACGTTTGACACTTCACATTGGTGCGCTATTTATCTGTCCATAACTGTAGATATGTATGTTAGACTGGCTCCAAAGAAGTAGTTTTCGATATTAGTTTGCATTAGAGACCTGTACCGTATGAAAAATGTTTTCAAAATGAAATTGGAAAAATTTTCAAAATTATGTGTTTTAGAAACTAGAACTATGATCCCTTTTGCCCTCCTTTCTAGAATTTGTAATAATACTTGAATGTGTATAAGATTAAAACAATAACTAAAACTTGAAACTAAACTGTCCATTGCCAGCACTGACAATTATGCATTGGCAGTGTTCCCATTCGTCTCGGCCATTCTCATTGAATTTGTCAGTTGTAGCAAATCACGGTTGATACTTTATATAATATATTGAAGCCGCAGCGCTCAGCACAGAATAATTCCAATCGGTTAATTGGAAACCGTAACGAAAATCAACAAAATTGTTAAATAGCGTAATTTTGTAAAATGTCCTAAACAAAGGAAAAGAAAGAAAGAAAGAAAGAATGTATGCATACATATGTACATACTTATGTATGTATGTGTGAGTATACAGTATACAGAATTTAAGAAATTGTTTCCATAAAACCATTTTCACATCATTTCACGTTGTTGTTTAGTTTGCTTTTTCGAGTATAAACAAAACAAAACAAAACAAAACAATGAAAAAAAAAATAATAAATAAATTTGGTTGAAGAAATAAACACAGTAAATTGAACACGATGCAGATTTACGATAAACATTCAACAATATAAACACCAGGTATTGCCACTCATGTTGCAAGTGTTGGCTTTTCAACAAAGACAGCGAACTTGTGATCGTTTTAAAACTTGTATATAAATATTGTGTGATATACTAAATAACGGTTACAGAATAAAGCTTAGCTTAGCTGTCTTTACTCGTAACTTTCAATTTTATCGGAAAACGATGACTAAAAGAATACAATATTTTCCATTGAATTATTTATTTTTCATCCATTCGGTTGTGTTTTTCAACAATTAAGATTGTGATTAATAATTAGGTGAGCTCATTGATAAACTAACCGTCCATTCTTCAACAAGCACATGCTTGCCCAACAATTGTTCAAAACTTTATCACAGGTGTTAACCCAAATAAATATAAAAGCAAACAAGAAAAACACAAAAACAACAACAAAAATTTACGTGTTTGTGAGACTGCATTAATGTACATACTTATTTATACTCGTACATATGTATATAGTATAGGTATGTACATAAATAAAAACGTATGTATTTGGTATTTTCAAAAGAAATTTGTATTGAACTGAAATAAACAACACGTTTGTTCTATCTGTTTGATGTTCGATTTAATATTTAATGCCGCATTTAACAGCTTAATGACTAATATACATATGTATGTATATCTTAACTTTATTCACATACAGATTTTAAGACCTTTTACATTTTGAAGCACCGGAGGCACATCGTACTAAAATATTTTATTAATTTTGTAATTGTATTGGAATATACCTAAAATACAAGTACATGCATATGTGCGCTCAATATAAGAATAACAAAAATTACCAATTCCAAAGAAACTGTATTTAAATTGTTAATGATTTCAATTCATACTAAAGATAAATTATTGAAAACATAACTAATTAAATCAAATCATGAGGCCTTCTCTAAAAGGCATCATCTAAAAGTTTACATTGATGAGACTATTAAAACTTTGTGTAAATATATATTGTAGGTTTCATCTTTCTTCTCAGCAAACCACATTTAAATAAGTATTAAGTGTAAACAACTTTATTGTTAAAGAAAAATTACCCTTTTCCAATTAACACTTTTACATTTAAAATAAATTA
Source organism: Bellardia bayeri (assembly GCA_950370525.1). Taxonomy (NCBI): domain Eukaryota; kingdom Metazoa; phylum Arthropoda; class Insecta; order Diptera; family Calliphoridae; genus Bellardia; species Bellardia bayeri. The sequence goes on along the minus strand of OX493268.1, from coordinate 88,924,404 downwards.
TACAAGAAATTTAATGCAAACTAATTCTCCACCTTTATTTATTTTTGCACAACAACAAATCCGGGTAACAATACTACAAAAACCATTTGTTGCCTTTTTTCATTTCAGCACAATAAGAGAAAACAACAAAATAATTATGAAAATTATTGAAATAAAAATGAAATAAATGCACCATGAATAATTTAACAAGAAATAAAAAAAAGCAAAAAAAAAAAATTAAAACGAATCGAAACGACCCATTCAAAAGAAATGTAAATTTTAAGCAAGTAAAAAGCTTCAATTAATCAACTTTACGAAAACATTTTATTTAAATTAACTATTTACTGTACATTTGTATGTATGTATGTATGTATGTATATATGTATATATCCTAAAATATAAACATTTTCGTTTTAAAATACATAAATTTAAAAGGAAGAGAAAAACAATTAACAAATGTAAACGTAATTTTATTTAAAAGCAATACCAATATAAACAAATAAGTAGACAAGGTCAATTTTTTCGGATTAAAAAAATATATAAAATTTTTGAAATTTGTTTAAGTTTTTTGCTTTAAATTACCCAGACCAATACGCAAAAGATTCTACCGAAATAAACCATTAACAGCTAACGCTCTAACAAACATAAATGCCTCGTAACTGAAAACAATATTGGAAATGCTTTTTATTGTAAAATAGAAAAGAAAACAAGTAAGAAAGTATGGGCGGTCAAGCCCGACCCTACACCCAGTATATGTATAAAACAGTTTTTCAGAAATGGGCGTTATATGGGAGATATAACCTATTGTGGACCGATCATCAAAAAAAATAAAAAATATATATTATATATTTTAAACTTTATCTCGATATAAATACTTTTAAAAGATTTATGGAGCTTAAATTAAATTACGGAAAGGGTCTTATATGGGAGTTTCGACTAATTATAAAATTAGGTGCCATTATTTCTGTATAAAAGAAACTTATTTGTGTCAAATTTGAATACCAACATTTTTAACAAATTTATGATCGTTAAAGTGGAATTCGAAAGTGGGCCTTATATGGAAGCTACAAATAACTACGGACCGATCATCATAAAATTCTACCATATTGTTTGTATGCATATGAAATATATTTGTGTTAAATATTATTTGGATACCAACATTTTTGAGTGAGTTATGCTCTTTAAAGTGATTTTCGGAAGTGGGCCTTATATGGGATCTACGACTAATTATGGAGCGATCTGCACAAAATTTGTAGATATGATTTAGCTTCATTTATCACTCATTTGTTTTGAAATTTGTTTGAATACTTGCATAATTCAAACATTTATGATCGGTAAACCCCAATTTCGGGAGGACATTTGTATGGAGGCCAGGTGAAATAATGGACCGATTTCCACCACTTTCAACCCCATCCGTCCTTGGGCCGAAAAAATATCATATACCAAATTTTATCCAAATATCTTCAAAATTGCGACCTGTACTCTGCGCACAAGCTTTACATGGACATCCAGCCAGACGGACAGACATCTTTAAATCGACTCAGAAAGTGATTCTGAGTCGATCGGTATACTTTAAGGTGGGTGTTGGATTTCTAGGCGTTACAAACATCAGGACAAAACCAATATACCCTCCCCACTATGGTGGTGTAGGGTATAAATACAAAATTAAAATGTTATGATCAGTTATGCATCAAGAGTTGTTAAATGTATTAATAATATTTTATTTTTTGTATAAAAATGAATGAAGTTTATTAGCATGTCTGGAATCATGTACGAGTACATATGTTTTTCATGTTTCATGTTTGATAAAATAAAAACCTTAAGTGGCACCACTGAAATATAAATGGGTTACTGCAACCACTGTTTATATTTTTTTATTGTTTTGTTTAATTAAAGTTTGTAAGTGTTTTATTGTTTAAGATTTATTATTTGTAATAGCTTCTATAAAATCATAAAAATTCTCTTCAGCCATTATGCTATTTAACAAGTTCGAATAACAAATTTATTTTTTAATAAAACATCAGCTGCTGACTATGTACATAGCTGTCCTTTTCAAAATTGTGTAGTCGGCTGTGGCGAATGTGTTTAATGCTATAGTCTTGTTTCACACTCTTCAGCTTTAGCTGACCAGTTATTTCTTCTCCTTTTTTCTCTTTTGAACTTGCCATTTCATTCACACACACGTCAAATCAATTTTCGAACTTTAAATGCAAATCAACATGCATGAAAGAAAAACCAAAAGGAAATAAGAAAATAGACTAGTACCGTCAAGTTTGTACCGCTTTTATTCTCTTTTTCCTTCTCATCCAAAAATACTTGCTTTGACGAGTCAGAATTGAAGAGTGTGTGTGAAAGCGGACATATTTTACTTTTAGCTTTTCAACTTGTGTTCACAATCAGATAGTTGCATCGTACACTGTACAACATACAACATCAGTTGTAAATTGAACATACATACATATGTATGTTTTAATTTAAATATGATTCTCATTCTAATTACATATTGCTATGCCCTGACTTGTAAATATAAGTTACAATAAATGAATTCAATTAGAAACAAACACAAATAGACTTTTGATTTTGAAATAACAACATTAAATATATCAATACAAACATACATTTACATACATACACCCATACATACTCGTACATATACATACATATATGTGAATATTTCAAATATGCATATTAGTCTGCTGCAGGCTTTGCCAAAACTTAAAGGCTATATATTTATGAAATAAATGTTTGAATTTAATCTAAAAAAATATAGAATTTGCAAATTTTAATTATTAAAAGTCCCGAATGCACATATGTATGTACAACTTGTTTTTATAAATTCAAATCAAAATAGAAATTTTTAATATTTCCAGCTAACGGAAATTTACTAAAGTGTATGCGGAATCTGTGATTAGTGAGTTGGTTTAATGAACAAACGATGCTTTCTCTGGGTTTACAGATCTTTCTTATATTATTGCTAGTCTTATGATAAGTTTTTGAAAAGTGTTTGTGATATAATTAAAGACAAAATATCATAATAAAAAAATAAAATATCAAAGTATATAATAAGCCAAAATAATCCACCTGCAATTGCTAAAATGAAAACTACAGCTAATTTTGTAAAAATAAAAAATATTATTTCGTTAGAATTGTATTTAGATGATTCTGTGCATACGCAAATAAAACTGTATACTTCTTATAATTCTAAAAATTAAAAGTCGATTGAGCTTTCCAGAAAAACCTCATAGCAAAGATAAAACAAAAAATGTAAACTTTCAGTTTATTAACATTAAAAACATATTTTCTGTGCCACCCTAATGTACCTGAATTAAGAATAATTCAAAATCGCTGTCAACAAACAAAATTGTAGACTTGTAATTTGAAGATATTAGCAAAGTTTTCACATTTTTTACTTAAAAAAATATATGTACATTCATATACATATGTATATTAAGAGAGTTGTGTATAGATACATATGTACATATGTATATTTGTATGGCAGTGTATGTCTGTGTCTGTAAATATGTATTGAATACTAACACTCCCAGTTTTTGTACCAACAACCAATCTAATAATCTACAAATAGCGAAAACTAAAAGTCAACAGTTAAAATTTTTCGAAATTGGAGAAATAAATAATCGCGATTTTTATTACTTTCCTTTATAAACAAATACAGGTACGTACATATTTATGTACCTACATATGTATGTGTATGGGTGTATGTGTAATTGTATAGTCTGCGGCAAGAAAAAGTTAGACAGTTATGAAATAAATGGAAGTAAAAAAAATTTGCAAACAAATTAGGTTGGTTGGAAAATGAAGGAAAATAAGGCAAATTCAAAATTCGATACAATTTAGCTAAATTGAAATATGTATTTCTTTTTACAAAGTTAATCAAGTTAATAAAATTGATCATTTAAGTAAAATCTAAACATCTTTTAAATTAATTAAGCTTTTGAATTAAGTAAATTGAAAATAAAATAAATAATATTTAAATAAAACTTGAAGGGATGTATTTGAGTCAAAACCGAAGGGAAAGAAAAATGGTAGATGATTAAAGGCACTTAATAAAGGACAACAATAATTCACTTTAGAAATCTCTATGTATATTGTTTTCATAAAATATAGGGTGTTTTTTAGATGTATAGAACTTTAAGTTGGCAACACTTTTTTAACTGTCAGCTGTCAAGTGATTTATGTTTGAAGTCGCTAAGCCCAAAACGATTGACCACTTGGAAGACAACATTAGCCGCGTTATTGCCCATATACGGGCACAAATGTTGGACAAAGTCATCGAAAATTGGACCTACAGATTAGATTACGTCCGAGCTAGTCATATGCCAAAAGTCATATTTAAATTAGAATCCCAGAAGATTATCTTTCGAATAAATTTCATGTCAACTTAAAGAAATCATCTTTGTTTTATACAATACATCTAAAAAAAAACACAGAACCATGATTTTCAAAATAAATTTGCATAATTTGGAAGCGTTCTTTAGGTGTCAGTCTATTCATGATGAAATGCCAAACCAATGCCAATTTAGTTCAGCATGATATTCTAATAAAAAAAAAAAACTAAGAAATATTGGAAACAGTGTTACTTATTAATGATTACCTTATAAAAAGGTTTCAATTGGTCCAAATTGGTGTTTCAATGAGCAGCTTGTTACCTGCACATTATGGGGTTCCCCAGGGCAGTGTCCTAGGACCATTACATTTTAAGATTAAAGGAATTGTAATTCCTAATTTTTTTAAATTTGTTTCAGCAAAATCGGACTAGTGGTTCTCGAGTTATGTCAAATAGTTACTAACTTCAAATCGATATATCTCGATTTTATCGATATAACATTTCCCGTTGGTTTCATCCCATCCCAATTTTGACTGTCGTATAGTGTAATTAATAAAATAATATAAAATTTTAAAGCAATATTTCCAATATATTTTGTAACTAAAATTGAATATGTTAAATCACATTAAACAACTTATTCGGTCACAAGTTCTTATAAATTTCATAATAAATAATATGTATGTTATCATCTCATTTGTGTACGAGTATGTATAGTAATTTAAATTATTTAAGTATATCTTTGAAAATTCAAGTAGCGAACTGTATAGTAGATGAGAGATATAAACAATAAACAAAAGGAAGACATCAATATTGTTATAATATAAACAAAATAAAGATAAAACGAAACAATATAGAAACATTTTAGAAAAAGAGAAGAAACAGACTTTTAATCGCGAAACTGAATGAAACGATGTGGTGTCTAAAGCACCATTATTGTCGTCTTTCGAACTAGAACAACGCATGGGTAAACAACACAGAACCAATCAGTCAATTAATATTAAACTATTAAATGATAAAATCGACTAAACAACAAAAAGGAAAAAAGGAAATAAATAAACAAGTAAATAAAATAACAATAAGAAAGAAGAAGTTAGACAAATTAGCGCAAATAACAACAAGTTGCAAAGGAAAATAATAGACAGATAAAAACTAAGTTTGATATTAATAATCAGCCAAACCAACCAACCAACCACCATCCATTCCTCCATCCAACCAAACAGCTACAACCATTATTTTCAACAACAAATAATACAACAACAGTAACAGCAACAGCAACAGCAACAGCAACAAACAGCTTTAACAAGGTTTTCTGTTTTATTTTTCTTAAATTTTTTTTTTGTTTTGTTTTCTTGTGAAACAAAATACTTTTGGGGAACAACTTTTTCAACAAACTTATCAAACTACAACAGCAACAATAACAACGACTATAAAATCAAGAAACAAGAGCAAAGAACTAAGACTGATTAAACAACATCTATCTATCTCTCAATCACACATACAAGCGTTCATCATACTTTTGCATTTAGCTTTCTTTATACGTATTTTTTTCGTCTCGTTTCGATCTCTTGCTCCGCTTTCCTAAATATTCGCTGTCAATTCCTGTATGTGGGAGCACGTCAGTTTTTAAATGATAAAATTTTTCATTAATTCATTTTACAATCGACAAGTTGTCAATGTCATCAACACTAACAGCAGCAGTAGCAACATCATATTCAACACTCTACATAAGTAGTTGCGAAACAAATAACAACAGCAACAACAACAACAACAACAACAATAACAACGACAACAAGAAACAAGCTACATAGTTAACGTAAAAGTTAATGGTAACATACAAACATATTTGCACAGCAGAAATTAAGCGGCAGCAAAATACGATAAACTTTGCAACATTCATCGGCATTCAACATGTTTGTCTTCATTATCATCATATTAATTGTAAATGTCTGCATAGCTGGTAAGTGGTTTTTGATGTTTTTCATTATTTCTTCCTTTTTTTGTTCATTTATCTTTAATATTTTCAGTTTTGATTTCTATTGGCTTTTAGCCTACAATTTGTCAAATAGACATTATTAAATACATACGAGTATGTACGTATGTACCATGGTGTTATAGCAGCTGCAGCCTGTTTGAATTGTTTTCCCTGTATGGAAGATAATAATCGCTAAATTGTCCTGGCATCCCGTTCCGACAGCAGAAAAGGTCGTGATTTTTTTAGAGTTTGTGGACTAATATTTTTTCTTTATTTTTTATTTTTATGACTTGTTCGCACTGTTCGATGACAGATTTCCAACTTTTTAGCAATTTTGCGGGCTGAGTAATTATTACTTGTAATACCCACCACTTGGTTTTCTAAAAAGTCTGAAATTTTTCTCATTTTTTATTAAAAACACGCGATACGCTAAAAATTTGCAAAAAAAAAAAAACAAATATGAACAATTTGAAAAATTAAATTTACTCTTTGTTGCTTTGATACATATCAATACATATCAAATAACGGTGCTTATATATACATGTATGTACATAAATTCGCTGCAACTGTTCATTTATTCTTGGTGCCAGATTAAACGAACTTTAACGTGCAAAAGTGGATACATTGCCATTTCACATAAATTTACCCTAAACTAAACTTCACATTCGCTTTAATAATTATTAATGAATTTCAATTTATTTTAATTTTTGTTTTATTTCTTTAACATTTTAAATAAAAACCATTATTATTTTTAAAAATTTGAGAGTTTATTCGGTTTTTAAGTCATCTCACATGTGTGCTCGCCACTGCATAAAAAACACACGTGTCATCTTGAAATTAAAAATTGTATGTATTCATTTTTTTCTGTAGGAATGTTTGTAAACAATAGTCAGTTGTTTTTGATATTACAAACATGAAAGCAAAAACAAAAATACCATGTTGTTTCTGTTGCTTTTGTATTGTTGTAATCTCGATGTCACCTTGTAGTGATTTCATACATGGTACATACATACAATGAACATATGTATATACATATGTATGTATATTATTTTATAAATTATCTGTGAACAGTATGTATCGTTGTATGCATGTATGTATGTAAATGCCAACGAACAACAATTACTCATTCGTATTATCCAAAAGTCGTATTTTGGATAATACGAGTAAGTACATATTTAGATTATATTTGCAAAAATTAACAACCTGCAGCAATTGCCCTAAAATTGCAAATTTCCTTTAGCAACATTTAGCAATAGCAAACACCACAACGACAGACAAAACCAAACATTTTAAAAATTACGTTAATTATATCAAAAACAATAAAAAAAAAAACACAAAATTCGGCCTTAAAATTTGCTAAAATTCTGTTTACGGATGTAACTGTAATTTAATAGAAATTTCCATACATTTGTTTTCATTTCTCTTTGTATCCTTAATGTACGATCACACATGGCAAATATTTACTCAAAAAAGCGTAACCACTTGTTTTGCCATAAATTTGTTTGAAGTTGTTTACTCTTACAAGAGTTTTGCAAGATCAAATAACATGAAATAAACTAAACTAAATATTCGTTGTGTCTTGTCCTAAATAAACGAGTTTCTTTTTTTAAATAAATAAACGAGTTTAAAAATATTTTATTTAGTGGTTACGTCTTTCGGCAACTATTTGCCAAGTGCGACTTTACCCTTATTCTTTGTCCTTATTTTGTAAAGACGAGCAAAAGCAAAGAAAATTGTGGAAAAACACGCAAGTAGTTTCACTTTAGTTTGGTTTCTTACTTATGGGGAAGTAATCCTATAAATTAAACTAGTCGTTTACATTATGAGATTTTTGTTGCTGCGATTATTGCTATGTAGCCGAGAGCGATGAGACATACGAGTATGTATGTATATTTTACACAATTGGCAAAGCGGTGCTTTAATACATTTTATTATATTTTATGTATAAAGTAGTGTTATTATTCCCGCATAGACCTGATTATAAAAATACTAATTGTTACAAAAGTCTTAAAAATATTTCATCTTATGATAGTATGTACCTACATATATTTATTTCCGCCACAGCAAAGCACCGACTACTGACTTTGTTATATATGTACGTATATAGATTAGGATTTTGTTTTACTTCTGTTAATTTATTGTATCTTCATTAAAAACGAACTAACAATAAATATTTCAAATCATATACCTAATGAATTTTGATTATTTAGTCCAGCCAGTGCCGGACGAAAATTGTTCGGTCATTGTTGAATATTTGTATTAAGTAGGCGTTCTTCCTTTCTGTTCTTTGACTCAGATCCGCTGTATAACTGCTTCTTAGTCGAATATAGCTGTTATTATTTCACATGTTACGGGCTAAAGGATTTGGGTGTACTGCAAGCTTTTTTTTTAAAGTGTTTTCTGCATTTTCTTGGATCTCAGTTTTTTCCAAAGTCACGTTGACGTCTTTATGAATATTCGAATTTATTGTATATCAGGGGGCAATTTGTTTTGGCTACATTTGAGGCTAAGGCTGTTCTTCATAACTGTATTCTATAACAGCATAAATGTTTTATGATTGAGTTATAAAATAGGAGTTTACAATCTAAACTAAGCTTAGAATTTATGCCAGTAAGCCAATTAATTTGGATTGAGTTTAATTTCATTTGAGTCAATTTTGCATCTATATGGGATTCCAATGTAAAGCGACGATCGAGGCGAATACTGAGTTATTTAACTTCGGATTATTGGATTATTGCTTGATTATTGATAGGAAAATATGATTCTCTATGCAATGTAAAGGTTATTTGTGCGCATTTCTGCTCATTAACTTTTATGCTTCATTGCTTTAACCATTTTTATACCCTTCACCTTCATGAGAAGGGTATATATAAGTTTGTCATTCCGTTTGTAATTTCCACAATATAATTTTCCGACCCTATAAAGTATATATATGATATATTCTGGATCCTTATAGATAGCGGAGTCTATTAAGCCATGTCCGTCTGTATGTCTGTCTGTCTGTCTGTTGTAATCCCACAAGGCTTTTAAGCGCAAATTTTCAATAGAAATATAAAGCAAAGTGTTTAAATATGTTTGAAGATGGAGACTTTCCCGGAAAAGGAATAGCTAACATACATAAATATTAAATGCCAAGTATAAGCTGGAATATTATGTTTGTTAGATTTTAGCCAAGATATTTATTAAGATTGTTTTAAACAAAGAAGCAGTAAAGGTCAGAGGAAATGAGTTTGCTTATTTATTATATTTATAATATGTATCTTTCTTTCTTTCTTTCTTTTGGAAAATTTTAAAGAACTTAAAAGAACTTTAAACAAAAAGTTTTCAAATACAGATATTACAACACCATAACATCTCTTTTAAATCCTAAGAAAACAAACACAAATTTGTCTGTGAAAATGTTTCTTTAAAAAAAGAATTTAAAAAGTGTTTACTACGACTCATTAAGGTCGTCAGTAGCTAAACTAAACTAAAACTAAAAATGCTTTTAAAAACAAGCGACAATAAAATTTTAAACGAACGACTAGAGTAACATTTTACCTTCTCATATTTACTTACACTCTTGTATACCTCGAACGGTGGATATCATGGCGTATTAGTAATATTTAATTAATCAATAACACTTATATGTCACAACGACCTTGTAAAGTTAATTAAAAATTTAACGAACTTTATTAATCTCATTGTATAAGTACATACATATTATTATATGTTTGTATTATGTATATATGTATGGACTAGTATTTTATATATTAAGGTAGAATTAGTATTTACTTTCTGTTCCGTTCCAAATCAGCTGACTTGATTCTGTTAAATAGAAAATGTGTAGAAGTCGTTAGTTGTTTTATTACTTTCCGTGCCGTTGCGGACGAACCTGTTGACAACTAAAATTTGCTAAGTATGTAATTGTAAGTGACAGCACACAACAGCTGACATACGCACAACAAACAAATTTTTGGTTTATTACAAAAATTTTCAATTTCTTTGAATTTAAGTTTTTATATAAAAGTTATAAAAATATAAAAAATAAACAATGGATGACGAAAAACTCATTACTTTAGTCGAAAGTAATGACATATTGTACAATAAAAAAAACTTTGATTTATATTTTTTGATTTATTTTCGCAGTATGTGTTGTCTGTTTACCTAAAACAGCTGATACGTTTATACGGAATAACTAACTATTAAAATTCAACAACAGAACGACACGGAACAGAACAGCAACAGAAAGTAAGGACTAATGAAGCCTTTAGACTGGTTCATGGAAAGAAATCTCTTCGATAACCAAACTTCATTTTCAGAGGGTAGATCAGGGTATAAATAGGACTTTTTGTTTTTAATATTTTGATTTTTTATACAGATTTTGTATTTTTGAAATTTTTCTAAACCTGTTTCAATTATTTAGAATTTTGACCTGAAATTTATACAAGTTAGTATGATTTTACTGATACATTTCCATTCCCAGTGAAAAATTTTAACAATGAAATATACATACATAAATTAAAATATAATTTAAATTAAATTCCAGCTCTAAAATTATAGTTTTTTCTTTTGGTAAACATACATACAAACTCGTATTGTCCATCTGCGGGTATATAATTCCTCTGTATTCTAAAATGATTTAGATATTTAATATGTTTGTAATGTTTCTGGGTGAGAGAATGCACTTTTGGATATAAGAAAGTCAAATTTAATGGTTCAACAAATGTTTTGACATTTTCTGAGTATAAAAATTGCTAACAACTTTATCAATAAAGCGGCTAAGATTTTAAACTAAGACAGTTTTTAAGCAACGTTATCGAAGGCATAACGACAACAAAGGCATCGATTATTTTCAAAAATATTTTTTGTAATTCTTTGATTATATTTCGATTTACTAAAAAAAACAATTCTGCTGTGAAATTTGAATTTTATCGCTAAGGATAAGGTGTCATTGTAGAAATAAAAATCATTCACCTATCGTATGTTTGAGTTCGAGTGTTTACATTTTGTTATAACAAAATATTGTATTTTGTGGTTAAGTAAACCTGACCTTGAACTACAAAACATAAAACTTTTCCATATTTTGGTTTACAAAAATCAAAAAACACCTGGACATTAAATAAATGCTTGTATACAGACACATGTGTACATATGTACATGCATACATACAAATGAATTCAATTATTCATATTGCTACTGCAGTAAAAACTCCAAAATGATTGTTTGTAGGAAATACAATTTGTAGGAACACAAATTTCAACAAAATTCTCAAACAACAGTTACTACACAAACATGAAACTTTTTGCAATGAAACTTTTCCAAAGTGCAAAACTTAATGTTTTGGCCTCATTGTATTGGCCAAACTGCCTCGACTTGTAAACTTGTAACAGTAGAATGCAGTTTGCGTTTTATTTAAATATTTGAAGGTAAAAAAGGAACAAAGTAAAACAAAAAAAAAACGTGCTACGTCATTCTTAAGAGAGTTTCCTCTTTGACTGTTTGTTTTAGTTTGTTTTTAAGAAGGCAAAAGAAAATAACAGTAAACAGGTAAGAGTGCTATATTTGGCTATGTCGAATCTTATATACCCTTCACCTTATGCATAATTATGTCGATAAACACGCCATCTGTTGATGAATTTGTTCGTAACAATATTAATACACTTTGTGTGATCAGCGCCATCTATTGATGAATTTGTTCGTAACAATATTAATACACTTAGTTTTTTTGATGAAATTTTCAGAGGTGGCCTCGGATTTTTGTTCATATCTCTGTTATTTGTGAACGGATTTTGCTGATTTTAAATAGCAAACTTCTCGAAAGCATGTCCGACAGAATTATTGAACAATTGGATCCCGAAGATATCTGGGTACTTCAGAAAATTGATTTCAACATCCAGACAGACGGTCATGGCTTAATAGACTCCGCTATCTATAAGGATCCAGAATATACATATATACTTTATAGGGTCGGAAAATTATATTTTGGAAATTGCAAACGGAATGACAAACTTATATGTTTATACCCTTCATATGAAGGTGAAGGGTAGCAAAACGGAGGGAAAAGTTTAAAATGTATTAAACCATCGTCAACATTGTTGAAATCGTCGTGTGTGTTCAATAGAATAAAAAAACAATTTATATGTTTTCATTCCATTTTGTTTTACAATTCAGTGACATTTACAGTGACAGTTACGTACGATTTCAATTTCAGTTGTAGTTTATTCTATTTCATGTTTTTTTTGAAGATGATACAAAGACGGTTATAAATAAACCGATAAACAAACAGTAAAACGAATGAAAAATAAAAACGTGAATTAAACAGCATAGAAAAAAGAAAACCAACATTGTAGATACGCCTTTATTTTCAAAATACTTTACCACTGAATGCCAAACAACTTGCTATATAAATAAATGAATAACTAAATAAATAAATAAATAAATAATACCATCATAATGAAATGAAAAAATAAATAAAATGAAATACTTAAATGCAGTAATGCGAACAGTAATCGACCGAATTTATTTATACTCTCATACCCACTCATTTATATTTAGTAGAAGTTTAACTTCTACCATTTTAGTTGGTTGGATTTTAGTTGACATTTTTACATTGACCCAGTTTTGTTTCCAACTACAATTACAGCGACTGCTATTTAGTGTTCTTGTTGTTGTTAATAGTTTGCTTTAGCACTGTTGTTATTGTTGCTGTCAGTTGTTATAAAATGCATACACACATACATACATATGTATGTATTTAATACTGGGGTTGTCATTCGAATAAAAATTATTCGATTATTAAGGAAACAATTTAGAATAAATACAAATTTTCAGTTTGGAATAAATAATTATTAATTAATTAATAAATTAATAAAACAAAAACATTAATTTCTTATTCAATCGAAATTAAAGTCAAACAATTGTTAACCATGGAAATACTCACGCATATTATGTATTTTTGTATTTTTGTTTTTTTAGGTACAATACCAGCTACACCGGAAAATATAACTGTTACATTTCTAACTCCGAGCACAGTGCGTGTCTCGTGGCAAACAATGATTGATTTGAATGCACATCCAGTCGAAAAGTATATTGTAACATATAAACCAACAGATGACAGGTATGTACAACTGCATTATCAACAACGCAAGCACCACTAATACAATGTAACAAACTCAATACTTTTGCAAAGTTGAATTTCATGATTTAAACTTTAGCTTACACTTACAACAGTAATTTGACTGATAGTTGAAAATCAATTTGCAACTCAATCCAATAGTAGTCTTACTCAGTTAATAAATAAAAGAAAGTTGTTTAAAGTCATTCAAAACCATTTGACAACGTTTAGGTTTGCTGGGTTTAAAAAAATACAAATTAATTATTAATGGGCCGATTCTAAAGCCCGATTAAAGTTTGGTTTATTTTGTTTTATAATTTTAAACATTCTAAACTACACCAGAAATTATTAATTCTACTGAATCGTAACAGATTATAACACTGTACCGCAAATTTCGAAATCATCGTTAGCTTCAATGTTTCTAAAGCGAAATAAATAAGAATAGCAAACAAACGAAACTTTTGAAAGTTTTTGAAAAGTTATATTTTACATACAATAGTATACAAGATAGTCTTGGTCCAATGTAAAGAAATCATTAATATAAGTTGAAAGTTATTCGCTTTATACAATAGAATTCTAAAAAAAAATTAAATTTAATAAAAAAGCTTAGGAATTAATAGGACAATAATTTACATAAATTAAGCGACAACCAATAGTGATGATAGACTTCATTAAATAATACTCGTGTGCTACTCGTGTTCCTAATCTACATAATAAATTTTTCACAGCAGAGTGTATAAATTATTTAACAGGAGGATCACAAAACGATGTCACCAAATATCTGCGAATACTCCAAAAGAAACCAAACAATAAAAAATATAAAACAACTGGCTGAAGTTGAAATAGGAAACAAAATTCTCTGCTATGACTTCATTGGCATCTGTAGAGCGAGAAACATAATAATTTATATCTACACACATGCATACAATAATTTAATATACAGACATATATTATATATTTATTAATTATTTATACATACATATTTCTTTTCTAGTTTGTTGTAGTGCTTTTTGGTTGAGTTCAGTTTAGTTTATTAGATTGATTTTGTATGTAGTTGAATTTTATTGATTTATTTTTTATTTTAATGACATTTAGTAGACTTTTGGATTTGTTTTAATCTCTATGGATGTATGTACATATATACATACATACATACGTATGTATGTCTATATACCCATAAAAGCTTTATACTCTTATTTACTTATACAGATATATGTACATGCACGAGTGTTTGTATGTATGTATACATAATACAGTAGGTACATAATCATTCAGTCATAACATTCAATAAGTAGACAGTTCAGGAATAACTGATTGATTATTACCTTTCTTTCTCATTTTATTCCAATTTTCTTATTTAATATCTAGTAGTGGTTTGTTTTGAATTGTTGAGTTTTTTTTTATTATTATTTTCTATTTTATACCAAGAAAATACACATGTTCCCAAAACACATTTCCAAACAAATGATGTAAATCTACATTTGTATCAAACAGTAAGTGTTCGTTCGTTATTGATTTATTAACTTGTACAACTTTGTACAGACTTTGGTTATCTCGGCATTCTTAAAACTCAACAAAGTAATCTATATCAATACATACATATATATAAAATAGGATGTATATATGTATGTATGTATGCAACGTATGAACTCCAAAACGGCTGAGCCGATTTTGATGAAATTTTCACAGCATGTTACTGTGACTCTGGAAGGAATAATAGGCTATATGAAGTTTTGATTGTACAAACGGGGGTGGCACCGCCCATATAACCCAAAAATTTAAATCACCATATTTTGGGCATTTTTTGACCTACGTCAATGATATATGGTACATATGGTATTGGCATAATTAGGAATACGTGCCAGGAGAAAAGTGGGTGGGACCACGCCCATTTTTAGGGGCGCATTGTTATGAAACAAAATGCTCAATTATTGAAAATTCGTAGCTTTAAACATGATTGGTTTTATTTCTTTCGGTCTGAAATATTAAAATGTACTCACGGCAGTCATGTTTTTCTAAGTTAAGGTTGGTATGGGCGTCCCACGCTTTTCTTTAAGGGATGTGTGAGAATTTTCCATTTTGATTTAAAAGTTTATGTTGTTTGAAATGTTCTTATTTTGTGACTTTTAGTCGATTTTTTATATTCATATAATAAAACTATACACTTGTGGATTAGTATTTAATGTTATGATAAATTTCGCAGTCTCTTCATCTCTTCCAATGTTTTAATATTGCACGGTTTAGACCCTGCAATTCAAAAAAGAATTTTACAAAAAAAAAATTGCCCGCCTCCCCTAGATTTTATCCTGGCTACGCCCATGTATTCGTGTATTGCCATCAGGAGTATGAATGCCTGCAAAGTTTTATCCATTTACATTGAGTAGAAGGCAGTCAAAAAAGCATTGTGCATTGAATAAAAGGCGGTTAAATTAATGTTACAAGATGTGATTTTCCAGTGAAGGTAAAGAAGGACATATGCGAGAAAACGGAAAAGGACATGAGTGTATTCCTGAAAGATTTTAATTATGTTTAGTTGCATGCGTTATCTTGGTAAAAAAAATCTTGGATTTTGATAATATATCAGCCGAATTTGGTTACATTCAATACCAACATTTGCATGACCATATCTGACATGTTTTTACCACCTGTTACAACCAACAGACGGACAAAAGGTCATACGGAGACTTCGTTTTCTATAAAGATATACAAAATATAAGTAATATATGTATGTATGTATATAAATAATTATACAACAATCCAACACCGGTTATGTATTGTGCATAATTTGAAAACAATCCGTTGCGTAAACGTCTTCAAATGATTCCAAGTGCTAATGCGTTTTCAATTTTTGAAGTAGAAGTAAATCTGACATTTTATTGTGATGTACATATGAACATTAATTGTGTCACCTTCAGTATTCTATGAATAACAATAAAATTTATTAATTTGTAAGTAAGACACTTTGACATGGCGAAACTTGTGAAGACTTTTGGCATATTTTATTTTTAGTAAAAAAACTCAGGGAGAAAATTTAAAATTTTATTTTTTAAACACAATTTGTGTGAAATTCTGAAGGAGTTTGGTAGAATTTTACTTTATAGATGAATAAAAAATGTAAACCATTTACATATGTATGTATTTTGAGGGCGTAACTGAAAGTTCGATTTTAGTTTGTAAGTAGTAGGAGCCGGTTAAATGTTAAATGTGTTCTTGTTTTTAGTACAACTTGTCAATCCCCAAAGACTTTTGATTAGAATACAAAGTTGACAAACTTGTATTGAAGGTGTATTTGTGGTTAATTAATTTTATGAATGACCTAAATAAAAATTACGTATTTATACATTCACACTAAAATACAACGCACACATTAACACTCAGTAAAACACATAATACAATATTTAGATTCTTGGAAAAACAGAAAGTTTTAATGAATGTAATACATTAATATCCGCTTTGTTTGAACGTAAGAATAAGCGAACAAATGAATACATACCTACATATATGTATGTATAATTGGTATTAAACATAATAAGACTAAAATTTACATTTACATCTACGGTCAAGCCCAAGCATATAACACCCTACACCCAGTATATGTATAAAACAATTTTTCAGAAATGGGCATTATATGGGAGATATAACCTATTGTGGACCGATCATCCAAAAATTTAGTGTCATGATGTCTGTGAATATAGATATTATATATTTTAAACTTTATCTCGATATAAATACTTTTAAAAGATTTATGGAGCTTACAGTGAATTACGGAGAGGGTCTTATAAGGAATTGAATATGAAATATACATATTTGCGTTAAATATTATTTGGATACCAACATTTTTTAAAAAGTGTAATGCTCTTTAAAGTGATTTTCGGAAGTGGGCCTTATATGGGAGCTACGACTAATTATGGACCGATCATCATAAAATTTGACCGTATAATTTGTATACATATAGAATATATTTGTGTTAAATATTATTTGGATACCAACATTTTTGAGAGGGTTATGCTTTTTAAAGTGATTTTCGGAAGTGGGCCTTATGTAGTGGGCCTACTATGGTGGTGTAGGGTATAAATATATACAACAAATATCAACAGCAATTTGCTCAAAAAAAAAAATTCTAGTATTTAAGCAAATTATTTTCCTTTAAGCCACCATTAAAGACATTTCCGCAAGATGGCAAAAAAGACAAACAAAATAAGCAAAAGTAGATTACGAGTTTTTATTTTAAAAGTATCAACACAACAAAACTTAAACAAGCAACAATTAAGTTGCGAAACTCAACCAAACACAAGCAACAAAAAGAAACGCTTAAACAGCCAAACAGCCAAACAACAGCGACAGACAACGCCATTACTAACACTTTAGTTGATAATTGTATTTACCTTCATAATACTACATACGTATGTATATGTATACACACACGCATACATACATATCTTTATACGAATAAAAGACAAACTAGACTACTAATGTATGTATATACGAGTTAGTGTGTGTGTGTTTTTTCATAGATAAATGCAACGTGGCATTAAACACTGCAACCCTGGAATTGCGATTTAAATCGGTCATCAGTTTTGCAATTAGTTTTCCATTCATATGCATGGCCAAAAATTTAAACATTTTGAAAGCATTTTTTGTTGTAAATTTTATGTATCATATTCAAATAATATAAGATTTCTTTCTTGCAATTGTTTTAAGTACACTAGTACCTTAATTGTTTCTAACGATATCCTTACATTGGGTACATACGAGTTATCAGTAGCTTTTATGAATTTGTTAATTGTAATGGCGAAGTGACATCGTGTCAGTTTCGGTCGAACTCTAAAATTACCGCTTCAATGTTTTTGGGAGAAAAGTAACCCGAAATAAATATTGTTAAACTTCTGGCTGTGTGTTAATCGGTTAATTACATTTAATTATGTTGCCTACAGAAAAAAACTTAATTCTTTCATTATCACGAACATCATACGATTTCATAAACCTAATATGCCTGTATTAAAAGTAGGGTAAACAAAATAAAAAGCAATTTATCAAAGCCTTAAGCAATTGTTGTTTTGTTTTTTAGTTTAGAAAAAGATAATTAAGTTTCAAGGAAATGCTCACATCCCTGTTCAAAAATTCTTGTGAAATCGTATACAGTTGCAGACAGAACAATAGATAGATAATTGAGCACAAGGAAAAACAAACTTCTGATAGTTTCGAATTGAATTGTATTGAGTTGGAGTTGAATGTATTCGAAACAAATGTGAGACCAATTGTAAAAAAATATTTTTCTGTTATTCTATTATTCCATTAAATATTTTGGGAAATATTCAGATGTACATAAGAGTAAAGTATAGTATGTATAGAAAATTAGGTATGTAATCTGAATATTAAAGAAAATTATGTAATTACAAAATATATACTACTAAATAATATGTACGACAGTATTAAGCGAAAATTATGTTGTTTTATTGATGGTATGTATTCGTATTGTTTTAAGCTAAACTGTATTTCGTCACACCATACCGTCAATAAAACAACATTAGCAGAAATTTCGTTGCAGTACATTTAAATACAAGAACGAGACAAAACATTTTTTGGATAGCAATTAGATGGAAATTGTAGTTATTCTCAGAATTATTTATATCAAATCAATACTTATCAGGAAAGTGGGTACATAATTCTATAACCTAACAACCACTAATCAGTTGGTTTAAATAAATAAATACTATAAATTAAACAATTAAAATTAAAAACCAATTAATGACTAACCCCCTTATTCATAAAAACTTACAACAGGTTTATAAAGCAAATTTTGTATATAATTTTGTATATTTCTTATAAACCTGTTGTAAGTTTTGTGAATAAGGTCATAACTATCTAACTAAAGAGTAATTTTCAGAAAATTAAAATACTTGTAATTCTAAAACAATAAAATCACAAAGAAAATATCAACAGTCGTGTATGTCAACCACTAATTAACTGTCTTATCATGGCAACGAACAACAACCAAGATACTCCTCCCAATTCTGTCTGCCTCCTGAAAATCATACAACTACTTATGTATGTATTTCTACAAGATTTTAAGCAAGTGACAATTTATAATATTTATTTTTTTTATTCTCTTCGTATAGATGGTAAGGCCGCTTTCAGATTAGGCAATTTTATTTGCGCAAGTATAATTTTCATTTTTATTTATTTTCTTTTGAACTTGCTTTTGTGTACACATTCAGTAACTTGGTTGCGCAAGTTTAATTTTCTTATGATCGAATTTCTTAATTTTTTGACGTTTTCTTTCATTTCTGTATTTATTGTAATTGTGAAAGTGATTTAAAAACAATGGAAGTTGAAGAAAAAAATAATTTAGTTAAAGATATACTTGAATGCATCGGAGAAGCGGTTAATATAGATTTCGATGACAGTGATAAAGAAGATTTGCCAATGGGTTTGTAAACCATAAATTCCTTCCAGTTGTTCTATGTAGTTTAAAGCCATTTTTTAAAATTAAATGTTTCCGCCTTTTTATTGCGGTCTAAATATGAAAATGAACGAACATTAAAAAATGCATTCAATTAATTCAATTAAATTGATTAGTTGTTCCGTTTCATTTTGCTTCCATTTTCTCATGAGTTTTTAATTTAATAAAAATTTATTCACAAATAAATAGGTATAAAATTTTCTTAACACAAAATTTGACAACACCGCAAAGTATACTCTGGGACAACACACCGAAGAAGAAATGAAAGAGAATGTCAAAAACAAATAAATATCTCAAGACAATAATGAAAGTAGCAACAGAATTGCCAAGTACAAACAAGCGTGTATTCAAGTCTCGGCAATTATTTCCCCTTCAAACCGACCTTTCCTCTCATACCCACAAACACAAGACTTGCGCAAATAAAATTGCCTAATCTGAATAGGGCCTAAGCAGCGTTGTCAACTTGGTGCGTTTCGCACCATTTTTGGTGCGAAAAATTCTTTAGTTGGTGCGCGGTGCGCTTTTTAATTTTTGGTGGCACCAAAGCAAATTCAACACAACTTTTTGTTTCAGCGTGAGAAAAAATCTTTCTACAATAAAATACACCTGTTTGAGTACCATTTCATTCTACACTACAATTTTTTTTGTGTATTTCGGTGCGTTTTTTAATTTTTTCGAAACTGTGATGAAATCTTTATTTTTACTAATTTTTAATTGCAGTTTTTTAATAACTCATAACTCATGATGAAATCTATACGATAAAAAAAATGTATTTTAAATACGAATGTATGATAAATGAAATCAAATTCTTCAAAAATCTTTGTTTGAAAATCAAATTAACATTTTAAAAATGTAAAAAAGTTCTTGTATAGCCTGATGGTGGTCTACTGAACTGTAGACCATCCAGGGTTAGAGTACCAGTGGAATCGTAATAAATTTTATTGGAAAAAATCAAATAGAAGTACTTTAACTAGAAAACAAAAATATATAAAAAAAAGTACCAAATATATACTGAAATTAACGTTTTTACCAATTAGTACTTTAGTTCCGAATATCATATTGTGAGTTAAATTTTGAGTGGTTAAATGCTTATTTTATCTTTATTAGCTCATTTATTAAAAGAAGGCTTTTTACTATTATTACTTTTACTAATAATTGTTGATAAAAAGTTTTTTATAGAATTTATGATATTAAAAAATTTAAAATTAATTCAATAAATATTTGAAACAAAAACGAAATTCTAATTCGAAATTTTTTTTGTAAATGGTGCGCTTTTTTCTCCATTTTGGTGCGTTTTGAAATTTCTCTCTCTCTCACCCGCCTAGAACTCCGTGGCCGGTTAAATAGGGGAGTCAGTTGACGAATCTGTCTATCCGTCCGTCCGTCTGCCTGCATTTCACACAGTTTATTATAAATATTTCATATGGGGTTTCCATCTTAAGTTTGTTTGTATAGTATATGCATACATGTGAACATGTTCATGTGTATTTGTGTATCATGTAGTTTTATTTAAAATTAATTGACCAATAATATTGTTAAACATAAGTGTATCCTGTTAAAGTTATGACTTTTTATTATAAGTGTATTTCTTTTTGCTTACACAAGTTCTTTATTTATTGTGTTGTCGTTCTTAATTTTCTAGTTGTTGGCTTTTTGTCGTTGTCACTGATACTGACTGAGTATTGATAATTTGAAGTAACTTAACATGTGCGACGTAATAAAACACATTTTCACGTCACGTCATTAATCTAATCATATAATATGCAGATTGTAGGGATACATTTGTTGTTAGCACAAGTACAAGTAAATATATTTTAAATATATTATTTTCTTATACTTTATTAGCTTGTTTTTGTTTAAGTTAAACATGTATGTATGTGTACCTATGGATTAGATCGGCTGAAAAATGAAGTGTTTTTTCCGGAAGAATATCTAATATAAAGATAAATATAGTAAATCCAAAGAAAAAAAGCTAATTTAGTAAATTTTAAATGAAAATCGTTCATAAATTTTAAGATAAAAAATATTTTGATATTTCATTGATGCTTTTAGAATAGATTTTGAGAAAAAGTTTCAGATGAAAGTATTCCAGTTTCGAAAGTGAACGTGTTTTCCTCAGACAGACAGATAGACGACGTTGTTAACTTATTTTTCATGATTTTATACGATTTTTTAAGTGTTATACAGGGAATGACAAAAACATATATCTCAACAACAACTAGTTCTGAAACGCTATGGTAGATGTCTTTTCCAAGTTTAAAAGCTTTGAAATTCAGAAAAATCGATAAAAAGAAGAAGAATAGAATAATTAAAACTTTTAATGAAAAAGAAACAAGAATTTCTTAAAGAACTTAGACCTAATTCGTAGCATTGGAAATCTTGATAAATACTAAAAAAAACTTTAAATAGTATGCATACGAATATTAACTAATAATTTTAACTTAATTCACTTCATTTAAGATGGTAACCGAAGTAGATTTTTACTATATTGTATAACTATAATAATTAATAAATAAAATTTATTTATTAACAATTGTATGGCAATAAATATGCATTATAATGAAGACTTATAATTTGCTATGTGTGTGAGACGTCGTCCTCATTAAAAATATCATTAATGATTCTTCTTGGCATTTAAAAAAATTTACAATTGAATTGAATAAATATAGTATTAATGCTTTTATATTGTCTTACAATTTCGTGTGGGTCAGACACACTTTAAAGTTTTTAAGAAGGGTCATTTCCGTTAGCCCTCTCTTATACTCTTTCAGCTTGACTACCGTGATCTCTTAATATGCCTCGCAACCGCAGTTTTCTCCCGCTGGGAATGTAAGAGACAAGAGTAATCGCACCAATACAATCATAATTGACACCACTGGTTTACGTGGTAGTTCACTACGTGCGAACACTTAAGTAGAGTCGAAGGGACCCCGTTTTAAAAAACCACACCACTCGTCAGATTTAATGTCTTATACAACATGCTGTAGCTGAGATGGGTACAAGAAAGTCGTGTACCTGTAGCTGTGAGATATCTCAGTAGGTCATTGATTTTTGACCCGGCTACCTCACCAAGGTTGTTCAACGTATAGTTTTTCATGAATTTATGTCTCTTGACAGAGAAGGTGGAAAATCGTTTCATTTTTTCCCCTATCCTTACAGCTACGACAATGGTCGTTAAAAGGGAGTCCCAGGCGATTTGCGTGCTCGCCTAACGTCCAGTGTCCCGTTAATACTGCCAGCAACCTTGATATATCCTTTCTATTCCGGGTTATCAGTTGCATAGTACGTTTCTCGTTAAAATATGGCCACATCAACCGGGCTATCCTACATGTGTCTAAATTAGCCTTTGTAAGAAAATGTCTGAAGATGATACCTTTAATAGTCTCCAGTGGAATTGCTACTGAGACCACATCGGAAATATCTAAGGCAGATCCCGTTCTGGCTAGTTCGTCTGCCCGTTGATTGCCATATTGGTTCCTATGCACAGGCACCCAGACCAAGGTAATGT
Organism: Bellardia bayeri; assembly: GCA_950370525.1. NCBI lineage: Eukaryota > Metazoa > Arthropoda > Insecta > Diptera > Calliphoridae > Bellardia > Bellardia bayeri. The sequence continues at coordinate 88,901,041 of OX493268.1, read as the reverse complement.
CCGATAGACGACCTTGCCTTGACAGAGAGTTTCCACATTGCCTAACATTAAGTAAGAGGAGTGCCGCCTGACTGTCGACAAAAATACCTATATTGCCGTGAATGTTATGATCGTGTAGTGTATCACAAGCTGTCATGATTGCAAAAATTTCCGCCTGAATTTATGGTAACTCTTTTATATTTTTTGTGAAATACTTATGTATAACTGAACGGTAATAAAAGATAAAAATAACGCTATTGTGAAAATCACTCTTTTTGGTTTATGCACAATAGTACATTTCTATCAGCTGGCGCCATATTTGTTTACAAATTCTTGAAGAAAAATAAATTAAATATTAATTAATAATTCGTCTGATGAATAGAATTAAGCTTCTGTGTAATGCCCTCCCATTTTTTGGCTGCCTGAACTTTAGAGCAAATACATTTTGCCAACAGTGGATCTTCTTCCATGAGAGAAACGAGTTTTTCCAATTGTTGTTTTCTACTTACGACCTGCAGGATATTAACAAAAGTAATTTACAAGTGGTATTTGGTTGACCAAGACCAAAAAACAAACAAATTCTTACATTTTAAATAAATTTTTCACAGTTTTATACAGCGTCGACAGCAAATTTGTGTTCGATAAAAAATTCGTTGAACAACGAAATTTTCGACAGCGATGCCAACTCATAATACAAATTTTATATTCGATAGTCGATTTTCGATAGCCAGCGAATATCGATTGTCGAATGCAGCTCATAATAGGGGCCATGGCAACCCACCTAACTAGCACCAATAAAAATATATTTTATTTTCAAAAAACATGCCGGTGTAATAATAATATTTTTGTATTTTTGTAAATTTACTGAATGAAATATCGCGGATTGAATAAACATTTTGGCTTGTTTTTATATTATAAATATTAATTATATATGTACATATGTACTCATATGTATATCTATATATATATAAATGAAATCGTCCATGTATGTAATGGCATCACGTGAAAACGGCTAGAGCGATTTGGCTGTTTTTTTTTATTCGTTTCGAAATTCTCAGGAGATGGTTTGTAAAGAAAAAAATCAAAAATTCCGGGTAAAACTCGGAAATTTTAAGTTATTAATATATTGCCTCCTTTCCACTTGTCATTTTTCTTAATAGAGACATCTTTGAAGAAACTTTAAGAACTGGCACTCATCATTTTTTAATTATGAGACAATTTTATAAAAACTCAAAGGACTAAATTTTACTGCCTCATTTTCACTTCTCATTTTTTCTTAATAAGAGGCATTTTTTTAAGAAACTTAAAGAACTGACACAAAAGCCTCCTTTTCATTCTATATGAAATACAAATCATTAGTAAATACCGAGCGAAGCCGGGGCGGTCAGCTAGTAATGTCTAAAAGTGAAAAGAAAATAAATCGACAAAAAATTTTATTTTAAAATAAATATTTATGTACATATGTACATACCCGTATGTATGTACTATATGTATTTCAAAAAATTAATTTAAACTCGATGCACAGACATACATATATAAATATATACATATGTATATAGTACATCACAATAATTTGGTTACCCATGTTTAAATTGAATTTTATGAAAATAGTCTATGTATTAGTGTAAACAAAACATAAAAATAATTGATAATAAAATTATATTTTGTATACGTGTAGATTTTAAAACACATACATATGTATGTACATACAACAATATTTACCTAAGCCAAAAAAAAAAAATAATTAATTAAAATTGTCTATTGCATAGACAATACTCGTAGAAGACATTCATCCATTGTTTTAATATACTTATAAAGATGTTGGTATTCCTTTAAATGTTTGTTTTTAATTAAATTTTCTATGTAAATTATTTATGTACATACATATGTATATTTCAAGAATTTTATTGCTTTATGTCGCTAAAACATAATATTAGATGAGTAATTATAATAAAGATAGCTGATACGATGTCAGAAAAGTTGACATTATTGTGATAACATAACCTCATTATACGACTAAACGAACAATTTGAGAGCAACAACTACCACAACTACCACAACTTGTGGTAGAGGCTGACAATACCAGACACAACACTACTGACATGAATGGCAACACTCTAAATATACAAAAATGGAAAGAAAATCTTCAAATATAAAAAAACATTATGTCTGTCTACACCTTTATTGCTGACTAGTTGCATTCATTTCTGAAATGAAAATTCCAATACAATTGTATTTTTTCAGTACTTCTGACATCAGTATATACAACATTATGGATAATATAATGTAGTAAAACTTCTTCTTAATTTAAAAGTTTTTAAATTTACGTTTTAAAATAGAAGTTACCGCTAAGCAATTGTTACCCCTAAAAAAAACTTTGATGCTACCCTAAAATACAAATAAAAAAACATTGCAAAACATTATAGTTTTAGAATCATCCGAAAGGAGTATTTGTATGGCAAAATAAAGAAAAATTCAATTCAATTCAACATTTTTCAACCTCTGTATTAATGAAGTATTTAGTTTCAACATTAAAAAAGTACTTTTTCGGTTAGATTTCACTACTATTCATGTACGAGTACATTAATAAATATGTCTGCAAATGATAACCGCCATTGAAGAGTGAGACATTTTACAAGTTCTCATTGAAAGAAAGTTGTTGTAAAACTAAAACTTTTGTATTAGAAAAAATAAAAAGTTCTATTAAACAAACAAGTGAGTTGAATAAATGTCTGCATGTTATTCAATTTATTGTTTTTAGTTGGATTTTGAAATGAGACGTACGAGAATTTTCATAATTAATTCTATATGAAATACATACAAACTTGCAGATATTGCATACGTCATTACCCAGTATACCATTCTAGGTGCGCTCCGAAAAAGAAGTAAGAAAAGAGTCCAACAAAAGAGCATTATTGGAGCGCTCCGCAAAAGAAGTCAGAAAAGAGTCCCAGAAAAGAGCATTTTCGGAGCGAAAGAAAAATTTGCTTGTTACTGTCCTGAGTCGGCACGCAGTATGACTCAGAAATTGCACTTAATTATGTGTGTACCAAAGCGTTGTTATCCTCTTATTTGTGCTTTGAACAAAAAAAAAACATAGCTGTACTACACAAGAATGATAAAAACAAGATTACACAGAGCCCAAAAAACCCCTCATAAAAGACTCTTTTCTGACATTATCTAAGAGCTCTTTAAGAGCCCAAAAAACCCTCATAAAAGACTCTTTTCTGACATTATCTAAGAGCTCTTTCTGACGGGCCGTTTTCGAATGTAATGACCTTCTTTTCTGAAGGTTTTCGGAGCAATTATGATTGTTTTTTGGGCTCATAATGAGCTTTAACGCTCCGAAAAAGGTATCAGAAAAGACTCTTTTCGGACTCATATGGCTTGCTGGGCATGGTTTTTGTTTAATCATGACTGTATGTATGTATGTACATCAACCTCCATACAAAACAAAATCATTCTTTTTAGTTATCTCCTGAAAATTAAGATTGGTTCATTTTCTAAATTTTGAGACTTAACAATGTATGATAAATTATAAAATGTCTTCGTGCGATTAGGTTATCCTAATCAGAAATGTTATCATATAATGATCCAGATATTATTTGTAATGAAGTAGTGACGACAATAAATTTTTCTCAGCCAAACTATTTGAGTCCATAATATTTATTTACTTATATTTATACTCGTATTTCGTCATTATTGCTTGCGGTGTTATTAAAATTATTTTTAATTTTTTTGTTTATACCTATAAATAATTATAAATTATGTTAACTAATTATAATGCTATTCTACATATGAACACATACATATGTATGTATACAAACAATCGCTTAATAAAAGACCGAAACAATTCAAAAAATATAATTTCGGGTAAAATGATTTTTAATGTCATTTACTTATTATTCACATGTCGGACAACAAGTCTCTAATGACCAAAATGAGGTTTCAAATATATCGTCACCTTAAAGACCAAACAACCTATCAACAGATTTTCAAAGTTTACAGGAGAGAGAAAAAACGTTATTAAATTGAAACAATTTGCAATATTAAAACGAAAATTATATATTCTGATTAAAATGAAACCAGAAGTACATACATACATATATGTATGTATATCGGTTGAGAAAGCTTTGTTTTTCTAAACACAGCTTATGATATGGCGCTTAGGTTATTTGGAATTGTAAAAATCTGAAACAAAACAACCTATCAGCAATACTAATAGTATAAATAATCAAGCATTCCATTGAATAATAACAGTTACATATACATATGTACTTTCTTTTACGTTTAAACAAAAAATGTGCTTAACCCTTTCATGCACCTGTTGTGTGTATACAACAACACTATTTGAGAGCACATTCCACATATCCAACGATAAATTTTTTATGCAAAGAAATACAAAAAGACATACAATCTATGCCTTTTCTTTAGTTTTGCTTGTACATACTTGACCAAATATAAAATAATTTTCTGTCTCATATTAAATTTTTCGTTCGGTGAAGTCGGTAAATTATTTTGATAAAATTCTAAATTTTTGTGAAAATCTTGAGTTAATTCAGTGCTGAAATTATGTACACTATGCAACAATATTAAAATTTTTGATGGTTTATTTTCTTCTTTTTTCCCAAAATTTTTAAATAAAGTTATAATCTAGAATTAAACAAATTGACCTTGCCTCATCATTGATGTTTATTTCTAAACAGGTGAAACAGATGTGATGATTTTTGATGTACTTTAAACTACATCCTCAGATAATATTCTGAAAGTTAAACTCCTTTTCTATTGGCTTTGCAAGTTCAAAAAAAGAACTGCTCAGTATTTGTCAATTTTTCTCCACTGTGTAAAAAATACGACAACAAAAACTAACCAGATTTTAAACTCACCTATACTTGTATACATACATATTCGTACATATTCGTACATACATACATACACACGATAACAAGCTAAGTAGAAATATTTATGTAGAAAATAGTTGTCTTTAAAAACATTACACATTTTGGTGTATAACTTTCTTTCAACTGAACCGATGTGCAGATTTTTAATACCAAACTGTTAGAGCAAAAATGAAAATTTTAAACTAAAATCATTTACATAAATACAGTCTAATTCATAAAAACTTATCAAGGGTTTATAACAGGCTTATTAAGCAAATATCCAAACAAAATTTGCTTTATAAGCCTGTTATAAACCTTTGACAAGTTTTATGAATAAGGGGGATAGTCTTTAGATATTAGACATGGACACGTTTTAATTTCACAATTTCACTGAACAATTGTTTAATAAAAAATGTACACTAAATGAAAGGTATACTTTGTTATTCTAACAAGTTGCAAATTAGGGGTGAAAGTTGTGAAATTGTATTTGCTTTTAATAAATTAATACAGTCAGTCTTATAGATATAACCAAAGAGAGAGAGAGAGAGAGAGAGAGAGAGAGATAAGAAGATGGAATATAGAAAATATACTACAATTTTACACCATTAAACAACATTATTATTTGTAGTTAAAAGCATTGAGTGGTAATTGAATTAATTTAAGTTACAGGGTTGTGCAGGATGTCGCCGGGAATAGTGAAGCTATAATACTGGATCGCCTAACGCCTGGAACTCAATATTCAATTGCTGTTACAGCCGTATGGCTGGGTAAAAAATATCGCAGTCGTCAAGTTATATTCAGAACATTAGGTAAATAAATCTACATATTTAAATTATTTAAATATTAAGGCACAATTAATCGAACACATGAGTGAACATTTGACATAAATTGCATATGACATAAATGAGAGAGATTAATAGAGAGATGGAGAGATAATGCAACACATCTAACACGTTAATTTTAGAACGATACATTCGAATAGTTGTGCCTTAATTAATTGTTAATAGGTACTTATATTTTTTATGTTTTCGTTTTTAACTAATAACAAACATATGGTTAGATTTGCCAAAAGCATTTACACAGGATTTAACGAATGTTGTTGGTACAGGGCTCAGCAGTGGAATAAGCGTAGGAGGAGCTGCAAACTTTAGTGGTCGCTCAAGTGGGAATGGCAGTGAGGATGGTGTCTCCTCTACCGCTACCAATTCATTGTCACATGGTACACACAGGGAATTGCCAACGGTATGTAACGGTTACAATTCTATTTGATTATTTGTTTATCTGTTTCTTTATGGTTGTGGTGCTATTTAGAGTGCGTGTCGTTTTTATTTATTATTTGTATGTGTATATACATATATATGTACATATGTATATGTAGTTGTACATAGTATGTATATGTATATTCACAATACACAGATGATATAGTTTCTTCACTGTTTATTTGTTCCTTCTGTTTGGGTTTTTTTTAGATACGTGGTGTCGAAATTGGAATCGTACTGATAGTTTTAATGGTTTGGGCTGGAGCTATTGCCCTATTTTTCAATCGTTGGGGCAAAATACGCATGCTGTTGCCTTATCAACCAGACTACAAGCATGAACAGTTGAAAGTACCCGGTACGGGTGTGTGCAGTGGAGGTGTTTGCAATGGCCAACATTCTCATCAGGTATGAACGAAGTAAACATTATAAAACAAACATATTCATGCATACATACATACTATTGCCCTTATTCATAAAACTTACAACAGGTTTATAAGAGGTTTATAAAGCAAATTTTGTATTGATATTTGCTTTATAAACCTGTTATAAACCTGTTGTAAGTTTTTATGAATAAGGGGGTAAGTATTTACAAATTTCAAAACTAACAAACAACTGCATACATACAATGTACATACATCTACAGCATATTTACATTCATATCAACATACAAAACATGAGTATCTAAGTACATACATCTACTCAAACACATTCTTCTTTAACCTTTTGTGAACTCATTCAGAAACATTGAGCAATCAACAAAAATAATTGAAATGTCTAAAGGGGATTTGACAAAAACACACGAATACACAAAAAATAAAAACTACAAACTAGACTCACAGCTGTCAGATTTGAACATTTATCGTAAATAATTTTGAAGAATTTTTGTTTCATACATAGCGAAGTGACGATTTGATAATTTTTTTTATTATTAAAAGTGCATTATGGAAAATAGGACAAATGAAAAAAGTCTATTTAATGAACAATTTACCCTCCATAATGTTTTTACCCAATAAACACCAAAACTTTTTGAGAAATATCTTAAAAAAATTCCTATTTTGTTTTTATAGAAATTTTAAAAATTAAATATATGTAATATGTAATTGCAAAATCCAAAAAAATAAATAACGACATATGTATATGAATTTTGTAATATTTAGCCATATTTATGTTATATGTTAAACAATACTATTGATATCTTGATATCATTATTTTTAAAATTTTTTATTAAATACCAATTTTTTGTGCTTAATTGGAAATAACATTATTAATTCATATATACATATGTATGTATGTATGTATATAAAAACTTTCGAAAACCCTATTCAAAAAGTGACTATTTAATATAAAATTACTCATGTTCGCTTTAATAAGATGCGAAAACATTCTACTTTGAGAGAGAAAAAATATCAAAAATTTATGTAAAAAGCATAAGTTTACCATTTATGCCTTTAAAATTATATCGGACGTGAGGAAGTCGTTGGGTTGTTTGCCAACAAAATCAGATTCCGTAATAAATCAGAAATGTTATAGCTACATATGTATGTATGTATCTATTGACAGTTTTAAGTTTTAAATAAATCTGACCGGTTGCTTCAAAGTTACATACTTATTGACATTTATTTTGCCACTGTACACTGTCACATTCATTTGTCGGAGTCAAAAGACTTTTAGCCAAGTTTGAATACACAAAACTGCGTAATTCTTTAGAAATTAAATTCATTGAAGGTGATTTTAAACTAAATAAATATGTTAAATTCAGATATTTTTTAGTAAAATAGTGCAATACGAGTACATAATAAATTTGTTAGGTAATTTGTATTTTGCGTTATAGGCACATATGTAGGTATTATCTGAAATTATGAGTTTTTATCGATAAATTAACGATTTTTTCCAAATTCATCTGGCAGCTCTGACTACAAACATTTCTTTAGAGTTTGTTTGTTGTTCTAGGGTTAGGATACACACTCGTCCATACATACATACATATGTGCATACATCAGTAATGAAGGAAAACAACAGCAACAACAAAATGCTCAAAAATTAATACTTATTGCTGTTATTTGATTATTGTTGTTTGTTGTTTTCAACCTCAATCTCTTAAAATAATTTCTATCATTCAATCACAAAGTTTTCTTTCTTTCGGTTAACTCTGAGTTTCAATTTCAAGATTTGATTTGTTTAACCAGCAATAAACAAACAATAAATCTATGTATATGTACATAAAACAATGCCCAAAGGAATAAGAAACAAATTTAACATAAACATTAAATAGATTGATTCTCCGCTACAAAATCCAATTAAAAATAAACAAAAAATTTCAAAATACTTCAAAATATATTTCGATTTGTGCTTAATTTACTCTCTGTCTTATTGCAACAGAAAAACTTTCGCAAAGTCTCTTTTCTCTTTCCTGACTCTTCGACTCTCAATTATGCCATGAAGTCATACCTACATATAATTTTATCTATTTGTACTTTGTCTTTTGTTAACCCAACTCCTTATGCATACATACATATCGTCAACTAAAATACGAAAAGCTGTAACTGACATTCAAACGATTTTAGAAGAAAAGCGAAAAGTGTTTTCAAATAAATTAACTTTTACTCCTGTGATCATATAGAAATACCTCCTCAACATCTCATACTATTCCTCAATTACCAGTAGGCTTTCAAAAGTACTGAAGTATTTATGTATTTAATTTCTAAGCTTTAAAAATTCAGTGCTATTGGCAGCCTACAGATTTTGGATGTTTGAGGTGTGCTTAGAATTGCCAGGTTTTTCATCTAGTATTAGGAAATTTTTTATTTTAACACTGTTTTGCAACGCCTTTAAATTATTTAAATTGTTGCTTGGGTTTTCAGCATTTTTGGTAACGTAATGTACAAAAAGATTTGTTTACTATAACTGCTGCTGCTTACCTATTATAGCAACTACAAATACTAGAATTAAGTATTGAACAGACAACTAAACCAAAACAAATACCTCTTCTCTTGTTTTCTTTTTTTTCCCTTCTTTTCCCTGCTCTTCTTTTTTAATTCTAGAATTTACATCACGATACGTTCGTTAAGGTACAAACAAATATACATATTTAAAACGTCTTCTTTATAAGATACTTCTTTCTACCACTTAATTCTTTTTTATCTCTCCTTGTTAGTGTTCATTTTTTTACTAGTCTCTTGAAACAAATTTATGTTGAACAAAAAATAAAAGATTATGTTTTCTTTGGCAAAATTCCTCCACCTCATTGTAAAACCTGAACAAATTTTCGTAGTTTTTATATTTAGTTTGCATGAAAGTATCTAGCGCCAAGAAATAATTTATTTTTTAGTCTATAATAAATTTGCAATTCTATAACTCAGCAAAATACTCTTTATCCGCCAAATTGTCTACTTTAAAGACCATTAAGTAAAAGTCAAACAAAACAACAAACTAAATGAAATCGCTAACCAAAAATCGACTACACGATTACATATTATTATAATCCCTGTTACTCTTTCATATATGGCTTTGTGAGCAAATTTACTAAGTAGATTTTTTATAACAATTTCGATTTGAAACTAAATATTAGAATTAATAAAAATACACTTTTTGTTTGACAAAATATAAACGAAACTGTGCCGAATCTTATCTACGTCTATATATGTATGTATCTAAAAATGTTTCACAATCTTGCGGTAGTCGTGTTTTTGTTTACCATATCTCAGACACTCAGACAGATTTTACCGATTTAACAAAATTCTGAAACGCATTTCTGATATATTGATAAAAATTTTTGTTTACTCGAAATAAAATCGAGTAATAGATGTGCATTTGATTTACAGAACTCCAAATGCTTGTATTTGATTTACAGAACTAAAAATAATTGATCAATTCAGAACTGTTGTTGTAAGTTGTACATTGTATGATACAACCTTCTGATTGTGAACACAATTTGGAGTAAAGTTGTATGTTTAAATTGTCAAGCCTTAAAAATGCAAAAAATAAAATGTATTGTTTTAAGTTCACTTACGATTGGAAAGTCAACTTTCGATTGAAAAGAGTGTTTTTTGAAGCACTTAAGAGAAAAAGCGCATAATCGAGCGCTTCAATAAAAGCGCTCTTTTAAAGCAGTAAATGCTTACGAATAAAATATACAAAAATATGCTTTTTAGTGCCAACAACGAAGAAGGTTTTAAAGCGAAAAAACAAAAATAAAATTATAGCAAACAGATTTACGTATGACAACGAAAGTCAATTAAAAAACGTATATCGCGCTTCTCAGTTACTATGAATTTTTCTTAAGCAAAAACATTCAGATAGAATTTGTTCTTTGATTGGTGTGCGCGAAGTGACGTAAAACACTTTATGAAAGTGCTTTATTTGCATGTTTGATTAGGTTAAAAGAAGCGCTTACTGTCAGAAGAAAGTAGTCCTCCAAACCGGGAACACCTCATACAAAAATCATGCTTCCCATCAGCAGGTTTGAAGCGATTTGAGGTATGAATTCATACATAAAACCTGCTCCTTTTGGAGCACATTTTTTACTGGGATGTGTATAGATAGAACGTACGAAAAAACATATGCAAAATTCTCGTGCCCCGATAGACTAGGCGATAGTGTGCCGGACTATCAGCCAGAGGGTTGCGGGTTCGATTCCCGCCAAAGACTCTGGGTGTTTTCTGCAGACAAGCCAAAAAGCTTCGCAGTTTGTGTTTGTTTAAAAAAAAATTACTTATAACATTTGTACAACTATTTAAAATTCAGACGATTTACAACGCCTACGACACTACATACACATCAGGATAATTAGGATATCAGGATAATTAGGATATCAGTCACGTATTGAAATTTGTAATCGTCGCTCCTATTTCATCCAACTCAGCATATCCTTTATATTGTGGTTTATTTGAAAATTTTCATTCACTTGAAACTGTTACTTGTATGTTACAAGTCGTATACTTTTTATATATGCATGTGTATGTATGTATATATGTACATGTATATGTATGTATATTCTTCCACTGGTAAGTTTCTATGTACTAGGTACATAGGTACTATATATTAACTAAACGAATCTAGAAAATTAAAATAATAAGAAATTAACTAAAATATAAAAGAATGGAAAAATGAAACATTTTCAATAATTTTTCTTTCCGAAATGTTGTGGACTTTAATTGTCCTAAAGGTCATAAGTATGTATAATCTGTGTAGGTATATTCATATACTTGAATAATTAAATTTACAAAAATAAATAGGTTGTATACAAATCCCAGGGTTACAAATACATTTTGGGTGTATACATACATAGGTACTTAATACATTAATAAAGACTATTCACCAGAGAAATTTCCTTTAGATAAACCGGCACAGTTTTTCTTTTGTTATTAATGTACATACATACATACATACATTCATACATATGTATGTATGTATGTATGTACCTAAAATAAGCCATTTTCTCTTGATATAGAAATTCATGAATACAAACAAAAAGTTTCTCAAATGCAAAGGAACTTCACAAGAATAAAAGTTGTTGTTTTTCATATTTTTAATATTCAAAAAGTGAAAATGGCGTAAACGAAATCATACGAGTATTTTGTAGGTCAATCCCAAACATATCGTACACACTAAACCAGTTCTCATGGCCGACACTAATATTTTAATATGTTTTATGAAAAGAGTAAATATGTAATTATATTCTATGTTTATTCTTTGGTTAGGTAGAACTAGCTCACCAAATCTAAATAAATCAGAAAATCTTATAAAAGCATATTTTCACCTCTGATCCGGAGCAGGCTAAGGATAGGTCAAATATTTTTACGAAAGTTTTCACAAATAAAATTAAAATATAGGTACCTAAGTAACATTGTTACTTTATTGCAGCTGTCTTTCAGTTTCAGAACAGATAATATGTAAAGAATATCCAATGCATTCACAAATTTAGCGCTTCTACTCGTAAGTGCCACAAAAGTAAAATAATACGTAATTCAAAATAAAAATTTCAACAACAATCGTGTGGGGTATGAAAACAAAACAAAACGAAAATTATTGTACAAAACAGAGACTTTATAGCAGCTGATGTTTATTAATTTCTGTTTATGTTTTGGACTGTGGTTTTGTTTAACAAATTTACTTAATGGTTTTGCACTGCTCTCCTCTTTATTTTTTTTTTTTGTTTAATTTGCATACATAATTTTATATAGAACATTCTAAATAGTTTAAACTTTAAACTTATTATGATGTTTAAAGAATTATTTAGTATTTAGTTAAAATTGCTCATGTAGTTTTTGGCTTAAATTTGACTCAGCAGGCCTGATAATAAATTTAAAATAAAAATATAGGTACATACAATCCATTCGATCATTTAAAAATAGCTGTGAAAAATGTAATGAAATAAATAACTGAAGAGAGAAATTCTATTAAAATAAATTTAGTTTTACAAACAAATTGTAATTCAAGAAAGTCATTCACATTCCTCTAATTTTAAGTTTTTTGGATGAATCACATACATATGTACATATGTACCAGAACCTAAACACTAAATTGGCCATATTTAACTACTTAGCTTTAATTTTGCCACATTATAAACTGGAAGCTGGATTTAGCTTAAATAAAGAAAGAAAATCGGAATGATTTTTGAATTTTTTCTCAAAATTCTCAATATTAAAAGCCTAAAGGAGACGTCGGTTTTAGCAGTACTGAGAATCTGTGAACTTCTATAAATTGACAACAAACCACTAGTAAACAAACCACTAGTAAATTAGGAATTAATAGAAATTTTTGAGATTAAAACTTTTCATTGGACAGGTGTTTGGACCTGTTTATTAGCGAATACTGTAAAATAATAAAAAATAAAAGTTCTGTAGAAGAGCCTAAGCTTTCAAAAATTTACCATCTTTGAACACAGATTCAAATACAGTGTGCCAAATTGACTAGCCCTAGTTTTGAATCACGGATTTTATCAAAAAAATTACACATTTTTTAACCAAAAACGATAATTAAAATATTGGAAAACTCTAAATTTATGGGTATTGGGTCATCTCAATACAAAATCATAACGAGTTCTAGAAAATTTCAAGTGACACATGAGATATGTATGTAAAAATTGTAATCTTTTAAATTTGCTAATTTAACTGCTTCAAAATATATTTAAGTTTAGATATGTATGTAGTTAACCAAAGATTAATTTCGCTTAATATTATTTTAAAAAGCACAGTTTATTAAGCTTTCTTAGAGTTTAGCTAATTAGCTCAGCTTTAGTTAGTTACTAAATGAAAAAGCTAAATAAAGTTTAGAATTGATTTGTTTTGTTTTTTTTTTTTTTATTATTAATAAACAACAAGAAATCCATTACCTAATTTAATTGTTATTTATATTGACAGAATTTCGTATACCTTCCACTGAGTAATATTTATTAAATATAGCATGTATTGTATTAAATAATAAGTCAAAGTAAACATTGCAAAGTAAAAAAGCCATATATTAAAATTTTAGATTAATTTTGGGAACATGTTAAAGATGAAAATCTAGTTGCATTCAAAAAACCGAAACTATTTTTAAATTCTGTGGCCCGGCTAGTGGAGAATATACGAAAAAAAAAGAAAAAAACTTAATAGAATTTTGTACAAACTACACGTTACAGCAACCAAACGTGTCCCTGGGATTGATTTCGTTGCTAGTGATTTTTTGTAGTGCATTTTGAAGCTTATTTTTTCTTTGTGTTGATGTCCTACTTTTTGAATTTCTTAAACTTTATTTACTATATTGTATTGTTAAAATTTCCTTTCTGAGATGATATTACAACAATTACAACTTCTTCTATTTTACTTGAATGTTTCTTTTATTTTCTGTGGCTATTTCCTCTATTTTTTTTTGTTTGCTCATCTATTACTTGATGAATATTACGAAATCTTTAGTGTATACCACGATGTGAAGGGTGTGGCATATTCGATCGCTGTTTTCAATATCCGAGACGTGAGTTAGAACGCGATTGTGGATGTCAGTTTGCACTTTTGCACAAGGCCGACGTAGAAAGCTAGCAACCAGCAATTACCGATGGGGAAGAAGTCTTACCATCGCAGGGATATCGACGTGTTGAAAGTATTGGTAGCCAAGCAATGGCGAATAGTTCTGCCTTGAACACACCTCATCACGAACACGCAAGCAACATGAGTATAAACACAAATCGAGAGGAAGTATTTGCTCTGAGCGACAGAGAAGCTGACGAGGTACTTAGGGAAGATGGAGATGAAGAAAGAGATCTGATAGAACCCGACTGTAGTCGAATGCCTGGTGGCAAAGGAAAGAGTGAGCATAGAATGCGCCAAAAGAAATATGCCACACAACGCAGTATACTTAAGAATTCTCAAGACAATACAACCACAACAAACGAAGATCAAGAACTGTTAGAGGCCAAAAAACAAATAATTTTACGCAGACGTAGACTTTTTAGTCACTATCGCCAATACCAAGAGTGGAGACGTAGACAATTTAGTTATGATCCCTGCTATTATCGTGCCATTCCACCGCCAATAGCACCTTCGATATGCGGTGGTATTGGTGGTGGCATTAGTGGTCCTATCACTGGCGGCATTGGTGAATATCCCATACACCCCACCAATCCGAATGCATTCCGTCGTCGCCGCCAGTATCGACGACAATTTTCATGTGCTGAACGTTCGCGAGAAGATTCGCGTGAGAGTCGCGACTCTTCACATTTACCCAAGTGTCATAGCATGGGTGCCAGTGATACGATACGCACTGATTCAACTACATTAAATCACACGAATCCCACGACCGAACGTCACAGTGTAAGTCGCTTTTCCAGCATCCCATTTTAATTCCTATTTCTCTCTGTGTAAATCACGCAAAATTAAGTCAAGTCAAAATCAATTCATTCACGTTTGGTCAATTGTGCCTGTGTTGTTTGGTCCCTAGAGAATCAATAATGCAAATTAATACAATATTAGCACAACACAATTTGTCGTTACAGATAAACAGCACTTATCACATGTTTATAAGCACTGGAAATTGAAAATTGTAATAAACTGTTTGTTCGTTCGTTCGTTCGCTCGTTCTATCGATCGTTCGTTCATTTGTAACTATATTAAATATATTCGTTATCGTATTTGTGTTTGTCTCCTTTGTAGTATTTTGTTTGTTTTTTTTTTGCATTAGCGGAAACAGTTGGAACTAAAGTTCAAAACATATAGAACAATCCAACAAATATTTACTTAAATTTTAACATTTAATCAAACATTTATCAATTGAAATATTTCGTACACAAAAATATTTGCTGCATATACCTAACACTAGTACTATTCCATTGCGTATAACATTTTGCTTGATAAATTTCCACGCACTCTTTTTTACACTGTCGCATTTACAATCAACACACATACACATATGCTTAATTAAGTACACCACGTGTATAGACAGAGCCACCCCAATCGATACCACACATCCACATCCACATCCACCTCAACCTACACAAACAAATTGCGATTTGTCTTTTGTTATTGAACAATAGCAGAATGTTTTTTATTTCGTAATTTTTCCATTTTCATTTTATCTCTACTAAAAAGTTAGAGTCAATAAAATTAATTCTATTGCTTCGTTGAATTTTTCAAAACAAAAATAAATTAAAAAAAAAAACAACTAACTAACTACTGCTTTGCACCAATCTTCTTGCACCATTCTAAATTCTCTGTGTCTATTTTCCTCTCATTCTGTTTCTTCTTTCGAATTCCTTTGCAACTGAACACGACATTATCAATACAACTAAATTTATCTTAGTTTATTTTTACATCTTCCACAGATAGATTCATTAAGACTAATTACACTGAGCTGCTTAAATATGTAAATATGTAGTTCAATAATATGTACCTAGAACACAGACAATGTGTGTGTTGGTTAATAAATAGCACATTTTCTGATAAACAATCCAATTATTTAATTCTTCTTTTTAATCACATAACGTATGTACGTATGTATGTGTATTATAAAGTTATAAATAATATTTATAATACATCCATATGGTAAATGAGGATAATACATATTTATCATTCATTTCCTTAGGAATTGTATTTAGATAGTGAGTCAAATTATTCATTCCGTTGCGCGATTGCGGAAATAAATTTTTGTGCAGAAGCATAATTTAAAATTATTCATTCCGTTGCTGTGGTATTTTTCCTTTTTGCGGTATCATCTCTATGCAGACAGTATTGCGGCGTGTCGCAGGAATGAATAATAAATTTTACATATCGATTGATATTTCTTTCCGCTTAGTTTTCATTTCCTTGCGGAATTAATAATACCACCCAGTATGTAATTGGTTATACATACAATTGTGCATACAAATCGTGTAGTTTTTAATGCACATAAATTAATACTTTATTATTAAGGCTGAACAAACATATTTTCAGAAATATTAATTGCTACTGCTAAATATTAAACACACATTTAACGCATAATAAATATTAAGCTTTTGATTTTTCCTTTTACATCTATTGTTAGTGGTATGTACAAATAAAGTTTGACATTTGTTCTTTTTTTTTAATAAAATAAATACACTTTTGCTTTTGTTGAAATTATCACATTTAGGCTTTTTATTATTTAGGTTTAACTATTTATTTTCGCTCCATTTAAAAAAAAAGTCATCACACTGAAATTTAACAAAAAAAAAAAAAAAAAATGGTTACGAAGATAAAAATGGAATAAAAACCTATTTTAAGTAAAAAATTACATAAATTGTTCTTATTTTTCCGTATTGTGTCTTTGTTTATGTCCATAGATTTATTAAAATGTTGTCTCTATTTTTTGTCCTTCCATTGTTCTCTTCTTTTTTCTTTCTCTTACAGTTTGATAGCAGCGATTGCGGAGCACTCGCCTATCAGCCTCTACATTGTAGTCGTGTAAGCAACATTGTTTTCAATTACTTATGTACATTTATTTTATGTTTTTTTTTTTTTATTTTAATGTTTTTATTTCTGTAATTGTGTTTATTTATTCGTTATAGTTACAATTGTAATTGTAATTCAATGTTTGCCTTTCACTGTTTTTTAAGTTGAGTGTTTTATTGCTTTGACTGAATGTCGTCATGGGGGGTGTGTGGCTTTGAATGTGGGGGACTTGAAGAAAATTTAATTGATGATAATGATGATTTGATTTTGAACTTTCAGCACTTCCACGTTTTTCAAGAGGAACACTCCACATCGATATCGGAACGTATAACGCGTAGTCGCATAAATTCAGCCATTTTTGTTTCATCAGAAGGACGGGGATTTGATTCGATTGAGTTTTTGCGACGACATGGTTCACAAAGTGTTTTGTGCCGTAAAGCAAAAAGTGCCGAAAATATAACGGATAATGGTAGAAAGGTAAAAAAAGTCGTTTTTAACGGTGTACTTATTGATACAACTGAGTTTATTTGTGTTTTACAGAAAAGTTTCTCTGAAAATCGTCAATGGCACACGGACGACAGCAATGACAACGATGCGCAACATGATAATGGCATCGAAATGCATGATTGTTCTAGGAGTGTGGAGAATCACCCGGTAGCAATTCTAAAGACAAATGTTGAAAAGTTATTGGCAGCTACAAGTGTTTTAGGTCATTCAGCAGCAGTTACCACTTCCAATAAAGTAGTGGGTAGTATATCAATAGAGACGCCACCATCTCACATACGAGAGGAGCAACACAATGCCGTGGCAATATTTGTGCCACCAGTACCGCCTCCATTACCCCCACCACTACCACATCCTACATTGAGTTCAGCCAAAACGGTTTCATTAAACTCAGCTTCCCATGATTCTGCCGACACTGTAGAAGAATTGGTTTCAATACCGTTCGAAATAACAGCGACAATTTCACCAGCGATTAATTCAATTCCCAAGACATCCAAAGTCCTGGTGCGTCAACGTTCTTCTACAGCCTCGCCGGTTCTATCATCTGCGCACAGTAGTCCAAAAGCATTAAAACTGAAATGCATCACACCCAAGTTAAATAATCTACCGATGGTTTCGGTGTCGGGCCCGTCACCATCGCCATCCGATGAAAAACCACCACCTGGTGAATGCTTGTAACAAATGGTGGCCGAAACATTTATTTAAAATTTATAAACATCCCTGCTCAACAACAACAACTAAGTAGATATCAAATGTTTAAATAGAAATGGAATGGAATCGAATTGAAATTTACTTGTTGAGTAACTCAAAAAATCCAGGTACATGCCATAACACAGAACTTTTAAAGCCGATTCTTTGTCAATAATTAACAAAATTAGGTCCATCCAACTAGTAGCTACAAAAATCTATAATTTCTCTTAAATAGTTTGTTATTGTGAAAGAGTCGGGTTTTCCATATTTGGTCCATGTTATTGTAATATACACACAAACACACTTTTTTTTTAGGTATTTTATAAAAAAATGTTTACAAATTTTAAATTCTTGGTGTCTATTTATGTGTATTGAACAAATATGTGTTTTTATTTATTAAAAGTATTAATTATAATGGATAACAATTAAATCTGAAAGCAGGATTAAAAGTTCAATTACAATTTCTACGGAAATATCATTTGAAAAGTGTGACAGCATTTCAATTGTATTGGTTTCAAAATACACACATTAAATACATATGAATTTATGTACATTACACATGTAATTATTGGCATTATCAAGATATTACGGATGATATCCTCATTTATAAAGCTTCCATCCTAATGTGTATGCTCCTTCTTCACTAACAAATTACATACATACATACATATTTATAGCAAAGGAACTTTGCTTAAAATTCATTTTTAATTCATATTTTTTGAGAATAACTGTCTAGTTCGTATTCTAAATAGAGCAAAATGTTTTCATTTTCTTTTTCTATATTTTAATTTTCAATCATCCAACTTCTTTTGTAAATAGTAACAATTAAAAGTGTAAATAGTCTGAATTAAAGAGTTTCTCTTTGAATAAAAAACAAATGGTCAATTACTTTTTTTAATATTATAAAAATACATACATATGTACATAGATTAAATTTTTTTAATAATACATTGATTTTTATTTATGTAGCCTGATAAATATAAATAAATGTTCCTTCCAATTTCTATTATCTACAATTTTAAATAAATGTTTCGGTTTATCTTGCCACATATATAAATGAGATTTTCTTAATCTGACTCCAACTTAAGCAAGAACAAAAGTTTCAAATATAAGAAAGAAAGCTTTAATGGAGAAACTCAAAATCGATTTTAATATAAAAATTAAACAATTTATAAAAAAAAAAAAAACATAAATTAGTTATAATAACATTTTTTAAAATACTTATACACAGACATATTTAGTCGGCTATTTGCGACAAGACCGTAATAACGCAAAAATTACTAAAAGTTCCAAATCTTCTTTATATTCTAATTATACTCTAAAAAGTCGCCATAATTTATCAAAACAAAATTAAATATACACTTGAAAGTCGTCTAATTTGTCTGTAAAAAACAAATCAAAATTATTATTTTGAATTATGACGGTATTGTTGCAATTAAGAGAAATATTATGTACATCATAATGGTCCTGTTCCAAAAAAATTACTTTATTGATTTTCTCTGAAGCATAATAAGTTATCTTGGGACTTGGAAAAGTTGTCTTAAACTGATACTTTCGAAATAAATATACATATGTACGTTTCAGTGTCGCAAAGTGATTTCTAGATAAATTTATGTACAGAAAGTTTACACAGTTTAATTGAATTTTATTCCAATTTTACCGAATCAAACATTTTTGAAATTTAAAACAAATTAAACTTTAATTTTGGTTGAGGTAAAAAATGTTCGACATCGAACAAACCGGCCATTTTAATGTACATAGTGTTACATACACATAACCACAGTGACAGTCAAAACAATTTGAATAAAATTTTACTTTAATCATTCTTTTCATTCACAACTCAAACTCCTGTCAAAGAAAAATGTTTTGGATCCAAAGATATTCCAATAGGATATAAAATATCTTAAAAATATTTCTGTCAAAACAATAATATATTAGCGCAATTCACAATCTTGTGCAATTTGCATTAATGCATTTGTAAAAAGGTTTAGCATATCTTTGCTCTACACTATCAAAATACACATCAAGAGCAAAAATATGCTAAAACTTTTTACAAATGCAATGATGCAATACCATTTGCACGAGATTGTGAATTGCACTATTAGCGTGTGTGCCCTCCAATTACTGGCACATTGGATGGATGTACCTTAACAAATGTTAAATAAAAAGCAGTCTTGGAAACGGAGTTCTTGGTATTGATGATATTGATACTGATGGTAAAATTTGGTTTATTTTCAAAGTGTTTTGACTCAAACTCTATATGTAGATAAATTAAATCTAATTTAATTAATTTAACGAATAGACATGGGCCAAAATCTTAAAGTAAAAAAGCATATCACACAGAGTTTTTAACGAAAATGGCACAAAAGCAAAATACACTCTATTAAAAACCAAAATACTTTAAGAATTATTATAAAACTGATGAAAATATCATATATAAACTATTTTAATGTTAAAACTAAAGAAAGCAGAGACCAACCAAAACTTATGTAAGTAGGAATTAAAACAAAATATATATTAATTATAATTAATAATAAACAAAAGTAAATATTTAAAAAAGTGAAAGAGAACTTTTAGTTTAGACATTATATTTTTTAATAATGTTTTAACAATTAAAATGTATGTAACTTTTAAACAAACTCCCGATATCAAGGGACAATGGTGTAAGCTTTACCTTAAAAAAATATATACATACATACATACATATATGCATACATATGCTAAAACAAATATTTAAATACGTATAACTTTAACTTTATTCTAATTGGTAATTTGGCAAATATTTGTTAGAAATTGAAACGATGTCGGTTATGTTTAGCCGAATTTTCAATTCTTCACCAAATTCCCTGGAGGGTATAGATGTATCTTTGAAAAAGCTCACATATAAAAGCACATTTACATATACATACATACATGTATATTCTGAAAATCGTAAAAGTTATCGTAGCAAATTGAAATATTTTGAGAAACTTTATTAAAAGACCTAAGCATATTTTCCTTATACATAAGTATGTAGTAGGTATATACTTGTATACCCAGCAAAAAACAATAATTTCCAAAGAATTTAAAAAGAAGTAAAATTTGCTAGCATTTAACCCTTATACTGTATTAATGGGTCAAAATTGCCCAAACAGTATTTATTGCTCATTTATTCTTTGAATACTTAGCGGATTTTTTTGAAACAAATGTTCCGAATGTCAAAAATTTATTAGCAAAAAGCATTCTGAGATCAATATTGTATGTAATGTACATGTGTAAAATAAATAAAAAAATTAATAAATAATAGAATTTTTTGTATTGGGCAAATTTGACCCACTAATTTCATATGCGTTTTATTTTTGAAGTACAGGATAAGGGTTAAGATTCGTTAAGAAATACTTAAAATTTGTTTCTATGTATACGTATATTATGTATGTTTTATATATATATATATACATTATGTATACATATATAAATTTTATCTAATAAAAGTACATATACTATATATTGAGAATAATAAATACATATGTTATCAAATTTATAAAAATATATTTAAATAATCTGTTTCAATAATGAATTTTAGATAATTATTATTTACATATTTAAATTTGTATAATACACCGAAATAAAAATTCTACACTCAATGGAAACCTAAAGTACCAAATCTATTTATACATGCATACACACATAATCTAATCTAATCACTATCGAAATAATCACATAGATACATATAGTCTTAAGCGGAATTGCAAAATTTAAATTAGGGAATCAATTTGAGAATTTAGATAAGGAACCAAATAAAATTTCTTTAGAAATTTGAAGTAGAGAAGAAAACTAACGATTACAAATGTTGAATTTTCATTAATTTCTATATGAGCATAACTTCATTTTAATTTTTAAGAAATGAACAAATAGTTACTATTATAAAACTTTTCCTAGCAATAACTTCGTTATTCCACAATTTATTACTTCATTTACTTTATATTTTCATACATGTGATATACTCTATATCATGAATTGCTTTTGCTCAAAGCCTACTAAAACTGCAAACATATAAAACAAATATGACGACATTTCGGCTGAAACACTACCATGTCGTTATGTTATTATTTATGTACATACATATGTCAAAAAGTACACATTTAATTTAATAAAAGTCTGTCTTATGATATCGGCCAAGTTCTGAAAAGCGAATAGTTTTCCTTAGCATTTTTATTTTCAATTATTGTTTTATTTGAAATCAATATTGTATTCGTCTAAACTATAATCTGTTTCAAATAGAGTTGTGCCCGGTCGTTCATTTCAGTGACCGGTCATTTCCGTTTATTTATCCAAGACTGATTCGTTCATTCAATTCGTTCAATCGTTCACTTTGAACGAATGAATACAACCCTTATTGAATGTGAACGAAATTGATCGTTCAGTTAAATGACCGGCTCATTCCGTTCAATGAAGTGATCCGTTCATTTTAACCCGTTCGTTCATGAACGACACAGCTCTAGTTCCAAATAGTTAAAATATCTACATATGTATCATACAACTAATTTGAAAATACCTGTATCTATAGGAATTAGTTTTGTCTTATGTATTTGAAAATAAAAATAAATTTTTTTTTTCTTTTACAACTAAATGTGTACACATATTTATATGCATACATAAGTACCATTCATTATACATACATACTATATCAGATACATACATATGTATATATGTATGTAGATGTGAATGTACATAATTAAATAAAATATTATTTTGAAATGGAATTGTCAATTCATGGTCCAATTAAATTAACAATAAATGTTAAACATATACATAGTTTTAAAAATTTTATTCAAATACATATTTCGTTTTGTTTGTATTACTTAATAAGTTTTAAAATCAAATTTAAATCTTCTATAAATATTTGTGTCGCCTTCAAAAATAAAACAACCAAATTATAAAATAAAAAGGAGAGTTTTTTCTTAAAAATATGCATTAAATCTGCAATCAAACAACAACATAAAAATCCGCAATAGGTGAAGAAGTATTCGAGAATATTTACCAAACTCTATTGTATACAATAAAACTGCATAGAGCAAACATTAAATTAAAACAAATAAGAAAGTATAGTCGGTCAAGTCCGACATCCAGTATATAAATAAAACAGTTTTTCAGGAATGGGCGTTATATGGGAGATATAACCTATTGTGGACCGATCATCCAAAAATTTAGTGTCATGATGTCTGTGAATATATGTAAGTATTCGGCCATGTCACAGAATTCAATTCCGTTCGGAAGTGGATTTAATTCCGTAATTTGCTTCTATAGAAAAAGTAAAATGAAAACTTTTCTCGGAATGAAACCTAGAAATGCTTAAAATTAAAATTCCATATAGTAAATTAAAAATGGTTTCATTCCGAAAAAAATGTTCCTTGTACTTTTTCTATTAAAGCAAAATAAGAAATTAATTCCACTTCCGAACGGAATTAAATTCTGTGGCATGGCTGATTATATGTGTTAAACTTTATTTCGATATATGTATATACTTTTAAACGATTTATGGAGCTTAAAGTGAAATACGGAGGGGGTCTCATATGGGAGTTTCGACTAATTATGGACCGACCGTTATAAAATTAGGTGTCATTATTTCTGTATATCAGAAACTTATTTGTGTCAAATTTAATTTGTATACCAACATTTTTAAGTAATTTATGATCGTTAAAGTGATTTTCGGAAGTGAGCCTTATATGGGAACTACGAGTAATTATGGACCGATCATTATAAAATTGTACCGTATAAAGTGATTTTCGGAAGTGGGCCTTATACGGGAGCTATGATCAATTATGGAGATGTGATTTGGCTTTATTTACTACTCATTTGTGGTGAAATTTGTTTGGATACTTGCATAATTCAAACATTTATGATCAGTAAACCCCAATTTCGGGAGGACAGGTGAAATGATGAACCGATTTCCACCAGGTTCAATCCCATCCATCCTTTGGCCGAAATTTTACCAAATTTTATCGAAATATCTTCAAAATCGCTACCTGTACGTTAAATCGACTCAGGGAGTGATTCTGACCAATAACCAATATTTCTTGGCGGTACAAACATCAGCACAAATACAATATACCCTCCCTACTATGGTGGTGTAGGGTATAAAAATTGGATTTTGGAATTTACAAAAATAAATCTGATTTGTTCTTAAGAAATAGTTAAATATATAAATTTGATCGTGGATAACTGAATTTGACCGAGAATAACAAATTTACTTCATATTAAAAATTATCGCTTCAAATAAAACGCTAAATTTATTCAATTAAAAATATTTTATTATACAATTTAAAAACAATCATAAATCCTTTTAGAACTTATTTTGTGTTATTATAGATCTTACAGTGGCTCACATAAAAGCTCTATAAAAAGAAAACTAGCAGGAACTTAAAAAACAAATTGCTGTCATTCAAAAGAAAAAATGTTAGTCTAATAAACAAAGAACATTAATTGCAAGAATGTATATTTTAATACACATATGTATTAAAATTAAAAACAAAAAAAAAAAACTCGTTTATAACGATAAAGTTTATTTTATGCAGTCAATTTATATTGTCCGATTTTGTAACGTCAAGTGTCAATTTAAAATATGTAGTTTACATAAGTCCGCGTACACCGATAGAACAACGAGAATTGGTTTTTAACCTTGAAATTGGTGAATTGGAATGGCATTAAAAACGAATAATTGCAGAAATGGTTAACATTAAAGCTTCCACAGTTCTAAACATCATTGAACACTTTATCAATGAAAATCTGATCCATAACAAAGGCAGAAAGGCACCAAATAAAATTTTCAATTAGAATGATGACAGATTTTATGAAACATAAGGACAAATCAAAACCTATCAGCCTCACAACTGGAAGTTAAACCTGACCTGGGCAAACAATGTTGCGTTGTAACTATTCGTCGTGTCTTGCGCTATCATAATTCTAATGGCCTAGTTGCACGCTAGAAACTGTGAATAAACCGGAAAACAGACTGTGCAGGCTAAACATTGCCAAAGAACATTTGCCAGTTTTAATTTTTCGAAACCCACACGTGCCTGCATAAAATAAAGCTGTGTTCACATTATGTGTATTTGTCATGTTGAATGTGACTTTTCTACCCATATGTGATTTCATGTGTAGGTCAAAATTTGAGTTTTACATACGGTTTATAAATTACATGTTCATATGTTGGTTATGTCACATACATATGTACTTACTTTTGTTAACTACTTTTCAAGTTTTCCCTCCATTTTCAATAATAAATTTATGTAGTTTTTTTTTGTATTTTTGTTTTACTATTAGGTATAAATTATATTTATTAAAATTTCAATTAATTTTTGCCGCCACAAAATTTTGGTTATAAAAAACAGCTGATGTCAGATGGTTTGTCATTTGAAAATAGAACTCGTTCTAAATACAAAAATGTCATATGTATTGCACACGGAGAAATAACACATGCTATTGTTTGAAGGTGTTCAGACTATATGTACAAATTTGGCATGCGAAAAAGTGACAGTCCACATGACAAATACAAATAATGTGAACACAGCTTAAGATGTGACGTGAAAAACGAGCATTTTTTTGTTTTTTAGTTTTAACCTATTAAAATGTACATTTTTGCAATAAATTATTTTTGTTTGTTATAAGTACTATACATTTTTGTCTTATTATTGTTTATTTGACATTTTTTTTATTAAGATTTTGGTAATTATTAAAGCTTTAGGACTTTTTTTTATAAAATATTTAAATTTTTAATTCAATATTTCGCTACACTTTGAGTAGCTTCTTCAGGATAAAAATTATAAATAAAATTATAAAAATTTTTATCCTGAAGAAGCTACTCAAAAAAAGATAAATTTTTTTCTTTTAAATGACTTTTTTAAATTCCTGTTAGTTTCCCTTTTTTGGAGCTTTGAAGACAGAAAATGTACTACACAAAAGAAGCTATGAGCTGAGTGAAATACATATGTATAGGTATATATAGTATATGTGTTACATTAATCAATGGTAAGCTTCACTTTTTCAAATATACAGCAATGATTACCCTGATCGTAGTAACGGCTTACAACTTGAATTTCTGGAATTCCCTGCAACAAAACGTCCAACTCGTTTTCTTCGAAGACATGGTAGTATCTGAGGAATGTTGGCTTTTCTTTATTTTGTTCGTCTTGTGGCGTTTTTACTTTCCATGGAACGAGAACATCTTGTTGTTGAAAAGTTGTACGATTTGAGTGAACTGGTAGCGCTACTGGAGCTTCCTTAGCCTTCTTCTCCAATTGCCGTTGGGTCTGTTGCCTTAGCTCATCCTCGGTTGTTTTATTTTTATTTATGGATTTATTTTGTCTTAAATACGATGATTTTTTATTGTCTGCAATTTGATTTTTAGCCCAAACATAAATAAGACCTCGCCCGGATGGACGCAACATACGAACAAGTTCCTTAATTGCACCCAAGCGCCGATCTGCAGTAGCTAAATGGTGAATTACAGCTATACTGATACATCCGTCAATGGAATTAGAACGTACAGGAACATGAAGGCAATCACAACGAAAGACGTTGTATTGCAGGGATTTGCAAAGTTTGAGAAGACCATTACTGCGATCGCATCCAATTTTTAATACATCTGGATTAGAGTTGAGGTATTTACCATTTCCACAACCTACATCAAGCAGAACAGATGATTGATGGAAGCTTTTTAAAAACTCTGC
The DNA here is from genome assembly GCA_950370525.1 of Bellardia bayeri. NCBI lineage: Eukaryota > Metazoa > Arthropoda > Insecta > Diptera > Calliphoridae > Bellardia > Bellardia bayeri. The sequence continues at coordinate 88,874,141 of OX493268.1, read as the reverse complement.
AACTCGAGGCCATTGAGAGTGACGTGTTTCACTAAAGTGCTCAGCTATAGTGTCATAAACGTTGTGAACATTAAGTTCCTCTAGAAGGGCTGCTTTATCGCTGCAAATGGGATCAGAGTTAACTGAAGACCTCTCCACTAACTGTGAATCGCATAGCGTTGGGTATTTGCACGAACATGGTCCATTTCGTATTTTTCTAAATGTAAGTGATGTCCGTTTTGACCTCCTCTTAGTCGAAAGATTTCCATTTTTAGTCAGGACAATATCTATTACTCTGGGTGTTATACCATGAGTCCAATCAAATCGCGATTCACCTGACATTATCAATAATGATCTACGAGGCAGGAAGACCGAACGTCGCTCCAAACCTTTTCGAAATTCCATAACTACATCATCTTCCAGCGACAAAGACAGAATAGGATCTAGAAAGGCACTATGGGTATCAACATGTGGTGGTATTCCTTGACCAGCTTCATATGAATTTACCGTTAATTGATCTGGTTCCTGCCATTCAAACGATAGCCCATCCTTTACACATATGTTTTCTAATTTTTTCCACATAATATTACATTCGGAAGGTATCTTTCTATCTAATGGTTGTTGTGGGTTAACATTATTAGTGCCATACAAAAATTCATACCCAAAATGTTTTACCCTTCGATGCTTTAAAGCCGAATCAATGGGAAGATTGTCAATTTCTAAAGCATTTATTAGTTTACTCTCCTCCAATTCTGTTACAAAATCATTTATCACTTTTAGTCCATCGGGCATTTGATTTAGCCAATATGAATTTTTCTCCTCCGGCAATTCTTTAAAATAACTCAAATATACAATCGACTGATTTTGTCCAATATTCGCTAAGCCATGCATATTATTTACAATGGAAACTGCATCACTTACATTGGCACATTCCAAAAAGCAGTACGATTTACTTGGCAACATAAGAAGCCTTTTGATGAGGCCATATTTTTCCGCTGTTTTCAAAACAAGTTCTTCGGTGAGACCTGTTGATAAACCTGCATTCAATATCGCTATGAAGTTCGTAGGCTTTTCCTTGGAGGCGACAATGTTACAATCTTTTTGTATAATTGCTTCACAACGTTTTTGTTTCTTGTCTAATTTACGAATTTTAAAATTTTGGGTCATTTTTATATCTTCTTCTTTTTTCTTTTACAATGTGCTCGATACTTCTAATTGACATCCCAGTGATTATGAGGATATCATTTCTCATAATTTGACAAGTACAATGTTGCCAGATCTTTAAATCACCCAGTACAGGATAATTTGTTTTATTAAAATGAGTATTAAATGTTAACGTGATTTTTTATAATAATACATAACTTAGATACTTTTTATTAAATTCGATCAAATAAGCTAACTCTTAAATTACTAAATCACGCTACTAAATTTTACGAAACCTGGACCATAATATGTAATCGGCTCCACTTCATATTTGGCTAAAGTAACATGTTTTTAGGGGGTTTTGGCGATAAAATGTTAATTGGGAATAAGTAATGAAAAAATACTGACAACATTGTTCACAGCTACTTAAAAAATTCTCAATGAGCAAGTTTTTGTTTTAGAGATTTAAAATTGTTTAATTTATAAATCTTTTTTTAAACAGTGATCGGATGGAAGCTCATGAAATAATGAATAGTGTTTTATTAAAACAATATGACACTTCTTCCAATTCAGATGACATTTTAAATAATTTAAGGATATTAAGGAATTTATGTGCACGTGGGCGTGACATACAGTCCCAAATTGCTTCAAATGAAGATTTCCAACAATTTCTTCAGAATCTATTGTTCGGGAGCGCACCAAGTGATATTGATGAGAGTATTAAACAATTAAAAACAATTGGATGGCAAATACTGGCCAATATGATTGTAAATAACAAAGAAACACAATCATTGGTGTGGCGAAATCATGGCAACAATATTTTGCAACAATGTATGGACACACAGAAAACTTTGGACCGAGATGTTGATGTGATGTTAATGATAGTCTACAACGTTATGAAGTTGACATCAGAAGAATCATTAGTTCAATTGCCAATTGTGTTAAAAGCTGTATTGATTGTTTGGCAATCAATAATAGAACAAAAATGTTCGTTTCAATTCGATTTTTTACATTTTATTTTTGAAGAGTTTTTGGTAAAAGATGGCCGTAATACAGTTAAATGTTATTCTCAATTAACCACAAGTGAAAGAATGACATTCCTTGATTACTTGTTAAATTACCTCCGTCAAGACAGTCCAAATGGAATAGTACATACTTTTTTATTACACCACATTTCTAAAGAATTTAAAATAAAGTCTGATTGTATACTTCGCGTAGCATCACTACAGGAAGTGGATAAAATGAAACCTCAAGAAGCATACGCTCTTTTGCAATGTATAGCATCAGCTTCAGGATCTGAATACTATTCCCAGCTCTATGCTACGGATCACTCGCTATTCTTAAATGTTTCCAGTCTCTTACGTTGTCTAGTTACAGCCAGCAAAGAAAGTGCAAATACTATTTTCTCGCCAATGAACAAACTGGAAGAGGTGGCACCCACATCAACTATTCCCGCAGATTACCAATCGGAAATATCATTCGAATTGAAAACGTTACTCGTCCGCTGCATAGCTAATTTGCTCTACAAGAATGATACTAACAAGGGATATTGTTTGGATACACAATTATTGCCAGCCCTGTTCGAATGCACCAATATGGATGCCCGAAATCCTTGTAAGTTATTAATTTGCACATGCGATCAATAATATAATCTATATTTTCTCGGTATTTGTATTTTTAGTAATGAAAGAATGGAGCATACTGGCTATACGAAATGCTTGCATTGGATGTCCGGAAATTCAACAAGTTATTGCTAATTTAACAAAACAGGGACCTGCCCAGAATGAAATACTCACCGAATTAAATCTAGATATGGGTTCGTTACGAATCAATCCTGGTAAACAATAAACTTAAATTGTAATATGCAGAACATAAATATTTTGGTAAGCGAGCTGGTGAATTTGTGTGTAACTACCGTTATGTTAAAAACTGACTGACTCAAATAAATGAAAAATAGAGTTGTTAGGCAATATTTGTATTAAAATTAAATTTTAAGAGTATTCGTCCTTCTTTAACTAACTGCAAATTTGATGAATTTACAAATAATCAGCCTTATTAGAGTGCCGTTTTCTTTTTACGATAACGACTGTTTCGTAATAGATTAAAGACACAAATTTAATTTTATCTTTAATCTTTTACGAAAGAGTCGTCGTAAAAAGAAAACGACACTCATAATAAGGCTGATTATTGAAACTTTGACTTAGTGGGTATTTCGGAAACGTGGCTTACTTCACATGTATCATGTGGATCTCTTAACATTCCAGGATATAGGCTCGTTAGGAATGATCGTTTACATGCTAGAGTTGGAGGTGTAGCTTTATGTATCGGATAGAATACGGTGTTCGGTTGTTTCTAAAGTCTCCCGTCCTGAATCTGTGAATCAATATTAATTGTACTTAGTCTAGGTGACATCAGGGTTTTGTTTGGTGTTGTTTATCTACCCTATGGTGACTTAGATTTGTTTGATTCTTCCCATTATGAACTGTTATCAAGATATACAAATATTATTATTGTTGGTGATTATAACTGCAATATGTTTCAAATTGTTAAAGCTTGTAGATTGAGGACTGTGTGTATTAGATGCAATTTATGTGTTTCTCATAATAATAGACCTACTTATTGTGGCTCATGGCATAACTTCCTTGTTGGATATTTGGTTAGTGAGTAATTCTTCGTGTATGACGTATTCTAACCAGGCACAGTAGGATGTTCCTATACATGTTTAGAATATAGGAATTTTAACAAAATTGATTGGAATGGTCTTTTTTCTTGTATTGAAATGTTTGATTTGGCATACTTTTACAACTCTGGTAATATTGAGATTCAAAGTTCTTTAATTGATTCCTTGGTGTGTTCTTTATACTACGTTGTTCCAAAGGTTAGGAAGAAGGTTTGGAGTAATGACACATCTTGGATAAAGTCAAGTGAAATTCAATTGGCAACATCTCTTAGGGATCTAGCATATAAAGTATTTCGTTCCACTAGATATTCTGCCTCTTGGCTTACATATATATTGTAGATATAGGAATAAAGCGAAACGTGTTATTCGTAGGGTTAGTAGGAAGTATTACTCAAAATTATTTTCTGGTCTGAATTCCTCTGGAATGTGGAGAATTTAAAGGGTCATGGTGTTTGTTATTATGATATTGGGTACACCTCCGATTTTAATATTGATGATGTTAATGATTATTTTGTGAATGCTACTAATTCAGGTTTTAGTTATACAGTTGACTTTAATACTTTTATTGATGCTTCTGAATCCTTTTCTTTCTCTTGTGTGACGGAAATGGAAATTTGATGCTATGAATCGAATAAGGTCGAAATTTATTGGCACTGATGGAATACCTATACGGTTTCTTAAGATAATTTATTCTCATGTGTCGTATATTCGTATGCATCATATTAATTTTATTTTAACATCGTCAACATTTCCTTCCACCTGGAAAATTGCTCCAAAGTCTAGGATTATACATGGTCTTAATGACTTAAGACCTATTTCTATTCTTCCTTCTTTGTCGAAAGTTGTTGATCATTTAATGAAGAATCAGATACTTTCCTTCGTCCAGAACCAGACTTCTGCCTCCCAGTATGCTTTTCGCCGTGGACATAGTTCTTCCTTACTACTTCTTAACTTAACTGATGATGTTCGTAATTCATTGATTAACGGTGATTTTGCGGCAATGGTGTCTTTAGATTTGGCTAAGGCTCTTAATTCTGTAAATTTTTGTGCCTTGATTAGGAAGTTGAAACATTTATTTTGCTTTTCTAAATCGGCTTCATATGTGATAGGTCTCAATTTGTTGATATGAATGGTACTTATTCTAGCGTTCTTTCTTTTTCCTCCGGTCTTCCGCAAGGTTCTGTATTAGGTCCTCTTCTTTTTATACTATACATTAATGATCTTCCTAATGTTGTTGATACGTCTGTTTGCAAATCATTTTCTTTTGCTGATGACATCATGCTTTTATTTCGTTGTGGCTCTGATAATGGTGATGTGGTCCAATGCAATATTGATTATTCCATTCATCGATTCCTATAATGGTCTGCTGATAACTATTTGGCTGTCAACAATTCTAAAACTAAAGCAGTTTTATTTAGCACTATTGATTTTCCTTTGAGAATTGTTGTTGGCAATACGAGTATTGGTTTTTCTGACAGAATAAAGTGTTTAGGAATTTATATTGACAGGCGCTTATGTTTTGATTATCATATTGATCAATTGAGCTACAAAGTTATTGGTATAATACGAAGGCTTCATTCAGTTGGAAGTTATATCTGGTACTCTATCTTATAATTTAGCTAAACTTAATCGTATCACTATTATCCTATTACATAACTTATTAATAAAATAAAAATTTCATGTTTTTAATATGATTGTTCGTTATGTATATAATGTTCCTCGTCGTATGCATACCTCGGAGTATGTCAAGAGCTTTTTGGGTTGTTAATTCATGAACGTTGTTTCTAACCGTATGTTGTTTATGTTCTACAAGATTATTAAAACAGTACGACCAACGCGACTTCAATTTGAGTTTACCTTTTCACCCGCAAATTATTATTCCTAGGATTAGAAAATCTGTTTTTAAGCGATTGTTTATTGTTAGAGTTGCACGTTGCTGGAACTCTTTGCCTCTTGAGCTTCGTGTATTTTCTCTCGCTTAAAACTTATGCGGTATTTAGTTGCTCTTTAGTTTGTTATAATCTTCATAAACTATTTAAGTCGTCTTATGCTAATTTTAGTTTCATGATGTTTGCTACTACTTTTGGGAGTTTTAACTATGGTCATTAGCTGAAATGAGCATTAAATAAATTTTAATCATACTACAAAATTATAAAATATTTTATTATTCGTCTGAAAACATTTTGAAGGATGTACACATTTTCAAAATAAGATTAATTTTTATTTCTTTCCCGAATATAAAATGTTGATGTATTTTTACTTGGTATCTAGTAAATTTTATCTATAAAAGATACCTTTATATACTACCTATATGGACGTACATGCCAACTCATTGGGTGGTATTATTGATCCTGCACGGGAAGGAAAACTAAGCGAAAATAAATATTTCTGCGGCATGCCACAATACTGTCTGTGAGAGAGGAAAAATACCGCAGCAACGGAATGAATAATTTCAAGTTATGCTTCCGCACAAAAATTTCTTTCCGCAATTGCGGAACGGAATGAATAATTCGACCCATTAATATAATGTATAGGCATTTATTAACAGCGCGACCGTCAGCGCTACTAAAGTATCAATTTGCAACCTTTTGGACCGTCTTGCCACTTTTGGTGTTACTTTTTTAAAATGTTCTAAATCTGCTGCTATTTGAAAAACTTTGCCCCTTTTAAAAATACCATCACTAATTTTAAGTTTTCATCAGCTTATGTACGTAGTCTTTTCTTTGACTACGAAATATGAAAGTTTCAAGTGATCATTGCATTTGGCTTTGTTTTTTGATCTGCAAATGTGGCATATAATATATACTTAAACCCATGAACAAACTAAACAAAACTTTCCAAAGTGAATCTTCACAAATCATATTCCTTGTTTCCTCTACAAAACATATACATATGTATTAGAATTATTTAAAATTTTTTTAAAAAAAAGAACACTTAAATACAACAAACTTTGATTTGGAAGATTGGAATCGAAATGAAGATCTCGTCAAAAAATATATTAGCACAATTACAAACCATTAAAATAGAAAAATTTGTAAAAAATATATCAAATTTATAAAAAATAATAAATAAATGTCATGTATTCATAAAAAATAAAGTAGGCTTGAAGTGTGTTTTTAGACACAATTTTCATACAAAATGTTCTTAAAGTACATTTGAAGTCTACTTTAACTTTTTATATGTAATGTTTAAAGTTTTTCAACAAGTTGTTGATTTGCGTAATAACTTTTGAAACTGTCATGTTTAAACAGCTGCAGTAAATAAATAAACTCATTATATACAATTTTTTTAGATTAAATCAAAATAATGTTATACATAATAAAATAAGAATTATTTATGTTTTAAATGTTTAAATTTTTTATTTTCATGAATAAAACTAAATATTAAACCGTGTTTAATCATTAATTAATGTTTTTTAAATTGTTGCCCCTTTTTTTAAAAGAAATCCCTTTTTGGTGCCACTTTTTCTTCTGAAATCCCATTTTTGTGCCACTTTTCGAAATTTCTTAACGGTCACGCTGTTTATTAATATGCAACCTTAAGTGCCCCTTTTTAGATTTTAGTGGGCATTATATTTAAACACACAAAAAACACAAGATACGCACCAAAATTTAAAAACTAAAATTTAGAAATATGGTAATGTTATTGTTATAGTAATTATTTAAGTTAATTTATGCCTTAAAGAAATTAATAAAACTCATCATTGTTTTTATTTCATTGTCAAAACTAATTGTTTAATTTAAAGTTCTTTTCTAAATCACACATTTCAATTGTACGTATTAATTATAAAAATTTGCCAAATTTTTATTTGAAAGAAATCAAACAGGTACGTAAATCTATGTATCTTTATGCATAATGTCTGGTTACAAGATAGAAATGATTTGAGCAAAAAATACTTGAGCAACTACAGCCACTAGCTGTTCAATTTATGTGGCCACTTATAATAACCTTAACAAGTGGTTCTATTTCTATTTATACTCTACACCACCATAGTGGGGAGGGTATATTAAATTTGTGCTGATGTTTGTAACGCCCAGAAATATTTGTCCAACACCCACCTTAAAGTATACCGATTGACTCAGAATCACTTTCTGAGTCGATTTAAAGATGTCCGTCCGTCCGTCTTGAAACTGGTGGAAATCGGTCCATTATTTCACCTGTCCCCCATACAAATGTCCTCCCGAAATTGGGGTTTACCGATCATAAATGTTTTAATAAATGAAGCCAAATCACATATATAAATTTTGTGCAGATCGGTCCATAATTACTCATAGCTCCCATATAAGGCCCACTTCCGAAAACCACTTTAATAAGCATAACTCGCTCAAAAATGTTGGTATCCATATAATATTGAACCCAAATATATTTCATAGGTATAAAAATAATACGGTATAATTTTATTATGATCGGTCAATAATTAGTCGTAGCGCCCATATAAGGCCCACTTTCGAAATTCACTTTAACGATCATAAATTTCTAAAAAATTTTGGTATCCAAATAAAATTTGACACAAATAAGTTTCTTGTATACAGAAATAACAACACCTAATTTTATAATGGTCGGTCCATAATTATTCGAAACTCCAATATTAGACCCTCTCCGTAATTCACGTTAAGCTCCATAAATCGTTTAAAAGTATTTATATCGAGATAAAGTTTAACACATATAGATAATACTTATACTCACAGACATCATGACACTAAATTTTTGGATCATCAGTCCACAATAGGTTATATCTCCCATATAACGCCCATTTCTGAAAAACTGTTTTATACATATACTGGGTGTAGGGTATTATATGGTCGGGCTTGACCGACTATATTTTCTTACTTGTTTTTACTTGTACATGCCGTACTCAAGTTTTGAACATTGAATGGCTATTTCTCAATTAATTTATTTTCTTAGTAATTTTCTATAAAATTGTACATATTTATTGCATTTTGAAGCCAAAAGGTAAATTTGAAATGAAATTAACAGTCATTTAACAAGATAAAAACGAAACAACTTGTTAAGGGTATAGGTATAAAAATATGATAAAACCCAAGTTATTTTATTTTTCACATTATTTAATTAAAAAAGGAAAACCAAAAGTGTCTTAAGAAAAAGTATTTATAGCGAAATAAACAATTTTGCGATTAAATATTATGATTTTGTATATAAAATCACATTAGCATTCCATTAACGCCCACTACAAATCAGACACCCCCCAATATGAGTGTATATTTTCAAAATATTGGACAGTGATGTGAAGAACAAACAAAAAAAAAAAAATAATTCTGACATATGTATGTCCACTTTATGACAAATGTTCACAAAAAAGTTTTTAATTGCACCCGTATGAATAAGTAATTTTAGCTCTTTTCTTATTCACAGAATACTATTTTATGGGAATAGAAAATAGAATTGTTTTCTTTTAGGCTGTTTTACTTTTGCTCTTTTACACCTGCTGTTGGTATTGATGTTGCTTGCTGTATGGCATACAGAAACGTGTTGAGACATTTACGTTGCGTGGGGTCTAGAAAACAAAAAAAAATATATTATTTTTTGTTTAAAAAAACATACAAACATTATATCTACATACATATGTACATATTGTAAGTAAATGTTGGAGCATTTATAGCAGCATTGTTTATGTAACTAAAAGTAAAATCTATGCATGCTTTTTATGCTCATTCCCTTAAAAAACTGTGACGTTGTGTTCGCACAAACTACAAACATACCGACAATACCTCCCGATGAAAACAAAAGAGATGCTTCTAAATTTCAGAGTCAGAAACCATTGTTTTCATAATCATAACAACACATTCGTATCTATATTTGAATATGTACACCTAAAGAAAATATGCACCTAATAATAATATCTGATCATGAGAGCAACCAATATTGCTGAGACGTCGGTATTGAATTTATACAAGAGAATACTTACAGCTTCCAATTCATACTCTTATTATTGTTATATTGATATAGACATCTGTACCGAAACTTTTCTTTCACCATGAAGATCTAAGTTTAAAATAGTTGAGACATCTTCACAATTAGAAACAAATAATCAGAACCATTGGGGCTGTTAAATGGACAATATGAATTGACCAAATATTCAACATATTGTGCCTGCAAAAATTGTTTCTCGTCAAAGAAAATGTTCTGTTCTGTGTACAACGAGTGTGAACGAGTGTATATCTGCCTGTACTTTTCGGTGGATATTACTTTGGCAAAATAAAATGTTTTCTCTTCTGAATATTGCGCCTAAATACTGCTGCGGAGGTTTTCTAGCCTATTAGCTAGTCTGACTGTAGCCTGTCATTCAGTACAATTTTGTTAGGCGACGTCTTCAAATACATAGTTAGCGTTATGTGAGTTTGACAACAAACCAAAAACAAAGAAAATTAAATACGAAACAAAAAAAAAATTTGATCGCATTTTGAGACGTTAAAATAAAAATAAAATAAAGTTTTTGCAATTAACAGAGCATCAAAATTAATCAAGAACACGTTTAAAACAAAAATACAAAACAATAAGTGTGCTATTCCAAATTTATACCTATCCGATATATTCAAATTTGTGTTTATGTTTAATTAATTGCATAATTAAAAAATATAGTTCTGTGATTTTTTTTAGCTACCAAATACGAATAAAATAAAGATAAAATTCATACTAAACATGATCTGAAGATATAAATCATTTTCGAAATAAAAACAAATGAACGAACATACATATGTACATACATACATGTATGTGTATGAAATAATAAATGTTTGTTATTCTGCACGTACATACCTATGTACATACGTTTGGATGAGGAAATATTAAACAAAAAGATCTGTCTAAACACCAACTAAAATGTGTCAAGTTTATTTTTATGCATGTATGTACATTAGGGCGATAACTTTTCAACACCTTTTTCGAAAATCAAAAACTGTTTTGTAAACCGAATCTGAGTAAATGTATCGTTTTAAACCGAATTCACATTTTCTGGTGTTCTGTAAACCGAATTCACATAATTTTCCTCGTTTTAAAACCGAGTAAACAAACCTAGTCGCAAGGAAATCGAATGTGTAATTATTTTAATAAATGACCACAAAAATAACAAAAAATAAAACAAGTGCAATATAAAATATGAAGTCTTTTTTATTTATTCTATTAATTTAATATATTTGAATTTTAAAAAATATATTTTAAAAGCATCCTAAAACTTCTACATATTTTTGCTTTAAGAGTGACAAAAAAAGTTTAATGAACAAAACACTTTTTTTATAGAGAATATAAAAGGCATTTGAATAAACAACACTCTTGTAATAATAGTAAACATTATAGGTACATTAAATTTTTATGACAAACACTTTATAACTAAATTAAATGTTAATTAAAAAAAACTTATTTAAAATAAAATAATTGCGTAAATTACAAGTATTTTGCAAAAACACAATTTATTTTTAACATGGCGATCACCATTTTTTCTTATATCTTTCTTTTTATTTAAAAATTGTAATTTTTTTTAATCAACAGCTGACTTTGACGTTAAACTAAAAATTCGAACCTAATTTCGAATTATATTAATACGAGTAATTTGCAAAACACCCCAAAAGCGATTCATTCGATTTTAGACATTTCTTGTTTTTAAAAACGATTCGATTTACAGAACAGGGCCGATTAAAAGTTGTTACTAAAAAAATATGCATGATAATTTTTTCGGATCGTTAAAAAAGTTCACGCAGGGGTCGGGTTGAAGTTTGAAAACAACCATTTTTATCTCACCGAATTTTAAACATTTTAAAAATTACTTAAATCAAAATTCGTTATACATATGTATGTAAAAACCTGAGTAAAATAAATTATTTTTAAAGCGATATAAAAATATAAACATTGATCCGAATTTCATAAATTGTACCATCACTAGATTATGATATTTTAAAGGAGTTTTCAAAAATACACCATTTCCAATCAAATTTTCAATAAGCAAATGCGTGTTTTGAAAGACACTGGGTAAAATAACCTTCAGCAATTCCTTCAGCTAGAGTAACATACATGCATATGTACATATGTGCAGAGCGAGCAATAAAAGTTGTACAATATATTTATTCATACACTGTGTAAATCATCGCGAACATTAAACTTAAAGTTTATTAATACGGGAATATTGTATAAATACAAAAAAAAATATTTAGTGAGTTTTTTTTCGCAAAATGACGGGAGACAGGTGTTTTCATTACTAAAACATTCTTGGCCACTCCGTAATACTATGCCAAAAATTTGGTTATGTCCCTAATGTACATATTTCATCTAAAATACATACTTAAATACATATGTGCATAAATACATATGTACATTTAATGAAAAATTTTTTGAAAAGTTTTTAAATATTCAAAAGGCAAACTTGAGTACTTTTTTATATGTATGTACATACGTTATATACATATGTATGTAGATATGTATATGTATGTATAAATACATATATTTCCAATAACTTTCACAAATCAACCAAAACCACTCAATTAATTTAACGAAAATATTTCAAATATGACATTTACTTAAAAAACAACAAAAAAATTAAAAAATGTGTTAAATTATTTAAAGAGACTAAAAACTAAAAAAAAATTGTGGCTGTGTCGTGAAAAAGAAACAATTAATTTTTAAAGAAAACAAGAAATGATTGAGTAGAAAACGAAAATTCACAAATAGGTATAAAAGATTCAACCAAATGAAAATAAAGAAAATAGCAAAAATTCGAAAGGTATTTTTATAAATTCGAACAAACTGTGCAAATGAACAAAAGGTTTACAAGTGCTCACAACATGTTAAACAAATTTAGTAGGTAACCAGATCGTAATGCAATTATTTTTCAAAATGCATTTCTTAAGTTTTTTCTTCTTTGGCATAATTTTCGTCCGAAACGTGTAGGTAATTCAAATAAAAAATATTTTGTTTTTATTACTACATTACATCAATTAAAAAAATCTGTTAATCTATATACTTATGTATGTACTCGTATATAAAACAGGATGTGTTTATGTATGTGGGCGTGGCACATAAAATTTTTATTTTTACCTCGCCTTCAGTACAACTTGTTTGAAGTAAATCTGTAAAAAGCCATGCATAAGCGCAGTTAATCAATTTAAAAAAGTGGGCGTTAAAGTAGGCGAGGGTGTACCAACTCAGAAACCTTCCCGGGATCATGCACAACAACTTTGTCGAAGATAATAACATGATCAGATGCATAGTTTGCGAGAATATAATAGTAGAAATGAATTTCAAAAAAGTACCAATATAAGTGTACTGAAATTTGGCCCTTTTACACTTTTATATTTGAGTCATGAATACCATCTTCTGGGTTCTTTTTTGTGTGGATGGAAGAATGTTTTTTATTTTTTTTTTTATTTTTAAATTGAATAAATAATATCAAATATCCGATTTTACCCCGTTTTTGTTTCTTTTTGTCACCCGCGAAAAAATAATTTTCAAAAAAGTACCTATTAATTATCCGTAATACATACTATTTGAAAATAATAGTTCATGCAATTTTTAGTGAGAAAATACATTGATAAAAAAGTACCAAAAAATAATACAATTTTTAGGTCATAGGAATTCGAATTTCAAAAAAGTACCAAAAAGATTTCTAGTCTTTATTGATCTGAGCCAGATGCATTTAATATAGTATTTCTACGTTTATTTATGTAGGAGATAAACATGTTAACGGAGCGTTCTACGGGGATTATTTTTACCCTATATGGTCACTTGAATTTCGAATTTCAAAAAAGTAACAGACACCTGTCGGTTTTTTTTTGATTAAAGATGGACGCATTTAAAATATTATTTCTAAGTTTATTTGTTTTGGAGATATAGAGGTACTGGTTTTACCCGTTTTTCCCCAATTTGTCCTCCTTAACGACCGAATTTCCAAAAATCCCTTCTTAGTGGATCTACATGGATCTAAAGGAACCCATTATGCGAATTTCAAGTTTCTAGCTTTAGCGGTTTGGGCTGTGCGATGATTACTCTTTTATATACATACATATATATATTAAAGTCTTGCCACTACCGTCAATAAAGCACAATGCCAATCATTGACTATTGCTGGCGTAATTTTTGGAAAATTCATGTTTTTCACACGGCCAGTTGTGTGTGGCTTGCTCCCGAGTTGGCACGCCAAAAAAATTATACGTTTTTACTCCAAAACGTATAAGACCTTAAGATGAAATAATAAATAAATATAATTTCCAATTTGCCTTCTTTTTTGATTGAGCACATATCTACACCATATGTAAGTTATTTTGTAAAAAAACATTTTATGATAGGTACCTATATGGTTCCATGGATTTTCATTTAAAGGCTGTAAATTTAAATCGTGTGGTAATACAACACTAATGTTTGCTTAGGGCCACCAACGCGGACCGGGTCGGCTAGTTCTAAATAAATATTAATATATAACATTATTTTACTTTTCGTTTAACCATAAATTGAATTATGTAGATAAATTCAGTTACCGTTCGTTTTACAGAAAATGCAGCGTGAAGTATCTACATCGACCATTGGTCGCGATGAAGCTCGTAAGCCTTTAATGAAAGCGTATATGTTTCAAAGACGTATCTTGTTTTCGTGTAGTTGTTTAATGGTTGTGTCCTTAATATTGTGGATAATAGCAATTTCAACAGATCATTGGATTATTATAACCGGTGGTAGACAGGGTAAGCTAATATTATTACTTAAACATAATTAGTGGTAAAGAAAGCTCTTGCCTTTGTCACGTGATTTTAAATGACCCTAATCCAACTACTGTAACATTTTATCACACACATTTTCATTTGGATGTCACTTTCCGCGTATAGGTATAGCATGTTTTAAGATCGAATCATGGGATAGAATTTCAATATTTCATTAACATGCAAATATAACATTGCATTCCGTATATAAAAACATTATCCAAGCCTTTTAATTTTAATTGATAGAATACATATTTGAAACTTGGCAAGCTTCTAACATATACATACTACATCCTATAACAAACAATAGCTTTTATTCCAGAAAGTGATTCAAAGCCAATGTTAGATCAAAAAGTTAATAAGCCACTATTAACTATTGGCTGAAACAAATAATCATAATAATAAACATTATTCGTGTCGAATATGTTGCACATTAACACACAATTTTTAACGAACAATAAATGATCTCTAACACGCATTTACATACATATGTATACATATACCTATATGTACTTATTAAAAATATACAAATTGTTGATAATTTAAAATAAATGTATGTACATACAGTATACCTTTGTTTACGACGTATAATATATGTGTAAATATAAGTGTGTATGCATGTCGTATGAACAACAATGAATGTATGTACATATGTATATGTTTTTGGATGACAATATGCATAAAGAAATTTTATTTGCAGAATTTCCCTGGGATATACATACATACATACATATATATCTATGTACATACATATTTAGGAAAAACAAAAACAAAACGAAGTAAAAAATTAAAACCATTAATGTCAACGGTTAAATGGTTGATTTAAAATATATGTATAATATATAAGTACATATGTATGTATGTACATATGTATGTGCATAGGTATAATGAAAATTGTTTAGCAAATTAAGTTTCTTTCTTTTAGTAATTTAGTATGTACTCGTATGTACATTAGGGTGGATGCTTTGTACTAACTGTCTTTTTTTTAAAGGAATTTTTATACCAGAAACAAGGCGTTTCTTTGTATCCTCTCATTCAGGACTTTGGAGATTTTGTCGAAATACAATAACACCAACAGCTTTGCCGAATGCCAATGTTGTGCGTAATATTACTTCAATAGCATTTCAAAATCCCAGCGTGATAAGTGAAGCGAAAAATAATTGTTCCCATTTGGCTTTCATAAATGAGTTTAGAAATGAAATTGTCGATACTCCATTGGTTAATTTTACGGAGGCGGCAAAGAGGCGTATGTTTGCACATTGGGTGCTGAAAGATGAAATGGAATTTCAGACATTTAGGAAAGCATTTCATGAGTTGGTGTTGTCTACTCCAGAAGCTAAAAACGATATCGATCCCATAGATGCTGAACCAATAGCAATAGATCCTTTAAATGTGCGCCATATAGAGGGGAATCAAATATTTGGCAAAGCATTGCAAAAAATCGTGATCAATGCAACCACCTATAACTTTGTAATTCCGGAAATGGCACAGGCCGCCATATTCGAGGGATGGAGTGATAAGCGTTACGTGCCCCGTTTATTTTGGCCATATGCCAGGGACTTGGGAGTGCCCGCTTTTGTATTAAACGACAACAGAGTCATTTTGCAGCTGATGCCTCCGTATCCTCCTAAAAAGGGGAAAATAGCCAATGGTTATGAATATACACACCTAAGTAAGATATGTAAAATACATATGTATGTACATACATACATACATACATAGATATAAAAATTTAAAATTAACAAATCCTTTTCTTATCAACTATATTTAGGTCGTTGCAAATATATTGACATGTTCCCTAACGCCAATGAATTGCGCATGGATCCTGGATTCGATTGGACTTTAATGGGTTAATTATTAAATTGCTCATAACATTTTACAAAAGCATTACTCTAATGGTAATACAAATTTTTCGTTATAGATTATATACGATCTCAAGCATCCTTCGCTTGTATTACTGTATTTGTAATGTGTTTGGGATCTGTATTTTCGTTTTATACATTTAAGAATCCACGTTACATGTTCAAACGCTTAGCGGGTGGCATTGATTTAGTTGCAGCATCTACTGTCCTCGTAGTTCTGCAAGTTTTGTTTGCTTCGGTTGATTACACGAAAGAACATTTGTTTTATGCCTATCCAGATGGAGCCGAATTAACGTAAGTTGTTTTCAGACCAATGTTCCATTAAAAATGGTGACTATAAATACGTTTATTTTAGGTATGGTGCTGGCGTTTATTTGGCTTGGTTCACATTTGCAGTCAATATAAGTTGTGGTATTTTGTTTATGTGGTATTCGGGTAAAAAGAAGGGTGCGAAAGCTCCAACTGATGAAATTGCCATGGCTGATGAACCAACTATTATGGGCAGATGAATATTCAAATTTTATGAAAAAATTTTTTGTCCAAAAAAAGCACAGTTCCTCCATGGCTGTTTCAGCATTTTATGGTTTCTCATTATAAGTTTTTGTTGTAATTATCCGATGTTGGGCTAAACAAGGATATAGGCTTTCTGCTTATACTGCCTTTTTTTTGTAATACATACTTTATTATTCTTTTAAGACAAATTGTTTTTCGTTTTTATACAAATATTTAAATGTATGTGTGTATGTATGTATGTACATGCGATTATTTTACGAGTACTGCAATATTGTTCAAGACTTGTTAATATTTATTATGTTTAATAATATTATTGTGTAAATATTAATAAAGCTGTTTTCATTATTGTTTATCAAAAAGAAGAAGTATTATAATTAATCATTATCTAAAATTGGAGATATGTATAAGGCGATTAATATCGTTGTTAACTATTACAAGCCCATTTACACAATCGCATTTACGACACACTTATAAGACCATATGTATACAACTTGTTGATGATTCCATTCACACATATAAATTAGCAATGGCCAAATTTTGGAAAATTATTTTGTAATCCGAATTAAATTTTCAGGTTTCACAATGCAAATATTGTAGCGTAATTCTTTTTTTCGGTGAAGTTATTTTAGCTATAAAGATATTCGATCCGACTTAAAGATTTTAATCAAATCTGTTATTTAATTCAAAAAGTTTAAGACAATATCTCCAATTTAACAAAAATATAAATATGTATATTGTGCACAAAACAAAATAAGTGTCTATCAACAACGCAATGCGAATTCTTTAAACCATTTTGATTTTCTATCAACTTTTAAAATAAATTATCGTTACTTTAATGTCAAATTATTTTAAGTAAACAAATATGTTACGAGACACCCTGTAATTGTTTCAATGTGGGATCTGGCATCTCTTAACAGTTTGTTTGACAGTTCTCTGACATTGTTAAACACGTGTGTTTGTGTATTTTTTCTAATTTCTTCTGAACAATCATTTGAAGTCCAATTTTTAAAGAAAAATTTGGTGGAAATATGGCTAAAAAATCGAATAAAAGAAAAAATTCGGGGCCAGTTGAGGATCGAAAAAAAGATGTCGTTCTGAAGTCAGATAATGAGTCTGAAAGTGATGACAAAAGTGTGGATGAGGTATAAATTAAATTTGTTTGC
This sequence comes from Bellardia bayeri, assembly GCA_950370525.1. Taxonomy (NCBI): domain Eukaryota; kingdom Metazoa; phylum Arthropoda; class Insecta; order Diptera; family Calliphoridae; genus Bellardia; species Bellardia bayeri. The sequence goes on along the minus strand of OX493268.1, from coordinate 88,856,104 downwards.
TTTAGCTACATACATATTTGTGGGTAGAATTCCTTAAACGTGTAATTTTTTGCAGAATTTATTACAGAATGTGGTGGAACAGGAGGGAGACAGTACAGATGATGAAGGAATAGATCAAACATATTTATCTGATGCCAGTGATGATTTGCAGTTTGAAAGCGACGATGATGGTAATTTCAACTCAATAAAGTTGAATGGTAATCAAGAAGTCTATGACGATAGTGATAAAAATGAAGTGGATGATGAAGAAGAGGAGGAAATCGATGATGCCGATATTGAAGATATATCATCCGACGATGATGATTTATCTGAAAATGAATCTGTTAAAACTGATAGTGATAATGAAGAATATGATTTGAAAAAAGCTGTAGCAATAAATGAAAAAGATGAAGTTTTAAATAAAAAATCAAAAAGTAAAATTCTTAAAAATACAAAAACAACGATCCGAAAAAGTTCAACTCCCATTGAAAAATTTGATAACGAACTAAAAAAGGAACAAAGACCTAAAGGATATAAAAAACCTTCAATACCCAATGCAGGAACTTATGAAGAATATGAAAATTCAGATACATCGGACGAAGAAGATATTAGAAATACAGTTGGTAATATACCAATGCATTGGTATGATGAATATAAACACATTGGATACGATTGGGATGCCAAGAAAATTATTAAACCACCAAGAGGTGATCAAATCGATGACTTCCTACGTAAAATTGAAGATCCAAACTTTTGGCGAACAGTACGAGATCCTCAAACAGGACAAGAAGTTGTTCTTACTGATGCAGATATAGAACTTATAAAACGTATAAATTCGGCCCGTGTCCCTAATCCAGAGCATGATGAATATCAACCATGGATAGATTGGTTTACTTCTGAAGTTGAAAAAATGCCAATCAAGAATGTGCCCGATCACAAGAGATCGTTTTTACCATCTGTATCTGAAAAAAAGAAAGTTGGCCGAATGGTACACGCTTTGAAAATGGGCTGGATGAAGACTATGGACGAATTGGAGAAGGAAAAAAAAGCAAAACGTGGTCCCAAATTTTATATGCTTTGGGAAACAGACACCAGCCGTGAGGAGATGCGGCGCATACATGACCCTGTTTCAGCTCCCAAACGTGATTTACCAGGCCATGCTGAGTCGTACAATCCACCCCCAGAATACATTTTTGATGAAAAGGAACAAAAGGAATGGTTAAAACTAAAGGATGAGCCACATAAGCGTAAATTACATTTCATGCCTCAAAAATTCTCTTCTTTGCGGGAGGTTCCTGCATATTCACGTTACTTGAGGGAACGTTTCCTGCGTTGCCTGGATTTGTATTTATGTCCTAGAGCGAAACGTGTTAAACTTAACATCGATGCGGAATATTTGATTCCAAAGTTACCGTCACCAAAGGACCTACAACCATTCCCTACTGTTGAGAGTTTGGTTTACAGTGGCCACACAGATTTGGTACGATCAGTCAGTGTTGAACCAAAAGGCGAATATATCGTTTCTGGCTCTGATGATAAAACTGTTAAAAGTGAGTATTACATTTATCATAAATTCCGCGTTCAGTTTATACAAATTTAACAATATTTTAAATTCTGTTTAAAATGTGTTAACGTATTTAAAAAGTATGTATAAGAAGCAAAATTTGCTTGCTAAATGTTTTCGTTATTTCATGAACATGTATTTAATTTCCAGAAAAAGTTTTTGACTCGTTTTATAAATTGATTGAACATTTTAAACGAAGACGATTATGGTGATAAAATATTTTGTAAATTAAGACACCTTAATTTATTATTTTGATACTCAAAAAATTATATTAAATTAGTTTTTGAATGCTTTTAGATATTTTATTCTATAAAATAAAAGTACTCAGGTGGCAAAAAGTACAATTACGTACACATCAGCGGTGCTTCAAGAAGATTCTATGATTTGCGGAAAACTGTTCTGTTTACAAATTTTATCCATTATTGTTCTTTCTTTCAATTGGAAAATTTAATTTTCGATTGTTTTTTTTTTCTAAATCTGAAATGAAAAATCCAGTTCAATTCTTTTTGTTTTCTGATATTCAATTGGAAAGTCTCGTTTCCATAAGTACTTTTGTGAATGTGAAGTCGAAATAATTTTAAATTTAAGTAGTTGTTATTTTTAGGTAGATGTTTTTTCTCGCGATATTTACACTTTTTTACCAAAAAAAAAAATTAAATCATTGCCAGATTTATGTCGATGGGTTTATGTTGACGATTCGTAACTGAAAATTTTCTTTCAACATACGATAACGATCTCATACAACATCAATATTATGAAGGAGTCATATGTATGTGGAAGACTTTTGAGAGTTATGGATTGTCTTTATATATAGATAACTCATGACTATCTATAAGTATCTTATTATTTTATTGTGTATTATGAAATAAAATATCTAAAACTTATTTAACTTGTCTTTTTCTAGTTTGGGAAATTTCTACTGGTCGTTGCATTCGTACCATTGAAACTGATGATGTTGTACGCTGTGTAGCCTGGTGTCCAAATGCTAAGTTATCCATTATTGCTGTAGCCTCTGGAAATCGTTTGTTACTTATTAATCCTAAAGTTGGTGATAAAATGCTTGTTAAGAAGACGGATGATCTTTTGGCTGAAGCTCCACAGAACGACGCATTGGAAAGTGAGCGCATTAAGACGGCCGTACAATGGTCCTCAGCCGAAGCTGCTGAACAATGTAGGGGCGTACGTGTTGTAATAACGCATTTTAAACCAATACGTCAAGTAACATGGCATGGACGAGGTGATTATTTTGCCACAGTGATGCCCGAGGGTGCCAACCGTTCGGCTTTGATACATCAGCTCTCAAAAAGACGCTCACAAATACCATTTTCAAAGAGCAAAGGCCTCATACAGTGTGTGCTTTTCCATCCAATTAAACCCTGCTTCTTTGTGGCAGTAAGTAAAAATGTCAGATTAAACATTTTTTGTTCTAATAGTATGTTTTTCTTTTTCTCAGACTCAACATAACATACGTATCTACGATTTGGTTAAACAGGAATTGGTGAAAAAATTATTGACCAATTCGAAATGGATTTCTGGTATGTCTATACATCCAAAGGGTGACAACTTACTGGTCTCAACATATGACAAGAAAATGCTTTGGTTCGATTTGGACTTGTCAACCAAGCCTTATCAAACCATGCGTCTGCATAAGAATGCTGTACGCAGTGTTGCCTTCCATTTACGTTATCCATTATTTGCTTCTGGTAGTGACGATCAAGCTGTTATCGTTTCCCATGGCATGGTCTACAAGTAAGTTTAGAAAGCGTGGTCTACCGTCCAAAAATGTCACTTAACATTTTGGTTTTTGTTTTTTTATTTTAGTGACTTGTTGCAGAATCCCTTGATTGTTCCTCTAAAAAAGCTACAGACACATGAAAAACGCGAAGAATTTGGAGTTTTAGATGTTGTATGGCATCCTGTACAACCCTGGGTATTTTCAACTGGTGCCGATGGCACCATAAGACTTTATACATAGATAATAAATACCTGTGTAAAATGTACCGTGTAAGAAAGTTTTATTTTAAGTTGTGCGTTTCCATTTATTTTTATTAAGATTAAAAAATACAACAAAACAGAAAAGGAAACCAACATGAATGTCAATAGAAATGAAATTATTTGTAAAAACTTAACTATGTCTGCAATTATTTAACAGTAAAATACTTGCTAAATGTCCAAAGTAGGCGCTAAAAAGCTTAACGTTAGCCCTTTCATTTACTCTGTTAACAAAATAGAAGAAGAACTTTAGCAGCTGTGAAAGCTTTTCAATTTTGTTCCGTCCGTACTCTTCGTTCTCGTATACATGAAACACTATTATGTTCTTACTTTTCATTTATTTTTACTCACTGGAAAGTTTATAGAGTCGCCCCAATAAGGCTGTTTGCCCATTGACACACAATACGACTTTAGTATGATTTTTCTCTTCCGTTGCAAACAGTTGGCTGGTGGTGTACGTTTAATAATGTCATCAAAAGGATTTTGAACAAAAAAGAAAAAAAATATTTGAAAAATAAATACACAGATTTTAAGTGCTACTACACGGTAGAGATTGAAGAGGAGATGAAAAAAAGCCACTAATATTAGTATTTGTAAAAAAATAAATAAAGTTACCATAAGAAAAGAGTCAAATATGAAATATTCAAATTCAAAAAGTAAAACGAAAATGTGCATTATTGAATTCTTAAATAAATATGTAGTGTAAAAAGGAAAATAAAAAAATTTAAGAAATATTTTTTTAGTATATCGTAAATAAAAGCCAAAGAAAAATGTATATTTGAGAGGAAAAATATAAAGTTTATATATTTATATCTATCTATCCACTCGTATATCTATAAGTTTGCCTCTACCTACGTACGGTTTTTGTGGTTATCGAAACAAGAAAAAAACCATGAAAAAATAAAGCAGAGAAAGAAAAAAAAATATCTATGTAAATTGTATAGCCCCGGAATAAAAAATAAAGTAAAAATAATATAGAATTATAGAGTAGAGGAATTTTTGACAACGGTGGACGGAGGAACGTAAATTTTGCCTCCTTCTGCCATTAAAAAACATACCTACGATGTCCATAATGAAGTCGTCCGTTGCCATTAATGATCATCATCATCATCGTCACCATAATAATAGAATCATAATCAAGTAAATATATTAATGTTCAAATAATAATTTCTAATACAATTAAAAAATATTGTGCAAAGTGAAAAAATCCCAACAAACGAACGAACGAAAAATTGAAAAAGTGCGTTACGCACTCTTTTTGAATATGGCTGCTAATGTTTAGTTACTCTAGTATTCTCTCCAAACAAAAAATGTATGGAGAAGAAGTTTGCTAAATGGTTTTATTAAGGAAATAAATATTTGGCAGGCTGGTGGCTGGCTGGCTGGCTACTGTTCTACAAACGGATACCAACGGAAAATAATCAAAGTAAAACACCTGCTTCACACTCTCTAAATACACATTTACTTTTTCTCTCTCTCCCTCTCAAACACTCGCCATAACTTTTATTCTTATTCTCTTTTATTTTATTTTTTCTGAATCATCTGCCCCATCCCCCACTATTATAACCATAACGAGACTCTGCTCGGGAAAGCTCTTTTTGCTTCATCGGCTAGAGAAAGCAACGACAACAACAATTACAACAAGTACCACCACAGTTCAGCCCCTTTAACATACAAAAGCAAAAACACCAACAATGAAAACAAACTAACCAAAACTACCCACTTCTTGATTTTTGCTTCTTAATATTTATTTTTTTTTAAGTTTTTATATCATTTTCGTCCAGCGCATCTTTTGTGCGTTGCGGTCGGTCGCGATTTTTAACTAAATTCAATTAAAATACCTACATACATACATACATATAGGTATACCTATTAGAACTAATTTCTTTTTTGTTCAGCATAGAATAATATATGCATATACATACATACATGCTTATGTACATACATTCATATGATAACAGAGAACAGTTTTGTGCAGAAGTACATTAACATATGTATGTACATACATACATATTTCAATTGTAAAAACAAAAAATAGTATTCACCAAGAAAAGTTCGGCAATATTATTAAAAACATACATATAGGTATGTAGGTAAATATTTATGTTTGAAATGTAGTATGAAAAACTTTCGTTTCTACTCAGTGTTGCCAGAAAATGAATTTCAAAATATGCTAAAACTTGAAAAACTAAGTGCTAAAATGTTCTACAGAAGAAATAATAAGTGCTAAATTTTTTCAATGTAACAATACAATTTTTATTTCAAATGTTACAAATATAGATTATAGTTTTTTCTAATTTTGTTCATAACAATTGTTGACTTGTTTTAGTTTCATATGTTAATTCAAAAATTTCCGTTTTCATTTACTTACCACACCGAAAGAAATTTAGTTGATTAATAAAAGTTATTTTTTTTTATTTCTCCAAAAGTAAAATGGTAAAAAAAATTTCGCATAATTTTTAAGAATTTTAATGCATTTTCAAGAAACAAAATACTAAAATGGCAACACTGTTTCTACTAAATGCATTCATCTCTTCTCTCAGCTTATTCACTCTATCTATCTATCACTCTCTTTGGGAACGTATTTGTGTTTCCTTTTTTAAAAGTTAACAACAGAAAGCAAGAATTGTGCAAAAATGTTTAACTACAACAACCTCAATGAATGAATGAAATGGATTTTAATGGTGTTTCAACTGCAAATATGTAAATAATAAAAACATCACAAATAATATATTTATACATACATATGGACTTACTATGTGCATACATACATACATATCTAAATATACTGTGTTTACTCTTAAATACATGCTCGAAGAATGTACATATGTATGTACGCAGAAAAGTAACGTTTACTAAGAAACTAAAAATGCCTTTTTACTATTTATACCTATTTTTAATTGGTATTGTACCTACATCAATTCTAGTTCTAGTTCTGTTTGTTTCCTGTCGGAGAATTTCAATCCGATCGAAAGTGGAATATATTCGATATAGCATATTGCTTGTTCAGAAAAATAAAACGAACATTTTTTTGGAATAAAAATTGAATTTATATTCGTTTATGATTACAGTGGTTTCCCGGTTTAACGTATACTCAATTTAACGAATTCGCGATTTAACGAACAGTCAATTCTTTCCATTCGGTATCTTATATTACGAACAAGTGAAAATGTCATGTACTCGGTTTAACGAATTTTTGCAAAAAAATTAAAAAAAAAATAAATGAAATCAAAAGACAGTCATTGCAATTACATTTGTACCAGGGGCAGAAAATAACTGTTATTTTTAAAAATTTAGGAGAAAAATTTATTTGTATGTAAAGAAATTTGTCGCACACCAAAATCAAAATTTATACGTTACAAGTCATTTTTTTAGTTTTGTTTGAACTAATTATTTAATTGAGTGTTATAGGTATAACCTAATTATTATTTTTTGTTTTTATTATGAATTAGAATAAATAAACATGACTTTTTATTTAATAAAACATATTTAAAAAACTGCCGGATTTACCGAATTTTTCGATATAACGAATGGGCCTGACAATATACTATATAATTCGTTAAACCGGGAAACCACTGTACTCAGTGGCGGATTTAGGTCAGCCTTCTTCCTAGGCACTCTTTGACATGCCGCCCTAACCATATAATTTTTAATTATTGTGTATTAATTTTTATTAATTTAGATACACATACGTTTTTCAATTCACATGTACATACTTATACATGTACATAAATATGTCATATCAGTCTAATTTTTCATTGATATTTAAATTTTTTATGCATGCAAAAAATGTTGTTTATAATTTGCAAATAAAAAAATTGTTCAGAACGCACATCTTCAGTAGTTGCTAATGAATCTTTGAGTTGATAATGTAAATGAATGCATTCATTTGCTAATGTCTCTTCTAGATCACCAGGATACTTATTGGCGAGTTTATTTGCCTGACTTTTTAACTCAGTTGTATCTATTTTATATAAATTATGAAGTTTGCGAAAAGCTTTTCATATGCGTTTTTTACGTTCGGATAACAGTCAACTCAGAGTAACCAAAATGGGATAGTAAATATTTGTACGAAAATTTTCTTGTCCAGAAAATTGTGCTCTCTCATTGACCCGTGATTCATCTGACTGAAGTTTTCTGGTTTTTCTGCGACGAGTATCATAATGATAATGATCCTAAACTCCAGATAGCGCTTTGGCTTTTTCTTCAAATTCTTCAAATTGTTTATTTCTCATATCCTGAAGAAATGAGGCTAGAGAACCGTAAATTTGGATAACAGATGATAAATCAGCGTGTGATCCCTGTAGTTTCTTACTAGCAGCATTAAAAAGGTCTAAAATTACATTCCAAACAATGACTAGAATAGCTGTTTCTAGATGCTGTAATTTAAAACAAAACTTAGCCAAATCAATTTTTGAAATTGAATTGCCCTACATTCTTTTATCTTTAAATTTGGCGCCCTTTAAATTATGCCGCCCTAGGCACAGGCGTCACGATCCATATACCAATTTTTATAACTCTATCTAATTAGAATTAAGATTGCATAGATTAAGAGTGCATATACGGGACTTACGTTCAATATTCGCCAATTAATGTTTAGCTGCAGTCTAATGTTAAAACTCACACATGTGTTCATGTTTTTTTTTTTTTTTTATTATTAAAAACAACAACAATAAACTTACTATTGTTAATATTACAGAACAAACAAAACTAAATTTAAACAAACAAAAAAATAAATAAATATAATAATGAATAAGAAAGAGTGTTTTATTCGGCTGCGTCGAATCTTATATACCTACAACTAATATAATATGGGCTCCGAATTCTGCGCATTTCATTAAAAATATTCATCAGATTCGCCCGATTTGGTTTATTTTATATCGCTGCTAACAAAGTTTTTCATATATTTTGATGTCGGTTTAACCTAAATATGTATGTATGTTAGTATGTATATTCATAATTTAGCTACATATTAGCAATAACTATTTCCAAATGCTGCTTTTTTAAGTCTCCTCATTTAGGTCCTATCGATTTTAATTTCTTTAAATAGTCGGACGGATATGTAAGTATTTTTAATACCAAACATTTTTGACCAACAGAGAATACATAATTAAGAAAAATTGAATACCCTTCATCTAGACCCTATTGCGTTTTCAACAAAAAATAAAGACATACGGACTAGATCGATTTGCATAAGGACCTAGTTATACATACATACATACTTTTGTGTGTCCAATATTTCGATGTGTTGCTAACGGAATGACAAAATCAATATACCCCCATATTTTTGTTAGTGGATGCAAAAAAACTTTTGCGCCTAAATATTAAGTGCGGTGAGTGAAGTGAGCATGTGTGTGTGTGTGTAAATAAGAGGCAAGGTGTAGTTTTTGAATTCAGTGAAAACAAATAGAATTAAAATAGAAAAAACAAGACTTTTCATCGACATTTATTTGTACGTTTGCTTATTTATTTAAGAATTTGCTTTTCGTTTGTTTTCGTCCATTTAGTTGGAGTAAAAGTGGCAATTATTGAGTCAATGTTGTTGTCGTCGCTCCTCTTTCGTTTGGCAAATGTGCGTGTGATTGTATGTCTTATCCGGGTGGTTCTAATTATTCCTCTCTCAGACTCGAAAGTAACTACAAAATAACAAATTATTAAATAAGTATGTATGTATGTAACTAAGTATACTACATAATTCATTTTGTAGCCCAGTGTTATTATTGCACGAGATTTTCAATTAAATATAAACATGAGCGTCATTTTCTTTTCTATACAATGTAACATGATGCAAATGTATTTCCTTAATATGATCTCAAAATATTTCAACTTGAATATTACAATTAAATTTCTTTCTATTTGTGACATTATTCCTACATAGACTTTATTTTATGTAGATCAATTATAATGTTAGGTGTAACATCAGTTTAAAAAAATGTATTCCCCTAGACATAAGGCTATAGAGCATAGTCCAACGTTTGAAATATGATGTTGTTGATGTTGATAACAAACGTAATCTCAATAAAACACGGCTTTAAAATTTTGAGAAAAAAGTCACCTACAAGTATTGAGATAATTGTCAGTTAATTCTTAAACGTTTAAATTTAAATAAAAATTAGGACCATCCTAATGTACATACGTACATACATACATACATACATACATACATATGTTTGTATGTATGTATATAAGCTATAGCTTGAGATCATGAATATGTAAATCGTATTGAGTGTTTTAATTTTGTTTTTATATATTTATATTTTTAGTTTTGAGAAAATCCAGCAACGGATACACCAAAATCCGTTTAGTTTATGCGTAAAATTTTATTGAATACATGTACGAGTATTTATTTATCGTACGTTGTGTGTTTTCACTTTAATTGAAACTTTCAGCATGATTTTTATTAAAGTCTCTAGCGATTTTCTAGCTTATTGTGAAAATTGTGGACTGAATAATGTTTATTTTGTATATTTTTTAAATGAATCATTCATGGTGTACCTATAGAAAGCACCATGGAATCTTTTAAAATAATTATTATTTTGTTTTTTATAAAAGACGTTTTTATTTTTATTTATAATTAACTCGATATTTCGATTTCCTTTGGAAATCTTCTTCAGGAGTTATTTTAATATTAAAATATCGAGTTAATTATAAATAAAAATAAAAAAATCTTTTATAAAAAACAAAAAGTGACCTCAAAAAGGTCGAAGAAATTAGAATAGAACTTAAAAAATAATTTAACAAACGAATTGAAAACAACAATAATAAAGAGTCAAAATGAAATTTTTTAAACAGAAAATTAAGACACATTATATTTACATTTTACAATTATTAAACTATGTGCATAATTCAAAAATTATGATATGAAAAATAATGATGTCACATAGTGTATCCGTTTTAAAATCCAGTAAAATGCATCTTATCTTTTTGTCTCGTTGGTCGTTATCAAAGATACTTCTACATATGTACATTATGTATGTACATACATTTGTACTATTTACATATGCACATAATAACATACCCAGCAAACACAATGAAATATTTATTTTTGAAATACAAATGGATTATTCTGAAATACAATTGAAAATTACGGAAATATAAATGGAAATTTCTGAAATTCAGTTGGAAGCTTCTGATATATAATTCGAATATTCTGAAATTTCTGAAATATAATTAGAAACGTCTGATATACAATTGTAAATGGTGTGAAAATCTGAAATGAAAATATTAAATTCATAAATACAATTGTAAATATCTACATACATACATACATATGTACACATTCTGAAATAGAATTGGAATTTTCTGAAATATAATTAGAAACTACTGAAATACTATTCACGTGACTTGTTTTGTGTCGGGTAAATTCCTTCTAGGGATTTACATATTTAAAATTTATATTATAGGGACATACATATGTACATATATTTTAGCAATTTGAGTACAACTACATACATAAATATGTACATACCTACATATATTAATTCTTGTTCGTATTTTCTCTTTTTCTTTTAATTTTTTTATTTTGGATTTGGGTTGGGTTTATAACGGAACAAGAAATACCCTTTAAAATAAGGAAAGTTGTAATTTGAATTGGAACTTTTAGATGGGATCCTTAGAAGGCATTTGGTAAGAGACGTCGTGATTTTTACCGCATCCATGTGAGAAATACAAATACACAAATATGTTTTCTGGGCATTATTCTTATATTCCACATAGTAAAGTGACGTGATAAGCGACATACTATTTACTTAATGCAAACATAAATACAAAAGTAAACATACATATGTATGATTCATCCATAATATTGGACAATCTGAAAATCCTGTACAGTGGATGCGTGTGTGTTAATGTTTGTTTGAATGTATTGTTGATGCTCTTGTACATCAGCAGTTTGTTTGCTTGTTTTAATTGTACATCAAACATATTCTCATTCACATTAAATGTTTGTGTTGCATGTATGACACACAATCTAAAAAAAAAGATAATAAATAAATGTGACGATTAATAATAATCTTATCTTTTACTCTCACCCTCAAGCTGTCTGATTGGTTTTCACTTAACTCTTTCGTTTAGATTTCAGTCTTTATTAGGAAGTTTTTAAAACTGGACGCTTTTCTTAAACTTTTAATTTAGAATTGTTTTGTTTTCTATTAAAGTTATTCTTGATCTACAATAAAAAACAAAATATTAAATGAGTGAAAGTAAATTCATTAGATTTCAATTTTGAGATTTGTGAAATGAGTATGTTAGATTTCAATTGTAACAAGCCCAGCATAATACACATGGTTCATATATTATTTGAGTAGATAGGAGATTGTGTATCATAAATTTATAAATATATGCAACTATTTGTATGAACATTAATATTCAAAAATTACAAAAAATTCTATAGAAAAAAAAAATTTTTTTTTCGCATTTGTCATTGGCCAACTGTGGCCCACTGTAGCTTAAAGTTTAAATTTGCCTCATCAATGCAAAACATTACCAGTACCGATCGATTCCTGTGGATCTAATCTAGTCTAATGCTGTTTCTTAGTATCTAAACTTATTTGATCAAAAATTTTGATTGAACCGAACAATGAGAATCCAGGCCAGAGCAAAAATTTGTGAAAGAAAATGGCTTGAAAACTAAAGTGATGATGTTAGTGGTGTTGTATGTTTGTATGCATGATGACGATAATGGTGATAATATCAATGTGATTGTATGGTAACAATATTGACAAGTGTGGCCAATACAAACGTGCATATTGAACAATAACTACCACATGCTCATACATCTCCATCTGATACAACAAATGTTGGCGAAAAGTGCAGAAATAATAAAAAAAAAAAAACGAAAACAATGTCAACAAGAGCATGATATGAAATCTCTTTCATTTGCAATTGATTCAAGTACTCCTTATACATGTCGACACTTACGAGTACAGTGTATAACAGTAATGTGTGTCGTCTACAATAATGGAAAGATTGTCTAGTGATGGAGGTGGTGGCGGTAGTGCAGGTGTTGGTGGTTAATGATGACAATGTTCGTTTCTGTGATGCTAACGATGTACTTTAATAGTATGATGATAAAAACAATTGTTGTGCTGTTCATGATATTGCTTTTGACGTTGCTAGTGTTACTGTCGTTATAGTTGTTGCTGTTTTCATTATTGTTCATCCATCCATTCAACCAATCATTGAGATTATGTATTTACTTATTATTACACATACAACCAAACATACATATGTTTGAATATTGTCGTATTAAATTGTTTAGCATACTTACAGGTGCTCATTTGCCACTTCCTTGTCTGTTAAAGGACATTTTCATTATCACATTTACTAGTTCCGTTATTCAATATTTATTATATGTACATACTTATGTACGAGTATGTACAAACATATTCACATTAGCACGACACCAATTATAAGAAGTCAGTTTGAAAACTCAAAATTCAAATTAGAAATCCGCATATTGATTAATCAGAATGTTTTACTATTTACTTAATCGCACATAGCGCGTTTTTTAATACAAATTGATTATGCCAAACAAATATTAGAAAAAAAAGCAAATGTTTGTCCTCGAAGTCCATAACTCTGATCACCAACAAACGAAAAATTTAAAAAAAAAAAATTGTCTTGGAAGAAAATTAATTTTCATTTTAATTAGGGCAGCCGATTTTTTTTTTGGGCAATCCTAATGTACATATGGTACATCTGCTGATAAATAGCTGCATATTGTCTGCTTCTGTGAATAATTTTAATTTTATTTTACGAGTGATTGACCTGAATGTATCGTCACATTAAACAATTTTTATAACATCTGCGGGAATTATTGCTTAAGTAAACATTAGACAATAAAGAAAAAAAGTCAACAAACATTTAGCAAAGTGTTTCTATCATACAAATAATAATAAACGATTCAGTTGATAAGCCAGAATAAATCATCCTAGGCCTAAAGAAATACATACATACTTACCTTTGAAAGTGTATTTTCTTCTCTGCCATTATGACTGTTTTTGTTGAGTTTTATTCTAGCTTTCATACAAATAATATTACCTATTTTATTTTAAGAGATTTCATATTTTAATAAGGTAAACATAAATTGTCCATATGATTCAGAGAGGTAGTTTAACCACATTTATAAATAAGCTCAGCGAAATAATTATTTTGAGGTTTTGGTGGAGGTTGAAATCGGATTTCTAAGAACTTGGAATAAAAATAAAAATATTAATAAAATCACAGAAAACTGATTCTGAAACTGAATGTTCTGCATCACATTATGTTAAAAGATTTGTGTACATGATTAGGTTTTAATGAAATGTATTAATTTATTGCTTCTAATCGTTTCGTTTCAGATAAATGTTTCATTATCAGCAACTTGAAGCACAACTATCAAAAAGAACCAATGTTAAATTTAGTATTTCCTAACGCACCAAATCCTACAAAGTATTAAGAGACCCAAACGGCTTCAATATTTACCTAGAAATATAAACATTTTTTATTTAAATTAAGAAGCATAAGCAATAAGCCAATCTAGTAGCTTAAGACTAAAAGACTTAAACAAATTTAGGTGAGTAGGTAGTTTAGTTGGACCACTTTTCTGATGTTTGTTAGAACTTAACTTAATAATTTCTTTTGTTTCTGTATTTTGCTCTTTAATCGTTTAGAATGTCTTGTACAGTATCAGAACTGCCGTCAGGATGTCGTTTGCGCGGCATGAGCTCATCGTCACAACAACAACAACAACACAATACAACCAACGCTGGCAGCGTTGGTGGCAATGGATCTGGTGGTGGCGGCGGAGTTAGCAGTAGCGGAGGAAATGGTCGAAGTAGCGGCGCTGCAGAGGTTGCAAATACGGGAGGCATTCATATAGGAGGCATGTTGACTTCAACAAGTGCAATGGGAACAACAACAAACAGTGGTTTAGCAGATGCAACAACACCACTTCAACGTCAACAACAACAGTCACAAAAGCCATGTTGTTTTTGTTGGTGTTGCTGCTGTTCGTGTTCGTGGGCAAAATGGTAAGTTTTTTTATTTGTGGTTAACTAATTTTCAATATACCTACATATACATACATACATATGTTCCTTTTCGCAAGGATAAGCAGCTTATCTGTAGGTATTTGGTATCCTGATTCTGAAAATGTTTTTTTCTTTTTTCATATATACATACATATGTATATCAGTTTTAGTTTTTGAGCTATGTATGTGTATATTTTTGAAAGTCACTTAAATCCGTTCTTTGATATTTTTCATTTAGTACGCGTTCTATGGGATTACATTCCTTAAAGTTAATATTGTTGTTGTTTATATTTTTTATTTAACTTCCGCTTTTTATACATATTGTACATATGTATTTGTTGTTGTTGAATGCTGCGACTATTGTTGAATTGATATAATTTGATTAGATACGTTTTATACATGGATGAGTTTTATTGAGTAGATGTTTATTTACACATACATATGTACATACATATGTACTTGTGTATATGTTTGTGCATGTAGGTACATGAATGTAAATGAAACACAATACAATGCTTCATGAAACGAATTCGATAACAAATAGACTTTTTCCTGATGTCGTATAGGTACATACATGTGTTTGAGTGAATACGATTTTGTTTACTCAATTACACATACATACATACATAATCAGTTGAAAAAAATAGCTTCTTTAATATATTCTTCACATTCCTTAAGGTACGTTCACATTATTCAAATATTTAAAGATATAAACATAAACAGTATTTGTACATTATGCCAAACAATATGTATGTATGTACGTACATATTTAAAGTTGTTTAATCTAATACATATTTGATCAAATAATTTTAAACATAAATGATTTCAATTAAATAAATTTGTTGTACCCTAATATGCGAACATGTACATATGTACATATGTATTTTACATTCACACATTTAAATGTCTAAATTAGAAGGAATGTTAAGGAATTCCAAAATATGTAGAGATATACAAATGCGTGGTCCCATTTGTAAACATCTACAATCTCTCTCTTTTAGCTTTTTTCTTTATTTTCTCTCTCTATCTCTATGTATGTATAATAGAGTAAAACTAATGTACACATAAATAAAAACATATACATACATACATACATACATACTTGTTAAATTGATTGTCTCATTTGGCCAAAAATTTCAAATTTTCCAGAATTTAATTGTCCGAAGCTTTTAGTGTATTCATCCTTTAATTTTCTTTTCTTGGTTTTCCTTTTCTAACATTTCATTAAGTGTAATGGCAACACCGTTATTAAATAAATACTTGGAAAACTTTCAGTCAGCAAAGCTTTTAAACATAAGGTAAATACATTTTCAAGCTTTCAAGTTTAAGTGGTAAACTTTTAATTTAAATCTTTTACAAATTCATTCATAAAAGTTACACATTGTTACATTTGCTCTTGCTGTCTGCTGTCAGCTGTCAAAATCTAAATCTTAGTAAACAATTGTGTGAACAGAGTAACAATACATATTGTTAAAATTACTCAAATTTTCTCTTCTACGTACTTATTAATAATATTTTTTCTGTTGTGATAGCAGTGGTACCAAAACAAAATTTTCTTAATATTTGGTAGGGGTTTCCCTTGTACATACATATGTATTTTGTTGTTGTCATTTAAATATTTTATTAACATTTTGTCATTCACACAAAATGTTTGTGCATTTCAAAGTGTCTGTATCAGTGTATGTTTGTGTTTGTTTTGTAGCACTAATAAAATAATAATAAATAACAATAAAAAGAGCTTTCGTTGTTGTTGCCGCTGCTGCTACTGACTGATGTTTTGCAAATAAATTTGTATTTTATATTTCACATACGCCAGGTTGTACCGATTTTATTTCAGTTATATTTTATCGCTGTCGTGTACAAGTTGATCTCATATTTCTACTGTTTTCGCATTTAAAACAGTTACAGTTTGCTTCATTTTACGTTTTGTGTTGTTTCCGTTTTCTTTAACGTTGTATTTAAAAAATAAATAAATAAACACACATACGTTTATTTATTGAATTTGTGGTTGTTTGTGTAGTGTGTGTGTGTGTGTGTGTGTGTGTGTGTGTGATTGAATGTGATTGGAATTTTGAACAACAATTTTTACAAACACTGTTTGCTTGCTATTGGCTTTGCTTCTTTGCATAAATATTTAATAAATGCAGATGTTTGTCAAAAAATGTATGCCATGACATGTGTTCTTAAGAATGTATGAACATGCAATTATATTCAAAATAAATTTTTAATAAACAATATGAATAAAAATAAACAAAAAGTATTCATAGGACAATATACGTGCATATGTATATAAGCGCTAACATGTCGAATTCTTAAAGGATTATGTTTGTATGTATATGTTTATTCTTTAATGAGAGAAGAAACAAACAGAAATTACCTATACTGATTAATTTATTGTTAAAGTTTTGAACAAATATAAAAATATTTGAAATTTGTGAAAATCAATTTTTGTGTCCATTTGATTTTACCCAAAAACATTTGATTTTATATTCCAAATATATGAATTTTGATTTAGAAAATGTAACAACATTAAAACGTTTTTATTATTGTACATGCTTTATTTATGAATAATATGATATTTATAAATAAAATAAAATTAATAAACCACAATCGAATACGCAACAAATGTGAATACTAATAATAACTTGTACGAGTATGCACGATTCATACATGGGAGTACCTACTAAAATGAACTAACTACATAATTAACTGGCAATTTCATTAGCATTGGTATTAGCAATAAGAATTTGTTCAATAATGGAATTTTATCAGTTTAATCAAACCATTATTAATTAACATATTTATGACTTTAGTACTTTTATGCTTTAAACATGATATTTAAAACAATTGTAATTGGTATGTAATTCAGAAATTGTTCCAATTTAATTACTATTAGATTACATTAAATCGTAGTTAATTTATGTATTTCACATTGGTATTGTTTTCGCAGGTAATGCCAATTAAAAATGCCCATCAATGGTGCTGATATTTAATACTTCCGCAGTAGAACGCAATGAATGAATGTTTCAATCCATTTGAAATGTAACAGAATGTTTTTTATTTAAGGAAATTGGATATTTTTCAATTAATTTGTTAAAGTTGCTTTGAAACATTTTTAAAACTTGTTTTAACAAATATTACAAATATTAAATATGGTCTTAAATTACATTGTGCAACAATAGTATGAACTGAACGTACCCAGCTGACACCCTGTTCCTTTGCCTATTTTAAAATCCTACCATTTTCTTTGATATACATATGTATGAATTAGCCATCTTCAACAAAAAATCATTTTTATATTTTTAAAAACAAAAAACAACTATTAAAAAAATGTCCACCAAGAAATAATGTTCTTCTCCATAAAATTACATTGTCCTGTGATTTAGCCAATACTTTGTCCCAATAGTTTATTCTAAAACAAATTAACTTTTCTGGGATTGACCGGATTTTTTCGTAACCCAGTCTAATAATTTTATGTATAATCATTATTATTATTACCATGACTTTATTTCTTTAGATGTTTTGAAAAAGTTTAGTTTTTTTTTATAATATTTTGTGCAGGTTTATTGTAAATTTTCGACTTCAAACCGTTACAACTTTAAGAACATAATTTGCATTCAATAATAATAATAATAATAATAATAAAAAACGAAGAAAAGGCTTCCTTATTATTTTTTACCAAAAATTTACAGACACTCGCACAGAGTAAACATGCTATTTATAACCACAAACAATTTATACTAGAATTAATAAACTTACTAACATACAAACATGCTATTGTGGCGACATCGCCATCATGGAACTTATTTGGAGACTCTCAAATTGTGCAATAGAAACAAACAAGTTTTGTCTTTTTTTTTTTAAATTTTAGTTGATTTTTCCTTTGTTTTGAGAGGGGGTAGTAGTATGTATGTACAAATGTCATGTCCTTGCACAAATTTGGCCTATAACTATTTTCAATATTGCCGATAAATTATGTCGGATTTAAAAGAAAATAAAAATACAAAAAGAAAAAAAAACGGTGAAAAGAAACGTGCCGTCAGTAGCACATACGAGTAGTATTTACAGTTCAGGCAAAAAGGGTCACAAAAACGAAAACCAAAAAAAGAAATGAGTCAATAGGTCTCCATAAAACGCATATATAATTTTTATGGCAACAAAAACAAAAATTTCTGTTGCGTAATTGTTGTAAGTATTTAGTGTGAAACAGCTACAAAAATTTAAATTAGCACAAAGTGTGTTTTCAGGTCTACTTGTTAAGAGGTGGCTCATATTAATAATTACGGAACATTTCTCTGTTTTTGAGGTTTCATCAAATATAATTACCAACATTTGCAGATTGCTGTAGTTTGTGTTTTTTATTTTTATTTCTCCTTTAATATACTTCGCATGTAGAACCATAAAATATCCTTTTGGCTGTTTGGCCTCAGAGTCCCTAAACACTCATTTGCCTCATGCCACAACACTGACACGCATATGTATGTATGTAACATACATACGAGTATATTTACGTTAAATTGGTTGTAGGTTTTGTACATGAATTTCTGAGTGTTTTTTTTCACTCTTCATTACCTCTGACAAAGGACATGTATTGTGTGAATAGTTGTGCTTAAAATAATAGCACTGTGTCTATTGTTATCAATTTTATAATTTCAAGTTTATATTGTACCTGTAGAACTTAGAAAGACGATTTAGAGAGAAAACCTGTTCAAAACTGAAAACGAAAAACGGTTCTTTTGCAACTAATTTCAGCAAAACATACGTATAACTGAAAAAATTACTTTAAATATATTGATCATATCTCCTAACAATTATGAGTTAATAACATGTTTTGACTGGCCTTCAAAAAAATCACTGCAAAACTTATTAAGGGTTTGGTTTGTCAGCTGATCTATTTTCTCTTGAGATCGGAATAATTGAGACATCTTGCTCAGTGTTATAGTTAAGTTGTCATTCAATTTAAAACTATTTTTGGATAAGAGGGGAATAATGTATCTTTCTTATTTTAAATTATCTCATATCAGAACTCAAATGATTACAGTGTCACATTTAGCATGTACATTGAGCAATGTCTTCAATTACACATTTATTTCATCCTCACTGTGAACCTACATGAATGCAACTCATTTATTTTGTTTATAAGGATTACAATGAGATTATTTAATTTTCTTTGGGAGTATGTACTTGCGTTTGTTTTATTTAGTTACAATGTGTTTAGAGTGGTTGCGCTAGTTTCGTTACAATTCAAATTGTAATGAATATTTAATTAAAATGTACCTCTACAAAAATAATTAAATAAAAAATATTACTAAGTTACAAGATTCCTTCTTTCACTTCGTATCCATCCATCAATGACATGACGGTCATTTAATTAACATTTAGTCATTTGAATTTCGTATGTATATACTTGTTGCTTCTAGATACAAAAAAGTAAAAGTGCAAAAATGCGGTTATAACGAATCTTATGTAAGTATCTTGTGTAATTTTTATACCCTACACCACAATAGGGGGGAGGGTATATTGGATTTGTGCTAATGTTTGTAACGCCCATAAATATTGGTCCAACACCCACCTTAAAGTGTACCTATCGACTCAGAATCACTTTCTGAGTCGATTTGGTACGTGATATTTTTTCGGCGATGTTTGGTACTTCGGTTGATAAATTAACATGTTCAAAGGTGCCCCCTTTTTCTTTGCTCAACCCTGAACTGGCTTGTCATTTGACGGAAATT
Organism: Bellardia bayeri; assembly: GCA_950370525.1. NCBI lineage: Eukaryota > Metazoa > Arthropoda > Insecta > Diptera > Calliphoridae > Bellardia > Bellardia bayeri. The sequence goes on along the minus strand of OX493268.1, from coordinate 88,835,825 downwards.
TATAATAAATTTGGACAGCAATAAATTTCTTTCATTAAGGAAAACGATCACTGAATACTTCTTACACTCTTACAAAAAAAAAATAAAAAAAAAATTTACAATGGCACTGCGAAACTTGTTCATCCAACTACATTCGGTCGACGACTGAAAAAACTTGCAAAAGTTATTGACGTTGCTAGAATACAAGGTTGTCATGTAAAAAAACTCGGTTAAGGATCGGAAAAAATGTTAAACTGAGATTTTATCAACATTGTTCAAAGGTGCCCCCTACATTTGTGTAATATAAATTACATATTTTGATTCAAATTTAATCAGTCCAAATGATTTCCGAACCTCTTCTGCTCAATTATTATATGTTTTGTCAAAGTCAAAACCAAAATCGCGTTGTTGTTACATTTTCCAATCAAAAAAAAAAATCAAATGAATGAAAAAAACGAAAAGATATTCAAGAATCTCAAATATATGTACGTAATATTTTCTCACATGATTCAAAATGAAATAAATTTTCGTCTATTTAACAAAAACTCGTAAAAAAAGTAATTAATAAAAATGGCCAAACTCTGGAGAAATATTTTCTATCTCTAAAAGATGTAGTGAAAACAACAAGAACAAAAAGAAAAACATCAACAAACTAGACGGTTGCAAACACAAGAATTGTTTGTTACTCGTACTGAGAACAAACAACACCTAATAAATTCCAAAATTAGATATTGACAGTACAATTTAAGCACTTGAAAATCACACACACAAAATAATTTAAAGACGCGATACCTACTAAAGAACCGATAAAAAGAAACGAACACACAATAATTTGCCAATATAAAAAGAAAATTAAATTAAAACAAAAAACCAAAAAAAGAAAAGTAAAGGAATGAATATGAAAAAACTACAACTTGAAAACTTAGCAAACTGATTTAATCCGTAAATACTGTGTACGGCTAAGTGTATGTGTGGAAATATGTATGTACATACATACATATGTTTACATGTACATACATACATACATGTATCAAAATAACATATAGATACTGTATGCGAAATATTTAAAATATACATACATACATACATACTCGTATGTATGTATGTAAATAGAATATAAAACACAAAACTAATACATAAATGTTTTACCACAATTTGCCAATCGTACAATCTGAAGATATTAATTATTAAAACTCTTTGTAAAAGTAGCAGATATATAATAATGGCAGAACGTTGGAAAAGTGTAGTGTCGAAATTAAAGCACAGGTACGTATGTACGTACATTTCCAACAGTGGGAGTGAGTGTTTGCATTAAAGTATTAGTTATTCATATTTACCATGAAAAAAGTTCATAATCATATGTTATCTAAAGATATGTATGTATGCACATACATACATATCTATGTATACGAGTATAATACAAAATGTACAAATCCATACCTAAAGGTTAATTATTGACATTCAATTGAAAATGATATAGGTATGTCTGTATTTATATAATTTTGTATTAAATATTGAGACTAAATACAACCAATCAAATTAATTAATACATACTTATGATTATACTCGTAGGTACATACATACGTATCGACTAAAGTCATTAATCGTCTAAAAAAAATTCACCTCTGAAAATATGGCATCATAAATAATGCAAATCAATTTTTTCCGGGCGGGAAATTACATTTTTTCCGATTTCATTCTCTTTTGTTTTTTTTTTTAGATTTTATGTTTTTAATTCTCTGTTTTAGTTTTTCGAGTTTTTCTAAATATTTTCCTCTCTTTTCTCAATAAAAAACACTTGAGTATGCATGAACATGTATATTTATTTATACATGTATCTACATATGTGTGTATGTATTTATGTATGCATGTATATTATTGTTTTCGCTATAGCGATTCCCCAAGTAAACACAAACAATTTATTTTTCAATGATTTTGAAAGGCAACAATTAATTTATAAAAAAAAACTAGCCTACCCGGTCCGCGTTGTTGGCCCTAAGCAAACATTAGTGTTGTATTACCACACGATTTAAATTGAGCTTTTAACGAAATTTACGGCCTTTAAATAAAAATCCATGGAACAATATACCTATCATGAAGTTTTTTTTACAAAATAATAAATTATATTTATTTATTACTTCATCTTAAGGTCTTATACGTTTTGGTATAAAAACGTATAATTTTTTTGGCGTACCAACTCGGGAGCAAGCCACTCACAACTGGCCGTGTGAAAAACATGAATTTTTCAAAAATTACCCCAGCAATAGTCAATGATTGGTCTTGTGCTTTATTGATGGTAATAGAAAAGGCAAGACGCAAAGGGAATTGGAGCCGCTTGAATTGGAATGGTAAATCATTGGAAATCGTCGGTATTCGTGGAATAAGTATGTCTTCGCCTTTGAATCTGCCACCGATGATTGTTGCCTCGATTAAATTTGGTGAGCAGTTTTTGATGGTCAATCTGGTTCCGTTGCATAACTTTGGTGCGTTTAAGTTGCGAATAAGAATTACCGGTCATTCAACGTTTAATGTTAGTACATGCGGTGGGATTCCGGGTGATTACAATGAATTCAAAAATTCAGTGGAATAATTGACGGCTTGTTCCTAAGTCGATCGATTTGTATTTGATTAATTTGCCAGACAGTTTGAATTGAATTTGCTCATTGAGCTTGTTGGCATCTTCAATTTCTGGTGCCAAAATTGCATGTTCTCAAGCCAATCCAAATTTTTGTTGAAGATTGTTCGATTTGGGAATACCTTGTCGAAAACGTCTTGAATATGTACCGTTATTTTTTATCAGCATTTGAAAAAATACTATATGTATGTATATGTCATTGGTAATGCAATATTAAAAATGGATTTTCCACGCCCCTCCGCCCGCAGACCAAAAATCAAAAATTAAAGTTCACAGTGTCACCCGTCTAAATATTCTGAAGATATCCTGAAATTTCTTCAAAATCGGCCCAACCGTTTTGGAGTCAATACGTTACATACATACACACATCCTGTTTTATATACATATATTTATTTTTAATAAAATATAAAATACCTATGAAAACATGCAAACAATCCAGTTACAAAAAACATTTTCAAGAACTATTCGGCCTGTACCGAATCTTTTGTATAATATTTATAACTATTTATATTCTAGTTCTCGCAAAATCCAGTAGTACTAGGTATGCCAATCCTGAAATCCCGGTTGTTTTAAAAATCCCGGGTATAACAAATCCCGAAAACTAGTATTTGTTTACAAAGTCATCAACAAAAATTAAAAATTTACAAAAGTATGTCGAAGAAATATTATTAAAATTAATTTTGGATTGCTAAACTCGATCGCATTATTAGATGGGCCCACGGTTTTGAAATTAGAAATTCTTATATAAAAAGCTTTAATTGATTTAAAAATCAAAAAGTGATTTAATAAAATCTCTCCTCAAAAGAAACCAACAGTTTTAAATTTTCGATAAAACCCAAGATTGAAGAATGAATTTAGTAATGAGATAGAAATGTGTGTTACTTGAAATGAATTCAAAACGTTTATTGCAAAACGAATGAACTAATGAAAGGAATTGAAATATGTAAAACCTAATAATCAATGTCTGTTGTGATATGGAATCAAATATAGAATAAGAAATAAAATTATTTGTTTCGAAAGGGTGAGAAAATATTGTTTATGAAATCAGCTTACAACAATTTGTTAACAATTCTGCCCACAAACGATGTTCTTCGTCAGCTTCATATATTGCTAAATTGCAAAATTAAATCAAGATTCTCTTTACTATAGATACTTTAATGTTATTAAAAATCTTTTTTATGGTCGATCGATTATATTCTGTTGCTTTTAAATTAATATAGACATTTCAATGTAATGTTATTATTTTTATAATCTAATCTTTATAAAAATGGTGTAAAAAATGTATAGTAATTCATAAAATAAGAACGACAGTTGTTCGTATTTTCGAGGAGAAGGTTTTTGCGGAAGATTGGAAAATCCCTCCGGAAAAGTCCGAAAATTTTAAAAAATCGAGTTTTTGTATGAAATTATTCCTTAATGGCTTTCCAAATCAAAAAATAGAAATTTCTTAGTCTAAATCTTGAAAAATGCGAAACGCGGAAAATTGGAAATTCTCTTTGCAAAAGTCGAAAAATGGGAAATCTCGAGAAAATCGAGTTTTTGTATAAAATTTTGTGTGAAATTTATCCTTAATTGCTTTCCAAATCAAAAAATAAAAGTTCTTAGTGTAAATCATGGGAAATTGCGGAAAATCTCTCCGCAAAAGTCGGAGAGATTTTCCTTATTGGCTTTCCAAATGAAAAAATAGAAAGTTCTTAGTGTAAATCATGGGAAATTGCGGAAAATGCGAAATTCGAAAAATTGGAAAAATCGAAAATTGATTTTTTTGTACAAAATTTTGTTTGAAATTATTCCTTAATGGAAAAATAGAAAGTTCTTGTTGTAAATCATGGGAAATTGCGGAAAATGCGAAATGCGGAAAAGCGCCAGCTGATTATTTTTTGCTCTATTCATGGTGAAATTGAAAATATCAAAAACTTGTTTACAAATAGACAAAGTTTATATAAAAATGTTAAAAAATTATTTTGTATTTGAAAAAGTGAGTTTTTGTCGCCGTTTTATCTGCGTAAAATAGTTTAAAAGTGTTAAAGAACTATTTTATATTAAATAGTGTGTTTGTTTTTTGAGTTGTTTTACTAAAAGTGTTCGTTTTTTTGTATTTTTTGTTTTGTGTTATTGTTTTCTGTTTATCCATGTTTTTTTTCTGTATTTTAGGCCAGAGGTTTTTGACAGTAACGAAAGTATTAAACAAATAAAAATGCCTGTTGTTCTTGCCTTGTTGTAATTGTTGTAGCAATGCTGTCACCTTGTAAATTAATTTCACCATGGCCGTGTAAACTATTGTTCGATATCGGTATTTATGTACATTAGGGTTGCCCCGTTTGTATGGAGAAAAAATAAGGTATCGATGTTCCCAACTAATATGAAAATTTGTGTTATTTTAAGACTACGTTTCTCAATTTTTTTGTCCTGGGGTCAATATTTGGTGAGCAGGTTTAAAGGATAAAAATATTATTTTTAGAGGTTTTTTGATTTTTTCACATTTTTTCCAGAGGAACTATGTATATGTAAATTTGGTATCAGATGAAAGGTCTTTGAGAGTCGCAATCAATGGGTTATCAAAAATTAAAAAAAAATTGTTTAAATTCCAAATTTTTGAAAATTCCACACAAAATTTTATTTTTTTTTATTTTTTAATAGAATTTACTTAAATAAATAGTTAGTTGAAATTTCTTGATTATAAACATCACTTTGTGAGTCGATTTAACGATGTCCGTCCGTCTGGCTGGCTGTCCATGTAAAGCTTGTGCGCAGAGTACATAATTTTGAAGATATTTTGATAAACTTTGGTAGGTGATATTTTTTCGGCCCAAGGACGAATGGGATTGAAACTGGTCCAAATCGGTCCATTATTTTACCTGGCCCCCATACAAAAGTCCTCACGAAATTGGGATTTACCGATCATAAATGTTTAAATTAGGCAAGGAACAAAACAAATTTCATCACAAATGAGTGGTAAATGAAGCCAAATCACATCTACAAATTTTGTGCAGATCGGTCCATAATCACTCGTAGCTCCCACTTCCGAATGATCGGTCCACAATAGGTTATATCTTACATATAGCGCACATTTCTGAAAAACTGTTTAATACATATACTGGGTGTAGGGTATTATATGGTCGGGCTTGACCGACTATACTTTCTTACTTGTTGTTGTTGGTTGTTATTAGAAATGTGTAAATAAACGCGAAAAAAGCAAACCTTAATGTTGAAAAATTGTTCTGTGTCTGTGTTAAATAAAAATTAATAATATACAAAAATGATGACACAAATAGTTTTTCATTAGAAAAAATTTACAACTCATGACTTTCGATTATGTTACCATTAGGATATTTTATATGTACACTTGAAGTCATTAAATTATAATGCAGGTTTTTGCTAAGTGTTTATTTTGCAGCACAGTGTTATCAATGGAGTAAATGTTTCTAAAAAATTACGGATGTTAGTCCTTTCTGTCGAACACTAACTATTATTTATCTATAATTGTATCGTTATTACTAATTGCTGATAAGATTCTTTTTGATTGAAACATAAAAGTAAACATATTTCTCAAATATAAATAAAAGCGTCAAAACGCACCACTAGCTATCATTTGTATATTATTGTTTCTATTAAACAACTTGTACATTCAATGATGATGTTATCAGGGACAAAAACACAACAAAAATAATTTTTTCTCAATCGCATTAAATCAATAACAATAAATCATTTCTAACCAGGAGTTCCCGACACCCTCCACCCTCCCCCATACACCATCTAATTCTTCGAGTTTTTGATACGCGCGTATGTTTTGTTGTTGCTTATACATACATAGATACTTGCTTGTATTCCTATTTACATACATATTTATTTACAGCCAGCCAACAATCCATATTACGTACAATAATTGTTGTAAATTATATAAAACTAACAAATTTCATTAATTTATTTAAACAAATAATCATAAATTACTTTCGTTTTCCGTTGATAGGGATGCAGTCTTTAAATTGAACAATTTGCTCCAATCTAACTTATGTACCAGTACGAGTGTACACATCCATTTTGATATCAAATTGATACACGATAAATAAAGGAAAATAAATGAAATTGTTGTTTTAACTGATAAAAGAAACATTTAGCCAACACCATCCTATGTATTAGGACATCAGCACACACTCTAATCAGATTTGATTACATACATACATATGTACACAGTGTTGTGCGAAAATATATTTATTTTCCTGCTATTCTCCTAATAATTCTTAAAAAAGTCCAGAGTCAAAGAGCAAACGTTAACATATGTATGTATGTCAAGTACATAACTACATATATCATGAATGTTACTTCAGTATATCGGGTATGGTTCTTCCGACTTCAGTTATTTAGGACCAATCATAACAAATAATTATTTAGTTTTATTTTATTCAACGTCAAACTAATTTTAGCTAAAAAATGTGGTTGCGCATTTTCGAGTCAATTTTTGTAATAATGTAATTTAAGAGTTTGGACATAGTAAATATTCAAAATCACATTTATTCCATTACTCTGGCTTTTGAGTTTGTTATGTTTGTGCTATTGTATTGTGCATAACTGCTGTCATTTAGATATAAAGTCGTTGAGTTCACTGTCGATAAGACAGCCAAACAATACACAGCGAAAGGGTCGGATGGCGGTAGGAGGAGTAAAACAACCATATTGAGACACGGGAAATCCTAAAAGCTAAAATATGTTTTGATTTTCATTAAAACATTTGAGTTTTCGTACGGAAAATGTATAGTGTGTCGTTAAATTAAAGTTAAAGTTTAATAAAATTCAGCAAAAGCCATAAATAGACAAAGTAAAATAATGCCTTGGTTTTTCTTAAATACGGTTACATTTAAGTGCGTACTCAAATTCAAATTAAATTTGCATATATTAATATTTTGTTTAGTTATTCTTAATTTTTGCTAATTTTTTCCCACTTCTCTCTTTTAGTTTGGCATTAAAAAATGCGGAAGACAATGCACCTACAAAACGTGATCCGGCTAGTTCTGATTTATTATTAGAAGGAGAACAGTAAGTTCATATAAATACATTTTATATTTTCTCAAATGTAAAAAAATATATTTCTTAAATATTTCTAGGCCTTCGTTAGAAGAAATACGTAGTTGGGGACACAGTTTTGATAAACTAATGAAAAGTCAAAGTAAGTAATTCTCTAGAATCCTATCTATATGGGTCAATTTCAAAAAAAAAAACATACACAACGAGTTTTGTTTTGCTTATTCTTAAAGTTCTTTCAATTCGCCTGTAAGAGTGGCCAATTTATGTAGAAATTGATAAAGAACCATCCGATTCTCTTTTAGGTTCTCAAAAAAATCAATATTTTTGGATTTTTTCTCAGGTTTTCTATGATTTATATCTTGAGCGTCACACACCAAATATGTATAAAAAAATCGCTAAAAATGCAAAAATATTTTAAATTCAAGCTTACTGCGATGTTCTTTTGTTTCTCAAGACTGACTTTGCGAAAATCACCTTTTCGATTATAAACAAAAAATCACGATTCAACTTGATTTTTCATTTTTTTTAAAGTGACTAGTTATTTCAAAAATTTAAAATGAAAATATGTAAATTTTTGTTAAACAAAGACTTGAACTTAGAGGTTACTTGCAAAGTAATAGGCTTGTAACAATGTATTAAAAAAACTGCAATTATAAGCATTTTAAGAATTAAGTGTGACGCTCAATATATTTTGTGACGATCAAGAGATTTTGTTGCACGTAAACAAGAAATAATGCTAAATCTAAAGTTTAACGAAAAAAAGTTTATTCTTTTACAAAAAGTTAATAAAAAAAAAAACAAAAATTCTTCAAAAAACAAAACTTTTCATACAAAACTAAACATGCACATATTCTTTGATGTCTTTAACAAAAATGTAAATAAGGAAGTAATTCTTGAAGAAACTTATACACATATGTAAATATTTGACACAAAACAATAACTTCACTTAATTTAATTTATAAATTTTCATTCGAATTCTTATTCTGAACCTGTATAAATTTCATGAAATGACAAGCGGCTTTGTGTTTTTTCATTCTCATTCATTTTTACCAATTTCGAATTAAGTTTGTGGCAAAAACCGAATCAGTCAGTAACAATACAAATTAAACCCAAATATATCACGATTATACCTTTCTTTCTTCTTTCTTTTATATTCGTCATTACGCGCTTTATCGAGCTTTATTTTCTTTCGATATCTCCGTGCTCTTTCAGCCGCCGTTAATTTTGTTGTTTTACTTCTGAAAATTAAAAAATAAATTCAAAATTCAGTATTTTAAGCTATGAAGCAATATATTTCAAAAGTGATGCTCATGAAATGTTTGCCTATTTTGGTTTTTTTCGTAGGCAATTTATTTCTCAAATTCACAAATTATACTAAAATGAGTTGAAACCATGTAAACAATGATTGTCAACTTATATTTTTTACATTTAATAGGTATATTTACTTTTAAAAAAATTAGCATGACACTCATGAAATTTTAACGCCTTACCAATGCCCTTACCATGGTGTTCACATAAACTACGCAAATGCACACTTTTTTAAATGGATTTTCTTTTCGCTTTTTCACTTTTGTAATAATTAAAGTTTGTACTTTCCTTACGTTATTTACTTTATTTAAACTTGAAATTGAAAACTAGTAATATTACATGATTTATAAAAAAAGTAACGCTCAATGCAAATTTTGGGGACAATATTTCTTTGCAACGCCAAATTCGCACTAATTAAGTTTTGACGACTATAACAACAATCACAAGAAAGAAACGCAATAATAATTCGAAAACTGTTATTAAATGTTGCATATTTTTTATATTTTTGTTTCTTGATTTTATTTTGTTTATTAAAAATTCTAACGGGCGACACATGATTTTGTATGGAAGCAGTCAGAGGGAGAAACAAAACACCATTCTGAATAAACAAAAAAACAAACATACAAATTTGAGAATTACGTTTTTTTGTTACATTTTCCTCGCTGATCACTCTTACATTTTTGTTTTTTTTTTTGTTGCCTAAAAAAAACGCAATTTTTGTGTCCCCGCACTATAACAAAAATTGCGTTTTTTTTTTTGAAATTGACCCATATACATATCTACATACCTATACATACATTATAACATGGAAATTTAGTTTAGACATATTCATCTTAGACTTCATAACATATGTATTTATGTATATGCCAGGTCCTTATGAAATTCTAGCCTGATCTTACCATCTCCGAACTTTCCGAACCCTAAACCAAAAAAGAAGACCCACATTTTATTTTAAATAAAACACTTAAAATAGAATTATATGTTTTCGCAAATTGTTTATTATGCAAAAAACAACACTCGTTTGACACCTAAGATAAACTAGGTGAGAAATTCGCTATAGAGATGTGCCAAATTTAAAGAAATTAACTTTATAACTACGAGACAGACATACGGTGAACATACATACATACATACATATGTAGTTTTAACTACTCTGAAAGTAATTCTATATTGATAGTTTAGGCCGCTCCAGATATCAGCACTAATGAATAATACCGTTAAAATCGTTAAATCTTATACACTTGGGCGAGTTTTCACTATGTCATTTTTGTTGTCAAATTATCCAAATTGTTGGCAATTGTATGAAAACGGGTTGTCATATGGCGTCATCTATGTCATGCAATCATGATTGCAAACAGTTACGAAAATATATTATTTTATTTATTTTTTAACCGATTATAATCGAGTGCCTGTTTGCTAGTTATGCATATTTATGTATATGTTTACTGTTATTAAGAAATATTTTAATTGTCTCCCATAGGTGGTCGTAAAGTATTTCGTGATTTTTTACGCAGTGAATTTAGTGAGGAGAATATACTTTTCTGGTTGGCCTGTGAAGATTTAAAGAAAGAAATCAATGCAGAGGCAATTGAGGAAAAGGCTCGCTTCATTTACGAAGATTATATATCAATATTGTCACCCCGCGAAGTATCGTTAGATGCCAGAGTACGAGAAGTAGTCAATCGAAATATGGTTGAGCCGACATCACATACATTTGACGAGGCTCAAATACAAATTTACACACTAATGCTCAGAGACTCATATCCCAGGTAGGTCATCCATCCATCGTATACAGAGTTAAAATTTCTGATTATGAATATAAATATTTTTACAGATTCATCAATTCCCAAAAGTATAAAACACTCGCTCAACTGCAAGACGGCATGTCCGCATCGGGCTCCACAGCAGACAGTCCTACTTAAATGTTGCTGAAAACAATAACTGAAACTTAAACAAAAACAATGGAGCAAAACTTGGAAATCAATATCACTATACAACACAAAATGATGATCCATAAGATTATTGCTGCTTAAATACAAACTAGAAATTTTTAAATTTCCTACACCTAACACTCCCTTCTCCCTCGACCTTTCAGTAAAGATCAAAAGTCGAAAAAGAAAAACTACAAAACAATGGAAAGAATTTTGTCAGGAGCAAAACAAAAACTAAAATTTAAACATTTTAAACAAAAACACAATTAAAGCACAAATAGAGCAATATTTCCAATTTTCATTTTATTTTCGTTGTTTAAATTTTATAACACTTTTATATCGAATTGATCACTCTAGAACGAAAAAAAAAAACAAACAAACAAATAAACAAACAAAAAATACAAAAAATTAACAAAATTAGATTTATAAGCGCAACAATCGTATTTTGCATTTTGCATTTTGCATTTTAAATGTTTAAATAAAAAATAATGCAAATAGTTTTTATAAACTGCTTATAAATCGTAGACATTACCAAAATATTGAATTTTTTTTTTTTTTACTTGAACACATTTTTACTTTTCGTTTTTTCGTTTTTTTCTTGCAAGTTTTGTATTTTTGATTTCCTTTTTTAGCCAATAATTCTCTAGTCAAGTTTATTAAAATTTTATTTTATTTCAATTAGATATTTAAACAAACAAAAGTCCAACTACATACAAAGTATATACATACAAATATTTAGATTATTTAACTTAAATAACTACTAAATATTTTCCCTAACCGAACAAACGAGCCTTAATATTTTTTATTTAATTTAATTTAATTTAATTTCTTTAAATTGCATATTATTTTCAACCAATTTTTTTGCTTTTAATTAATTTTAATTAAATAATAAAAACAACAAAACTATTTACCATTTAAATAAATTCAATGAAAAATAAAACACAAATTATATAATTTTTAATAACTAATTAGTCATAATGAATTAAATTAAATGAAATTAAATTAAAAAAAATTATATTAAATATATTTATTAAATTAAAACGTAAATATAAAAAACATTTTCAATATAATAATAATAATTCTAATAATACTATTGCAAATACTATAAATAATATTAATTAATTAATTGTTGTTTCAACAAAAACAAAAAAAAAAACAAAAAAAAAACAACAAAGTAGACGAGTATTTAGTTTTTAAGAAATTTTTTCTTTTTAAAAACCAAACTTTAGTCAAATCAAAACCAAAGTAAATCTCAAAATCATACCAAAAACAAACAAAAATCAACTGACAAATTGTTGAAAAATATAAATAAAAAAACTGTTTTAAGTTTAATATCGATAATAAAGTGTTCATTTTTATTTTACAGTCTTAAACGTTTCAGTTTTTTATGCAGCCAGTTTGAATGAAACTTCCAAGTTTACATTCCAGGAATAAAACGATTTGTATTCCTTTTCATAAGTTTATTGATGTATAATTGTAGATTACAATGATTTAAACACCTCTTTGTTAAATTGTAACTGCAAAAACTGCAACTAGTTACATACTATATACATATGTATGTATGTATGTACACCAATACCTCACTTTGCGTCGGGGTTACGTTCCAAAAAAAAAAAAACACGACGCAATGTGAAACGACGCAAAGTGAATTAAGATTTTCTATAGCAAACAAACACAAAAATACGAAGTCGTCGGCTTTCTTTAACAAAAAATGGTCCAATGAATTTCCTTGTAACAATTGTCTGTATTACTACCGCTAGCATTATCGTTGAACAATGCTTTACTTTTTATGTCATCAAATAAGCTTTTTGCTTTCGTCGTCTGAATTACCATTTTACTTAAGGTGGCTATACACTACGTGTTTTTGCTTATGTATTTTTAAGTTTACAACTCACATGTTTTTCTTTATGTCTGTCAAAATTGGTTATGTATGTACAATTACACGTGACATCGCCATGATTAAAACAGCTGATACGCTTAAATATTATTATTTTTTTACACATAAATTTCCATGTCGTTTCTTTAAAAAATGCGTTAAAGCCGCTACAAAGCGTCAATAAATTGCCGGCGTCAAAAATATTGATTTAAGGGTTTTCGTTTTCTAATATACAAGATGTGGAGCTTGTATCAAAAATTTTTAAATAATTTATATCATTGTTATTAAATTATCAAAATGGGATAAAAAAAAATAGTTAATTTATCACTTATGCAAATTCTTCATACAGCCGGCTAATGATAGCGCAGATTTAACCGTCGACAAATCTTTTCGCCTGGCATATACATTTGAAAACATGTGTTTGAACATAAGAAAATAGAGCGTGTTCTAATCGAAAAAATACATATGTATGTATTTCCACATGTATTTTACACCAGCAAAGTTTTTGAGGTCACCAACTACTGGTTTTTACTCCCATATGTAAAATTTGACATATACAATGTAAAAAACACGTAGTGTATATGCACCTTTAATAATATTCTCTGCGCAACTTGATTTTTAATCCAAATAGAAAGCAAGAACTCCATTTCGATCATCAAAGTACTTCTTGTAATGGGTCATCGTTTTATCATTAGATTTTAGATTTTGCAAAAAAGACTCGCACCCAAAACAACGCAACCTCGAAAATCTAACGACGCACAGTAAAAATTAGTACTAATTAAGCAGCGACGCAACTTCGAAAAAAAAAAATGCAAAACGAAACTACGCAAAGCGAGGTATTGGTGTATATATATTTTACAATTTGCAAAGCTCTGCAATCCATAAAAAAGTGTGTGATGCTACCTGGTTAATAAATGTTGAATTTTTAACATCGATTCCCGATACATTTTGCAAAATTTTCAGAAAATGTATTAAAATTTGGGACATTTATCTACAAGTTTCATTGGCTCCATACAAACGGGTCAATATAATGGGTGTGAAAATTTCGATTTCTTATTCATCATCATTTTCAGTACATAAGACACTATCAATAAAATATTTCCATTTTTTATACTATGTTTCATTCGAATTAATTTTTGAGCACACTTTGTCAGGTATTTTGTATTTTGAACAACATACATTATCTCTTTTTCGGCTATATTTAATGTGTATTAAACTATTAAACGTATTTAATGACATTTTGTTTCTAATTTTATTTTTGAATAAATTCATGACACTAAAACTCCTCTCGACTTCTGCGTTTGAGTAAGGATATGTCAATACGTGTATGTCAAAACTGGACAGTTTAAGGAATGGGTTATTACCCATTACATTATTTCTATATTATTAGATTAAAGGAAGAACTAAAATGTAGCCATTTCGAGCAAAAAGTAATAACGCTTTCTTTTTTCGCGTTTTGAGTGACTAAAATCGGGCTAAATATAGCCCGAAAGGGGCTAAGTTGGCATCGCTGTTCAAAACAATATCTATGTATAATGTATAATGTCGCAGCAGCTTGTTTGTGGAAAAATCTTGCAGATTGTAAAAATGTTGCAGCAACATGTTATAAGGATCTAGAAACTTATAAATACATATGTATATTATATACATTTAATACCATGCACTCAATAGGAAGGAGGTAATTCTAATACCCTTTACCATGAATGTAACGTCATACTTACATATGCAACTATACAGTGTACATAAACATATACATAGGTATAAGTACAGTAAATATGTACATATGTACTACGTTCTGCATCTTTCCGTTCTTCTGGTGGTCATATTAGTGTTTAAATTTAATAAGGATTCATTTTTACTATTTCAGTTTGGTATCAAATACGAGTACATACATATATAAATTATTTATTGTGCAATAGACTTTGTATTGTTGTTACAATACAAATTGTTTAAACAAACTTTGCTTTAATAATTTTATAAGTTTTTCGTTTTAATTGAAAAAAAAGAGAGAATGTTTAACATCGAATTAAATTTGTAAATAAAAAACTAAAGCAACAAACATTTATTCATACATACACATGTACATTAAAATTGTTCAAAACAAAAACATAAATGAAAAATAAAAAACAAAGCATGCATCTTGGTATAAGTCTCATATAGGTATTTAATACATACATACATTCATACATACATACATGCATGCATATGTATGTATATTTCAAATTCGGTTTAAGCCTGGAGTGAGAAGCTGTAGTGCATAACACCGTTTTGAAAGATTGTTTTTAATAAAATTTTCTCTTTTAAGAACATACAAATTACCACTCACAATTACACGTACTTACTACATAAATACATACATACATACATATTTACATGTTAAAATAATATCTAGCTTTAAGTATGCGAATCACTGCCAATTCACATTCAATTCACACAAATAACTTACAATTTTGTCTGTATCCGTCTTTAAAACTTGTTTAAATATACATATTATTATGCCTCTTACTAGTATTTACTAGTCAGTGAAATATATAATTTCTATTTGTTTTACTCATTAGATTTCTTTAAGTGTAATTTGTAAATGGTGTTGAATATAATTCAGATCTGGGCAACATTGTACTATGGAAGACGCTTTCAATTCCATTTCTTTGGACAAAATATTATCACAAAAACAAAAACACAAACTCAAAAGCAAAGGAATTGATTTATAAGAAAGTGTGGTTGATGTTATTTTTTCTCAGTGTACCTTATAAAATCTTGTGTTACGTTTTAGCTATTAAAATTAAAATATTATTTTCATAAAATATAATCCACATGAAGTATAATAGATAGAATGTTAATCGAGCTCCTTTACAAAATATTGTGCATGATCGAAACAGATTTTTATAAATTAACAAAAGATACAAAAAATATATTTTTTCAATATAAATATAGGTACATACATACAGAAATACTCGTACATACTTACATGTTTAACAATTCTAATAGATATTTGCTAAAATATTATAATGTGAACATACTAAACATGATTAACAGCAGCTAAACAATACATATTTCTTTTATCCAATTTCTGTGCCCTGCAAACAAATTCACGATTTCCAAAATCTAATACAACATCTATCACATAGATGTTGTATTTTTTTTTTTTTTTTTTAAACCAGACCATACATTATAATTACCCAGGCTTTATTCAAGCAAAATAAAACATGTATGTAATATAAATACATACATACATACATACAACTAAGCAATTAATGCATAAACATACGTAGATTTAATAATTTTCGACCATTGAATCATACATTGTAATAATGATAATTAAATGCTAAAGAAAACAAAACAAAATAAATCTAATTAAAATTTAAATAAAATATATATTTAAACAAAACTATAACTATTAAAATGAACTCATTTTAGCAAACAAATTAATGAAAAACTAATTGCATTCGTTCATGCAAAAATATTCACACAAGAACCACATAATATTTACTACACACACACATAAACATTATTAAATTATTAATTTATGAACTCACTCATTGATTAAATCCCAATCATTTAATCACTTTCCTCACTTTAATTAACTTTGTCTTCAACCTACACCAGCTACAGAGACATGCATACATGCATACATACATACATACATACATACATACATACATACATACATACATACATACATACATACATACATACATACATACATACATACATACATCCATACATACATACATACATACATACATGTATTTATAACAGCAATCACAATTTCAATTCATTTAAAAGATTTTAATTAAACAAATGAAAAAAAACTTAATTATATTATAACAAATAAATTGGAATTTATAAAAATAAAATTTGAAAAAAAAAATGACAAAACTTTATTAAAAAGTAATAAACTAAAAAAAAAAATTAAACATACAAAATAATAATAAAACAGAAGAAAACAAATAAAAATAAAGATAAAAAATAAAAATAAATAACTACATACACATACATACATGCATACATACATACATAAATAAATGAATGAATGAATTAATTATAAAAAAAAGGAAGTGGCTGTTTAATTTAAAATTTTCTTTACAAACTTACAAAATATTTACAACTTTGCACAATTTCTCTTGATTGTCATTGAAAATATGTTGTTTTAAACACGTCTCAACTATTTCTTTGTGCGACCAAGTCCGATTTTGATGATTAAAAACCTTTTTTTCTCTTATTTTCATATGAGCATTAAAACTAATGACTCCATTTAAGTGGATCTAACTAAATACAAAAACAAAGAGCTAAATCACAAATAGGAGTCTTGGTAGCACTACATTCTTCACTAAACTACTTACACGCAGACAGGCAACTGGGGAAATTTATGGAGACTTTAGCTGCTTTACTCACTGTTTAAATTCAAATATTGTTGCATCTGTGTATGTAATTGCAAATTATAGAATTCCATTTAAGATCTTTGGGATTATTGTGTATTTCGATTCGAAAGCAAACATTTTCGAAACTCAATTACCCCTATCGTGAATAAAATTCCACGTGAAATTTGTTCCCTTTTATTTTTTAACATTGAATTTTAATAGGAAAAATGTAAAACGGAAACAAATTTCATGTGGAATTTTTATTCACGATGAACGGGTGAATATATAAAGTACACAAATTCGACAGATTTTCTTTTCGAAACGAGTTAGTAAGGGTACCGACCATAAGAACAGATTAAAATAATTGATTTATTGCTTTTATTTTTAACATTGTCGTTATGGTTATGGTTCACATAGACACTTGAGTTCTTCACAATAAAAACAAAAAAAAAATTGTTCAATTTATTCGATATCACTCGGAAATTTATTTCAAAATCCGTATTAACCTTCGTTCAAGCATTATATAAGTACATACATATACTTACATATATACATAAATAAATTCAGATACAAACAAAACTTTTAATATACTCGTAAGTAGATATTCCCTGCAGCGTCGGCAGTAACCAGTGATCGCAAGTAAGTACTTAAATAGTATACGAAAAGCATGAGTACTTACTTTTGATACCACTGGTAATGCCAAAGTTGCACTTTTATATTGAAAAAAGAACATAATTGCGAGAATCCAAAAAACTACTAATTTGCTGTGATTCTTCTTTGCTTTGAGGTGTTTCTTGCGTACAACAACATGTTGTTACTACCTCTATAAATATTTTATAGATATACATATATGTATGTATATTGGGTGACGCCACAACGATTTAGTAGAAAGAGAGAGAGAGAGAGAGAATGCAAAAATGTGCCTTTATCCCACATAAATTCTAGTTGCTACATCGGTATGTCCTATGCCACAAACGAAATGACTGCTGAGAGGTAATGATTTAGGTAACAAGTGACTACATCCTAGGACATCCCCATGTTAAACTCGTCACTCATTAACATTGCCAGTGGTATGGCCGCTAAGTACTAGCGATTATTGGTAAGTAGTCAAATCACAAATCATTCACAACTTACCCCGACTGCTGGGTTACGTCCCCTCAATATAACAATAGCGTATGTGCTCATGTATGTGTTTTTTTATTGCATATTTAGAATCTCCATCATTGATTTTATGTCTAGTCAATATTTCGTTAAATTCCACTTACAAAAAGTGGGTGAAAATGTCGTTGGAAAGAATAGTGTATAATTTCTTGTTCAAAGTTTTCCTTCAATAAGTATGTAACGTCAAATTGTTGAAAGAACAATCGTGTATACATACGCCTTATACTCCATTTTAGCCTGTAGAAAAAAAAATACAATTTATGAAAACTTTAACTCATAAAATAGCTTATAATGATATACACTATTGTTTGAGATATAGTTGCATTCTGACCATTTCTATCTCCAAAATTTGTGCAAAAAGAATGTAATTCCTCGTGGCTCGCAGTCATTTTTTTTTGTTTAACTTACAAGGTGGAAAGAAGCGTAATTTTTTAGATGAGGGCCAGATGTAGCGGAGGAAGAGAAAGAGAAAGAAGACGAATGAATTTCTAGTTATTTTTGATTTACGCAATGTGCATATACCTTAATTTGTCATAATGTTTGAAAGTACTGAATATGTGCCACTTTATTCACAAAACTATGAATTAATCACTGTTTTATAATGTTACAAATTGATATTTTTTAAGGTCAAATATTTTAAGAAAAACACCCTAAAAATTATACCATAGAATAAAACAGCGTATACCGAAGAAAATAAAATAGTGTATCAGATACATCATACGAATTCCTTAAAAAATAAATAAGAAATAAAAAACAAAAATAAAAAGGATATTAGGCCTTATTTTCAAAAAAATATAATTGTTTGATAAATAAATAAGGTCGAACAATCAGTTAAATAATAAAAAATTTAATTTAATTTTTTTTTTTTTTTATATATGTAGTTATTTAAGTAGAACTGAATTCACAGAAAAATTAAATAAAAACAAAAGCGTGTACAAATTTAGTTGATTTATTGTTTAAATAAACCAATTCTTACACGTCGAAATAAAGTTAATATTGGCGTAATCATTATGCAAAAAACCTCTGAATTCACAAAAAAAAAAAAAAATACTCGTTGATTCTTTGTCTAGAAGATTACCAGCTGTGATAAAGGCAACATTTTAATATATCTATTTACTTTGCTTTTAAAGAGAAAAATCTGGTACTTTTCCGTTAAAATTTTGTTTTCTTAATGAATTATATTTTGCTAAAGTTACTTATGAATTATGTACTTGTAGTATATATGTATGTATGTGCATACATACTACCTACATATGTATATAATAAAACATATTCTTAAACAATATTAGGTGTTTACTGTTGACGCTCACAGTACATACATATATGCACATATATAAGTTTTCGTTTCATTTCCTGTTGATACCATTCTGCCGTTCTACCGTGTATATGAAGCCCTCCCAAAAAATCCCATACCACTTTTGAAGACATATCTAATCGTTCCCTCAATATAACAATAGCTTATAATTTTTTTGGGGTTTTGAGAAAATAGAGTTTAAAGTTTTTGTCAAATCAGATGTCTATTAAAACCTCAATATCGTGGTAAATAAAAGCTTTTCATATTGGATTTTTCGGCGAAAACATAATACCGTTTTTTGTCTTTAAATTGACCAATTTGTTTTTTATTCTACGCATCCTTTAAGACCATAATTATGTCATTCAGAGCGCAAGTCCTCTTTTTATTTCTTATTTCTTATTTATTTTTATTTATGTTTATTTTTTTTATTTATTATATATTTATAGACACTTAATTTATAAAAACACAAAAACACAAAAACTAAAATATTTTTCATATTAATATTTTTGTTTGTGTAATATTTAAATTTTGACAATTACTGTTATTTTTGAAAAATATTTTTATTGTTATTAATTTTGATTTTTGTTATTGTTTCCCTGAACGCTATAACAATGTGTAGCATCATTGTTATAGCGAAATATCGGAAGAAATAAAAAATAAAAATTAAAAGAATATTAGACTTTATTTTCGAAAAACAAAATATAATTGTTTAATGTAATTTTTTATATATTAATAACTATAATTAAGGTTTTCTTTTAATCATATGTGGTGTTGACTTTATTTTGACGCTCACTTTATGTAAATGAATTTTTTTTAATAGGTCCACCTAATACGAGCACTTCCCAAATTTGTAATTTGTTTATAAAAAATGATGTACACGAGTATCTCTCGAATTGTCGCTAAAATTTCGTTATTATTATGTGATAGAATTTGGAATAAATTTCTATATTGCTCCGATTCCAGATGTTTAAATTATTACCATGCAGTCTATTACATATATTATTATAACGACTTCAAAATCTATTGGTAAATTCAAGTTCGAGAGCATACAGAACTATTAGGGGTTTCCTGTAATTCCTACATTTTTATACTTTATATATAGATGTACATATACATACATACATACATGAATACATATGAATACATACATAATACTCGGATATATATATATTATTCGTTAGTTTAATATTATTATTCGATACTACATTTTTTTTTTATCATGTGTCCCACTAGTCCTTTGTGGTTGTTATCATAATTGTGTGGTAAGATCCAGTTAGTAGATCTGTCTATCTCTCCTTCTGTCTGTCGCATGCATTTCTTATGCTGTCAGTGACGCCACGGTCTTCAACACTAATGATGACAATGGCCAGCTGGTTGTCTGCTTAAATACATAACTTAAATTGGTACTGAACTGTATACGAATGTATCTTTATATTGATATTTATTTACTTAGTAATTGTTAATAGAAGCAGAAATTAATAAATTAATTGTATCTAACACAATGTTGATTTCTGCTCCATTCAATTTGCAATTCAATTATAACTCGTGACTCTTACAGTCAGTGATTTTTCAATAAATACAATCAGTGGCAATGCAGATCCCCTCCGTGCCATGTTGTCAAAATTTCTAGACAATTTAACAAAATATTGTATTCGATAAGAAAAATTAAAAGAACAGATAACAAAGAATAACTAGTAGTTCTTTTTTTTTTAACTAGCGGATGTCGATTTTGCACATTTAAATTGTTCATAAAGGATCAGCTTTTACCATGCATTACAGCAGCACGTAACTCATGAATAATGAATTATGATTCCAATACTGAACAAAAACAAAAAATTTTACCCATAATGACTGTTATGAAGATAAACTTGCAGCCAAACCAGCCCAGTTGCAATTAATTGCAAGGACAGATAATTTCTTTTATTTTTTCATAATTGTTCGCAGATATTGAAAAGTATGAATTCTATCTATTGTTTTAAAAAAACTACAATAAAATTAAATGCACCTAAATAAATAATGTTTAGATGTATAAAAGATCTGATACATTGAAATTGAAAAACTTTGCCTTAAATTAAGATTGATACTCATCATTGAAAAAATTCATTTTTGAATTCAATTGCATGTGAATTTATGCTCGTGCGTTTGTAAATGAATTATGTGTATGACTTTTTCGATCGATTCGATTGCTTGATTACGTTCACTCACTAACAGTTGTTGGTTCGTTTGTTTCTTTTACATCGACATCGACTTTGTCAACATGATGATCATCCCATTCCCATAATGTTTTATTAATGATCTTTTGTAGATCCTTATAACGAATAGTTTAAAGTTTTTAAATCACAGACGCATTCTTCTTAATGTTGAGATGTTGTCATCTCACACACAACATTCATACATACTCGTACATATGTATGTACATACATATGTATGTACATGTATGTTGGCGTCACTGTGTGTTTTTAAACGAAGCATTTTTTTCAAATTTCTACTGGTATTCCTCATAGTTTTAAAATGAAACACCAATAGTTAATAAAGTTATTTCTTGTCTTTCTTGACATACAAATTAAAGAAATGTCGCATTTATGAAAGTTAATGAAACTCAATCAAATATTTATTCTGCCTTTGCCAATAGTTTAAATCAGAGTTTCGTGTTCCGTTTTCACCGAAACTAAGACCGCATGAAAGCCATCAAGCATGGCTTCAAACCGAAAAAGAAAAACAACAACCTTTTTACTTTTTTAACTTTTAGAAATATGTATTTATAAATTTAGACTAAAGAAACCAAGTAAGATGAGGCCTAACAATGTATAAATGGATTTTAGATGCTGATAATTCACCTTTTGTATTGATTAAGCTGGGAACTTTATAATCCATATAAAAATATACAAAATGAATTGATTTAGCACATCTCCTGATAGTTACGACTTTCACATAATCCTTCCTTTACGAGTTTTTGTTCATTATCAAATATTCAGCCTTATTATGAGTGTCGTTTTCTCTTTACGACAACCAACGACTCGTTCGTAATAGATTAAAGATAAAATTAAATTAGTTTCTTTAATCTATTACGAAACAGTCGTTGTCGTAAAAAGAAAACGACACTCATAATAAGGCTGATTATATCACCTTTCTTGTCGACTACATATATTTGTTGGAGTATTTAATTGAACTTCAGACTGCTTTGTACCCAGTGCCAGGTGCCCAAATAATAATAATTCTAAGTTGTATCGATTATCTTACTAATGGTGAAAGACGTACGTACACACAGGGGATGGAGGATGATACAATTTCACAAATATTTTAAACATTTTGTTCACTTTAAAAGACCGTTGCTTGTTGACTGCCAACCAACCGGGCAAGTGTCTGCAGCAATGGGAGTTAATAATCGTTGTTATTATGATGTTTTGTTGTTGGTGCTAGTGTTTTTGTTGATTGTCTTGCAACAATTTCACTTCATTGAATTCCAAATGATGCCATTCATCTTTGCAACGATTGCAGGCAGTCATTGAACATGCGAATTGTTAAACAATTATTGTGTATTTATTTTATGTAGTATTTATTATTTTTCTTTCTCCCAATACTTGTGAATGTACCTGGACAGTATACCCAACTGTCTGTCAATACATATTTAATTGCTATGGGCCAAATGACAAAAATAACTTTAATTGGCCGCACTTGATGAGACATTATTTAATAGTGTTTTATAAGAAATCACATAATTTTACGAGAAAACAGAAACATTCGTCAAAAATGACTTAGTTTAGATTGAATACCTGCCTGGCTGAGCACATGAAAAAATCATCTTTTTGAAATTTCGAAAATACCGCCAAAATCTAAAGTAAATTGTACTTTTATACTTTTACCTTTTAAACTCAAGCATCAAACAATATTCGATTTGAAATAAGAACAATTTTCAAATTTACTTTGTTTATATAAAAAAAACATTTATTCTACAATAGTTTATTTAAAAATATAATAAAATATATTTATGTATTTGTATATATATATATATATTAATATATGGTTTTTGTTCTGTTTTGATCTTGATCTTGGATTTAGTTTTTATTTTTTGTTCTGTTTTGTATAAAAATGTATTTTTAGATTTTAAAATTAAGTTGCAACTTAAATTAAAAGGTATTGAAAAAAAATAAAAATAGAAATGAGAAATGTTATAAGAAAACCTAATATCTTAAAAAAAAAACAACAACAACAAAAAGGGAACGTTGTGTACATATTACAATTTGTTGTTTCCTGTTAAGCATGTTTGCTTTGTTTAGTTTTTTTTTTATTTTGTTTAAAATTAAAAATATTTTTTTATGATTTCGTATATTGAAAATACAAAACATTAATAATTTTAAATTTTAAATAAACGGCAAGATTTTTGTATTTTTATTTAAATTTATAATTAATAAAAAAAATTAAATTATTAAAATAAAAAAATAAAACTACTTGAATTAAAATATATTTAAATAAAATAAAATATACAAAGTAAAATTTCAAAAGAAAAAAATTTTTTTAAAAATTATTTATATTGAAAGAGAAAAAATTTTCTATGAAAATGGGGAAGCCGTTGGAAATGTTTAAAATTTTTAACAAAAATTATGGAAGTTTCTTGAAAGTTTTTTTTTTTTTTTTTTTTTTTTTTTTTTAAATATAAATTATTTTATTTACAATGTTTTTGTTGTTGTTCTCGCTATTAGGGAATGTTTTGTCATTTTGCTTTTTAATCTTATCTCGAGTTTTTCAATATTGGTTTTTAATCGTGTTTTTAACAACAAATGCACTTTTTAAGGGGTTTATTCTCTTTATTTTTTGTTTCTGTTAAACATTTTTATTTTTATTAATATAAACTTAATTATTATTACTTTTTTATTTGTTATTTTGTAGTATTATTGCATTTCTCTTAAATGATTTAGTTAAATTATTTTGTTTTCTTTTTAATTTTCTTTGTTTTTTTTTAACTAAGACTTTTCGTGTTTTTGTTTTCTTTTTTTTGTTTGCATGGAAGAGTTATAGAGGGAGGTCAATTTAAAATTGAGATCTTGTGTGTTTTTTTTTTTTTTTTTTTAAATAGAAAACTAAAGACAAAAGCCTGGGTTAAGATAAAAATATATTTGTTTAAGGTTTAAGAATGCTTTATTTTTGAAAAAGATAAAAGATAAAAAAGAAACACAGATGGAAAAACGCTTATAAAAAGGTTTTAATAACTAAGTTGGCTGTATATATTGTAATATGCATATACATATGTATGTATGTAGATACTTATATACAAGACGTAAATAAGCAAAGAAATGTTAAGAGGGGAGTAGCAGAGTTTAAAAAATAAAATCTCTTACTCATAGAAAAATTCAATGCAATTTTATCGTATTGAATCTTTAAGAAAAAACATTTTTTTTTTAAATCTTAAACAACTTTTTTTTTTAAAACAATAACAATTTATTCCATTAGCAACTATTTATATTAAAGATTATATTTAAAGTATTACAAAATTAAGAGTATTTTATTGTTCGCTTATTACCCAGTCAACAATTAAAAAGAAAAGGAAAAAAAAATAGAAAAGGAAAAAGAAATGGGCCTAATAATGTAGGTCCATTTATGAAATATGTGGACTGAGTAGTACTTTTGGAAAGTATTCAAGTATGTTTTTTTCTTTTTTTTTTTTAATTTCAAGTTTAAAATTTACAAGTTCATCAAATTTTGTATTTAATAGCAAGATCATTTTATTTGTAAGTATAAGTAGTATGTTTATGAATCATGATACTATTGGCACTTATAGAATGGGTCATTACAAAAACATTTAATTTTAAGATTATAAAAAATTAAACACAGACATACATTTGTACGTATGTATGTATGTATGTTTTTTCTTATGTAGAATTTTGTTAAAATTTAATTTAAATTGTTCACTTTTTGTTCGCTTTTAATTGTATTAATTGTAGACAATAATAATATTAAAAATATAAAAGATATAAAACATTAAAAGTAATAATAATAATAATAATAAGTGTGTGATAAAAAAAAAATCTCATTTATAAATATTTTGTTTAATGATTTAATTAATTATACTTACTTACTTACTTATAGTACTTATTTACTAACTAACTAAGTGTGTATGTATTTATAAGTATTTTATTTGTTTGTATAATTTACTTGTCGTTGTTGTTGTTGTTATTGTTATTGTTATGTATTATTGTAACCTTTAGAGTATTTGTGCATTAACTTTGAGTCCGTCAGTGTTTGTAGGTCAGTGTGTGTGAGTGAGTGTGATCCAGCATGCGGCTGCTTCCCTCTAATTGTTGTACATTTGTTAATTAAACGTCTGGTATGATTATCATTATTTTTATTATTATAACTACTATTTTTATGGCTATATACACAAAAGAATATCATCCATCAATCCTTCAGATAAAATTAGATAGTTTCCTTTTTGCATTTTCCTCATCATTCATTATCGTAAAAATGAAAAAAAAAATGTTACTTTAACAAGTCTCTTAGTGGGGGTGGTGGTGGTTTGATTTGCCATCAGTGATTTGGCAATTCCGTTAACGTAATATCATATAACTCTTCCTCCAGTTGTTGCACCTCTAATAAGAAAATGTCTTCGTTGCAATAATACGAAATCATATCGTCATCAATTTTCGCTGTAATCCTAAAACCAGAATATAGAAAAATGTAAAAGTTTAGTAAATTTCATTTCAAGTTTTTTATAATATTTTATAATTCATAATTTTTGTTCAAAGGAAGGTTGTTTTTTTAAGTTTTTTTTTTTTGTTGAAAATTTGTTGGGTCTTTAAAAATAAGAGAGAGAAAGAGACAAAGAGAGAGAGAGAGAGCGAGCGAGAGTGTTTTTGTTTCTAATTAAAATGATGTAAGTGTAAAAAGTTTACAATGATGACTTGTGACTCCCCGAATTCATTACATGCATTTTCTAGCTACTTTTTTACGTTTTTTTTTTTATTTTTTTTTTATTAATAGCCCCTTTTTAGACCTAAGCCCACTTTTATTATTATTTATTATATTAAATTAATTTTTGTTAACAATTATTATTTCTATTAGATAGTTTAGTTTAGTTAGTTAGTTGTGTTACTTACCCCTTTTTATTTGTTCGATAAATATTATTTATACTCGTTGTAGATATTTTATATTTATTTTCAATCTGCAATTGAGAAAATGAGAGAAAGAAAAACAAAATTGATGATGCGTTTTGTATTGTATTTTTTTAAGTGTTTTTATGTTGTTTGTTTTTTTTTTTTTTTTTTTTTTGATGTTTTGTAGCAAAAATAGTTTAACAATAACAAAAACATTTAAATATTTATTTTTTTTTTTTAACAAAAACTCATAATTTTATTTTGTGAACCAATTGTTTTTAACAAATTTAACATTTTTATATTTAAAGTTTTTTTTTCAGGCCAATTCGTAACTCTTTACCTAAACTGTTATGATATGTTTAAACATTAGGGTTTATAAAGAAGTTCTTAATTCAAATATATAAAAGGAAACATTTTGAATATAGTATGTCAGCTTCGGTATA
Source organism: Bellardia bayeri (assembly GCA_950370525.1). Classification (NCBI taxonomy): domain Eukaryota; kingdom Metazoa; phylum Arthropoda; class Insecta; order Diptera; family Calliphoridae; genus Bellardia; species Bellardia bayeri. The sequence goes on along the minus strand of OX493268.1, from coordinate 88,808,727 downwards.
AACTTTCAAAGAAATTATACACAATAATTCTTGGAATTTAAAAAACAGGAACTGAAAGTATATTTTTTTTACAGAATAAATTCTGTTTTTTTTTCTACTCCAGAAAAATGAAGCCACTTGTTTGTTTTCTATGTTGAACTAAGTTTTATGTACTTTTTGTCGTACATTTCCACTAAATATGTATGTATATTTCAAATGTTTCGTTATTCGAATAAGTTAATTGCAAAAAACAAAACCAGTAATGCTTAAATTATAATTACATTCGGTCTGTTATTTTTTGTATACAAAAATATATGTATATTCAAATACATATACATATCTCCTCGAGACTTGATTTTCGAAGACATTTAGCTAAGACACAATAACCAATAATAACCAATAAGTAAAGACACAATTTAGCGTTGCATATTTAAATATGTATTCGAAATGATTTGGAGTAAATCCACTAGATTACAGTGTTTTGTCCCAAATCACATACTCATAAGTGGAAATTAATTAATTAAACCTTTACTGTTAAATTAAATTTGACTAAAAGCTATTGATAAATAAACCCCAATTTGTGTTGTGCTGCAGTGTTTTCTAAGAACTTTGGAAGAGTGTTTAAATGTCATAAATGAATGAACGAAAAACGAATAATGATGATGATGCTGATGCTGATGATGTAATCAATAAATTGAAAATCAAATAATTAGATATTTTAAAAATAAAATCAAATATGTAGTAATAAAACATGCAATTGATTTTAAAAATCGTTGCTAAAATTTATAGAATAACTAGCTAGATTAGAATTAACTCTAGTTTTAAAGATTCTACTATTCTATGTATTAATAAGGAAATGCATTTAAGAAAATTAAATAAATTTTAAATTCTTCATTAGAAAACTAAAATAATAATGAGTAATATGTACTTATCGTAAATACTTATTTAATGTTTATTAATCCAGATGGGCAGTTTAATTTGCAGTTCATTTTTGTTGATTTTGTTGCTCTTACAATTCAGTGGAATTGTTTTTAATTAATCACAAGTGTCCATACATTCAATATATTATATAGTATTTGTAAGTGTGGATGTTTGTGTGTGTGTGTGAGATATATAATATAATATAATGTCTTCTTTGTTGGCTTTAAAATCTCTTGTACGAGTACTCACTAATAATACGAGGAGTTTACAGTTGATAATATAAAATTAATGAATATGTATATTTTTAATAAATAACAAAAATTAACTTCATCTTCATATTTTTTTTTAGTAACATTTAATTATTATGTATTATTATTTTTAATTATCACATACACTTACGATTGTAAGAGGTAAGAAGATAGCATGAGTGGAGGTGTGAGTCTGTAAGAGGATCTGTTTAGAACAGTGCCCGGCACAAAGAGAATACGAGTATAAGGTGTTTATGAATGAGTTTGCAGGTTTACACATACATACATATGTATGTAGATGAAATGTTTGCACATTTTTCGGTTTTACAATACGGCACAAACATATAAAAAACCAATCGAGTTTGCTGCTCGGGAGATGTGTGTGCCGTGCCGTACATTCATTAAAATTACAAGTGCTTGTGAGAGTAAGGTTTTTGTTTTTGTTATTTTTTATTTTTTATTTATTAAATTTAACTTAGTTCAATTAGTTTAAGTATTTATTTATTTGGTTGTTTGTTATTATTGCTCTAGACCATTATGGTTGTTTAATTACACATACATTGAGTATTTGAAATGTTGATGGTGATTTTGAGAGACAATTAAAGACCTGGTTGGTAGGTGACAGTGGTTTGGTGATAATGATTAATTTAGATTAATGTGGTTGGTTACAAAATATTAAGTTTTAGATAAGTAACATAGAGAATGAGACCCTGGTTATAATAATATAATTTTAGTTCTTTTGTTTTTAATTCATTTTAAATAAATGAGAGGAATAGTTCATACATTTTGGCTTTTTTCAACAGTTGCAATAATGAATTTATAGTTCTTAACATTGTTTTCAGATGGAGAGGCCAATTTACAACCAAAATGAATGGAACAAAGGTTAATTGTTGTAAAAGAGATCATATTCTTGCATTAAATAAAGTATTATTAATTGGCGATGATTTGTTTTGTTTGTTTTTTAATCAAATTAATATAAATAATTTGTTTATTTTTATATTTTTGTAAAAAGTTATGAGTTTTTGTGTTTTTTTTTGTTTTTTTTTTTTTTTTTGGATTGTTTTTATACTGCCAAACTATTAATGAGTTGGAGGATCTTTGGAAAAGGCTAAGGAATTTGATAGTGGAGTGGGGGAAAGGAAGGAGGAAGGGAGGTAGGGAATTGGAGTTTATTTAAAAACTTACCGCATTCAAGAGGCCGATGGTGCTGGGTGGCACAACATGTAGGGGGGTGTAAACATCTTCATTTTCTTGTCTCACATACAACATGACCCGTTCACTGGTGGGTGGTGTCATGCGGCCACGTTTCAAAGGAGGGCCGAATTCACCCATGGCTAAACCTTGATCCAAAATGTGATCTTTTTTGTCACTGGATAAAAGAGAACAATAAAATTGATACAATATATTAATTTTTGTTCGAGACAGAATCCTTGCGCCGGAATATATAGATTGGTTTGGTGGATTTTTACAATATACTCACGTCTGCATGTCGGGCGGAAAATGATTGTGGAATTTCAATGTTGGTGTGGCTACCTTTTGTCCATGCAAGAGGAATGGTGAGGCACCTTTTAAATCTGGGGCTCCATCAGACTCATGGCCATAGAAGCCCTGCGAAGAATTACCAAACGTATTGTTATTATTATGATACACGTCATGATATTGTGTGGTTAGAGTTGTTAAATGTTGTGGAGAAGTTGTATTGGTAGAAGTAGTAGTAGTAGTATGATTTGATGGTTGTATTATAACAGATGTTGTGGAGGAAGTAGTAGTAGACAATGTGCTAGTAGTAGTATTTGAATGCATTGGAAATCTTACCTTATCCAAATCGTCGGCTGGTGAAAATAATACCGGCGGCTTGGTAAGATCCTGCATTGTATAAAACTCTGAACGATCTGTAACCGGATGATAAAGTTCATCTAATTTCTTACGTCCCGTAGCGGTCATTTTACGTTTAGCAGCACGACGTTCCTCATCACGGGTTTTACGTTCAGCACCCTGAAAAAATACCCAAATTTATAAATAAATTAATATTTTATTACAATTTATTTGAGCATACAAATGGAAATACATGAAAATGCTTTTGTTGCTGTGTACTAGCATGTTTGTTTCTTAAGTCTTTTGTTTTCAAACATTTTCTCTAAAATTCTAATTACATATTTCTAGATTAGTCAGTTGAATCCTGCAACAAAGAAGGCCTTAATTTACATACATTTAATAACAGACATCTTCTATGCCTGTTGAATCACTGTCCATCAGAAATCATTGTTTAAATGTTTGTTTTTGCGTGAGTTTGTGTCAACAAGAACGAACAGCAGCACATGCAGTTACAATTGAATATTTATTTATATGTTTTGTATTTTCTCAAGTCCACTGCTGTTGACACAAAGGAAAACTTAAAAGAACAAGTAGTTGCTCAGTTGTTGGTTGCATCAAGTCAAGTCTTGATTTTTCAAATCCTTTATAATTAAATGCGTTTCACCGCTCTTAACATTTTTGCTGTTGGCCACAACACAAAAGTTTTATCAAGCGGAAATGCACAAGTGGAAGCATTTGTTTGCAAAAAAAAAATTGAATAAAAAATAAAAATTATAAAACTAAAAACTAAAAACATAGAAACTGACATCCATCCAAAGACGTAGCATGGACATTACAATTAAATAAATTTACAACAACACCAACAACAATGAAACAAACAAAATATGTACATATATCAAATGTGAGATCAAGAAAAGGAGGAGATTAAGATAAAAATAATAAAAGTATGTATGCACATAGAATGTATACGAGTATGTTGCGGATGAATAAGAATCAGGAGAAGAGAAATAAAATGAGAGCAATCTAATCCATCTGCATAACACCACAATAAATCTTGAATAAAAGAAACTCACAGTTTGAGATGTTTATTAACAAAGGAATAATATAACAACAAGTGTATTAAAGATGGCTTCAACATTTGGTAAGAAAATGGGAATGCAGATGCTGCCGATGACATGCCAACAATTATTATTTGCTTCGTTTTCCGTTTGTGAATTTCAGCGACTGGTCGGCCGGCCGCCTCACGTGTAAGCTTATCATTAAAAATTTCCAATGCTTTAAGAGCTCTTGCAATCATAATTTCTTTAATTCTTATGAAAACTAAATTTATTGCAGCTGGCTTAGAGTAGATTTCGGTTTCCTTTTCTTTATGCATCTTTCAAAAGCATATTTTGTTTTTGTGCACTACTTACTTAATCTGGCCAACACCAACGCCTTTACAAACACTCAAGAGAACAGAATTTATTTTACATTTATTTAAGTTTATTTCTTTTAGCTATAATAATACATGCAGAATTGCTAATGAAGCATTTAAAAGAGTCGTTGTTGCTTGTAATTCCTTCAGTTTCGTTGTTTCTTTTTTAACTTTAAGCAAGTGAGGATTTTTTTTTTAACTACATACATAGATAGATATACTAGTATAGATACTAAATCCAATGGCAGAGAAATGAATGTTATACCTCACAAACTATAAATTTTCTAGATACGCTACATATTTGCTTGCTAAACAATTGATGTATTGCGACTGGAATACATACGAGAAACAAAGCAAACCTCTTTGTATTTTACATGTGGTATGTGTTTGTGTTTGTGTATTGTGTTTGAGTGTAAGTTAACGGTAAAAATGCTAATACTGCCACTATCTGTAATCGATTGTTAAGAAGAAAAGAAAAATATAAAATATTTCAGTTAAGCTACGGAAGCTTTGTTTCACCAACCAACCAGCCAACAAATCCATACATCCTGCCTGCCTCCATTTCATACATATATGCATATATACATACATACATTCGCAAATATTTATGTACATATGTTTGTGCTCTATTGTTGTAGTTGATGTTACTTTTCTAACGTAAGCGAAATTTGAACATTTGGAATTTATAGCCTCATGCTAATACTACATATATATCGAGAGCGAGATCAGGAGTAGTAAATGATCTGACACGCATCTTTAACTTTACTTTATACATATTATTTTATTTTACATTTCTCACTATTTCGAATCGATTTACATGCATGAGCAATACTTCGGTTTTCAATAGGATTGTTGTTGGTGGCGAAAGATTTAATATCGCCGTTAAGTGTGCGTGTGTTGGAGTTGGAATTGGAGTGTGTCTGTGTCAGTGCCAGAGTATGATATGTGTCTGTGCTATTTGACTATCTAAAGCTATAAATTTCAAAATGTTAAAGAATATTGAAAATAGATTACATGCATCAGATACATTCAAAACATACATACATACAAAACAAAAATGTTAACTTTAATCTTAGAAGGTGTTCAATAACGTAGAGTGTGTACTAAACACTCATGGCCGATAAGCTGATTATTTTGACTCATTTTGGTTCAGTGACATTATAGGAGCCGTAATGTATTTAGGAAACATAAATCTAATTAGACGACACCATTCATTCTTGCTTCCTTACCATCAATTTCCATAAACATTTTCAATTAAAAAACAACACAGAGGGTAAAATTTTACATACTTGTACGATTAAACAGGCTGACTATTTTTTTTTTTTTTAATTATAAGTATTATTGCAAATTGCATTTATTACTTAATAATTTATTAAACATTTCTTCTTCTTTAATATTCTGCATAACGATTATCATCAACGTCATCATGATTAATTAAAAAAAAAAAAAAATTATAATAAATAATAAAAAACATACAAAATAATAGACATTGCTCTCATCATAATAACATGACCTTTTTGGCTTAAAATACATTAACTACAATTGCAACAACAACAACAACAACAACAGGTGTATAAAGACTTACATATGACTGTACGTGAGTGTGAGTGTTTTAAACACAAGCTTTATGAAAAATTGCATGAAACTTAAAAAATTAAATCTTAAAGCCTCCCAGAGGTCTATCACCTTTAAGATTTGCGTAATTATTATAAGCCACTAACACTAGTACAATTTCTATTACCACGATTAACGCCAATACCCACCCATACAACAACAACAGCTACATACATACATCTTACAACGATCAAAGTTTAACAAATAGCGAACAAAAAATAAATATTTTTATACGACATACAGATAGATGTACTGTACAAATACATACATACATACATGCATATGGGGATGGTGACCACAAAAACATGTTTTAGAGTTCGAACTAAAAGAAAATCTTCTCTTCTCAATATATCAAAAAAAAAAACCTTAATAATCTGGTTCAATGCCTATTAATGGTATTTTTTTATATTCAAATTTGATATCATGGTAAATGGTATTAAAAATATTTTCAAACAAGTGCTTCGAAATCTTCTAATTCTTCCTCAATAGTTTTTAGGAAATGTTTCAGCAAAATGTATCTAACTCAGTATTGGAGTTTTCTAATCTAAGTAAATAAGCTTAAATTTGTTATTTTTCAGTTTAAAGTCTAAAATTATTCATTATTTTCAGTTATTTTTAAGTATAAATGAGAAATCATTTTGAAATCAATGGGAAAGCGTTAGCACATTTTCATATGTAAATACCAGAAATTCAAAGTTCGGACCTTAAGATTTCAGAAATTCATTAAAGCATTTTTTTCATAGTAGATCTTTCGGAATTCAATTTGGGTTTGAAGTAAAATTAAACACAAATGCCAAACTAGAAAATGAAAACCACATTTTGGTTTGTTGCACACTTGTAAATTTATAGGTTCATGCAGCAAACCAGTGAATTTGTTGCCATTAGTTTTGTATTTTATTTACTTTGTCTATTATTTTTTTATTTTATTTATTTTCAACTTTATTTTCTTAATTACTTGTACGCATAGTTTTCTGTTTCAGCCCCGTTTGCATTTTGCAATTCAAAAACTTTATTCGTCTCAGTTTTCTCTTATCGTTTTAATTGTTTTTCATTATGGCGAGTGACTGGGGTGAATGTTTCGTTGTTTGTTTGTTTGTTTGTTTGTTTGTTTGTTGAAAGCTGTTGCCATTTTTGTTGCAATAAAATCGTAAAATTTATTATGGTCGCATCATTAAGTGTTACATACGTGTAATTTTTATTAATGAACTACAAATGTCACATTCATTTTATAAATTCTAGTCTCTCTCTTTAGAGTATTTTATTTTTTTCTAAATATGAGCCAAGAATTTATCTCGCAATTTATCACAGACAAGTTTATTTGCCACTAAACTAAGTGTGATATCTATTTATGTATCTTTGTATGTATGCAGGTAAGTAGAGTGTATTGACAAAGCTGGAGTGAGTTTTCAAGTATTTTTATTCAAATTTAATGACATTGAGTGTTTCCTGTCTTCAGCTATTAGCATTATCAAATTTATGGTAATAAAAATACTGATGAAGGGCGAAAATAAGAAAATTTATTAAATTGCTTCCAACATCCTTGCAATTAATTTGGAAAAGTTTTTAAAGAAAATTAACAGATTTCATAATTCGTTTAGTGTTTTCAAATTCGTTTAATTAAGACCTGTTTATAAAATTTCCTATCTATGTTAAATATTACGGCTTTTTATTTTTATAAATATTTTTATTACATTATGGCACTATTTGCAGGAAATAGAAAAATTTTCTCACGGTTTAATATCTAAGAAGATAAAAAATCAAATCAAAGAACTTTCTCTAAAAAACTCTTTAAATTAAATTATGAATTTTCTAGTCTAAAGAAAGCCCATTAAATAATCAGTTCTTTTATTTTTAGTCGATTTATGGTAAAATTATAAAATCGTTAATGGTTTCCCAAAGACTGTGGGATAAAAGCAATGATCGCAGGGCCATCGCTATTTATATTAAATGTGAAACTGTGTAATAAAGTGGCTGTTAAATGCTTTTTTGTATTTAAATGGGTGTGGTTATGGTTAATGGTATAGAAAAACAATAATTTCAACAACAGCAACGAGAGAATAACAAATGGTCAACAATACAATTATCATCATCATCAGCAACATCAACAGCGGTAGCATCAACAAGCTTTATACATATTATACATACTTTCTAAAACAAAATTGGATGACACTGAAATGCATATACTCGTATTTAATATATTAATAAATTTTATAAGAATTTTAATTTGAAGATTCAACAATTTTTGATATTTTCTCTTCTTTTTATAGAGCTTTGGGCTTTTTGATTATAATAAATACATATTGGAAGCAATGCGTTAATTTCAATTCAGTGGAATTTTACAGAATTACAACAAGAATAACAATAACAAAAACAAGACCAATACCAAGAGCAACAGCATAATAAACACTATTATAGGAAGACAAATTTAATTAATAACATCGCAGCAGCATCACACAGCATCACATCACATCGAATCTCAACGCACAACTTAGCATCGCAATCACAATCAAACCATATGATTATTGTCGTCGTGTAGCTTTAAATTATACATCTGTATGTACATGCCTTAAAAATTATTCAAAATTAATGGAAAAAACTTAAGTAAACAACATCAAGCAGCAACAAAAGAATAATGTGACTAAAAAAGTTTCTTTTTTTCAAGTTGCTGTTAAAAATCAATGAAACCAGGAATGTAATATTTAAGAGCGTTAATTTAATATTACACAACAAGGACTTTTTCTTTTCTTCTCACAACGAGAATGATACATTTCTCTGGTTTAACACTATCATTTTACTGGTTGCTGCTGTCACTTTTATGAAAAACAAACCGCTCAAGCAGAACTTTGTTAAAAATAATAATAACGTTCTTTTTTTTCGTTTATGTTGCACAGTGAAACAAGTGCACTTATGTGTTGTTATTGTAGCGGTGATGTAACCCTGGATAGAATCCTTATATAGGTTTCATTACAAACAAAAAAAAAAAAAACACACATCAACATCAAAAGGTTTTAACACTTAATTTTTCTTGGCTATTGCATTGGGTTTTTATTTTTGTAGGTTACTTGATGTCTTCCACATTGAAACAAGAACAAGTATTGCCAATAACAACAACAACAAAAAAATACTTTAAAAAATGCATCATAAATGTAAAAATCTTGTATTACTTAGTTTGCGTAACATATAACAATAAAAAGGGAAAGGGTCCCCTCTTCATAAACTCATACACATAGTCACTGGTATCAATATTTTATATTGAAGTTGTTTGCTGCTGATATTGCTGGATTTTTTTGTATCAATTACACATGTACAAAGGTTTTGTTACGCAGCATGCGTTATGGAAGTGTGTTCGAACCAAAAGGGCTTCATACAGCACTCCTCAGTCTGTCACACCAAAAACAACCGACCACCAATCGAAGCACACATAAACAAGTTGATCTTATGCATGGCACGCTATAATGAATTGCATTGCCACCACAATGATCTCAATATCAACAACTCAAAACAACAACAGCAGCAACAGCAAAGGGGAGCTTTTCATAAGAAAAAAAAAAAAAAACCCCAATAACGCATTGAAGCTTCAATAAGCACATGCATATAATCATAACCAGCAATGCCTTACACTTACACTCACACTCAAGCACAGGCAATCTTCTTATTAAAAAAATATAAAACAAAAACGTAAAAAATAACTAAATCAATGACGCACAACGAAACAAGTGGGTTATAATAAGTGGTTTAGAGAATTTTATTCGTCATCTAATAGGTAAATTTTTTGAAATTAAATATTTTAAAACTTTAATGGACTTGATTAGCAGAAACTCTTTAACTTTTCTAAAATATTTAAGTGTCAAACATTTAAGATGGCTGGTGACAGACTCAATAAAACAAAAGACTGCAGACATAAACTTTAAATGAAGTGCATTTATGTAAGTGCACCTGCCCTGGGAATATTCAGTTGAGAGTTCAGTTGAGAATAATGCGGATATCGTTGCAATTAATAATGATAATATGTGTTTATTAAAAGGTTGTAGTTATCGAGGGCGTCTTGTCTTTGAATTTTTCATTAAGAAAATTAAGAGGTGTCAAAAGATTTCGTAACATGGAACTGTTTATGAGCTCAAATATTTTTATCAAGTTAAAAATGTACGCCGCTATAATTGCATTATAATATGTTATGTTGTCGCTTCAGTATTAGTTGATCTTTACTTTTTTTCAATTTAGTCTTAAGCTGTCTTGTCGTTTTATGGACGCCTACCTATTCATATTACGTCACTTTTCACACTATTATAAACAAATTTAAGTCGAATGCAAAAAAAAGGTTTTAAACGCCATAATCAAAATTATATATGTATGCAAATGTAATAAATTTAATGTCAATGTGAATGTGAATGTAGTAGCCGATACTTACCTTATCGCAGAAGACTTTAATTTGACAGTAGCCTCGGTGGAAGACTTGGGCATCACGAGGATCTTCAAATGTATCAATTTGTACGTGTAGAGGTAATCCCTGAGAAAATTAAAAGATATAAAAGAAATGATTATTATTACGGATATGATATAATTTACAATAACTCGAAATATTTCTATATCAGATTCAGTTTGCCGTTCTTGTTTTTCATTTTCTTATTAAGTAAATTCAATTTTAAGTTTAAATACCACTCACTACACACAAACTAAATTTATATGTTTTGTAAGTAGCAACTTCCGTTGCTGTTAGTTGCATATTAAGCAATCAAAATTGTCGCCAGTTGCCATTTAAGAGAAACTGTATTAAAAATTAAATCAATATTGCATGCTATAGAAAACCATGCAATTAGCAATTAATTTACATTAATCACAAATTTAAGAAACACAAAAAAATAGCAAATATTCACTTGTATCATTTTCTAGAACTGTAATCAACAAATTTAGCTTAACTTTAGCAGAACATAATTACAATTGCTGTGCTTTGATTGCGTTCAAAAATGTATAATCTATAATTGTATTCTAGTAGGTATTTCACAATTACGTTTTCAATATGTATGTATGTATGTATGTATGTATGTATATAAAAAATCAGAACAAATCAAGTGTTTGAAATTACTATTGGAATCATCATAGATTCAAGTGGATTTTACATACCCGAACATGCATGCATGTATGCATATATGTATGTATGCATACATACATTTATGTTTGTATTAATCTTTAAAGGTTAAGAAATAGATTCGATTTATTCTCCCTAAGAGTTCAATAAAATATCATTTGTGTCAAAATTTTCAACAAAAGACAAATAAAGAATCCCACTTTCTAGAGATGAGAAAAAATGTATGTTTCATTTATTGCCCAAGACACTGCTGTTTTGAAGCAGGTAGAATTCTTTTTATTAAAAGAAAATTAAATACAAACCAAATCAAAAAGTCATACTTTATTGTTTCTCTGATTACAAAAAAAAAAAAAAAAAAAAAAAAAAAACAATGACAACAATAAAGCGAAGGCATTTCTTATTTTAGATCTTTATGCAGCATAAATATTCGAATCTAATGTCAACCTAATCTAGTGATTTAATACAATAAAACCTTTTTGATTGCTATTGAATAGAAAATTATAAAGAAACAAACATATGTATATACAAAACAAGTAAGAGTGATATATTCGGCTATGCCGAATCTTATATACCCTTCACCTTTGTTGTGGATGCATAATTATATTAAGCTAGATTTACACGATTGAAATTTTCTTCAAAATTGCTCTTCAAAATGGTTCAAATTCGTGTAAACAGCAAAAATTCTTCAAAATTTATTTATTTAATAGTTATTAAATAAATAAATAAATAAATAAATAAATTAATAGTTATTAAATAAATAAATTTTGAACAAATTTTGCTCTTTACACGAGTTTGAAGCATTTTGAAGAAAATTTCAATCTTGTAAATCTAGCTTTATATACATACATACATATATATATGTTTTTACCTTTTAAAAACGGTGGTTTATATCCTTTAAATAAACCGGATTCTTTTTAATTGCAAAATAAAAGCGTCAAGTAGTTTGAAGAATATATAACGAGTCTTTATTTATTTAAATGTATACAAACACAATAAAAAAAAATGAACACACTGTCTTTTTACACACTTATATTACGGTTTAAGAACACACTTAACCACTTTGTTTGATCAGTGTCATCTGTTTATGAAATTATTTGTAACAATATTAATACACTCTGTGTGGTCAACGCCATCTGTTTATTAGTTTTTTTTATGCAATTTTCAGAGGTTGTCTCGGATTTTTGCTCATATCTCCGTTATTTGTGGACGGATTTGGCTGATTTTAAATAGCAAACTTCTCGGAAGCATGTCTGACAGAATTGTTAAAGATTTGAATCCCGAAGATATCTGGGGATTTTAGAAAATTGATTTCAACAGACGACAGACAGACGGACATGGCTTAATAGACTCCGCTATCTATAAGGATCCAGAATATACATATATACTTTATAGGGTCGGAAAATTATATTGTGGAAATTACAAACGGAATGACAAACTTATATATACCCTTCTCATGAATGTGAAGGGTATAATAAATGGAATTGAAAAATCCCTTTTAAAATTGTTTCGTTTCTTTAAAACAAATGAATAAAGTTTATCGTTATCATACAAGACAAAAACACCTGTAACTCGATATCAATGTCATTGGCAGCGTATAAATGGAAACAACTGCCAAGTGTAGCAAGTCTTATGGATTGAAAATAAAAATGACAACAATAACAACAACGACAACAACTATCATGAATACTACACGTATTCATGATAATTAAAAAATACGGTTTGTTGCAACATAAACTATGAAACCAGGCACGCATAAATTTCAATACACTTAAACGATACCAAATGAAAACACAACAACCGCTTTTTTCGTTTAATTTTTTGTTTTTTTTTTTAATAAAATGGTACCCATCCGTAGATCAGTATTGATATTTTTCATTATTATTATTATTATTTTGAATTTCACTTTGCAGCAACAACAACAACAACAATAACAGCAACAAAATGGTCTTATTTTTGTCACCTGTTAAAAAATCATTTTTCTTTTTCATTTTATTTTATTTTACTTTACCTTAGTTTAGTTTAAGGCACTTTATGTCTAGATTTTTGTATTGTACCGTAGAGTGAGAGGTTTATGTTTAAGTGCCTAAGAAATATACGGGTACTAACAAGTGTATTTCACAAAAAAAAATACTATTTGTTGTTGGCTTTTTGCTCGAGTTTGTTGTTGTTAATATTTCATTTGTTATATTGGAACATGCAAAGCGCCCACTTGATAAGCCATTAATAAATTTTTTACTTTACTTAATTCTCAATTTATTTCATCTTTTTTTTCTCTGTAGAAACATGATTATATTGTCGTTGTAAAATGTAACAAAGACATGAAAAAAAGACATCGAAAAAAATTGTATCAAAACACACCTAAATCAATTTTAACGCTGCAAAAGCAATTTTTGGTAAAAAAAAAAATATATTATTTTGAGAAATAAAAGCGCATTATGGTTTTAATATCTGCATTATGTATAGGCAGATTTTGTATATCGAAATTCCAGAAATTACATTTAACATGATTTTAAATAGGAGAGAAAACCAATTATGAATTGTATCATCCAGTTTTGTTGTATTCAGGTGCAGAGTGAACATTCGTGTGATAAAAAAGGATTCAGTGCATGGGTACGAGTAATGTTAACGCTATATCCAGACATAAGCGACTATACATACAACTGTCTGTTGGTCGTACGTCATATACATGACAGATTGCATTTGTTGTTCTGGCTTATTATATTGCAGTTGCTCTTGTTGTTGTAGTTGTTGTTAAAAAAATATATATACAAATACATATATTGAAAATTTATTAAAATTTCAAGAGTAGAGACCGAAAAATAAACGTAAATAAATAAAATATTGTTGCAACACTTTTAATGTCATGTTTAAAGAAAACAGTTGATTTAATTTTTTTTTCTGAATCTTTTAATTTTTTTTTTGTTGCAGCTCGTACATTTACTACGCGTGAAAAAAGCTTAAAAAAGGAGGAAAACAACAACAATAACAACAACAAAAACAATAACTGCAAAAAAATTTATGTTGTAGAGCGTTGCTTTACAAACAAACAAGACATTTTATGCTTTTCATGTGCGACACGATGTTAAGGCAAATGTTAAATCGATATTTTATTGACAGATGCGGCAGCAATAATAGCAAAACATGTTTATGCCGTTGTTTCCTTTTTGCTTTGTCGTCTTCTTTTTCATCATCATCATTAACTTCTTATGGTTGGTCGTGTTGCTCCTCACTCACTCACTATGGTCAATAGGCTTTTTATTTTCCGTTGCCTTTTGCTACATTTTGTTTTATTAACCAACGCAAAATTTTTAAGATGTAGAAAATTAAGAAAAAAGGCAACAACAAGAAAAAATGCGTGAGATTGGTTTGTTTTTATTTCAGTTTCAGTTTTAGTTTTTCGCTATCTGAACGATATTGTCCAGAAATAATAGAAAGCTTAACAAAAATTTTATGTAGTTTAACACTTCGATCAGGTTACAAAAAACAACTACGCCTTTTCTACTCAAACTTTTTATTTATGGATTTTACAATGGTGCATGAAGCAAAAACTACAACTACAACCACAAAACAAGACATTTAATATTTGTACAGTTTTTCATGATGATTTATGTTTTGATTATAGAAAATATATTTTTTTACTTTTTTTTTAGTTTTGAAGAGGAAATGTGTGACAAATTCTAATTTAACATGTTGTACAAAGCAAGAGTGTTTTATGGATTACAAGGAGTAATTTTTAAGGCATTGAATTTTTTATGTACAAAAAAAATTTTAATGAACAAACATTCGACAGCAAAATTGACAAAAAATTATTGACATTTTAATTTAACTTACCTTCACACCCTTTTGACTGCTGAAATCTGTACTTAAACATTGCACGGCGATATTTATCTGTAAAAGAGAAAAGAATTTTAATTTACAATTTCTAAATAATAAAAAAAAAAATAAAAATTGTAAAATGCAACCATAAGGAAATCATAAACATAAAAAGAAATTATCAGATGGCAGCTCTTAAAAGATATTTACAACAAACACGGCAGGGAAATCAAATAAATTGTATAAAGAGAAAAAGAAATTAATTCCTTTTTTTTCTTGTAATTTTATTTTAGATTCCATTTTTCCATTTCCACTGCAGCCAACAAACGATGGACATGCAGTTATTTTACAGCATTTGTCATTGGCTATTAATTGCTTAAAAGCACACACACACACATACACACACACACGCAAATACCTAAATGCACAACTACAACAACCATTAAATAATAAACAAATAACAACAAAATAAATAGTGATAAAGAAGAAGCATTCATTGTAGATGGATGGATACTTTAAAGTTGGCTACTTAAACCATTATGGTGATGATGACTGCAGCAGTTTGTAGTTTGATTGCGTTTGCGTTTTTGAAGCTGAAGCTGCTTGCTGCTGATTTGGCTCTGGCTCTGGCGGCTGTTGTTGTTGTTGTTTTGTAATTTTTAACCAAACATTACAATAAATCACAATATCAAATCAAGAAGAAGACGACAACGACAACGAGACAACGGCCGAGAAGTTAACAATAAAAAAAAATTCTATTTTTATTTAATATCATTGTAACGCACATCGTCATACATAAAATAACACAACAACAACTACAATGAGGCTCATACACGGGCTTTGACTACAACACATTATAAAAGTTGTTAAATGATGGCTTTTGCTGTTTGCCGTTGCTCCTGCTTGTTTGTTGCACTCACTCGTATTTAATTCCATGTGATTGTGCGTATGATTGTTTAAATTTTTGTTTTTTTTTTTTATTTTAGTTTCAGTGGAAATGTGTTTAAAACAATTTGGAGAATGTTATTTCAAAAGCAAAAAAAAAACATAAAACAAAACAAAATAAAAGAACAAAATCGTACAGAAAAGGGGCAAGAGCTATTGGAAAATTCATCATCATCTACACATCATCTACAAACAAAACAAAACAACAAAAAATTAACTACACAATATATGTGTGTACAACTAAAAACGCATAATCACTTACAAACAAGCAGCTATAGCATCAGCTAACAAACAAACTCTAAGCTTATTACAGCCATTTTTAATGGCAAAGTGCAACGATGCTGCAGCAGCAACAACCAAAACAGCCACTAGCATTTAATGGGAATTAATTAGCGAACACGGGCTTACCAAATAAAGCTTAGGGCAGAGCCACCATTCACTCACTCACTCACTTACTTAGTCAGTCACTCACTAACTTCTTTGACTTTACATGGTCGTCATCGTCATCAACATCACCATCATGTACATCATCATGCAAAAGCTGCCTCAATACACCAGACAGTTAGACGTTTAAAATACTATTGCATTATGATTTGCAGAGATTTTGCAAGCCAACCGATAAAAAAAAAATAATGTCTTGTATAACTCGGCAGATTACTGTTGGTACATAACTGAGCATGTGACATTGTTTGTGACCAAAGGAGAAGTTAAGGCGGGCGTAACAGAAAGACCAAAAGAGATGAGCTTTAAACAATTTGTAAACTCTTTGCTGTCCACAATATCCAAAAGACATTATAGCATCTCAAATCTTTTAAACAACACCATAAACACAATTGGCAATTTTAAAAATGTTCTTCTCCGTTTTTCGCTTCATCCATACATTTTACAATAGATGGCAAATAAAGCCATAGAAATCAAATAAACCTTAACCAATTCTTTTTTTTTTTTAACTTTGTTTAAATTAATTAGCTAAATATCTGCATATATGTATGTATATGAGTAAACGTAAGCAGACGGACACAAGGACGGATACTATAACTGAATGATGACAAAGTGACGGTAAGGCATTTGTGGAAAGATTTGAGGGGAAGAAGAAAGTGTTGCATAGATAAATATATGACCAAAATGGTCATCATTGAGAGGTATGTAAAGTGTATAATTTTGTTATTTAATGTCACGCAGAGCACATGCCACACCTGTACCTATGTAATCAGCTAGAATTCTTTCAGATCCACAGGATGCTATTGTTTTAGATGCTTGTTGGTAAAACATTTATGGTAAAGTTGCATCAAAAAACAATCGTTTCAGCTAGACACTTGAAAATGCCAGAATATTTAAAATATTTTTGGAAATTCATGATGGATAAAATTAAAAGTAAGTAAGTGTAGACTCTTCGCTTTACTCAAGTAATATAATTGAAACAATAACAAAATTATTATTAAATTATTTTAATGTCTTTGTAATAACTCAGCATTATTATTTATAGAAACTATTTAAACAAGTGTCATAGTTGATCAGATAGTCGACAAACTCGCGGCCTCAACAAACTACAAATATTTATAATTTTTTATTTTAGTTTCTGTTTTCTACATTTTATGGAAATTTTGTCTTTTTTTCCACACTTGTAATAAATTTTAATACTTTAATAAGCCTCTATTTTATTTTGTTTTTGTAGTTGTTATAACTGATTGAAAATCAAACTAAAAAACGGTCAGTATTTTTTTTATTTGTGTTTTTAGTACGTAAAAATGTTTTAATACGGCTGACATAATCACCATAGAATGCGTTTGTAACAACTGCATTTAAGTGAAACTAAATGTGATTTATTAACAAACTCACAACTAACTACATTAATACATTTTCTATGCGATTTGGTTTGCAGCGCTGTTAAAAAAAAACACAATCAAAAAAAAAAAATAAAAAAGTTTTTTTAAAATGGCCACTGTGTGTTTGTAAGAATTACACAGGAAATTGCAAATGATTTAATTGTATTGCTTTTGTATTGAGTATATGCACTAATAAAAATAGTAACACAAATAACAACACAATCTACAAATCTAAACTAAGCTAAACTCATTTAAATTTAATTTCGATTAATATTACATTGTCTACAATTAACAATAACAATAACAACAAATATTATTTAGAAAAAAAAAATGCAAAATATAAATTAAACGTTATTTATTATTGTTATTGCACTCTAAATTTAATTAATACCAGTGCAGAAACAATAATTTAAAATTATTTAAATTCCTTTTAATCGCAATTTGGTCTGAATTTATTTGTCAAACAAATTTTAAATACCTAAAAGTTAGAGAACGTGATCTTCGCTCCTTAAATTCTTTAAGTGTTGTTTCGGTATTTGTCGGTTTATTACGTTTTTAAATGTTCCAGCAATTTTGCAATTGGTCAGTAATTGAATAAATTTGCATACATTAATGCTAAACACACACTCTCTTACATTAGCACATACGATACATACGAGTATGTATAGACTTAGTTTTTTCATTTCTCTTTTATGAGTTTCCGTCAGTGTGTATGTGCACTTGTATGTACATATATTAGGATGGCCCAACTAAACAATCGTCTAAAAATATTTTCCTTCTAAAAATGTAATCTAGCAATTTTTAAATTTGCTTTATTTGTTTCCAAGCAACAAGTTAAATTAGGAATTTCCTGCACATGTTTACGGAATTTGTGATCTTATTTAAAGATCTGTTTCAGGCTGCAATGTTTTGCTACATTGAAGAACTTTTTCTGGTATACTTGCAAATGTGACTATCCTATTGAATATGCACACATACACACATATTTATGCACATAACCCAGCATACCATTCTAGGAGCGCTCCGAAAAAGGAGTCAGAAAAGAGTCCAACAAAAGAGCATTTTCGGAGTGAAAGAAAAATTTGCTTGTTACTGTCCTGAGTCGGCACGCAGTATGACTCAGAAATTGCACTTAATTATGTGTGTACCAAAGCGTTGTTATCCTCTTATTTGTGCTTTGAACAACAAAAAAAAACATAGCTGTACTACACAAGAATGATAAAAACAAGACTACACAGAGGTTTTCGGAGCAATTATGATTGTTTTTTGGGCTCATAAAGAGCCTTAACGCTTCGAAAAAGGTGTCAGAAAAGACTCTTTTCGGACTCATATGGCTTGCTGGGTAAGTATGTGTATGTACACTAACTTACTTACTTAAATACTACGGCATGGAGTGCGTGAGGTGCTAATTGCTGGTAATAACAATAATATGAAACACATTAGCATTAATGATTACGTCAACATTATGTGGTTAGTGAAAAACAAAACAACAACAAAATTGAAAATATTGAACACCAACAACATAAAGTATAGTGTTAAAAAAAAATTAAACAACATGTAATTGTGAATGTTTTTTCTTTTTTTTCGTTTTTAAATGAATGGCGTACATTTTACTGTCACAAAATACATTAAAATAAAATAAAATAAAATAAAATAAAGAAACGTTTTTCAATTGGCTGAAAATATTTGAGAAGAAAACGCCTCTTTTTTAATAGATTTTAAACATGTATTACTTATGCATATTATGGAAATTAAACAGTTGGTGTTATACTGTTACTTGAAAGTTCGATTTATTTAAACATCCACTAGACACTGTAAGTTTGTTTCTTGAATCTTTTGATTTTGACAAAGTTTAACTTAATTTAATATTATTTTTTTTATGTGGCACCAGCAAATGGTAACTAAAAGCAGTAAAAATTAGTGTTCTTGTTGAAATGTGTGGCATAATTCAATGCCACATTAAAATATTATGATTACAAAAGGCCGACATAGAATGTAGCTATATACATACATATGTACGTTCTACATGCATTTAACAAATAACAGCCAGGTGCTCTCACATTATTTCCTCATGTTTTTTTATTTTTGTGACTCACACTTAAGACTAACATGAATACTAGCATAAGAGGCCAGTGTAACAAGCAAAAAAAAAAAACAAAAAGAAATTGTTGCACAAAGCTGGGCCACCTTTAAGAAACGAAAATATAAAATGTGATGAAAAAAAACAGAAAAAATTACAGCTAAAGGCCTAAAGGATTTCAACATGAATAGAGTGAAGCGGCCACATTATGTAGCTGACGAACCTAACTAATGTTTTACGTTAAAGAGGCAGACGTGTAATTTTCAACAACGGAAATTGAGATATTTTTCATAAGTTATGCATGATGATGAAGCAGTAGAATATAACTTTACTTTAGTAAATAGTTAGTTGTAGGCCCACAAAAAGTAAAATAAACAACAACACCATATGAGAGTTAAGTTCCCCACTCATATTGCTGACTACCACTAGCTAGCTACCTTATAAATAAATGTTTTCTTGCAATTAGGCTTGATTAGCTTTAATCGCTTACTGATATTTATGTGTTTTCATTAACATTAACATGAGCATTTACTCTCTTTCATTCAGGGGCTGGGAACTAAATAGAGCTGTTTGCTGCCACCTTTTTACTGCAACTCAAGAAAAGGCACCAACCTTATTATATGGTTGACTTAATAGTTATACAAATGACAAACGTAATACAGTGGTAGAGTTTTTTTTTTTTTTTTTTTTTGTAAATATGTACTTGTACTTTTAAAAATAAAACTTACCTTGGCAGAGCTTTCTAAAGGATTCCAATAGACTGCTATGGCATTGTGGGAGACTTCCTCAATACAGCCAACTAGACCCACTGAGTTCTTGGTATCTGTAATCGAAAATGTAAAAGAAAATAATAAAAGTTTTTGTAATAAATATTGCAAACATAAAGCCATTTAGGCAACAATTTATAGATGGCTTTAAAAAAACACGGAGACTAAGAGAACACAATTATGATTTGGTCATTTGTCATCTTTATTCACACATGCTCATATTTATTTAACGAACATACAAATTTTTCTTTTAAAACATATTAGCAATTACTTATCACAATGTATAGATCTGCCATTTTAAGGCACAAACGAACATGCCAATATCCACGCCATCGTTATACCTTACCATACCATACCACTACTACTCCTTTTGAATGATTTTCCAATTAGCCAAAGAGAGACGCAGGTGATTGCCAAAGACTCCCCTTTAAGTCTGCCTGTATACGGGTATAAATGCATTATAACATACATACATATGTATGTACGAGTGTGTGTATGTGTTTCTGTACTTGCACATTAAAGGTATGGGTTATTTGTTGTCTTGTGTTGTGTTGTAAAAAAGCAAAGGCCTTTAAATTTTTTTATCAGCCATGAAATCTTTGTTATAATGGCCATTGGACATTGCCCGCAACAAATTCATTCGATGCGTATTCAATAAAATTACAAAACTTACAATGATCTCCAATAACAAAAAAATAAACTATACACACTCACACATAATACCAAATGATAAGCATCGTTGGGCTTCAATACCCACAAGTATATTATATATATATATATATATATGTACTATATATACTACAATACATATGCATTTATGTATGTATGTTTGTATGTAGGTATATACAATATATTCAATATGAATGACACTTGTTGTAAAAATAAAGATTTTATTTCCCAGAGAACCAGGGACAACAAAAACAGCAAGAAAATTAAGCAACATTGTCTCCAATTTCACATTAGCAAACAGTCGTGTTTAAATAATCAAACTTGCTAACGGACAAACAAATAGACAGACAGGCGACATTCGAACATACATTAACATTAACTTTAACATCTTGCAACAAGAACAACTACATCTAGCTAGCAACGCCATCGTATAATCTACAAAAGTCTCATCTGTTACACGTGGGAGTTAATAAAGGTAAGTTTTTCACAAAATTTTTAATAGAAATAAAAAATCATTACATTTTTCGTGTGAACGAAAAACCAATTCTTTGACTTTGATTTTGAAAAGTGAAACTTAAATTTATTTAAATATGAAGAATTTCGTTTAGACTACAAAATTTATGGCCAATCAATATTAAACTGATTTGTTTTTGTAGTTTTAAATACATCTGACCCTCACCCATTCAATTGTGTTCGCATTAGTTTGTGTTAATTCAACAATTTGTATTTAAAATTTCTTCAGAATGTCACTTACCTGCATCTAAGATTCGTTGTTTGACAGAATGTTGTCGACTGTGCCAAAATTGCCAGGCTTTAATTTCATCTTCAGGAGATTTTTCTTCACGGAACATTAACATAATCACACTCTATTTATGTATGAAAAAAAAGACAAACATAATAGAAAATATAAATATATTTCTTTAAATTATTAATAAAATTACATACATATGTATAGTACATACATGTGTATGTAGTTTAAAAATTCTTAACATTAATATGACAACACACAGAGTCATTCAAACTCAAACGATTTTACCATAATCTATTTTTAAGTTTAAGAACTTCGATCTAGTTGGAGTTTTTTTTTTAATGATATCTTTTGAAATACATTTATGTTCAATTTTATCTTATTATATTGTTTCGAAATTGTATTTCAATTTAAATTTAACGGTTGGTATCAACATACACCATCTTTATCAACAGATAGCGTGTTTACAACTTGTTTAGCATTTGTAGAAATTTTAATTTATAAACATTATTGAGAACACCCTGTTATAAAAATAGCTAAGCAATATGGCAACACTGAGTTTTAACTACTTTGACTAAATAGTCTAGACACGAGCATTCTAGACTTGCAGTTATGAACATTCTAGTTTCGAACCTTCCAGAAATTATGATTGCTGTATAAATAGACTAACAGGGCCAATCATGTTAATCAGTTTATTGTGAGTCATCGTTGAGTAAACATCAAAGTGTTGTCAAACGGTAATTTAAGTGTGTTCTTCAACCGTTTTTGGAAGGTAAAAACGTAACAATATGTACGAGTATATTCGATACACGAAATTCGTATTTACATACGATTCAAATTTGTACAAGATTTCTAGAATTAGCTAGGCAAATCGAGACAAACTTAGTAAACATTTTAAATTCCAACAGAAAAATTTGAATTGTGTTGTTTGAGTGAGATCCCACGAATTGTTGGTTTGATTTTCAAAAACATTTTGTGCAGTTTATATACAGTTAATAATAATAATCCGATTCAATTGTAAGATATTTATAATTGTTGTTTTTAATTTTTCCTCGATCGCTGCTCAAAATGGATTAATACTCAAATTGTAGGTATATTCATGTTTATAGTTTCAATTTCCACGCCATCGCCTTCATCTAAAGCAAAAGTCAAAAGGTTATAAATCCCTATAAGAAAAAATATGTATTCAAAAAAATTTGCATAAATCGAACATTAAACGTAGAATGAACGATCGTTCCAAGAGATCATTTCTTAAAGACAAAAATTCAAATTAATGAAGACAAAAACCAATATAAAATATAAGAAAAGAAAACAAATGAAGATGATTACTTTACATACAGGCAGACAGACAGACAGACAGACAGACAGACAGATAGATAGAAAACGGGCATCTGTGAAAAACTACCCTCATGTTTAACACGACTGGAAGAATCTAAAGGAGAATTCTTAAAAGTATTTATAAGAATGCTGCTGACATTCTTAAATTTGCTATGCTTAGTTAACACGATAAAGATAGATTGCTGAGCAAACAGTTAAGATTTAGATTTGGATCGTAAATAATTTGAACAGAAATAAAAATTTGCATTCAATTCTTTTTTTCTGTTTTTTTTTTTCGTTTAAGGCGAAGCGCGTACACTGCTGGGGATGTTGCATGAAGGGCTTATAGTTAAACAAACATAAATTAAAGTTGACACTTTATTCGTTTTCGTTTTTTCCTGTTTCTTAATTTTATTTCGTATGTATGGTTTTGTATTGAATTTTTTTTGCTTAAAGAAAATCAAAAAGAGCAGCCTTAAGATAGTATTGTTGTTACTTGAGCCTTTAACTTTATTTATGGGAATTTTATGCAAATTGTATTAAATGCATTTTTGATTTTCTTTTTAACATAATGCATCAATTTCATCATGATATTGAAAGAAGAAATTAAAAAAAAAAAAAAAAAAACAAGTAACATAAAGTCAAGCAGAAGCAGCATTATTTAGTTTCATGTTTAAAAATGATAATTTAAAAAAAAAAAAAACTAAATAATTAACAAATGGAAAATTGATATCATAAAATAATACAGTAAAAATGTCTGTCAGTCAGTCTGTTTATCTATCTGCCTGAGTGTTAGACTAGTCAACTACTCGGTTTAATATGATGTGTGTGATTTTTGTAAAATAATTTTCTTTGCTTTTTTTTAAGATAACAGTCTCAAGGCTAGTTTTTCTTTTGAAAAATATTTTGTATTTAATAAAAAAGAAAACCACGCATAAACCGAATTAATACATGCAAACAAACTTATACATTCGCACTTAATACTTCGATAAAAGTAGTAAAGATAAAATAGTTTATTTTAAATAGACTAAATAGTGAAAATCATTAAAAAAAATATAAAATAAAAACTTGAGCAAAACAAATTAGATGGAGAAAATATTGCGGTTTTTGTTTTATTGTAAAGGAAAGTTTAAATGCTTTTAAGAGACAACAAATTATAACATGAATATAAAAAAAAATGACACACACACACACACACACACATTTGACCATTTTAAATTACAACTACAGTTTTGCCAAGCAATTAAAGAAAAATCGTTAAATGAAACACAAAAAAGGAATTTAATGAAAAAATGCCTGAGAAAAAAAAGAATCAAATTTAGCGTTTATACAATAAATGAACTTCAGCAACAGTAGGATATTGTAACAGATTTCTACAAATTTGATTTAGAAAATTTACATATCCTGTTTGATATGTATGTACTTCATTCGCTGTTATCGAAGGAAATGATTGATAATGTTAGCGAGAGATCTCAATTGTTCACTGACTATGCGTAGCTACACTGCAACTGTTTTATTCTCTTCAGCCTAAACAAATACACTTGAGATGCTAAAGAGAGATTGTAAGATGTAGTTGCTTTGTTTTTTGTTTTTTTTTATTTTTTTTTTTTATTTTTACTTCCTCAAATGTTGCGCAAATTGTACAACAATGGCAGTGAAGTAGTAACCCAGTGAACCCAGCAAGTAAGCTGTAAATATATAAATCATATAAATGATTTATCATCTATCAACTCATCATCGTCTCATCAGATCATTCAAATAATTCTCCTGATTTGAAATGACATTGACGAGCGCAGGCATCGCCGTAGATTGATTTCCATAACAAAAACTTTAAATAATAAAAGGGTTGTTTTTTCCCTTTTCTTTCCTCGGAAGTGCTAAAATTTTAAATCATGCAGAACATGACAAATCACTAACGTTTGTTTACACAACTCTTTTTTTTAAGCACAATGTCTTTAAGTAAAATTCCGCTGGCTGCTGTCTTTGCTGTCTGTTTTTTCAGAATATTCTTCCTTGCTTCCAGCTAAATGTTTGTTTTTAAGTTTTTCTTCCTTTTGATTTTCCCCCCATTCATAAAGGACTCATCATCATCTCTCTAAGTCTCTACTCATTGTGTTCTCTACTTATCCAATTGACTATGATCGTTTTATTTAATTTTATATTTTTATCAGCTTGTTGTTTAGTTTGTTTGTTATTTTAATATTCAATGTGCCGTGAATTTTGATTAGCATACCTTAACTGTTGTATTTTTGATGGGCTTATCGGGATCGGGTATATATTCCAAGGTGATCCCATAAAACTGTCCCTTGTTTATGTAGGTTATTCGATCATCTTCTCGTCTTTGGGATGAACTTATTGGCGACTCTAGATGATATCTGAAACCAACATTTGTGAATCTGAAAATAAAAATCAAGAAGAAAACAATACATTTTTAATAAAATATATTCTGTTCCCGATACGATACGGAGAAGTTTGCTGCCATTGTTACAATATGTTAATAAAGATTAATTAACGCACATACATATGTATGTATGTACATATTTTGCTTTTCTCAATTGAGAGAATTTATGTTTAAAAATTAATCAATTTAACAATTTTTGAAACAAGCAAAACATTTAAATAACACAACTGATAAGTTAATAAATTTTTAGGTTGCAATAATTTCGATTGTTCGAAATGCAAAATTTTTCTAATTTACATTCAATATAAAGACATGACTTTGATGATTGTAATAGTGATAATTTTTAAACAAATTTCGTTTAACTATTTATTTATAGAAAATTCAGTTTAAGTAATACAAGATTTTTTGTTTTCACTTCGTAAATTGATCAAAAAAAAAAAGAAAAAAAAAATGTAAATAGTAGCGAAATAAATAAAATTGTTTTGTTTTTTGATCAGGTTTTTAGATTTTAGTTCAAATTGACAAAATTGATTCGAGTGCTTAAAATTTCTCATAATTTATTGTAATTTGAGCATTTCTGAACATTAAGTAAATTAGTTGAACTTACATTTTTGGTATTTGTATTTTATCAGCATCATTTTGTCGGCCAAAGTCGTGCCACGGCCTGGAACGTGTGGCACTACCATTAGCACTAGTGCCACCTAAGGAGGTTGTGGGACTATTTTGACCACCATGGACGCTGACAGCACCACGTTGTATGCTATTAACTGAAACAGGTATAACGCCGTTATTATCAAGCAATGAGCCTGGCTGACAAAGTTCCGTATAATCGAAGGACTGAAATGAGAGAAACACAAAATAGCAAATTAGTTATTCAGTTATTGAGTACGATAAATGAAAGGATATGGTCATAAAAATACATATTGCTGAAACATAATAAAATATCAGGACGCTACACGCACTCACTATTAATAGTTTTTGCAAAATATTACCAGTTTTGTTAAATAAAAATCCTAACAATTAAAATAAAATGAAAATGCATGTAAATTTATTTAAAAAAAAAACACACACATTTGGGCTGAAACAAGAAAACAATCAACTATAAATCAGCACCCCAACTGCATCCCAACAGAAGAGTAACTAACGATTGGTTGCAACTCTCTCTCAGTAGGATTTGTCTTACTTCAGGAGTTGGTTGGGGCGGCCGGTGAACGAATTTAATTTGTTATTTTCAGTTAACTTACCTGTTGTATATTGTTTTGATCACGGGGCGTTATAGCGTCAGCTCCTATGCCGGAGTCCGGACTAGGTAAGTCGACTGTTAGGCCAGCAGCGGTTACTGTCTTTGCATAGATGGGGGTGCCGTTATTGTTTTTCGCTACATTCGCCGATGGATGGGGAGGTGGTAGGCCACTGTTGGTGGTTGTGGTAGTGAAACGTCCTTCATAAGTTGTGCCCGGATGGGGGCCTTCACTGTCGCCGTATATGGTGCGGGTGGGTGCATAACCTTGGCCATCAGTTGTAAAATATTCACGATAGTAGGGTTCCGAAATGAATGTGGTGGTTGGAGCTGTTGTCAAACGACTAGTTGTGTACATGCCATAACCATCGGCTCCTATATATGGGCCTGGACTGGGTGTTTGCGTGTTCACATTGCTGCCAGGTCCAGCTGCTGAGTTTTGATGAGGACCCTAATTGCGAATACAAAAGATAAATGATAAACGGTAAACATTATGGTCGTCTTAAATGTATTTTTTGTTGCTGCCATTGAGGGTGTTAATCGGCTTAAAAAAAGTTCTTGTCATTAAAAAAAAAAAAAAAAAAGTCGCACTGATGTTTGTTGTATGTCTTGTATGTATTTTGCTCTGTGCGTACGTTCAAGTTTGTCGTATTGTTGTATATATATACATATGTATTGTTTTCTTTCTTAAGTCTGCGGAGGAGTGTATTTTCAAGTGTATTTATGTGTTCATTCAATATTGTTGGCCTGACCGACTGGATAGCTGAATGGTTGGCTGGCTGGTTGGCGTGTGTGAGGAACGTGTTCTTTTTATATATTTTGCTGGTATCTTCTCTTCTTTTAATTTTGTTTTTTTTTTTACTTTAGAGGAGATTCCGGTTTAGTTAATACTGGCGCTAAATCATTGTTGATTTCTTGTTAGCAGCCTTCTTTATGCCTTCTTATGTTGCCGTCAAAACGGAAGGGAATGAGTTTGTTTAGTTTGTAAGCGTGTAGTTGTAGTATGTCTGTTAACAGTTCAACCTGTTCCTACTGCTGCTACACTATAAAAAACGAGTAAAGATACAAAACTGCCTACCGCAAAAGGCAATATATGTATTTATATTTGACACCACATGTCATGAAAGTGAAAACATAAAAAAAAAAAAAAACAAAAAAAAAACAGAAACAAAATAAATCGATTCGAATGGTACTGAACTCAAATCAACTCAACTGAACTGGTCGAAAAAGAACTTTTCATGTATTAAGTCATTTGTATTGAAATCGTCTATATGAAGAAGATTTCAATCACCATCAACAACAAGAATTTTGAGTTGATAATTTCATTTGATTGAATGCAGGTTTTTCATAGCTTTGGTTTTTGGTTTTTGTTGCTGTTGTTCTTGTTTTAAACTTACCTGCAGATAAATTTGAGTGCCGCCGCCGGCAGCGTACATGGCTTCTGTGTGATTTGTTGGACTTCCAGGACTAAGTGGCGGTTCTTTGATATGTATTTGTGTGGGCGATGGTGATTGTTGTAATACAATAACCTGTAGGAAATGTTTGAGCAATTTATAGAGATTTTACGATAATGCCAAGTATTTTTATTTTTTTTTTTTTATTTTAAACAAACAGAATTTTGGATTTTCTTTAGGAAAAAAATAGTACTGGCTGAATGAAAAATATCTGATTGAAAGAATAAAATAAGAGAATTTGTTTAATTCCATCAAACTCTTCTTGAAAGTTTACACTTCCTAAAAATGCCCAGCCAGAGTTTGTATTTTTGTTCAAATAAGTATTTACTATGATCCCTTTTTTTCTTCTGTAAATTGCTTAAAGTTAAATCATTTGTTTTGATTTTGGCTGATTTTTTCAAAATAAATAAATTAAAGTAATTAACATAATAATTTTAAACATTTAAAATATTGGTCATCTTTAACATCGTCATTATCATAATCGTCGACATCATGTGATGATGATCATATGGTGTATGTGATTACTTAACTGCCTCCATTAGAGACAAGACAAACCAACACAACACAAGACAACGCAACAACAAATGAAATTAAATTCATCAATCCACTACAAAAACCTTCAAATTACATGTCATCTTTTTTGTTTCTTTCTCTGTTTTAGTTAACAATATTATCATTATTATTTAATTTAAGTTTTTATGAGTTTTTTTTTTTTTTGTTTTTGTTTTAAGCAAACATTAGTGAAAACAAATAAAACTGAATAAAATAGATTATTTAAAAAGCCGCACCTTTTAACTATGTATGTATTTATACATAGTTTCACTTCTTAGAAATTTGAGTTAGTTTTGAGAGTTGTATGTAAAAAAATGTAAGATGTAAATTTCTTTAAAATATTAACTAACATTTTGTCTTCAACTATTACAAATACAAATTTGTATGTATATAGTATATGTATGTACATAAGTATATGAATATAATAATGTTTCAAATAAAAATTCAATCTTTGTAATTGGAGGAGTTGGCTGGATGCTATTGCTCCATCTAACGCAAATTATTAATTACCACCTCAAGCATTAGTTGACATTGCGGTGCCAACATTTTTGAAATGTGTTTACAAACCAAGAATAATATGTAATTAAAATAATAATAATAATAATAATTCAATATTTGTTTGAAGTATGCAATACAAACGAGCATTATGTACATATAAATGCAAAAACTCAAAATTAGTTAAAGTAGTTTTTAAAGTCTAACTGATAATAATTGACAACAAGTGGCTTTGATTGATGGCTTAAAAAGATTTCAAAAGCTTAAAAATATCTTCAGAAATATGAAAACCAAAAAATTTAACACAATTTTACTTAAACTCATACGGTAGCTAATCTTTATTAGTTCTGCTTGTACTTTAAATTAACTTGAAACTTATTTAGGCTTTTGCTCAAAGCACACAATTTTAAACATGAAATTATTTATACGATTTGTGTTATCAGGGTCTTGTGGATAATTATGTAGGTATATTTGTATATATACATACGAGTATTTGGGGCCTTTCAATAACTCTCAACACAATGCTTAATTGTTACGTAAATGAAAATCGAATTTAACAGGTCCCAAAAAAGTTGTGAATTAAAAAAAAATTTAATTTTTTTTTCATATTTTTATGAATATCTTTCACAGATACATACATATGTACTTATGTACATATGAAAATATTATTATGAAATAAATTTCAAATTAGCTGGAATTTTCACAAACATTTTAAGTAAACTACGTTAATTTTTTTTTATATTCAATCAACAGAAATTATTATACATTGAACAGAAATAAAAATATCCCAGCAAAAACTTCGCTTAATTTGTAAAAGTAATGGGAAAATTTTGAAGAGACTACTACCACAAATCTACTAGTAAAAGTATTTGCTTTTGTTCACGATATCCCAAAGTAATACATAATAATTTTGCCACTTTCAACAAAAAATTAATAACTTATTTTTATACTTAAAAGTTTTATAAAAGAATAGCGGTGTTCAGTGTTCAGTGCAAACGGCATCGTAGCTTTTTATTGCAATCCAACAACAAAATGCACACAATTGCATTTGTCAAAACATTGCGTTCATGCAATACTAAAATGGTATAGTTTTTTCGTTACGTGTATTGCGTTTGCAGCTCCGACATTTAAACAGCTGACAGATGCAAATAATAATAAAAGAAATCAAATTAAAACAATGTAGCAAACAATTCCACAGAAGAAAATTAAAAGGGAAAAACCAAACAAAAAGTGGACGCCTGAAGAAATCAAAATAGTTTTCTTCTAAAAATTCAAAAATTTTTTCTTTAGCACTTTTTCGTGGCATTTTTAAAATACATCTAGAAATTGTTGTTTCTGCAGATCAGCTGTTTTAGTGCATAAATTGCATTAGTATCGCGAAGTACGAAATAAATGGAGTGCTCACAATCAATGTCAAAACATTTGCAAGTGCAAACTTTTGCAATACAAAACGTATTTGTAGGCTGATTACAACAAAATGTTATAGATTAAATAAACAAATATAACAAATGCATACTAAGGAAATTTATTGCAAAATGATAATAATAGTGATTTATAATCGTATAATAACTTTTTTAAATCTATTTATTAAAAGTATATTTTTTTTGTATTTATAATTATGACTTTTCTGCAATATACATATGTACATACTATATATATGAAATAATTCTTTAATATTGTTCAATTCACAAGTGATGTTGTAGTGTCGTAAGAGTTGTAGGTCGTCTGAATTTACAATGACGGTACAAATGTTATTGGTAATACCTACCTACGACATTTTTACATATGTTTTTCAAATGTTGTATGAAAATGTAGGTGTTGTCAAAAGTTCAAATATGTATCTCAACATAAAAATTACTCATTTTAGTTTTAAAAAATAACCAAACGGTAACACATTTCAATTATAAACTGATTGACAAATTTAAAACAAGAAAATAAAATTAATAAACAAAAAATTTTAATAATTGATATTGCTGAAAGTACTGCGTACGGTATGTTTTAATTTTAGAAAATATGTATTCATATTTTATGTTTTATATACACCTAATTCTGTTTTAACACGGTACATATTCAGCAGCCTGTATCATCTGCAATTTTTAACCAATTGCAGAGTTTTAAAATAGAAATGGAAGCTAGACATCTTGAGATATAAAAAAAATCATGACATTATTGGTTTCTTAACCAAAGAACTTTTTTTGAGCAATTTATAAAAAAAAAAGTAAAAAAATTTTCTATTTTTTGGTTCACTTTAACTAATTTTAATGAAAAGCAGCTTTTCTTGTTTTTTTTTTATTTATTTTACTTTATTTAAGAAATTTGTAATGGGTACAACCCTCTTTGTTTTTAATAACTTCAAATATACGGGTTTTCATTGACAGATAAAGAGAGTGTATGCAATCCAACGATATTTGATTCCAAACATCTCTAATGGCCTGAATTAGTGACTGCTTGTCATCAAATTGTCTACCTCCTTCATAGACCTTACGAGATAACCAACCCCAGACATTTTCGATAATGTTTACATCTCGCGAATAGGTTGGCCAGTCAAGAATATTAACATTTTGGCTTGCAATTAACTCCTTTACTACTCTGGCGGTGTGTATAGGGGCATTATCCTGTTGCAATATCCAAGATATGGGAACTTCGGTAAAGCTGATTCCAATAACGTTTTGTAGCTTGCACCAGTCATTTTTGGACTTTGAAATTCAAGATCGATGATGCCATGGTACGTAATAGCACCCCACACCATAATGCCGCCCTCTCGGCTGTGATGACGGTTCAAAAATCGCTTTTCTTTGCGCAAATCATGGAAATAATAGTTGTAGCCATCAGGCCCATCGAAATTAAACTTCTTCTCATCCCTAAATAAAACGGTTCTCCAGTCATTTACACGACCTCTTTGCTGCACATCCCATACCATGTAGTCTCTTCACAGCTCTTAATTACTCTGCGTATTGATGACTTGCTCGCTTGCACTCCAGCTTGAGCTCTTATTTTTGACAAGGATAAGGCAGAATTAGAAGCAATTCTGACGATTTTTCTTTTCTCATACGTAGATAAAGACTATGAAACCCTTCCTTTAAAATTTGATCCATATCCCTCGGTGTCCATGATGTAATTGTCGACAACTGTTGGGCTTAGTCCAATTTTTTTTTAGTTATTGTGCGGTTAGAATATCTTCCAGAACGGTAAACATTTTTTTGGATAGATTTAAAATTTTTTGTTTTGCCATTTTGACTCGTAAAATGATTAAGATGGAATAAATTGTAATAAACAAACGCTCTCTACAAAAAATCATCGCTTACTTTAAAACCAATAAACAAATAATAAAGTGCCTTTATTCAAGTGAACCAAAAAAAAAAAAATTTAAATATTTTAAATTCTGCAATTGGTTAAAAATCGCAGAAGATACAGGCTGCTGAATATGGAATTTTTATTGCCTTTAAATAAGTGATTTAATATAAACCTGAATAGTTGTTTTTAAAAAATCCTTGTTTTTTTACTAAATTTAATAGGTTTTAGAGATAAAGAACCAATCGCCTATTTTGCATACGATCAGTGTCCTTTTTACACGGGTTTTTTACATAAAGTTTTCCGGAACCAAATACCGTGTAAGAACAGAATTAGGTGTATTTGTTTTTAAAATATTTTTCTTTTATCATTTTGAAGGTCGACAACATAAACATACGACTTATGATACTTTTTTTGATGCAAATTTAAAGTAAAATGTCTATATTTTATAATAATAATATATTTTTTTAGACATAAGCTTAAATATAAATTTGTTGTGCACTTCGAAGCATTAAGATTCATAGATTTGACGCGAATAGAAAATTAATTCATGTTGCATGGCTTAAAGAGCAAATTTCTTATTATTGGATTATATTTCTCTACGATTTTTGATTTGATAATCATTGTCTGATATCTCATCTTTTACAATAAAAAAGAATGATACAATAAAAGTTTAAAAATTAACAGAGTTTTGTGTTTTTGTGGTATGATCTTATGAAAGTTTGCCAATTTGGTTGCACCTGTCATGCACTCTAAAGCTCTCTCGTGGCTATTTGGTCGTTTCATATAAATTCTTGTAAATAGATAACAATAGTACATATATAGAAAAATATTACCTCTTCTAGAAATAACTTAATTGAAAATGTGTTTCTTTCTAACTATTAGTAAAAGACGTTTAAAGCGCCAGAATAGAATCGCCCTGTTAGTACAGTTTTTGCTGGGATTTTCAGGCAGGGTTTGATTTCGAAAAAAAAAAATTAATTAAAAAAATCTTAAATTGAAAAATATTGGAAACATTTTAACCTTTCCTATGTTATCAAAATTGTGCAATGTCGGAAAAATATTTAATAATCACAAACATCTGAAAAAGTACAAGTTTATCTTTCAACATACATATGTATGTAGTTACGAACTTCAACATTGTCTTTTATTTTACCCGCAAGAATTTAAAGACTTTATTACTTGAGTTTCAATTAAAAATTCCAAAATATGACTATTTATTTCATTAAATTTTGTTCTCACAGCGAAACTTTACATACATATGTAAATAGTCTTGTGAACTTTTCTAATAATTAAAACAATTTATAGAAAATATAAATTTTATTCTTAGATTTGAAAAGTCACAACATTTTGGCTGCTAATGGAAATATTTTCGAAAATTTTTTTAAATTTTAAATAAAAAGAGTCATATCAGATTTGAGCTTAATAACACTAAATACATACATACATACATACATAGATATATTAAGCAATTAAAATGATAATTTACGTACGTGCATATGTATGTATATTTGAAATAAATGTATTAGTGTATCGAAATAACACATATTGTATTGTATGTATGTATGTACATACATATGTGTGTTTAATTTTGAAAATGTCAAATGTTTATGCCTTAGTAGTACTAAGACGCCATTTTATAATTTTTATTTCATTTTTATTATGTGTACAATAAATATTTTATAAATTTTAAGATTGTTTAAAAACGAATCATATACATTTGTATTAAACTTTATTTATAAGATATTATTGCCGTTGTTGTTGTTATTGTTGTTACTGTCGCTTTAATATAATATAAATTATATGTATGTATATGCATACAGTATATAAAATTTTTAATTAAAAAAAATAACGAAATTTAAATATTGACAGTGGGCGAATTTATTGTTATTTTTATAAAATGTGTTTCTGTGTTTGTGTGTTTTTTGTTGGCTGATAATAAAATTAATTTTATAAGTATAAAATATATGGCATAAAATACAAAATAAAAACAGTGTACATACATACATACATATGTATGTATATTTCTTAATACTTAAATTAAAAAGATTTAATAAAATTAAAAATTTCCTTACTTAGTGAATTTAACATATTAACACTCAATAGAATTTTGTTGTATTATAAAAGTAACAACAACAGCAATACATTTATTATATACATACATACATATATACGTCTATATATCAATATGTCCTTGAATTTTTAAATCTTGCATTTTAATCTCAATTAATGTGTTTATTCTGAATTTAGTTTAAAATGTCATCAAAAAAATATTCATTTTCTTTTACCTTAAATGAGTCATTGTCTTTAATGATTAGTTTTATGTTTTTTTTTTATTTATTTTGTATTTATTGATTTGGTTTTCAATTTTGTATTTTTTTTTTTTTTTGTTTGCTGTCATTAACTTGTCATATTATCATTTTTTCTTTCTTTTGGTTAGTCTTTGTCTGCTGCCAAACAGGAAGTAAATCCTACAGTGTGACGTAGTAGTAAAACAAATAACTAAACCACGCATTTTTTATTTTGTTCATATTTCACTAATAATTCACAGGTGGACTTAATTTATTAACGTCTGGCTTGTTAAATAACAAGACATCAGAATATTTCAATGTGGCCAATTGTAAAAGTATTTTAAGTACATACATAGATACATATATCAAACTTCAATTGGTGCTAAATTTTAGATTTTGAAAAAAACCAATCATTTTTGAAAACTATCTTATCTATATTTTTTATAATTTCCGCAATAGCGCTTAGAGCAAAAACAAAATACATATCTCCAATAATTTTGAAAATCATGGTAATTTTATATAATTTATATGAAAGTCATTTTTAATTTTTGTAATTTTTGTGTTTATGATAACAAAAAGTCCGGAAAATGCAAAATAAGCTAAGACCCAAAATACCAGCACACTTATTTTAAAGGGCTTATATTTTGTCATTAGAAAATGTAATAAATAAAAAAAAAAAAAAAACGATCGCCATCGCCTAAAAAAAGTATAAAAAGAGCATTAAATCTTTGCTTTCTAAAGCTAAAGATGTAAGTCAATTATAAGTTTTTATAAGAAAAGAATCGTTTCCAAGATAATACCCAACTAAATAATATGAGAATATTGCTGCTTTATACAAATATCTTTATATGTCTGTATATATCTGGAGGTAAAAACATTTCCTACTTTAACTTTGCCTTTGTAACATAGTTAAGTAAAACATTAATGTATGCATAATCATCAATGACATACATATAAATGAATTTCCAAATTATAAGTTAAAATCCCATTAAAAAAATCATAAAAAAATAAAAAAAAAACGTTTTTAACGCGGCCTAAAGCCATGGAAATTTAAATATTAATATGAATTAAAACAAATTGTATGCATAACAAATTCGTATATACATACATACATACTATAAAAGATTTACAAAATAACAAAACAGAAAAAATAAAACAAAAAACTTGGATAATTTATTATTTTGTTTTCTTTTTTTTAGTCTGTTCCTCAACAAAACTTACAACCAAAAAAAAAAAAAAAAACTTTAATTTCTATGATTTTTAACTTGAAACAAAACAAATGATACGTTGAAGATGATTACGACGATGATGCTGAAGATGATGCTAACTCAATTGATATTGTTGTAGTTTTATATTGTATTATTTTTATAATGATCATCTTAAAGTTTAGCTTTAAGCCGATATGTATATTTATAACACACAAGTACACACACTCACAGAAACTATATTTTGTTTTAAATGTGCGTTTAATTTGCATTTTTCTTGTTGTTTAAAATGGTTGGAAACATGTTTGAAACTTTAAACGACATTATGTTATTATCTTTTTTGATTTTTTATTTATTTTTTTTTTTTTTAAATTTTAAATTTTTTCTACAAAGACCTTGACTAAAAATAAAAACTCTCTGAAAGAAAACAAAAACAACAAAATTATAAACCTAATGACGCTTAAGAATACATTTAGCTGTACGTATTGTTATATAAATAACAAAATCAATAATAATGTTTATAGCAGTAATAAATTTTTAATGATTGTGACAAAATCAAAAAAGAAACATACATACACACCACATACTTATGTATAGTTTTCGTTTTCAGAATCTTTTTTTTTTTGTATTTTTTGCTCTATTGATTATTAATTTAACAGGAAATGAAACTTTAGAATATTATCATATTATGTAGATGGGATTTTTTTCTTATTCTGTTTTTTTTTCGAGACAAAAAATAAAGCAATTAAGAATTTAAATAAATGAATATTTAAGAAATGAATAAAAAAGAAAACTAAATTTTAAAGAAGCCACAAAAAATTCTTTAAACAAAAGTGAAATTGATTTTTTTGTTTGTTGAACAGGTTTAGTTTGTGTGTGTGGTGGATGTGTGTTGATTTTAAGGAAGAATGAAATTATTAATTTTATATGGGAACAATTATTATTATTATTATCTTTAAATCTTTTTCAGTAAAGGTATTATTTGTTTTTGTTTTGTTATTTTTTTTTTTTTAAATAAAGTTAAAGTTTCTTTAAAGTCAGACTCTGTAGTAATTCGTACAAGTGACAAGTGTGTGTGTGTGTGTTTGTGTTTGTGAGATTTTGTTGTTGAAGCACAAGTGTTCAAATCAAAAGACTTAAGGCACAAGTGCTATGTTGTGAGGGTGCTTGGAGGTTGGCTGTGTGTTGTGATAAACAAACATTCAAACAAACCAACAAATACCACCTACACACACTTACACATCGATACACATAAATATTATTGTTGCTGCTGTTGTTAAGCTCTTTAAAAACAAACCATATGTTGCTGTTGTTGTTGCTGTTGTTTCTGTGGTTGTTTTATTCTTTATGTTGCAGATACGAGTATTGATAAAATAAACACTTTTATTTTTATGTTTATTTTTAGACTCTTTTACTTTAATTTTGTTTTGAATTTAAGGCAAATCATTTTTTATTTAGAACTTCAATTAGAGTTTCCATTTAGACTAATTTGCACTGTCGTTTATTTGAATTAATAAATATATTTTTTCATTCAGCCAGAGCTCTTTCAAATAAAATGTTGTGTAATATGTCTTACTATTGCTATATTGATATTATTTTGTTTTTATACCTTTGAAATTTATTATTATTATCTTTTAAGTATAGGTACTTATTTGATATGTATATTTTGTAAATATTTTTTTTTGTTTATTATTTATAATTTTTAAATATTTTCATAGAAATAAAATCTTTGGTGTTTTATTTGTATCGTTTGAATTTTGAAATCCTTGTATTATTACGTAAATATTATTTTTGTTTTATAAAGATCGTTCCCGCTAAAAAAAAATGCATTAGATTTTTTATATCTATTTTTAATATAAATAAACTAAACTGAACTGAAAATGCGTTTCACAGAACGACCTTGCCAAGACCACGTTAAAAAGATGACTAAAGGTATGTAAGACTAGTTGTTGGTTAGTCTCATATGAAAACGACTCCGCTAGTTGAAATACAAAAACAAATCAAGCAATTGATCAAACCAACCACCACCATCGTAGGTAGTCTGTTGAGGTGTGAATATCAACAATGTTCAAAAATGAACGAACAGCACACTCTTTTCTTCTTGCCTTTTTGGTGAGACGCACAAGCCCAACAACTTTAAGGGAAAGAAATTTAATAACTCCTGTGTAAATTTATAAATATCGACGTTAAAACAGTTATTATTATTAGATAGGTACCTATTTTAACAAAAAAAATTCTTAATTTTATTAAAATGTTATTGCATTGGCTGTACTATTATCGCAAACTCAATCAATTGTATCACAGCATGTTTTTTGTATTTATCACTCTTGATCTATTTATTATTGCTACTACTCGTGGCGATCTTATCACTGGAACAAACAAAACAGTATGAAATGAACATGTTAGTTGTATTTAGGTTCGTTTCAAACCCTAATATAAGTGTCATACAACAGCAGCTGTGTTGCATCAAACCTGCTCATACCAGTCATTTTATACCCCATTTATAAAAATGGTTTCGTTTCGGGTGGTTGGAAAGAGATGGTGGTTGTTGCTTTACCAGCACATGCTAAAGAGAGATGAAATGACTGAGTATAACAGTTTGTATAGGTTTGTTTGCTTTCAAGCGCACAGAGATAGTATGACAGTTTCGATAATAATTTTATTTAGCCAATAGCTAAACGTTTTGCTAGCGATTCAAAACCAATGCATACAAACAACAATAATAAACACAGCAACTAGACATTGAGAGTAAATGAAAAACAAAAACAACCAACAACAAAAAGTTAAAGAAAACTCACATACATACGTACGTATGTAGATATTATTTATGTATGGCTAGATGGATGGATGTAGGTAGGTATACAATTTATACTATAAAATAGGTAGGTATATAGTATAAATGCATGAATGAATGAATGAATGAACAATAAAGCTAAGCCAATTGCAAAGCAACATACACTCACTACACTATCTACACTATCTATAGATACTAAAATAAAGTAAAATATTTATAACAAACTAAACTACACAAACTCAGTAGGTAGGTACTCCAAATGCACGCTGCACGTAAATACTTTATCTAGGTACCTATATGTATAGGGTTTTCCAATAAGGACTTGACAACTCAAACTTACTCTTCAGTAAATCGATTGTAACGTGTGCTGTGTGGCTTGTGGCACCGTCTTGTTGAAACCACATGTCATCCAAGTCCATGTGTTCCAATTCGGGCCAAAAATAATCGCTAATCATTGCGCGATAACGATCGCCATTCACAGTAACGTGACGATCGTTATTGTCGACGAAAAAATATGGCCCAATGACGCCGCCGGCATGCAAAGCGCACCAAACAGTAATTTTTTGTGGATGA
This sequence comes from Bellardia bayeri, assembly GCA_950370525.1. Lineage (NCBI taxonomy): Eukaryota > Metazoa > Arthropoda > Insecta > Diptera > Calliphoridae > Bellardia > Bellardia bayeri. The sequence goes on along the minus strand of OX493268.1, from coordinate 88,769,189 downwards.
AGTGGTGATTCGTGAAGCACATGTGGATTTTCAGCAGACCAATAACGCATATTTTGCTTATTGACGAACCCATTGAGCCAAAAATGAGCTTCGTCACTGAAGATGATTTTGCGATGAAATTCATCATCTTGGTGCATCTTCTCCAGAGCCCAATCGGAGAACGTACGTCGACTCAAATGGTCCATCGGCTTCAATTCTTGAGTCAGCTTAATCTTGTATGGGTGTAAACCCAGATCCTTACGCAAAATTCGCCATAAAGTGGTCTTGGGGATGCCCAGTTCTTGAGAACGCCGCGGAATCGACTGATTTGAATCGTTTGCTACGGACGCCTGAACGGCAGCGATATTTTCGGAACTTCGACCAGGCCGTTGTCTCACTGGCACGACAGCATCACACAATGAATATGTAGACTCAAATTTTTGCACTAAACTTGTTATTGCTTGTCTACTAGGGCGATAATTACGACCGAAAATTGGAGTTAACGCTCTTAAAGTTGCGGTCACCGACTCCGAATTTCGGTAGTACATTTTTATAATTTCCAAACGTTGTTCCTTCGTGTACTTTACCATAACGAAAATGTTAAGTTTACTGAAAAAAAAGAAAGCAACAATTAGATGATCAGTGAAATAGTGCGTTCACAATTTAAATTCAGAGTTGTCAAGTAGCTATTAGAAAACCCTATACATATGTACGTACGGATATACATACCTACAATGAGGAATTAAATAAATCCATCTATGGAATTTTCTAAGGGAAAATGTTAGAAAATAAAGTCGTTTTTTCACTTTTTTGCCGCTCAAAATGTAAATACACATACATACATATGTACGTATATACATATGTACATATAATTATAACACTAATAACATGCAAAGGAATAAAGTAAAAGACTAGGATTTTTTAACATTTTCCATTTCAGCTTGCAACAAAACTGGTTAATGCGTGTGGCGTCCTTGTAGTTATTTTTAATTGTTAATTAAGTAAAATTTAAATAAATATTAAAAAAAAAATCCTATTCAACACCTGTTGTTGACAGAAAATCCTTGTTTTTTTTTTTTTTTTTGTTCAACATCCTTTTTAAAGTTCCTTTTTTGTTTATTTCGTAATAAAGAGTGACTTGAGAGGTTTCTTTGTCACCGAGTAAAAAAGGACGTTACATACACTCACCTTTTGTCCGCTACTGGCTGTAGAGCCATTACTAGCGGTACCATTTTTAGGATCTTTACGCAAATCTTCCGGTTCCCGTTTAATGTTTATCGTGGTGGCTTGTTGGCGATGTTGATCAGCTGTTATGACCACTGTACCTGTACCCCCACCAGCTGCACTAACTATTGTTGATTGTTGCTGCTGCTGTTGTTGTTGTTGTTGCTGATGTTGTGCCAGAGTTGTTGTAGTGGTGACATTTGCGGCAGCAGCCGCCACAGCAGCCGAGGTTGCTGATGGGTGTGAGCCAAGCAATAAGCCTTGTATCTCGTTTTGCGATAGGCTCGACACATCAAGAGGTGTGGTTTGACCGTTTAGCTTTGCACTGGGAGCACTAAACACAACAATAATTGCAAAATACACCAACAAAAAGAAAATAAAACAAAAAAGAGAGAAAAAAAAACAAAAACATTTAATTAAGTAATTAAAATTCTTAATGCAACAAATATGCGAGACGCGAAACATCAAAAACAAAAATTGCACAAATTTATATTTTTACATAGGTAGGTAGTAGGTATTTGCTTCATTTTCCATTTACCCGTTTGTACCTTCTTAGGGAGGTAGGTAGGTACACTGACATCTGAAATTTTGGATTGTTATTATTATGAACATATGTATGTATGTATCTATGTAGGTACATAGGTATATGTATTATTATTTTACTATTATTGAAACACTGAAAATGCATATTAAACTTTTATCTTTAATGAACAACTATTAAATGCCTATTTGCTTAAAATATTTTTTTTTGTGAAACAAAGTAGGTATGTACATATGTATTATTCAATTAGTATTAGGTATATTTCTATTAATATACAATATAAAATGCCAGTATCGAATAAAAGTAGAAATCCAATAGGAATTTTACCAACCCATCTATAAACTGCACCAAATCTCAAAGTCAACAGATCTTAAGTCAACAGAATTTTTGTTAAGTTTTGGCTGTTTTAGTTAAATTATACATACCTAAACATACATATGTACATATGTACCTACCTACATAAATTTCTGCAAGTTGAATAAATATTCTTTGAATAGACAAATGACCAGCCAACTTTAATAAATTACTTTGAAATTTATTGGCTTATACATACATATATGTATGTATATAGGGGTCCCCTACTAGGGGACCTACTCAAATTTAATAAATTTCTCCAAAAAGACTAAACAGGTAAAATTGGAGAAAAAAATTCAAAGAAAATCCTATATGAAAGTACATACATATGTACCTACATAGGTGTACCTCAACAAACCATTTTATAAACTTGCAATGACTGACAAATATGTACCTATAACTAAAAGGATTCAATAATATTTGACGTGTGCCAATCTAATATGAATCTAAAGAGTCAAGGTCAACATAGCAATGTTCTTTACACATACATATGTACATACATACATACTTACATACAATATTTTTAATCAATACGATATTTCTCACTTCAATTTGATAGGTATAATTATTTAACACTTTTTCTATAAACACAGACATTAAATAACTATTTTCAGTTAATGTGAGCAAATAAAATGAGTTTTTATTTATTTTTTTAATTTGTATCTTTATCTGAATGATGGCCTTAAACATCCTTCAGCCAGCAATGAAGACATTCCAATGGTCAATTAAGATGAATGTTTTCTGGTATAAAACATATTTGGTCGAATGAAAAAGGAAGTTGAGAAAAAATTTTTAATGTTTAATTTTATTATTTTCTTATAATTGTACATTGACACTTTACAATTAGTTTAAGCATTCGCTAAAATTGGCAATAAAATCCTTTTTGTTTTTCTATTTTGTTGTATGCAGTCAGGTTGTTGTTTTAAGTTTATTCCAATTATGGTGATAATGATCATAATTGTTTGTTGTATATTTTTATGGTATATTGCTTAATAAGAAGGCAGCAGCACAATATGCCGATCGCTGCTGCTGCTGTTGATGCTGCTGCCAGTTAGTTAGTTAACCATGCAGATCCCAATGCCAACAGTGCTGATAATAATGATAATAATAATGAGGATACTGTTCGTAATAATGATGACAAGTGGTTGTTGGTGGCAACTACTTACCACCAATACCAGCAACAGCAGAAATCTCAACGAAAAAAGCAACAACTTAATTGAACTTGAAATCCAGTAAAACAAACGAATCAACAAAACCAAACAAAAACATTAAACGAACTTGTTTTTTGTTTGTTTTGTTTTTCTTTAAGTCTTTTACTTTTTTCCCATCCAACTTCAAAACAAAAACAATGTTGTATAAAAAAAATATTGCACATAGAAACGAAATGAAACAACAACAAAATTAAGTGTGAATGCGGTTGGTTGCAGTTTATAAAACAATAACAAACAATTCTAAACACGCTCCTATAATTTTTGTTGCTTTGCACTCTACAAGCAAAAAAATCATTTGTTTCAGTTTTTTGTTTTATCAAAAAATAAAAAAGGAAAAACTAACCAGGCAACAAGTTGTATGCAGTAAGTAAGTATTACTTGTAATAGAGGTCTTACTTATGTATGTGTATTTTTTTTTTTAGAGTTGGCTTTATCGTTTTTGTTGTTGTTGCGAAAAAAGGCTCTACTTTGTGGCGAAAAAAATCAATCAACAAATAAACAACAATAAACCAGGCAGAATAGTCATGATAGTCGAACAACCAACGAACGAACCACAAAATCATGTTTTAGCTTTTGCAAAAACAAAAAAACATAAACAATAAAAACAAACGAACAAAAAATTAAGGCAGCACGCGTCTACAATTTAATGCCACAAATCTTGAATATTCAACTCATAAAATCAACAATAGACGTTCTGAAAACTCAACTAAACAAAAAAATAAATAATAATAATAATAAAACAAAACAGGCTCGTTGCTTATAATACACAAAATCTGGTCTAAAATGTTGAACTTTTTTATTTGTTTCACTTGTCGAGAACGAGATTCAACTGAGGGTGTGGAAATTTAGCAAATCAGCCACAATATTAATAATAACGAGTTCGGTTGTACCGAATCTTATATACCCTTCTATTTAGTATTAACAATAAAACATTAAAACCTGTTTTTGGTTTAATGTAGTGAAAAATTAATGTAATGAAAAATTCGGTTTTTGTTTACAGAAAAGTATTTTTTTACAAATAACCGGTTTTAATTGAAAATGTGTTTTTATGAAAATAATTTAAAATTGGTGATTGTACTTCATGTGTTGTTGTTATTGATGTACGAGTATGTCAGTCATCGCTATATCCGATATATAGATATAAACAAGTAAGAAAGTATAGTCGGTCAAGCCCGACCATATAATACCCTACACCCATATTTTAAACTAAACAGTCAAAAATGGGCGATATATGGGAGATATTACCGATTATGGACCGATCATCTAAAAATTTAATGCCATAACTTCCGTGAATATAAATATTGTGTATAATTGATCTCGATATAAATAGTTTTAAAAGATTTATGGAGGTTAAAGTGAATTGCCGAGAGGGTCTTATATGGGAGTTTTGACTAATTATGGACCAGCCATTAAAATATTGGCTGTCATCATTTCTGTACATATGAAATTTATTATTATTAAATTTTATTCGGAGAACAACATTCTGAAGAGATTTATAGTCGTTAAAGTGCTTTTTGAAAGTGGTCCTTATATGGGAGCTACGACTAATTATGCACCGATCATCATAAAATTCTCACATATTATTTGTACATGTACGAAACATTTTTGAGTTCAATATTATTTGGATACCAACATGTTTAAAAGAGTTATCCTCTTTAAAGTGATTTCCTTCATTTATAACTCACTTGTGTTGAAATTTCTTTTGATACTTTCATAATTCAAACAGTTATGATCGTTAAACTCCTATTTCGGGAGGACATTTGCATGAGGGCTAGGTGAAATAATGGAAAGTGATTCTGAGTCGATCGGTATACTTTAAGGTAGGTGTTGGACCAATATTTATGGGCGTTACAAACGAGTTCTATACATTTATACATACTGCATATTGAATATTGCAGATATTACAAACGGAATGACAAGCTTATGCAGCTGATGTGTATATAGGGTAAAGGGTATAAAAACGAAACAAACATTATAATACATACATTAATAGCGATCATACAGGTGTTTATGGGATTTTTCTTTAATAATTATTGTTTTTTGTTTTTTTTTTTTTTGTATACAGTGAAATCTAACAATAATAGAAAGCAACCAAGAAGCTACAACTCATATCTACGTCGCTTTCCACTCTTGACGATATTAATGTATTTAAATTCATTAGGGCGTAGTGTATGAATAAATTGAAACTAATTGCAAACAAATATTTAGCAACTTATTTTATAGATTAATAATTATTGTAATTTGCCATCAAAACTAGAAATGTACTTTTTAGAGAATTTGTATGGAAACACTTTTTCTATTTTAGAAAAATCTCGAATATTTGAGTCTTTGTACGGATTCATTAAAACCATATTGAAAAGCGTATATTTTTTTAGCAGTCTAGTGTAAACTTTTAGATTGACAATCATTTCAATTCTACTTAAAGAAATTTCTAAATAAAAATAATCTAAAATGGTCTCATAGAATTTCTTATGAACTAAAAAGCTAAAAAATAAAAAAAAAACATTTAAAACAATTTAAACGCAACTACGTTGTTGCTGTTAAGCAAATGATTTGCGCACTTTTCCATAGAAAATGTAACTGTATGAGTTTATCTAAGTGAGCATTACAAGTATGTATGTATGTACGTACATATGAATGTATGTTTGTATGAATGAATAAATGTCTAGAAGAGCATGGAAAAGGTCATCACAACAAATGAAATAAGACACTTTATACAACTTTATGACTATGTAACTCTCTTATAAACGACGACATTTCAAAAAAAAAAATGTGACAACAAAAAAAAACGAAAATTGCTATTGCGTACATTTACGTTTCTTATTTACACAGTTTTAAATAGAATTTTAGATTAAAAAAATAAAAATAAAAACACACTAATAAAGAAGCTTAAATTAAAAGTGTTCATACACAATAAATTAAGAAACAGACTTGACACACACACTCTACTAATTTCAAACTGCTGCTTGCTTGGCTGTGGTCGTTATAATGTGGAGCAATTTGTACGAAAAAAAAATGCCAAAGAATATAAAAGAAACATTTCCACGAAAATAGTTTGTGTGCATGTGATTTGCCGTTTGTTACTGTTGCTGTCAAGGAAGCTTGTCGAAAGAAGGTTTATGGATTTTATGGTTTAATGACATTAAACCATGCTTTAGAGAGGTGATACACGTAAAACACAAGTAGAAGTAGTTTTTGTAAAGTTATGAAAACAAACATTCGTTCATATGTATTTACACACACACACACACATGTAATAAAAACTTTGTGTATTTCAATTAATTCTTAGTTTTTTTATTTTTAACAAACAAAAAAGACATTAAAAATATTTCATAAAGTCCAATAAACCGTTTAATATACAACAACACAATAATTATAACAATACCACACAACAAAACGTATGTACGTATGTATGCATGCATGTATGTACATACATATGTATGTATGTATGTACATGGTTACTTAGATATGCATGTATGTACATATATATGTATGTACTATATACTATGTATGGACACACATATTTATGTACACATAAATACATATGTAGGTACATACATATATACATATGTATGTATGTATGTATATTGGTATGTATATAATAATTCATATTATTTAACATTATTTTAAAACCGTTTTATTTCAAATTTTTTTAAGAATTTTAAGAAAACAACTGCTGCAACACAAAACTAAAAATAAAATTTAACGCAGAAGGTCATTTTATAGTTTGAGAAAAATAATAATAAATCTACCGTAAAAAACTAAAACAGTACAATTTCGTGTAACTACCTACAATACAATATAAAAGATTCAATTTTATTATTTATTTTCTTTTTTTTTCATGTTGTTGTTATCTTATTTGGAAAATCACTTCAGTTATCGTCAACGTCGTTTTGAGTTGAACGTACGTTTTTTCGTCGCTGTTTGAAGTTGCAAACAAATCAAGATAAAAATCTTAAAATTTCATCTCTAAGATTTTACACATCTCATTTAAGTCAGAAGGAAATTAAATTCTTTTGCTTGTATTTAAAAAGATCGTTTCTGTTGATGTTTATCTTGTCTACAGTTGCATTATCAGCATCAGCAGTAGTGTATGTACATATGTATGTATGAATGAGTGTATGAACTCGTATGTACATATATGTAGATAGCGTAGAAATGCATAAGTTAAAACAACAACAGCAGCAGCAATAACAAAAAAGGGTTGCTTGCACATCACATGGCAAGTAGAAGAAAAAATATGCAAATCTCTACGTTTCTTTAGTTTTATTTTTTTGAATCTTTAACATTCTGCATTTTTTTATTTATTCATTATTATTTTTAGTTGTTTTTGTTTTCCAAGCGACCAATCATTATAAATGTTAAACCATTTGCTCTATGCTACTCTGCCTATGAGCTGCGTTGCATTGATGAGATGTGACTGGTTGGGAATCAATTTCATTAAGCCGGGATTAAGCAGAACGTCAGTTGTTCCTTTTATTTTGTTTCTGTTGTTGTTTAATTAGAAAACAAAAATGTATCTTCAGCAAATAATACTTGCTCGTATCCCCAGCAAACTGTCTTAACAATAAAATTGTTTTTTTGTTGCATACTTATTTCGCCAACGAAGGAAAAGGATGGTAAAACCCTTTCCATATACATACATAAATACATACACATGTAATTGAGTGAGTGTGTAAGTGTTACAGCACAACATTTCTGCAGCACAATTAAAGAGCGAATTTCAAATCAACATTATTTTAAGGCGTCAATCTTATCGAATATTTCCATTCAACTGTTTATTGGCAACTGATTTTAACAGCAGCAGGTGTTTGGAATCTCAGTATGCGGTAGCCATCATCATCAATATAATCATACGCGCCAACTTTATCTGCACAACACCAATACACGGAATATCAAACGTACGCACAAACACATTTTTACATACATACATATTTATATTCATATCCGAATGCATTCATACACTACGAATTACTTAAATAAGGAATCGTATTTTCCATCTTTTAACGCAAATATTATTTAAATCGAATATTTATCAACTTGAAAAGAACATATCTTTTAAACCGAACATCAAATGTTTTAGGTACTTGTAATGTTAATATTTCATCTATTAAACTAATACTCGTATGAAGTTTAAGAGTATATCAGCTAATAAATAGGACATTATTAGCCTATTTCAGAGTAATGCGCTTGGTATATGGTAGTCATTGAATGACATATTATTATTAGGTAGTCACATGTTATTTCCAAGTTTAAATTTCATTTTTGTTAATAATCATAAATAACCATTACTCAAAATGACCTCAAAATCTCTTGATCTATTATGCTACTCTATAATTTAGCGGTATTGATGTGAAGGTATCTATTTTATTTAAAATTTCTTTCCGTTTCCCAATGCATGAGTATGGAGGACAATTTAAAATTACTGGATTTAAAATCCACGTTCATAAAAAATTTTAATTAATATATGTAACTACATCTAATAAGATTGTTTTGTACGATGCTCTAGGATGTTTTTCCGTTTCAAGCATAAAATTAATGGAGCCAACGTTTATCATTAAGTCTTGCGATTTCCGACAAACTATTGAAATATGGGCTATATAAGTGCAACAAAATTAAAATCTTATATTAGTCCAAATTGTAATAACTCAATTCGTTATTTAAGTGCCTTGTAGTGTATATGTAATACGTATATCAAACAAATGCATATCCTTACATATGTACATACATATGTCCATACATACATTCATACATTTAGTGGCTTTCATAATTTTAAAGATTTTGTAAAGTCACGACATTTTTAAACACTGGGATAGTCAAAACAAAACAAATTCATAGAAGTGTGTGAGAAGGATCTGATCAAAAATATTTGTTCGCGATAAAAAATATTCATTTTAGATACTGAAGTAATCAATGCATGAAAAAGTTAGCGTGTGTCTGTTAATGTGATTAAATGTTATTAACGCATCAAACTGATAAAATTGAACAAACAAACAACCAAACAACCAAACTATTTTATTAACTAAGAAAAAAAAAACTAATTCTTTATGCCAAATTGTTTTCATAACAAAATTCCAGTGCAAGTATTTTGCTGTAGATCAGAATTTATCTGGAGTTATTAGCAGAATAAACCATATAGGGTTCTAACGAACTTCATCATTCCGATGAATTTCTCTAAAACAATTTTCTGTAAATTCTGATACCTGAAATATTTTGAAAATATGGAAAATATTAACAATAAATTCCGTGACTTTTAATAACTTTTGCTGTAACTACAGCACATACAAAATTTCACACCAAAAATTAATTACACACATTTACATTTATAAAAAATTCTTTATTTAAAATTATGACATTTGCTTAAAACTTCCTTTCATTTCGTTGCATTCTCTAATGTAGAGTGAAAAAAAAACTTTATTCAACTTTTGCCTTGAATTAAATTGTTTAACTTAAAATTAAAATGCCTTTTAAATCAAATTTTTATATATCAGTTTCTCTTTTGTCAGTTTTAATATTGCTTCAGGTATTTAGAGCTTAAAAATACAGTAATTAAATCTAAAATTTATGGCTTTTAAATAAAACAGACAAAATAAACAACAAAACAATCCCAAAATTATTGGAAAGTTTAAAAAAGGCACACTCAAGTATTCACATATTGAGACACCTTCTTTACAACATTTGTTCAATTTAATAAGAAATTAAATAATTTACATACTTATTTTTTTTAGAAAAAGTCACCAAGGACGTACATAAGTATGTATTTACATATTAATGTTCTTCTTAAAACTTTATTAAATGAAATGTTAAATATTAGTTGAAGAATTTGAATACAGTGGCGACAAAGAAAAAAACTTAATGAAATAATATGAAATGTTAGCCATCCATTTACGTTTTGGTAAATGTTGCAATTAAGGCAATTTGTGTTGCTATTTTACAAAACTGTTTTTGATGCGAGATTTAGATTGTAAACGACCTTTTCATTTGCATAATTTCTGCAACACGTACCCTTTTACAGAAACACTTTTTGCAGATTAAAATATTCTCAGTCATTTTTGTTTGTTTGTTTTGCAAATATGTAGTTTTAATTGATCTACAAATTAAATGATTAATAAAACTCATTTCGATATTGTTTTCGTTTTGTTGTATTCGATTTAATTACATGTTTGTACAAACTAAATTAACATGTTCAAAGCATTTCAGAAATTTAATTTAAATCATTAAATACATATTTGAATACGAGTACTTGCAAGTCTTGCAAGTATGTATTTAGAACAACAGCGATAGCAGAAAAGATTATGATTTACAGCGATATGTCACACTAAAAAAACAACAACCTGATATAAAATGTAGGTGTCGACTACATTATATTTACTACACATGCTAATATTACAACAAAGATACTACAACAGAAATATTCTAATACAACTAGCACTAAATATTCCTATTCCAAATAGTTAGCTCATTGCCCAGAAGCGTTAAGTGATTAGAACTAACAGAGGTTCTTAAATTGGTGTATATACAGGGTCGTGCAAAAGAAACGAAGGTGTTTCATTATTTTAATAGAGTTTTCTTTCATTTTTCAGACAATTTTAAATAAGACTTGAGTAATTTTAAATGAAAAGACACCCTACTGAACAACAAAGTCCCCGTTTACACAGGGAAACATTTGGAAGGGAAACATTTTGTTTGGTAGAGAGGGACGGGTGGGGAAGAGAATATGAAATTTGTTTCCCGTTCTCGGATGCACACTTTGTTTACATTTGCTTTGCTTTTTGGCATTTGCTTTATTTCTTTTCGGCGTGCTTTATTGTCTATGTTTTATATTTGACTTTGTTTGAATGAAAAAAAAATATATGATGTAAAATAAAATAAAATAAAATAAATGTTCTTATAAATTTTATCTTTTAAAATTTATTAATTTCACAAATCAAATATACATACTTACATTTAGCAAATGAAAAACAGTAGAAATTAAAAAAACAACACTGCAATTAGACAAATGTCAAAAAAAACAAATATAAACTGGAATGTATCCGACAGCAATGTTTCCCTGTATGACCGCGAAGGAAAATACAAAAGAGAATTCCAGATGTTTCCCTTCCAAATGCTTCCATGTGTAAACGGGGACAAACTAAAATAATAAAATTTTATTTTGAAAACCGAAAACTTCAAGAGCCAGACACTTTGCTACATCGACGATGATTGGGTGTGATTAAGTCACTGACTATAACGAAACTAAAAATAATATTCATAAAAAGAGCGCGACTAAGCGAAGCTGAGGATGGGCATCTCTTACGCGAAGTTATATTGTTACGTTTAAATTAACCACTATTGTTAAAAAAAAAAAAAAAACTTAATTGACTTTAAAATAAGGATTTGCTTCATCCTGTACATACATTCGTATGCCCCCTACAAATTACATATTTATGTAATATATTCTTTTATGTTACAGTGTGGCCTTTTGATTTACTTTTTTTTTTAATATTAACAAAATCAAACTCCAATAATAGACTTCGATCGTACTATCGTGTAGTATTGTAGTATCCTTAACTAACTTAACTATGTAGTTATTATTGTGACATTAGTGAATCAAAGATAATAACTCTAGATAAATCTAATTAAACATTTAAAGAATCTTTCAAATGTTTGATTGTCTCCAATATAGTTTGGGTTCATTTGAGAAATTCTGAAGCGTCTGAATGGAGTATTAGAATACAATCACATACATATATATGTACTTGCTTGGTCGCCATTGTGGTTGTATAGACAAGCAAAGTAAATTAACAGCCAATACATAAAGAAAAAATTAAAAGAAATAAATAAAAACATTATAGAAAATTGATCAAGAACTATGCGAAAGATACAACCACATGATCAATTCAATTGGTATTACAACAACAACAATTACACACACACATTTTTCATTATATGTATTTATATTTTGTTGTAATTTCCAATAAACAAAAAAAAACTTTGTAAGGGTGTGGCTTTCAAATGGCCGGTATAGATTACACTGCATAACAATAATACACAGCCACACAGTGGGAGAACAGAATGTGTTTGTTTGTGTATGAGATGCCTTGTGTCCCAGTCGTCTAGGTTAGCGACACTTGGCAAGTGTTAATGGTAATAAGATTTAAATAACTGATATACCTAGCAAATGCTCTTAATACTCACTGCTAATGTTTCACTATTATTATTATTGTTATTATTTTGTATTTGTTTCTATCTGTTGTGTATTGTAAACATGGTAATCGATTTTTTTGTTGTTGTCGTTCTCGTTATTGTTGCTGGTTTTCTCAACTCGCAAGTATGTATGTATGTATGTACATAAGTTAACAATCAAAAGCCTAATGGCCATGTATCTTTTGTGTGTCTACGAGATACATAGATATACATAGATTTGTTTTTGTTTTGTATGTTTTCAATTTAATATTGTAAATGAAACCAATGTCAACGGTTTTATCAAAAACAACAACAAAAACCTTTAAACTTTAAATAGTTTAAACAAATGACCAGCGGGAGTGTCTTATGGTCTGCCCCATAATAATTATAAAAAAGTTTATTGTTTCTTCCGTAGCATTTTAATAATCTCTTTTGGTTAATTTGTTGGCATGAAAATTTCACAATGTTTTATTAGTTGATATGTATACTTAAGCTAGATTTACACGATTGAAATTTTCTTTCAAAATTGCTCTTCAAAATGCTTCAAACTCGTTTAAACAGCAAAAATTCTTCAAAATTTATTTATTTAATTGTTATTAATAGTTATTAAATAAATAAATTTTGAAGAAATTTTGCTGTTCACACGAGTTTGAAGCATTTTGAAGAGCAATTTTGAAAGAAAATTTCAATCGTGTAAATCTAGCTTTATACTCGTACATACATACGAGTTGTTGGTTAAAATGTCAAAGCTTTTTTTCGTGATCCTCTTTTTTAAATAACTTTGCAGATAAATGAACGGATTTGATTGGATTGTTACAATAAAAAAATATATAAAATAATAACATTACAAGATAAGTATGTAGTAATGTATTTTATTTAAACTTGCAAAATAATTATTATTTTATTTGTGTTTGTTTTTTCAACTTGTCATTTATTAATTAAAAAACTTAAATTTATATTATTTTTTTGTGATGATGATAATCTTTGGGATTTTAGAAAATACCACCTGTTTGGTGTCATAGATAGGTATACATACATATTTAAATTAAACGTAAAAATCACAAAAATAGTTCATCTAATCCGGCAAACTAGTTCTGGCATATTCACATATAATTGAAACAACAGTTTTCTTGTCATACTCGTATTTACATACGTACACTTGTTCATCACTTACCAAATAACTTCTTTGCATTTAAATTCGCATATTTGAGTTTTTGAATAATGTTAGTAAAAATTGTGTTTTTACTAATATTCATTTGCAGTTACAAAAAAAAAAAACGAATTTTGGATGTTCACACAGAAGTTAAAGAACTTACTCTGCAAAGATTTGAAAATAGAACTGCTACAATTGTTGAGAATAATTTCAGACAATAATCTCTTTTTCAAATTAGATTTTGGATGTAAGCGTAGCTTTTTGTAACACTTACCTCCAGTGGAGTTCTGCTTCTGTTGTGGAGGCATCCTTTTCGGGCATTTTGTAATATTCGTAAACAAATGACGTTGTACCATTTGAGGTTTGAACCTGATGCAATTGTGGTGTCCCCAGCGAACTTAAATTGACAGTTGTAGCAGCAGCTTCAATCAACTGATGCTGCTGCTGCTGCTGATGATGTTGGTGATGGTGTGGCTGTTGCATACCATTGCCATTTGGATCGTCATTCTGTTGTTGCTGTTGTTGACTGTGGTTATGTGTGGCGCCATCATTGGATGACAGACTGAGTAAAGTTTGTGGCGTTGCCGCAGAGACGACTGTGGTCAGTTGGGGATGCTCGAAGTAGCGCGAGGCCACCGAGGAAGCCGGCAATTGGTATGAATTGCCATTTTGCTGGTGTATTATGACTTCATGAGAACTGCTTTGGTGATGTGTGGACATGGCAATGGGTTGAGATTGTGACGATGGGGTAGACGGCGTCGGTGACGTAGAACCAGAATTTAATGAATCGCCATTTGTTAAGACGGTTCGGCGTCTAAGAGTTTTGTTATTTTTAAATTTGAGAAGTAAATTTAGTATTTTTCTTTCAAATCCTTCAGAAAATTAAACTTAAGTGCGTATTTTCCAATTAAATATTTAAATTTTTTATGAAAATATTGTTTTTATATTGTCTTTATATTTTTACACTTTATAAGTGTTTTAAGTTAAATATTCTTTTAAACGTATTTCACACGGTCCCTTTTAAGGGTAAAAAATGGGAAAAAAATGTATAGTTTTTATTATTTTATAGCAAACAGAAATAAAAATTTAAAACATGTATGAATAAATAAACAAAAACTAACGAGAGAAGCAAAGGGGTTAGATACACTAATATGCAAATTAATTTTTACAAAAGTAAAAAAAAAAATAACATTGAAAAAAGTCTTGAAACATTTTCGTACTTGAATGATTAAGTGAAGCAATGACTGAAGAATTTACGAATTAAGGGTGTTTTTTCTTTTTCATTTCATTTCATTTAGTGTAATCTGATACCGGGATAAGCTCGATGTTAAGAGAAAAAACAGTAGCTCTTATGTATTAGATAGTTGGGTTGTTGTTATTGGTTTTTTTCTCTTCCTTTGTTTCAGTGTCCTGTTATTTTTGTTGTTAATATTTTGGCTCTTATTTAATCATTTGAAAAAATTTGTTTATTACATTGTAAAAGGAAGAAGATGACGACAACAGGAAAAGAAGGGCAGGCGAATCTATTCAACAATATGGGCTTTTGATTCAAATAATAAAAAATTAAACAATATTTCCTTTTAACAGCAAATGAAACAAAAAACTACAAACCATTAAATGTCAACACATATTTATAGATGAAACAAAGGTATGGAGAAAATATGAACAACAATATAAACATCAGTAACAATAGTATTTATTAAAGAATTTAGTTTTGATTAACGACACTTCTATTGTGAAATTATTTGTAACAAACAGTAAATCTTTGAAAAATCTGTATTAAAATTTCAACATTTTTTAAAACTCGTGTAAGTTTGGAGTTGGAGTCGGCATGTGATACATAACTGTCTTACTATTAATTATACCATTCACCTTCATGAGAAGGGTATATATATATAAGTTTGTTATTCCGTTTGTAATTTCCACAATATAATTTTCCGACCCTATAAAGTATATATGTATATTCTGGATCCTTATAGATATCGGATTCTATTATTAAGCCATGTCCGCCTGTCTGTCCGTCTGTCTGTCTGGATGTTGAAATCAATTTTCTAAAGTGCCCAGATATCTTCGGGATCCAAATCATCAATAATTCTGTCAGACATGCTTTCGAGAAGTTTGCTATTTAAAATCAGCAAAACCCGTCCACAAATAACGGAGATATGAGCAAAAATCCGAGACAACCTCTGAAAATTTCATCAAAAAAACTAAGTGTATTAATATTGTTACGAACAAATTCATCAACAGATGGCGTTGATCATACAAAGTGTATTAATATTGTTACGAACAAATGAATAAGTGGTTACGTCTTTTTCGGCAAATATTTGCCAAGTGTGACCGTACCTTAAGTAATATTTGTAACAAACAAACTTAACATTCATTTCGGTTGATAAAATCTACAAGATTTTATTTTAGTTGGCCTCCTACAATATTTAAATATTCCCAAAGAAGTTAAACATTTCATAAGTTACTGATTACAATACTGACTTAATATGTTAATTAAACTTAGATGGCCTGCAATCATTAGCTACATGAGCTTACAGGGTGTGATTTAATTTCTTTAAAGACTTCAAATACTTATTTAAATTATGCATTCAATTTAGGGATATTAAAGTTGCTTTGTTTTTTTTTTTTATTCTGTCTAAAATGTTTTCTATAATATTTAATTGTTTATATAATCGTTATTTTTAAAACATCTCTACTAAATAAAAATCTTTGTTAATTGTTATTAGTCTTTTTAGAATTTGGATATTTTTTTGTTTCTTTATTTTATTTCCAACAAAAGTCATAAATTGTGCAAATTATTATTTCTTTGTTGTGTATTTTTGGAATTTTTTTATTTTTCATTATGCACATAATTATATGAAACATTAAGTTTTAATACTTCCATTAGAAATCGCCACGAAAAAAAACATTTATAATAAAGAAGTAAGAAAAGCAAAAAATAAATGAAAAAAAACAAATATTCGATAAAATATAAATTATACACAAGTATAACATTTGACATTTTAAATTTGATTTACTTAATAAACGCAAATTAACTGAAAAAAAAGTAACAAATGTTTAAAGCAGCGATTCAAAATGCAAATACAAAAATAATAAAAAAAAATAAATAAATTAAATCAAACGGTTTGTATAGTAATGTATTCTTTCCTTAGCAACCATTTCTATAGAGGATTTTTCGAAAGAGCCAACCAACAAAGGTCCGTCCCATTTTCAACTAAATCAATAATTATAAATATAATGATACTTAATTAAGTTGTAGTGGTTGTTAATGATGGTGACACGAGTACAGCTCTACATTATTTGGAGACAAATTTTGTAAATTATTTTCATGTAAATGTAAAATAAGCAAATAATTCAGAACATAATACGAAAGAATGTGTAGGTATGTTATCTACCATTTATAATAAAACTTTTTTCAATTAAAAGATTTTCACAATTTTCTTTGACTCGGATTATGTTCTATATTTTCGGACTTTCTGAATAATTATAATGTGGACTATAACGTGTCTGCTTTTCTTGTTGGGTTTCCTTTAGCTTAAAGTACAAAAGCGATAAGATTCTTTTGACAAAACAAATCTTAAAAAAAACAATGTAATCGTATTTAAGCAAACAATTTATTTTTATCCATTTTATAATTTTGAAATGAAAATTAATTTTCATAAAATGCGGACTTAGCGTTTTTGCATTTAGCTGAGTTGATATAATGAATCGTAATCTTACAAATCTGGTACAGTGTTGAATGTAGTTCATACATATGTGCCAGCAAATATAATATTTTTGAGGAAATTTAATTAGTTTAAATTCGATTCATAAGTGTTATTAATTCGGTGTTTTAATAAAATGTTATAAAATAATATACCTGCATGGGTCTTTTTTTTAAACTGGTTTCATATTAATGTTTTATTATTAAGAAACATTGTATCATTTGATTTATAACGTTATTTTGTATAAGTTGAATAAATTAAAAATTAATTGAATTCGTTGTTTAAGTACTTGCAATTTCAAACGAACAAACAAATAAATAAATAAATGAATGCAGAGGAGACTCAAGTGAAATGGAGGCTAAGGTAAAAAGTTGAAGAATTTATGATTGTTTTCTATTTTCAACTGCCTATTTTTGAATAGGCAGTTTGATCGAAGTACCTTCTTCCCCCCTCTGAAACCGCGACCAGGTTTTTAGTTCATTAATATCTTTCAATAAAATTCATTGAGATAAACATTTTTTGTAACTCTCTCAAATAGTTTATATTAATCCTAAGAAGATTGATTGCGAATAACAACAAAAAATTAATTCTTTCAATTAATTCAAAAAAAAAAAATAAAAATCTGTTAAATCGTTTACTTCGTATATCACCCATATTGATTAGAAATAAACAAATTTAAATGATTAGTTCCTATAAATTTGCCCACACTCTCATTCACACATAGATACACACTCACACACTAATCATCGGATTTAGACACATGCCAGAAAATATACTTACAGACATAGGAAACTAAAAACGAAAAATTCCTTATAGAATTCAATTTAAAGCCGTGTTATTGACGCTTATTCAAATTAGTTAATATCTTATAGGTACTAAATTGATGATTAAATATTCAAATTAATTATTCTAGCTGTTATTGTTGTTATTGTTTATTTACCACAAAATTCTTAATAATTCCGTATTGACAAAAAAAAAACAACAACTGCAAAGTTAAATAAATGAATCACACTCTAATAAATAATTCATTAAGAAATATAAACACACACTCGCACAGATAACAACAAGAAACAGTTATAATAGTTAAGAATATTACAATGTTACAGTGATCAACAAAAGCAGTAGCTGCAATAGCCACAGCAAAAACATTTCATTTAACAACCACATACTATTATGTACATACTGTATATACATACATACATACTTATTCTATTTGTAACACAACGGACATTTAGGTACATTAGGATGGTCCCACAAACAGTTGTCGAATTTCGACTCTTGGTGTAATGATGCTGAACTGAAATCTTCAGGTGAATTCCAACTACATACATATCTTTGATCTTACATAAGTTTTGTAATTAAGGTTTTTTAAATAAAGCACGTTTGTGGCACTTAGCCGTGCACATCCTAATACATAATATATGTAGTAGGATAATCACGAGTTACATAGATAAGTAAAAACTTTGATTAGCTTAAAAATTATTGAAAAATCTTATTGGGCCCTCCTAATGTACATACTTTAATTAATATAAGGAAACGTAGATGTGTTGGTCTCGACACATGTGTATTTATAAGTACGAGAACAAAATGAAACAGAAATATATACATATGTACATATGTAGATAGTTAAATGCCATTACAAGTGACAAAAAGTAATAAAAAATAATTAAAAAATTATCATACCTTAAACAGTGGAATAAATACGAGAGCATGTTTGAATGTATGAATATAAAATACAGCTTACAGGGTATGGTCAGTGTTGTGCGGACAATTTACAAGATGAAAAGTGAGAGTAGTAGTTTGTCTGTACAAACAAAAGTTAATTAAATGATAACACGGCTAAATTTTATAGGCAACAGATAACAAGCATTATGTATTGGCAATATTGGATAAAAGCATTAACGTTCATATTCATAATTATGTACATTATGAATACATGTATTTCATAATATAATTGCATATACTGGAGGGCTTATTAATAAAAATAACTTAAATTCTTTGTTTAAAAGTTTTCTTCAAAAATAACTTTACTACGTTTCGAATACATTGGCCAGCAAATGGAATGATATCGATAAGATTTTTATAATTAAAGAATAATATAATAAGAATGTTTTAATGTGTGTGAGTGTGTGTGGATATGAGTATGTGTATATTGCTTCTATCTATATAAATTGTAAGCATTTTAACAAAAACAAATACAAAATAAAAATTATTGAAGGACAAACGAACATTGACTGCAAACACACTCACACCAGTAAACGTCCAGATACAGCTACACAAACACTTGAAATTAAATCAAAAAATTTAAAATAAATTTTAATTTGTATTTGTTGTTAAAAAGTACAAAGACAAATACAACAATATTTAAAATGTATGCGGTCAAGCTCGATCATATTTTTAGCTTCACTAAATTAAGCTTTTTATACAAATTCGTATTAATTATTTATTTTATATTAAAATACAACTACAAATATTATATTCTAATTAAATTAACCGAACAGATATTAGCAACGATTAGCATGCTACCAACTATCCTACCACTGAGTTAGACAACGTGCTCTATATTGCCGACAAAAATATGCAATCGAACTAAATGTTTAAGGGTCTTAAGAAACCATTTCGAGTTTGTTCAGCCTTAGTCGTTATTTAGTTAGATTAGAAAGTCTGCAATGCCGTTTCTAGGCAAAGAACCAAGCAACTCAAATCATACCATAATTTTTCTGATTTTTCACAACAATTTCAAATACATAATTTATTGTATATGGAGTCGTCTTGATTCATGCAGAATAATCAACATACGAACATTCATTTTGAATGTTAACATATTTTTCATATCCTATTTAGTTAGGAACAGGATCAATGGTAGGGTGTGCGAACAAGTGTCTATGTGAATTAGTTTGTAAGCATGTAAATACGAGTATGTATTTGTTAAATTTTCAGTGTTTATTTGGTCGGTCGGTCAGTCTGTTACTGAACGTACTCGTAAGTATTTGTTTAATTTTTTCTTTAAATATTATTATTACTATTAAGTATTTGTTATAATTACTGTGTATGTTGTTGATAGTACACATATGTTGGCCATTGCAATTACCAATCCGATTAAACTTTAACAAACGATGACTTTTGATATTGAATCCATTCAAACCATCATCATACAAAATGTATTATGAGAAATAAACAATAATACTTAATAGTAAAAAATACCACAACTTGGAATAAATATAAAAAAAATGTTTAAATTGAATGAATAAAACGGTTGTTTAGTTGTGTAGTTTTTTATTTTTTTATATTTTAAATATTTTTATGACATTATGATTTAAGTTTTCAAGGTTAAAAGGTGACACATACATTAAATGTTTACAATGTACGTAAGGAGAGGGAGAGAGAAAAAGCATAATAAATATTAATATATACTTGTATGCATGTGTTTTTTGTGTGAATGTGTAGTATATAAAATACGCACTTCCGTCTGATTTATCATTATTTTGTTGTTGTTTTTTTCTTCCATACAAAAAGCGAAAGGTTTCAATTATATTATTTTAATGTTTTAAATACATTTTCAATGTAACCTTGTGTTTAAACGAAATTTATGATTGATCATGTAAATCTTACAGCGAGCGACCAAAACCAAAAGCATGCAGCGTGTAGCACACAGCAGCAAGAAATAAATCTACAATATGCTTGGTTTAATTATTATTTCTTTTGAAGGAAAAGCTCTTTTTGGACAGAAAAATCTTTAAAAGTATTTTTAATCCACTCATTCATGTACGAGTACATGTGAATATGTAAATGATCGATGATGCGTAAATAAGTGGATTTTTAATTACCACATCAAGTGGTTTCAAAAACTTGCAGTCATATCAAATAGTTTTACCAGACTTTATTCATTTGATGCACAATTATCGCATAAAATTCAAATAAATATTATCCGCATCAGAGATTAAGTTGTGAAATTATATAATCGTTAAAGAATGTTGCTGTGTTCGCTATAGTTGACACAAATCGGAAGTGTAGTTTCCATTTAAAACCGGGTAAAACCATTGCGGTTAGCAGTCTAATAAGCACGCATACATGTGCAGTAATATAGTTCTATGTATTGTGTAAATTCTTTGTTTTGTTTTGTTTGTAAAGAAATGTTTGTTTCAATTTAATCAAGTTTGGTTCTTAAGTCTTTTGATTTAATTAAATTATATTTTGATTTATATTTGTATTTCTGTTTGGCTTGTTTGTAGTTTGTTTTATTTCAATACTTATCAATAGGTGTCCGAAATACAACTGTTTTCTGTTTTCGATTTGAGTTTTTTCCTTCAAAATCCAAACTATAATTAATCAATGGTACAATACATTGATTGTACCACAACACAGAAAATATTTGTTGTTTGGCGTGTGCTGTTTCCACAAATTTACTTAAAACTTGTTTACTTTAAGATTTTAAATCATTTAAATAAAATGTATATTTTTATATTATTTTTGTTTGAAAATATCTTATTATTTTTCATTTAAACATCAATCAGTTGTTTTTATATTTGTCATTTTATTTAGAGAAAAATGTTTGTATGTATAAGTTAAACATTTTTAATAATAATTATAATAATAAATTGAAAAAATTATTTACACCATTTATTTATACAATTCAAATAGTAATCAAGTGTAGTTTTTGTTTTTTTTTCTATACAGACACCATGATTGGTTGTTGTTGTTGTTGTTATATCATTCATTCCTTACACACACACTCACACATTTTACAACACATATGAACATGTGTAAAAAGTATTGATTTGTTTTATTTTATTTTCGTGTGGGCACATTTGCATTATAATTGCATTGTAATTGTAATTCTCTTAACAGAGCGAGTTGAACATTTACTGGGCTCTAGTATAAATATCACATAGAATGTACATACATACGAGTACATATTAGAGTAGTTTTTATTTACTTTTGTTTGAACGTGTGTCTTGGAGTCTGCAGTTAATAGTAAATACCAATTATAACAAATAAGAAAAAACATAACAACAGCAACAACAACAATAATAAGTGCAACAAGCTTGTAAATATTTTCATAGTGAGTTGTGTGTAATTTATGCTTATTAATCTTTTGATTATCTATTAGATATATACAAACATACAGATTATTATTTTATTTTATTTATTTTTTGTTTAAAACACAAAATCTGTCTTATTTGTTGTCATGTTTTAATTTCATTAAAAAGTTTTAAGATTTTTATGATTTTTCAAGGCTGTTTGTCTATGAGTTTTAATTAAATTAAGTAGATTTTGTTTGTTACTCTTTATCATCTTCTTATATTTATGTTGAAATAACAATTAACTATAATTATATTGTTGATAGAGATTCTGCTAACAGTAGCTGAAATACCCAAGATGTGTTAAATGGACAAAAAACAACTGCAAAATGACTTATAAATGTTTTTTTTTCTCTTTATTTAACTATTGAGGTTATGTATGTTAACCCATTAAGGACCAAAAGCAATTAATTACGAGAGAAATCCGAAAGAAACAATAACGAAATTACAAAAATTTAAACATTAAACAATTTAAAAAATAAACAAGAAGTTATAGCGTTATATTTGACTTTGCCGATACTTAAATCCCCTTCATCTAAAACCAAAAGCAGTACATTGTTAGTGCTTTTATGCCAAGGAACACAACAAAAGAAAAGAAAATATTGTAGGATTTTGCAACAAGTAGATTCTTTAGATACCTGGTGACTTAGATTTATTAGTAATTAGTGGACAAATTTTAATACTTATTTTTGCATAAATGAAATTCTCTAGTTTTAAAATCTTTATAAATTATATGATATACAAGTGCTAAATATATACATATGTATGTATGTATATGTACGGCTGTTAGTTATTTGAGAAGAAATTCTGTGTGTTAAGATTTGTTACTGAACATTACAATCTATGAATAAAAACAATTCTTTACAATTCCGAATAATTGAGAAAAGAAAAAGAAATTACAGAAAAGAGAAAAACTTCCAAAACAAATAAAAATGTACGTGTAACATGATTATGGTACCTGCAAACAAAATTCAATATTCATCACAAAAAAAGAAAGTAAAAGTAGAAGCAAAAAGTCCCAATTTCAACAGAGCAATTTTTATTGAAAAGATTGATATAATTTTTTCTTTGAAATTTCTTCGGTGTTCGCACAGTACAATTCTTATTGCTTAAATCGCTCGTATTTTCATTTGAGAGTATACACACATATGTTATATAAATAAGAGAGCAATACGAATTGCTAGTGCAATCAAGTGTGTACTAGTCTTATCGTCCCCTCAACCCGATGCCTAAAAGGTAATCAGATTAGCTTAAGGAATTGCTTCGTGTAAATTGAGACTAATCAAAACAAAACAAAACCACACAATCCAAATAAAGATCATCATGTAGAACTATAATGAAGGTACAGGCGGACGGATGGATGAACTAACGAACAAACAAACATACAGTGGCACACATTCATGTATTTACTCATTTATTGATTTGTTTATTTATTAAATAAACAATTGCAGGAATTGTGTATTCAGTTTAGACTTTAACGTTACCGCTAGCTATTGTTTAGCTATTTATTTAGCGCCATTAGCACACGTTGTCAAATTGATAAGCATGTCAAACTCTAAAATGAAGATAATGCACACACTCTCTGTTTCTGCTTCTTCAGCAATAAAGCGGTGATTTTCTCAAACAACAACAAAGTTCATAATATTTGAAATTTTAACAGCATTTATATAATTTTGTTTTTTATTATTTTTGCTACTTCTTGGAAATTTTAACACTTTCAGTTAAATGGAAAATGTATGTATGTATGTACATTTAAGTCGACAGCATGCGGTCTTAATGTGAAATTTTAATAAAAATTACTAATTAAATTTCAAACACATACGGCAAATCGCAAGACGTGTGACGTCACTGCTTTATATCAACCCGTTGAGACAGTGTGTGTTTAAATAATTAGAGGGTTTAATACTTTAAGAAATTGTGTGAATTTATAAGTATTTCACAATATTTGACAACAATATCATTATTAGCAAATTTTACAAAAAGCAAAAAAGAAACAAAACAAAAAACAACCCTTTTCAATTAAAAGCCATATTTGGCAACAAGTTGCAAAACGAACCGACCCTTTTATGTGTGTTTGTGCCTACTTGTGCTTATGTACGTTTTAAGACTATAATTTTCGCTGCAGTTGAGCCGTTTCCTTAAACAAAAGAAATATTTAGTGCAAAATAAAAAAAAAATGTGTCCCACAGAGTGCAATGTTTGCATTGTTGTTTCCTGTTAATAAATTTTCACACAACACACACACATACATACCTACGCAGCAGTTTAATATGCTTGCAACAATCGCAAACACACAGAATACATAATCGTTCACATATTCGCACATGATCACATACACGTATTGGTTCATATGTATGTGAAGTAAGGTTTCCTTTTTTTAAACAACCTACTTCCACAGAGGAAGGAAATGATTTAGTTAGTAAATGTTTGTTTGATCGTATGTAGGTCGGTCGGTGGTCTTTTGTGTTAAATAAATAAGAAAACTAAAGTCAAATGCCAGAGTCAGAGTCATGCCACGAATACCACAAATAACTGCCTACTGTAACGGCCCTAAAAGCGTGCGACTTTTTGACTTTGCTACTCTAAATTACAAAAGCCAAACACTCCGCAAACACACTCACTCTTCATTCATATATCCAGACATGTGTTTTAATGCCGATGTATGAATACGAAATATGAACTGAAAATGAAAACGAAAACTTAACAAATAAAATTAAACGCCTACACACACACTGATTGGTAGTTGAGCGTAATCAGACATTTGTTTCCAACAGCCCACCAACAACAGCGAAAACTTAAAATTCAATTAAATTCAAAACAAGGGGGAGAGAAGAAGAACTCAAAAAAACACATTTAAATTTAACACCACTTAAACAAACACTTCCCCATCTCCAACTATAAGTACTTAAATGAATGATTGTGAATTGCTTGTTGACTGGCTGGCTGCTTAGTCGGTTTGTTCACTGGGTTTTCATTACATTTTATTGTTGTTGCTATAGTTTTTTGTGTGAATTTTCTTGTTGCAAATAAAGCATGCGCACGAGCACGCGCTCATTTGTACATTTACAATAATAGCAACAACATGCATAATTCGCATTATGCGCTCCATTACCCACCCACGTTGCCATGGGCAAAATAGTACTAACATAAACGTAACACCAACAACTTGAGCCTTTTCCGAGCGGCATTTAGTTGTAAGATCTCTCAGGTGTGTAAACTGTATTTAGCGAACAAATTAACAGCATTGTGTGTTGTTTTGTTGTTGTTGTTGTTGTCTTTAACAAAATTAAAAAAATAATGCATCATAATTATGTGAAACAAAGAAAAACAGTACACAATCATGTTGGTATTAGGATGGTCCCACGAAAGATTATAGCTCTTTCTAGACGTATGTATGTATGTATAAACACGAAATATTATAAATATAGGAATTAAGATTTTCATCTTGCAAAATGTCAAAACTTTAACTAAAGAATATAAAACCGATCAAATCAATCACATATACATACATCACATAACTATACTTAGATAAGCAATGTGCGACAAGTTTTGGCATCAGCCTAAATGACTTTAAAGAAATATGTTTTAACAAATATTAATTGTTTGGAATATTGTTGTATTGGCTACTAAAATAGATTTACAATTCTCTCAACGAAGCCTCCCTCACTCACTTACATAAATATCATTT
This sequence comes from Bellardia bayeri, assembly GCA_950370525.1. Classification (NCBI taxonomy): domain Eukaryota; kingdom Metazoa; phylum Arthropoda; class Insecta; order Diptera; family Calliphoridae; genus Bellardia; species Bellardia bayeri. The sequence continues at coordinate 88,743,083 of OX493268.1, read as the reverse complement.
ATCAATAGACCAAAACATTTAGATAAAGCCTATTCTAACACAAACTAATGATTATTTTAGTTAGTTTGTGGTCCTTCCTATTGATTATATGTAGGTGCATATGTACATATACGAGTATGTATAAATAAAAATACAAATTGCATACATTTTCTTGCAATCAATTCACTTGCATGTACTTGTGTTTGAAAATAATAAAATAAAAAAATAATTATGCAAATCTAAAAAACCAGCAAATGAATGTTCATATTGACTTGATGGAATTCTGATTTCAATTTAACAACATCTTGTTGATTTGCCAACAAGAAAAAACGCGAACAAAGCCAAAACACACACACACAGAATTGTTAAATTTGAATTATTCACTCAAATCACTGGCAATTGGCAATTTTGTTAAATGCAACTACAGCTAACAACAAATTGCCGTTGTGGTTAATAAAATTCAATCATAGATGCGAACTCAAAAGATAGATATTTGATTCGATTGCTTTAAGTGACAGCGGCAAGAGGCAGCGCAAGAAGTAAATGAAAATTTTAAATTTCAATTTGGCCGTGCAATGTAAATAAAGTTTAAATTTGTTTTACAATCGCAGAACACCACGAATAAATAAGATCATGGTCGTATAAACTTTTATATACATTTAAGAAGAACAGCTGTGTTTACTTAATCAGACAATCCAAGAGGAAGAGGAGGAAATGATTTGCTGATCTAAAACGACCGTTAGAATGAACAGATGCTGCTGCTGTTAAATTATAAATACCAACGACCACTGTGTTCCTGTTGCTGCCGAAGACCTAGAAAACCTAAAGATCGTTAGACCAACACCTTAGGCTTGTTTTTATCATTTTGTATAATTTTTTGTTTGTCAATTTTAGAAAGAAAGAACTTACAATTATGTGCAGGGATTGTCATTCCTTCGGACAACGTCCACGTAAATACAAGGGATACAAAAGCACCCTTTGCTTAGAGAACTGTGAAGAGCCGAACACAACTACAATTAATTTGCATAATTTCAATTTAACAATGAAAAACTAAAAAGATGCGGTCGAGCATATACCCGTTGGTACTCGTACGAAAAAGCAACAAAATAAAAGCTACAAACATATTTACCTTTTTGTAGTTTTTGTTCCAACGAACAATAAATGTATGAACAATGAAAGGACTTTGTGTGTCATTGTTGGACATACATACATGGTTATGTCCGATTTTCAACGTCCTTTACTAATGCCACACAACAACAAATGCCAAATGAAAAAAAGGACGACAACGCGATGATGCTGTAAAAACACAATTTAAGAAAAAGCTTATGCAAATGAGTTTTTTCCTCGCCTTTCTTATAAATCAAAGAACGCATCATCACATAAGGCTGCATGCAACCCTTTTTGACGTAAGAAAATTTATGAAAAGATGTAAGTGGACCTGAAGACAAATCTGTCAGGTATGTAGAACAAAACAAACACCAACCCTTATTTATGCTTTTGGTTTTTGGTTTAATATCACGACCAGATAGATCCTTTTATAATTTTATTTAGGTAAATATTCTCTTATGCCATACAATGTTATCGTAAAATGTCCATTTCAGTTAAAATTAATGCATCATCAACGGCTACAAAAGGAAACCCAAGCAACGTCCATTAATTCATGCTCACATTCGCTGTTTCTTTCTTATTCATTCGTTCAATCGTTCATATATTCTTTTCTTCTTGTATACGCTACCAAACGTCCTTACATTCTGCGGATAAGGAATCACTTAAAAAACAACTATAAAAAAAACTAAACAACACATGAAATGCAACTGAAAAGAGCTCAAACGAACATACAGACAGACAGATGGACAAAAACTCAGGACAGACAAATTTTATCAGCATTTCACTCTTCAGCTCTTTTAGCGTTAAGGCCCTAAAGGTATGTAATCATAATGACGTTTCTTCTTCATCTACTTCATTTCCTTCCATTCCCTTTAATATCCAGTACCTCAATAATAACAGGTTGCAGTTGCACTGGCCCGGCCTGTCCGTTTGCATAAACTCATAAACGCAAAAAGTGTTTTATTAAATTTGACCGAGATTACATTTATTTAAAACGAAGTGGAAAAAAAAACAAAACACAAAAAATAAAAATGGAAATGGCAAATATTGCAATAAACACCACTAAGATGAGGACGAAGTTGACGATGAATACAGAAAAGACGTGCACATATTGACGACTACAATTCATTCATTAATTTCATTTCATTTCGAGAAGGATTATTATGTGCGTGTCCTGCTATATAAAACACTTTACACACATACTCTGCATGATTTCAAAAAAAGTGTGAGAAAATAATTTCGTAATTTATTTCTCTTCATCTTAATTTGTTCCGTTTGTGTTTATATTCTTTTATCATACGTATGTGAAGTCCTTTCAAGGATTGTTTACTGTCACTGTTAGTTTTAAACAAGTGTCTTAAGTCAATGTTGAGAAGATCTTTTTTATATTTTACACAAGTGAAAATACTTCTAATCAGATGCATACTTTATTTATACTCAGAATTACTGGCGTCAAAGGTTGGTTACATGAAATATTCATTTTGCAATTTGTATACGAATAATTTGAAAATATATTAACATTATAATTAAAAAGGATTTAGTAAAAATTATTTATTTAAAACCCAAAATCATTACAAAAGAAATTTATTAACAAAATTTATTAAATGTGATTGAATTAATTGAATTTAAAGCATCACCAGACTTGTTATAAACAGGCAGTAAGTAACATTTTGTGCACAATCGCTCCTATCGATTAATAAAAGATAACAAATATGGGAATTCTAGACTACTGGTCAATAGTGGATTGAGTTTTCAGCTTGAGCGGCGCTACAATTGGCCAAATTTGGTCCGAATATTCGTCGATTTTAAATATAAAACTGCCAGGCTTTAAATGTACTAAGCCAATAAAAAATAAATTCAAACCAACTTTGTAAAACCCATGACAGCAGGACTGCTTTCATTTCTGCGTGTCAAAAAAAAACTGACGTGATTTTTCAGACCAGAAAGCTGTTACAATCAGTTGATACACAGTTGTTCGACAAAGATAAGAACTCCGATAATGTACTCGTAAAGGCAAATCGTAAAAAGTAGAAGAAAAAAATTAAAAACGCAAGAGAACTCTAACTTATATCTAGAATATTTTCTTTAGCCCAAAATAATAAACAAATTTAAGATACTTTTGTATATCCATCTACACGCAGTTAAACATTAATGTTTCTTTTATACGTTACTTTTCTTATAAATTTTTGATTACTTTTATTTTGTAGGGTTTTTTATTTCATCTATCTTATAATTAATGACCAAAGCTTGGGTTTAATCCTTTACATCTGGACAACATTAGTTTGTTTTTGAAAAGGTAAAATAACTAAAAGGCCAATATACCGGCATATAAGTACCTACACACATGCGTGTACAATTGAATTTATTGTTTAGATTCCCACAAAAGGTGGTGATACAGAGATTTCAGGGCGTTTATTTGGCGGTGTTGTGTGTTTATACTTATTTCGAAAAGTATAAAAAGGGGTTGAAAAATGGGGTTAAAAATAAAGGATTGTAATTACCTCAAAAAATTTAAACGAACATTATATGAAAATTGTTCGAAAAAGGATGACAGAAGATCATTGAATATGCAAATTTATTTAGTAGTTAAAAGTGATTGGTCATAAATCTTTTCTCTGGTCTTTTGTTGTTGTCGGTTTTTTTTAGCATTTGGACAGTTTAATGGACAGACAGACGGACAGACGAACACTTTTGTAGCTTAGGTTTATATAACCATTATTTGTTAAATAAAATAAATGATCACTGACCTAATGGGCCCATCACATCAATTGCTTAAGGAAACAAACAAAATACATACATATGTAATATTATTTTTATTTTAAACATCTGGATAGTCATAATTTCAGGGTTTGTTTGAAAATACATAGTAACAAATTTAAAATTTACAAATTTTTAATTAAACTTGGTTGTCTTCTAAAAAAATATAAAAATTTTATACACAAATTATAGTAAGAATATGAATATCATATTTAAATTATCATACGGACAGAGGTCAAAATGTATTCAAATTACATGCAGATAAAATCAAATCAAATCAAATCATATAAAATGTAAAAATGTCTAACGAAAATTTAAAATTTCAATGATTGAGGTTGTTTGTTGTTGCTATTTGTTTAATATGACAAAAACTTAATCAAAGCACTAAGAATTTTAAATATTCTTAATTGTTTATATTTTTTTAAACCACTAATTTAAAATGCATATGAATAAATTTCAAATGAAAATATTTATAGGAAAAATAACAAAAAAAAATATATATATACAAAATTAAGCATTTGCTTTAAATTTTGTATTTAAAACATTAAAACGTTCAATATAGTTTTTGTACCCCCTCGTCATCTTCACTGTATCTTACAAATATGTATGTGCATGTATTGATTCAATTTGATACTTGGAATAAACAGAGTAACTATGTGAATATCAACATAAATATACGACAGACAACCTTAAATATACATTAAATATGTACTAATGTGTGTAGTATAAGGCTATCTGTCCGTTCGTGCGTCCGTCCCACAGTCTTTTTGTAGATTTATCAAAATATTGTATTCAACATCCATTTTGGTTGTCTCTTATTGATGCTAATTAATGCGATACGTATGAGAAATTTATGGCCCACACCCGAAAATTTGTAGCCATCATGTTTAATTGTATGCATGTGTCTGCTTGTGCGCTTGTGCTAGTATGTATCGATACTTATAGATACATACATATATCGTATACACAGAGGAGGCAGACTTTCGATCTAACTAACAGTCTTGGTTTACAGCATTATTATTTTAGAATCTCGAATCTCAAAGCAATAAAAACCGCCATCTCCATCGCATTACTCGTACTAACATGTGTGTTTGTGTGTTCACTCACAAACGTACATACAGGTGTATCAGATGTATCAGATGTATCAGTAAGACGGACAATCAAACACATTTTGTTAAATGGGGATTTTAATTTTATGTATGTTTATTTTCTTAATGAAAATCTGTATAAAAATCCCCAAAAGAAAAAAAAAAACTAATAAATATTTAAATTTTGAAAACAAAAAATTGGACAAAGTAAAAAAAAAAAAAAAAAGTCATTTACATACAAATTTTAATCAAAAATACTCAAAATAGTGAATTAATATAAATCGTTTACGTATGAATGAGCATATGGGTATTTCCATTGTTTTTAACGCCTTTGTATAAATTCACTCTCAAGGTTAAAAGACAATTTTAAAGGAATATATCTTTACAGTACGCCTTAAAACGCGGATACGTCGGTAATTAGAATTGATTTAGAATCAATTTGTGTTGAGTTAGCAGAATGATATATTTTCCAGTTTAATTACGAATTTTTCATTCAGCATGAAAAATTAATTATTCTAAACTATAAAGACGGGCGAAATAATATGTGAATGGTGTTTATTTTACGATAATTATGATTTGAAGATATCTTTACAAACAAAAAGAAGTTCGACACAATCGGCCATTATTGTTCCCAAGTTATTTGGGTAATGGGGTTCAGTGAGAAATACATTTATTTCTGTTGAGTATTGCCGCCGTTTTCCATAGACAAGCAGACGGACATGTTTTGATCGAATTTTATTCAGACAAAAAACAAAGATTTGTATGTTTTCAAAAAATTGCCAATATATTAAACATTTCTATGGAATACTTAATAAATTTTTTTAAATTCCATTAAAAAAGTGAGAACAAGTTAGACATTTTTTGCAAACACATTCTGGGGAAGTTTCATTTAGTTTTTGTAAACAGTCAAATATTTTTCAAAGTTTAACGAAACAACCACCAAGTTCATAGGACGAAAACTTTAACATATCGAATATTTCAAACATGACAACTCGACTTTTTAAACTTAAATACATGTAAGTTTATTTTCAATTTTACATACATTTTTTTCATTTAAACATCTCAAAATAAATTTTTTTTCAAAGAAAATAACATGGTATAATTATACAAGGTGAGTGCAAATCACAATTTGCTTATGTCAAAAGTAATACTTTTTCAATTGTTTTTGACAATAGTAGATTATTTTAAACAAGCAAAATGCCTGTTGTTGTATTTGTTGCGGATTTGCACTCACCTGGTATAGTTACACCATGTAAAATAATAGGTACTATGATTTTTTATTTCTTTGTTTGCATATTAAATAGTCACAGGATATTTTTAACAGAATATTATAAATTGATCGCTTAAAGTTTGTTCATGATTTAAGCAAATAATTAGCAAGAGTATTGGGAGGATATTTGCAATGAATGAATGGGATATCATTCGATTTTACGGAATATCTGGCAATATTACATGTTAGACAATGTTTCTGTAGGTTAAAATATGTTTGGATCTGACCAGATATTCCAAAAGGAAAAAATACTATAACCTAGAGAAACAAAACATTTGTATATAATCTTATATATCGCTCATTTGCTGCAATAACGTCATAACTCAAAATCCGTGTTTTTTGAACTGAGTAATGCAAAATATGCGCCGTTATATAGTCTTTCATGTGGAATTTTTATTCACGATAGGGGTGACAGTTTTATCAGTTCTCAAAAAAAGTCAATTATTTTTTGTGTGAGAATGTTTTTTGTTGTAAACATCAAAATAAAACTGCATGTTTTCTCGTACATATATTTGAAAAGTAAAAATTTGGTAAATACAGATTCGAAAGATATTAACATCTACTATTTAAATCAGGTTTTATTTCTGAAATCGCATGATTTGTTAAAAATTTATTTAAGAAATAGTAAAATAAAACATAAAACATTCAAAACCGTGTTTCTCGAAACGACTGTTTTTGAATTACTACGTTGTTGCAGCAAATGAGCGATATGTAAAAAATTAATTTGATTAAAAACATTTCTTTCTACAAATTTTTATTTCATGTTGATGTAAATTAATGCTTAAAGAATTTAACAAAATGGTTTAGACTATTATAGACAAATCAAGGCAAGGATTGTCTATACTATTAACAATAGAATATTATTTAATGAATGAGACAAGTCTGAGTTTGTTTTCACTTGGGCATAAACTTGCATCACAATTGATTTATAATTGCTGATAATACGACCAATAAACATTTTCAAAACACTCTGAACAACGAGTGTACAAATTTTCCTCAGAATCAGAATTTACTCTCAGACACTTTGCTCGGAGTTTAGTTTCATTAAGAATAAATTCATTAGTATTTTATTTTTATTATTTTGTAAGATATTTAATATTTTTGTACTGGAACAGATTACCATTTTTTTAATCTAATTTTATATACTTCAAATAAAATCTTTAAGAGGAGAGACTGATAAGGCGGATTAATAATTCATACTTGGATGCTTGAAAGTTTATGTTTATTTTTATTATTTTGGGTTTATTCAGGTATTACGTATAAATAAGAGCTTAATTAATATTATTGGAGTTTTACATAAAAAGTGGTCACATGTTCGCACGCATACGGTGATTTTGTCTTTTTAATTAATTATTATAATTTATGTTAATTTTATATTTTATTTCACGGGGAGAAGAAAACTAAAACCAAAATTTCAATAAAAAAAAAACTATAAATAAACTAAAATTTTTAATAGCAGAGACAAAAGGCAACAATAACCACTATAGAGGAAAACGTTTGTTGTAGGCAATTTACGTCTCATTTGCATAAATATCAATTTTACAGGCTCATCATTGAGTCCGAACCAAACGTCCAAGCGTCTTTCATTCACTCACTCACTCACTCACTCATTCATTCACTCGGCTAGGCAGACAGACCTTGTGTACATCCCAATCCCATATTGTTTTTGTATATTCAAAATCTCATATTAAAACAACAACTAAATATAGATTTTAGTTATTCAGAGTTTTGTTTTATAATCAAATCGCTTTTAAGTTTTGTTTTGTTTTTTTTTTTTCTTTCGTTTTACCAAAAAGTGAAATTTTTTTTTTAAATCAATTTAAATGGAAATACCAAAGGAAAAGGTCTGCGAAATAAAATTATTGAGTTAAATAAAATAAAAATACTAATGAAACTTAAGTTAACACCTTATACTTCTTTATCCTCGCTTTAGTTTTTATTTATTTTTTTATTTTATTTTCATTTTAGTTTTTTCTTTTTTCTTTTTCGAATTTTCATTTTTGTATTAAATCGACGGAAAATACACACATAAGTTTAAATAAATATCTATTCATGTACATATAAAAAATAATTAATACAAATACAGAGTATCTAACATGTAACATGTGTAGCCTGTACACATGTTCTGTATTAGAATGATTTTGTTTACCGTGGCTCTGTTAACCAATCTGCGTAGGATATTGAAAATGTGCTGGCGGTATCCATTTTATTTCTGTTGAGTTTTCCACTTATTTAAACTTTTGTTTTATTTTGAGGAGGATATTTTATTTTATTCTTAAAGATGTTTGATTTTTTCTGTTTTTTTATTAGAAAAACATTTTGTTGTTTTCTCCTTCTTTCTTGTTAAAACTTTAATTATTTTTGTTGATTGAAATTTTTTGTATGATTATTTGTTTGGTGAGCTTTTTAAGGCTCCATTAATTTCATGAAATTCATTTTCAGAAATTCTTTTGTAAACACAAAACACTTTATTTGTTTGTTAGTTTTTAATTACACATATGTATGTATGTACAGTAAGTAATGGTACAATTATTGTAACTTTATAAATTTTTTTTTTTGTTAAATTGTTGCAAATTTTAAACACTAGATATTCTTTTTTTTTATTAGCAAATACTGCAACTATTCGGGTGAAAAACACTCTGTGTTGGTCAAAATTACTAGAGACAACAAGAAAAGAATAGAAGAGTAAATAATAAAAACAACCAAAATAACAATAAACAACAGTATTAGAGATCCAAATGATCTTAACTGGAAAATCACGTTCCGTAGTAAACAAAACACAAATATCAAATGAAATCTCGTGCTCAAGACAAGACAAGCAAGAAGGCAAAAAAAAAACAGAGCTTGTTGTTGTTAGCCTTGTGGCGAGCCGTTAACAACTGAAAACCACTTTGCGCGCTTTAAACACAACCTGCATATTGTGGTCAACACAGACGGATGGATGGATACAGGTTCGATCAGCGCACGAAACTAATTCGCCGCATGCAATCACAGATCGAACATGCGGCGAATTAAGCTACAAAATACACAGCCACCAGTACAAAACCTGGTTGCTTTAGCAAAATACCAACAATATACTACAACAACAACAACAACAACAGCTACAAAAACAGCAAATATTCAAAGCCATCGATTCGAACTGAACATTGTTAACATTTCTCGGGTTTGATTTAAACTACTGCTGTTACCGCTGCTGCACCTGCTCAAAAAAAATTTACCTCACCTCATACTACAAGTTTGATGCCTTTTGATCAGCGGGCTGTGCTGGTGGTTGCTTTCTTCTGTAAAAGGCGTGTTTGTAGCTGCAGCAGCATCACCTCTGTTCAAGTTTGTTGTTTTTTTTTTTATTCTTTCCTTCTAGCTTTCTTTCTGTTGCCATCAAATTGAGATTTTTGTTGTGGGTTTCTTCCAAGTCAACTGTGTTGAGCTTGAGTTAAGGCCAAAATAAAAATAAAACAACGGTAATTGTTCGATTATATGTTTAAATTTATGTTACATTGATGTCCAATTGATTTGATCAAGGAATGTCTTTCTATTGTATCCTAAATTCATCTATTAACTGTTATGGCTACTCGGGCTAAATGTTGCAATTCTTAGATATTTATACATCAGGTTTCATTTTTATGTAGGTACTTTTTATTTTCGATTATTAATCTGAAAAAAAAAATAAGAAAACTTTCGCTTTGGAATTTTGAATTTGCTCATCGACCAATTAGGGGTTTTATAAACGTAAGGGCAGGGACTAAGTGTTCATAATTCAATCATTTGCTTGATGTTGTAGTATATAAAAAACAATTCCACATTTATTGTATAATAAATAAATTAATCTATAACAATGTATATTTTATTTGTGCATAATCACGCTCTTATACAATGGAAAAAAGCTGTTTGTTTTACTACTGGCCCAAATGGAAAATATCGTAACTTGCAACAGGATTAGACGCTGTTTAGTTTAATTTCGACTCTCTTTTGAAAGAATTTAACAAATATATATATGTATATACAGTGCCAGCTCGTTAATCCGAATTAGTGATTGCAGGCCCTGACTCGTTTTAACGAGATATGCGGAGTACTGAATGTGTTGTAATTACAGTGGGAAACAAAACTGTCCGGATGTTTTGCATTAAGGATGGTACTTTTGGATGCACCCATGCGGCCTATGCCAATAGTATTCTTTTCTATCAGACTGGTATCGGTTGACTTTCGATTCGTCGCTTGAAATAAACCGTTTCTACATTTCCATTGGAAAGTGCTGGCTTTTTATTTTTCACACTGGCTACTAACCATTTCTATTTAATGCGAGTCTAACCGTTCAGAAACTGACATCCTTAAAAATACTTTTTGCAGTATTTTTCGGGGTCTTGATGTCCTTAATATGTATGTAGCAAACATTCAATCTGCCGGGCATTACCATCAAAAATCAGTCTTGGTCGACCCCCTTGGTTATTATTGCAAGCTACATTACGCCGTTTTTACCATAGATTTACTTAAAATTTATCACATCGTTTTCAATATCAATCAAGTTAATCACTTCACAGGTCAAACAATCATGCACAAATAGAGCAATAAAAGCTTGCTAACGAGATCGCAACAAACAAAAAAAACCAACGGGTCAAATACCGTTACATTTTAACAGAGCAATATCGTGATAATGTTTATTTCTTGCAAAAGTGCAAAAGTGTCCGAATAGTGAATTTTTTGTTTTTTTTGTGCTTTCTAATTTAGAATAAGGTTCAATTAAATAAAAAAAAATGCATATGTATATATGATAATATATATATATGTATTTGTATTATTTTCATCACCTTACTTCCTTAATGCAAAACATCTGGACAGTTTTGCTTCCCACTGTTTGTGTTATAATTCACTATATGTATTCTAAAATAAAACACAAGCCAGATCTATTGCAGTGCTGCACAGCTCCACGATTTTTAACGTGTTTCATAGTTATAGAATCTGATTCCACATTTTCTGTTTCTGACCCTGAACTACTACTCGTACAAAAAGTATTGTCAGAGTTAATGATCCATGATGATAAGTTTGTTGTTATGCGAAATACTTCAGGCAATTTTTGTTGTAGGATGTTATCCTCTAAAGCCCACCTCTAAGAATAAATATGCTTCCAAAGAGACTTTATGAAAGAATTGCATCTTTTAAACTGAATTGTTTCAAAAAAAAAATTCTGAATTGTCCGCTACAAAAAAAAAAGACACGAAATAAAAAACAAAAAACAGAAAAATTCAAAAAAAATATACAATTCGGTTTAGATAGTTTGCAATCAATGCATGTAATACGTCACAAATTCATTTCGGATTACTGGATAATTCAGATTACACACCTTCGGATTAGCGAGCTGGCACTGTACATTAGACATTTTTGAAGTATTGGAAACTTTTATTACAGTGCAATGAAAAACACTTGCCGGACGTACTCAGCAATTCACACATGAATACAATAAAATCGTAAAAAATTTTATATTAATGATGTAGATATTTACTTATAACGGGTGATTCATGTAGAAATACTTTTTCAATAGCCTTTTTTGACAGATCACGTGTGAGTTGTGTCATGCTGTCATGTTATTTTTGATGCCTGAACAACGTTTACAAATCGTTCAACTTTATTACGAAAATTCACGTTCTGTGAGGAATGTGTTTTGTGCACTTTGCTCAACTTATGGTCAACATAATCGGCCCATTTCTGGCTCAATGGGTATGTAAATAAACAAAATTGCTGCATTTTGGAACGAAGAGATTCAGGAACTGGCATTTCATCCAGAAAAACAACGGTTTGGTGTTAAGCTCGTGATCTCGGCGACATTTGGTTTCAGCAAGACGGCGCCACTTCCCACACATCGCATCAATCAATAGATTTATTGAGAGAACACGTCGGTGAGCACATAATTTCACGGTCGATTGGCCACCAAGTACGTATGATATCACACCGTTAAACTTTTTCCTGTGGGGATATGTAAAGTCTAAAGTTTATGCGGACAAACCCGCTTCGATTCAGGCTTTGGAGGAAAACATTACGCGTGTCATTCGCCAGTTACCAGACCATCTACGACGTAGCAACGGCCAACATTTCGTAGACATAATCTTCAAAAAATAAATGCCAAAGAATGCTCTTTCAAATGATAACAAATATTACCCATTAAATTTTAATTTTTTGTGTTTTTTACGCTTTACTTATTAGATTTTTTTTTTTAAGATTTGTCAAAGTCTTTATCCGAAATTAGTAAATTGTCGATCGAAATTTTTAAGTTTTAAGGACTTTTGAAATACCTTCATTAAATTGTCTATGTACAAAACTAAGTAACGAAGATATAGGAAAATATATTATTTTTTTATGGTATTTTAAATTTTATTCATAAACAACTCATTTACAAAGTAGTGCCTCAGCGCCATATAGGCTTTAAAGAGGCAAATTGGCATTATAATATACAAATTCTGTTTTGAGATAAATTTTACATCAAAAGTTCTTCAAGATTTTCAAATAAATATTTTTTCAAATCAGTTTTAAATAACGAAATTCTAGTTATTGACTTTACCCATTTATTCTGTGCGTTGCTTAGTTGTTTGAAATCTACATAATGATACAGTCAAGTTCATGTTGTTACGTGTGTTAAATGTTTGCTGAATTCGTGAAAAAGCAATGGCATGATGACCAATATTGTGAATGCATTTAAAGACATATAGGAGCAGGTGTAGCTTGGTAATATAGTTTTAGATACGTCTCGGTATAATGTTGTGGTTGAAAACATTAAAGGAAGATTATAAACAACTTTAAGGGCCTTATTTTGCACGCGCTGCAATGATTTTAATTCATAGGTTTTTTTATATCCATACAAAATTGCCAAATAATTAAAATGGCTTTAAAGCATTGTAGATCATCCGTTTTGTATTTTCAGCAAACTTTTCTTTGAATTTGTACAGTATACCTATAGCCTGAGTAGATTTAGACTTAACATGTTGAATATGTTGACTCTATGAGAGATTATTTTGCAAGTAGGTACCCAGAAACTTTATGGACGTAGACTCTACTTTTCTTTTTCATCTACAAATACACTAAATGTGTTATGTCGTTGACTGGTTGGTTTAAATCTTACCAACTGGGTTTTAATGGCGTTCAATAAAAGTTTATTTAATTTTGTAAATTCTAAAATTAGTGCAGCATCTCGTTCAATATAAGCTTTGACAACGGTTTCATGATTGTAAGGATAAAAAATACATATATCGTCAGCATATATAAAAAGTTTCCCCGTTAGGCCAAGTTTCTTAATGTCCTTTAGGTAAATGCTAAACAGTAGAGGGCCCAGAAAACTACCCTGCGGGACTGCATGCTCAACCATCTTAAAAGAGCTCTTGTGTGAATTTGTCGGTTCGATAAATAACTTTCAAGTACATTAAGATCTTTACCAGCAAATCCATAAAAACTCAATTTTTGCAGCAAGATGCGATGTGACCTTCGTCAAGTCCCTTACAGATAAAATCAATTTAAAGCCACTTCCATGTTATCGTGTTAGGTATGTGTATGTTTTTGTTTATATGAATATCACCCATTTACGGACCGACTTGGCTGGTTTTCAGAATTTTCATGACTATATATATACCACACGTTATATACCGTGTTATATGTAGGGCCTAAGGAAAACTTAAACACCTGCACTCTGCAACCAATGAGAATCCTGAATATATGTACAGATATAGATTACAGAGTTGCAAATTGCAATTGCCAATTGCACTTTGTATCTCATTTTGTGTTGTTTTATTCATAACTTTGGTTTTCTCGCCAACAACTTACCATTTATTATCATACATACATTCCTTTTTCAGAGTACATAATAAAATGTTTCATTTTATACTAACTGTGTTTGAATTTCCATCTTAGCACAAGTAAACGTCAAGTTTAAACGTCAATAAGAAGAGTTTACATAAGACAGACTTAGGCCAGATTTTTTCTTTTTTTTATATGAAGTAAATTAAATCTTTTTTTATAATTTCCAGCCATATTTCCATTATATTTAGTTCCCCTTGCATACACAGTATATAATTATTGTAATTTGATTAAATTAAAAAAAAATACAACAATACACACATCCACCTGCATGATAATCAACCAAAACCCCTTTTACACACGAATACAGTCTAACACAAACTCACACACACACGCAGATCGTTTCGGACCTTTAATTATCATTTGGTAGAATGGACGGAGTTTTGGTATCATAAAAGCGTCACTTTGTTTTTAACATTCACCTTTCAAGTATGTATCATTTTAAAACATTTAACATTGTTGTTTTTTTTTTTTTTTGTTATTGTTTTAGTTTTTATTTAACTTCTCCTTTGTCGTTGTCATTGTGGCCGTTCTCGTCCTCGCCTTCTTCTTTTGCTGACCGACTTTGTGTTGAATGTGTGTGTGAGTAGTGTGTTTCTTGTACAACTGTTTGTGTAACATTTATTCCTTGTGATTTTATTTTGTGTTAAGCACACATTAATCAACTCCTTAATGGTTTTTCGAGGCCTGCCACAGAGTATTAATTGTTGTTTTATTGGTTTACTGGAGCAACAACTGCAACTGCAACAGCAGAAGCATCTTCATGTGAGTTTGAGGTGAGTATGGCTGTGAACAATAAATATGTTTATGTGTTTTTTGTTTGTTCGTTTGTTTGTTTATTTATTTGCTTCAAACTGAACCTGAACTTGAGCTTTTGTGACATGTTTTTGAACTTATTTCAATTTTTTATTCGATATTCTCCCTCCAGTATTTTAATTTTGGTAGAGTAGGGCAGAGTAGGGCTTCCCTGCTATTCGATTTTTGTATGGTCGCTTGGTTGCATCATGCATATGCATGAATTAATGAATTAATATTGTTATTTTAATTTAAGTTTTAGTTTTAATGCCATAAACTGATGAAAAAGGATACTTAAAATGTTGTCATCTGATTTGTTGTTGCAGTTTTTGTGTTGTTGTGTTTTGAAAAAAAAAAAATGTAACCGCAGGTTTTATTTTTAATAACCTTGATGATTTTGTGATGGAGTTTCTTCTGCTGGAAGAGAAAGAAGACATTCACTTATTTATTATTTTTCGGTCAGCCATCATTCATGATCGGCTTAATAACGAACGACCCTTGATGGGTTTGCGCTGTTAATAATGATGATCACCTTCAGTTGTAAAAATGTTTGTTAGTTGTTGGTGTTGGTGCTGGTTTGCTCGTAGACGTTGAAACCGCGCCTACAACAACTCATTCTTAGCCAAAAAAATTAAAAGTATATTTGGTATCACACTTAATTAAATATATGTACGTTGCGATACAGTTTTTGTTTACAATAACCCTGGCCATCTCCTTCCTTGCATTTTTTCTTTTTATTTTCGCTTGTAGACTTTCACTTTTTCGTACTGTGCACATTTTGTTGTTGATGCCGTGGTCATCGCTGCGACCAGGGACTAAGCGTGGCTGCAGTTGGAGCTGGAGTTCATTTAGTGTTGTGTTTTGTGTTGTTTTGTTTAAGTTCAAATTCATGTTCCCATTAAAGGTGGTGCTGATCAAGGATTCGCAGTTCACAATTCGCAACAGTGAGTGTCAAATATTACACATTACTTAACATGATGGACTGACATCTCTTCGTTGGTTTCTTTTGGCTTCTCTTTGCTGGCTTGTTGGCTGTTAAATTTGTAGGAAATTAACTTTTGACTTGAGGCTGATTTCAGTTTAAATGAATCGAACTAAAGAAAACGTAAACAAACCATTCAATGCAAAAGAAATGCGAACGTAGATATTTGCAATTACATATTTTTCATTTAACTGTTGTATTAAGTATTTGAAATTCCTCTTTATTTCGCTTGAAATAATCATAATCAAGATTTATTTGGTGGAGATTGATTTCTATGATTTTATTTATTTCATTTTTCTTTGTTGCTATTTCTATTGATATTGCTGTTATGATGCAGTTGTTTTTGCAGTCCTTATTTAGTAAAGTCTAGCTGTCTGCCGCTATGTCTATGATTTCTATTCCCCCATAAAAGTCTGTTACTTGACACAATCTTTGAAAGCATCGTTCAAAATAATAAAATCTAAAAACAAAACATAAAACACTTACAAACAAACGTATGAACAAGCAAGAAACAATACGCATAAACATTTCTTATTGATGATGAATTTTGTGCAGACTGTATGAGTGCGTATTGCTGGCTATTGTGCGGACAGGACAGCAAAAACAATTGTAGTCTGCTTGTTTTTACTACATATACCCCAAGCAACCATATTTAGACATTCTTTTCATTATTCAGAAATTTTTACGTATTGGCCAAAACCATTTAGGATGAAAGTATGTTGCACAAATGGGTTTCAACACTGCGGCATACCGTTGACACAACAGTACTTTTATTGTCATCAACCAACCAAACATCCCCTCAACACATCCCAATTCAAGCGAATACAATCCGATCGTCACCATCATAAGCAGCAGCATCATTTTCATCATAAGCATTGCATTATCAATTTGAGCATTACCACCACCAGCCAAACAGCCATCCAACCAACTAACAAACCAGCTAAGTATTTCCAGCCAACTTGGCCATCAACCAACAAACCAGCCAGCATCATCTTTGATTGTTTTTTTTTCTTCATCTTTTTTTATTTCCATCGCACACACATGACTTTAAATGTCGAATTTTATATAAAATCAAAGCCATAATGTTCAAAATACATACAACTAACACTCATACTCATACGCAAACACAATCAAACTTATATAAAGTGATGATGATAATGACGATGTATAAGAAAAAAAAAAACAAACAGATTTAAATGACAGCTTGCTGTGATTTCCCTGTAGTAAAAAGTATACATTGCATGCACTGTACTGCAGTACAAACAAATGTCTGTCCCCGTATCTGTATTTCTACTCACATTTCCAAACATCCCAACAAACTTTGGAGCCAGCATTTGGAATGATAGTATAAATTTGTATCATACTCAAAGATAAAATTCACTTGACACTACGATAGTCAAAAGTACTTTTATTTTATTTTATTTATTTAATGCTATTTGATCTTACAAAACACTTGTTAATCAGGATTATTCAATGAGGTTAGGGACTGAGAAACGAGACTAAATTCGTAGATGATCGTTCAGTATATGTTTGGTCATATGTCCATGTCTTTACACTACCCAGGAATGAAATTAGAAATTCATCGTACCTCTTTTCAATATTTGATTCGGCTAAAAACTTTCTAATAGACCTAGTAATTGGTTTTACTAAGATTGTCACTTGATCTCCTCGCACACTGTTATAGTTCATGTTTGTTGGTATACCGCACATATCTATGGAAGTATATGAAGATACATTCATGTGTATGAGAGTGTGTGTGTAGTAAAACTTTTATCGATACGACAAGTGTTTACCATATGGGCGGTGTGTGTCCAGTTATTTTATCATTTTTTTTTATTGTTGTTGATAGTTGTGTATGTTTTTCTTTAAGGAATTCTGAAGATTATTTTTGATTTTCGATTGTATAAATTTAACTGTCAACCGACTAAATGCAGAGAAAGGGGAGATCTCAATCAATGTATGTATGTATGCATGTATTTCTCAAATAAACCTAAGAGAAAAACTCCAACTGTTAAGAATACTCATATGTATGCATGTTTATATCTACATCCATATTTAAAACAAAAAAAAAAAAACAAGTAAGCAGATATAGTCGGTCAAGCCTGACCATATAATACCCTACACCCAGTATATGTATAAAACAGTTTTTCAGAAATGGGCGTTATATGGGAGATATAACCTATTGTGACTCGGTCATCCAAAATATTAGTGTCATGATGTCTAATTTATGGAGCTTAAATTGAATTACGGAGAGGGTCTTATATGGGAGTTTCGAATAATTATGGACCGACCATTATAAAATTAGGTGTCGTTATTTCTGTATGTATATAAGCAACTTATTTGTGTCAAATTTTTAAGAAATTTATAAGTGTATTTCGAAAGTGGGCCTTATATGGGAGCTACGACTAATTATGGACCGATTATAATAAAATTATACCGTATTATTTGTATACATATGAAATATATTTGCGTTAAATATTATTTGGATACCAATATTTTTAAGAGAGTTATGCTCTTTAAAGTGAGTTTCGGAATTGAGCCTTATATGGGAGCTACGAGTAATTGTGGACCGATCTGCACAAAATTTGTATACGTGATTTGGCTTCATTTACCACTCATTTGTGATGAAATTTGTTTGGATACTTGCATAATTAAAACATTTATGATCGATAAACCCCAATTTCGGGAGGACATTTGTATGGGGACCAGGTGTAATAAAGGACCTATATCCACTAGTTTCAATCCAATTCAGCCGTGGACCGAAAAACTATCACGTACCAAATTTTATCGAAATATCTTCAAAATTGCGACCAGTACTCTGCGCACAAGCTTTACATAAACAGCCAGTCAGTCAGCCAGACGGACGGACAGACATCGTTAAATCGACTCAGAAAGTGATTCTGAGTCGATCGGTATACTTTAAAGTGGCTATTTAACCAATATTTCTGGGCGTTACAAACATCAGCACAAATCCAGGGTATATGGTGGTGTAGGGTATAACAATACTATACTATAGATTCCAAAGTCTTGATAGGGAAGATTTAATTTTTAAGTTGTTAACAAAAAGAATTTAGGGGACATTTCTCTTTTATTGAATAATTCAATTTCTTATATGGATATAAATCAAAGTATAAATTATATACAATAAATTTGTTGTTGTTTTTTTTATTAAACGCAGAATTGGGTATCACACACAAACACACACATACATTTACATATGTATGGATGTAACTTTATACATTTATAGTTCATGAAATTAGTTAAATTTAGATACATACATGTATATACGAGTATGTACTTCTTTTTTGCATTAAACATATACAAATAAATTGTATCTCATTATAATTTCCTTAAAGGATTATATATTTATGGAACAAATTGACTTACATATGTATGTATGTATGTACATGTAATAGTTTTTTTTTTTTTATTTATGACTCATGACAACATTAAAAACTAAACTTTAATACAAATTAACCTCAAAGTAATAAAACCTGATTAATAAACAATTTTCAACAATTTATGAAATAAATTGAAGTCACTTAAGAAATGTACAAACATATTTACATATGTATGTATGTACTTACATACTACATATGTATACCTACATATACATATTTATTAATGATTGTTTGGCAATAAAAGAATAAAAACTGTTCAATAAAAGTCAAAATGCAATAAATGCAATAAATGGAAGTTATAAAAGAGTAACAAAAAGCGAAACTCAACACAAATTGTGCAATTAAATTGAAAACTAAACAAGAGGTAGGGGCGGGTGGTGTCTGTCTGGTTGTTAAACAATCATGTCTTTATTGATTAGATGTCAAATTCAAGAATATGGTTATGGTCTTATGGTTCTTTTGAATATTGTTGTAAAATATTTTTCAAGCGCTGGTTTGCTGATTTGCAGCTAAATAAATGAAAATTATAATTAAATAGAAAAGGTCAAAATATTAAAGCCACACTGCCATATCTGAATACACAGTCAGACAGAGGGACAGACATGCATACATAAATATTAGACATGCAAAATCGTGGTTAAATCATGGCTTTTCTGTTCTTTTTTTCTTGTTCATATACATACATACATTAGTTTGTTTGTTATTATTGTTGTAGCAGTCTTGAGCTTGTAACTGTTTGTAGCACATTTTAATGAATGACTAAATGTCTGTCTATTTGTTACGTTGAAGTAAAGTGATACATTACTTTGTGGCACGAAGCACGATTTTGCGCTTATTTAAAGTTCAGCTGCTGAAACTCGACATAAGTTGAAAAACTTCTCTCCATCACAACAATTAAAAACAATAAAAAGAAAAAAATACAAAACATAATAAAACAAAGAAAATCGAATCCAATTCATAGAACAACATTGAAAGGTGTCTTTGACAATCAAGCATTTTGGCGTTACTACGCTTAAAAACATTTTGTTTCGGAATTCTAAATGAAGTCAGACTTTATTAATTTTATTTTATTGTTATTATTAATGTTGTTGTTGGTAACTATTTGAATTATAATTAATAGTTTCTTTATTGTTTGCATGATTATAAATAAATAATTTCAATTTCAAATTATTACCATAATTATTAATATTATTTCAGTTAACAAGTGTGAAAACTGTAAACAATTTAATTGGCCTTTATGTGCGGAACATGGTTGTTCTTATTGTTGCCAATATATGTATGTATGTAAACAGCTACTTAAAGCCACAACAAAAACAAATACAAAAAGTTTAGTTTATTGTTGCCGTTACTACAATGTTTTTGGTTTGATTATTTTATAGGCACATAACTGTTGAGCATGACAGCTTAAGCAGCCATTTATTAAATTTATTGACACTCATCCATCCATTCAACCATGTCCATTTCAAGCATTTAAACAAGCAGATCCAAAAACCACATCGAAAACTGAAACAACAACCACGACAATAACTACTGCTACGAGTGAGTAGCTCTGTCGCAGGCACACGGAGTGATATTCATCCTCTCCAAGAAACACAGATGAGATACAGCCTGCAACAATGATGATGGTACAACTTTTATGTGTGTCATTATTTGTGTTATGATGGTCTTTGAATTTTATTTATTTTAGCAATTCGCCAAATGGTCATCACTCACCCATTGGCTAATAAAAGTTAGTACTCAAGCAGTTGGCTGGATGCTTAATAATTGTTTGTTGCGTTTTTTTGTTTCATTTGGTTTTCACTAAAGGATTGATGATGGCGCACGCATCTTCCTTTACACATGTTTGAAGTGGAAACTTTTATTTAACATGGTGTTGCGAGAATTTCAAGTGATTTGTGTGAAATTTGTTTGTTGAGTGCGAACTAAGCACCTTCATTCTCCAACCGTTCCTTCTTACCCTTCTTTCTTTTTGCTCAGTCATATTATGACGTCAGTGAATTTCAGTCGAAAGAAAAAACTATGTGTCTAGATATTTTGATGTATTTTAAATTTCTTAACAGCAGCCAACATCGAAAATCAATGACTATCATTTTGTATGAATATCATGAATGTATATGTGTTTAAGTGTGTGTGTGTGTGTGTTTGGAATAAAGAAAAGCTTGATATTTTTCAAACCACACATACAAAGATGCCTTTAAGCTTTTTATTTTTATTTATTTTTTCTGCATGTCATGCTCCAAGGATCATAAAATTGTGCATACATTTAATGTGCGTAACGTGCACAAGTAACAGTATTTTCTTTTAGCCAGTGAATCAATGCCACGAAAAAGCTTTAAGAGCCGTTATGTATTGATACGATCTTTGAATGTTAAGTGCTTATGTTGCACTCTTTTGTACGAATTGATCACACATTCGTACAGATGACTACTTTTAAGGAATTAAACACAATTTCATCAATAATAATAATGTTTTTATTCAAAACGTTAATAATAACGTTAATTGAAACGAGGGTTTATTGGTTTGTAAATAATATTTGAAAGATAAATATTGTACTCGTGTGGCATTTCAAACACCATTCAAATCATTTCCTTTTGAGTGATTGAGTCGAAACTTAACAATCTACTTACAGAACATAGATTAAACGGAAAGTAATATAATAGAGAAAAGACATGGTTGCTGCAAATATACTATATTCTATGCAATCATAAATATTTGCTTTCAATAATGTTTTAGTTCTTATTTTAAAACATCAGCAAACATATGTATGCTTGTCAATATGGTGAATTTATTATATATGCTTGATTAAATACACGATTAAATTATATTATCCTAAAATGGTGATAAACAAATTAAGGTTTTTGGGCTGCAGCTAGGGAACGATGTCCTAGTTATACAAATAAAATTTTAATAAATTTAAATAAAATAGACCTGCATTCCAAAATGGCCCGAAGCAAGTAAACTGAGTAGAGAAAATTATTAGAACCTCGAACATTTTCCAAATGATTTTTTTATTTTGATATCGTTTAAAAAATAATTAATAATTCTGTATATTATGATTCCGTCATAACTTAATACGATAAAAAAATATAACTGAATTTTTGATGGAATGGACTACTTACAACATGTTCCAATGTAATGCAGTCATGGACCATGTCATAATTAAACAAGAGTTTGTAGTTAACACGATTGCATATTGAGTTGTTGTTTTTTAAAACTAACCCTCTTGAGTACTCCATGGAGTAGAAGCATGGAGTAGTTTTGGGACTACTCCGATGGGTTATATGGTCCAATCCTGGGACATCGCAATGTTAAATCGACCACCTTTTTTTTCATATATTTGGAGTGGTTTTGGAGTACTCCTACTCCTCTTTGGTCTAGTCTTTATATGCATGTATGGACTAGTCGCGTTATTTGCAGGCATGTATATAAATCTATTTATATAAAAACGAAATGGTGCATGTATGTAATGGCATCACGTGAGAATGGCTGGAGCGATTTGGCTGATTTTTTTTTATTCGATTCGAAATTCTCACGAGATGGTTTGTAAAGAAATAAAATTTAAAAATTCCGGGTAAAACTCGGAAATTTTAAGTTTTTAATATATTGCCTCCTTTTCACTTATCATTTTTCTTAATAAGAGACATCTTTGAAGAACTGGCACCAAAGCCTCCTTTTCATTCTATATGAAATACAAATCATTAGAAAATACCGAGCGACGCCGAGGCGGTCAGCTAGTTAATATAATAACTAATTTCAACACAAATACATAAATATTCCCTTCGTAAGCGAAACGTAATTCGAAAGAAGAAAAATAAAAGTACAAATAGATATTTTTATTTAACTTTATAGGCATTTATATACGAGTATCTGGAATTAAATTTATTTATTTTGCCACTTTTCAACATTAGTATTGCGTAAAAATTAATAAAATTGCACAATAGCTAAACGTACCATAAATGAATAAATAAATTTATAAATTTCCTACAAATGATACAATTTTTTATGTACAAATTTAGGATTTTTCATGTGCATCTGTAATTTGTAACGAAACTCCAATTATATTCAAGTGAGTGAAAATATTTGTCCCCAAAGGACACACAAAAATACCAAATACTCGAATAATCAAATGCAAAAAAATAAGATAATCATTAAATTATGTTGTACGAGTATTATTGTAAAATTTTAAGTATTTCCTGTTTTATAGCAAAAAGTCATTAAATGGAGCGAGTAGTAGACAGTTTTTGTACATTAAAAAAAAAGGAATCGCAACAACAGAAATGAAGTATTAAAGTTAAAGTATACACACATATTTGTTGCATTTTAAGGAGTTATAGGCACAAATCTTCTCTGTACACTCAACTGACTGACTGACTGACTGACTGCCTGACTGATGATAATGGTAACACAAACTAACGATGATAATTTCATAACTTTTAAAGGCAAAATGTGCAGAATACTTATTACAAGTTTATACGTACATACAAATGTACATTTGTAGGGGGATTAATCTGAAAGTTTTGGCAGAAGGAATTGACTGAATTAAAACTCTGTGTTTTTTTTTTTGTATAAATACATATATGTACATATTAACAAAACATGTTAAATGGCGAAATATTTATTTCAGTTTTGGATTTTCTTCATTATTAGAAACTAATTAAACCACTGCTAAATTTTAATTATTAATTAACTGCTTCGAGATATGTTGTTGAACGAAATTAGTAAAAAAAAAAAAAAAAAATTCCATACGGAAACCTTTTTGAACAACCCTCCTTCCTACATACTACTCGTACATACATATGTATATACTCCTATAACGAGATACAGCCATTCTATACAACATGATGGATGCTTCATAAATTATGAAGTATGAAAAAGATACATGGAATTGCAACCCAAGAGAATATTGTTGTGCTCGTCGTATATGATTTTATTATATATTTTGTTTCTTGCGTTTCAATGTTTTATAAGTCGTGATATTATGTACTCGAAGCATGAGATGTTAGAGCAAAAAAATAAATAAAGACAACCAAAATGCACTTGTTCGCAATTTCACTTAAATAAATGCTGTTGATGCCTGGGCACACACGCACTTATTGATTAAAAGCCTTTTTCGATTTATAAAAACCTAAACACAAACGCATACAACAAATTATACGGACAAACATACAATGAAACTGCTCACACAAGATCCTAGACTGACGGCTCCAGCATGTAGTCAGGTAACCTCACGTAATAAGGCTGTTTAAAGGATCTCATATACAGGTGACTGTATCGTTTTCTTTTGTTTTAGCACAAGGTGGAATAAGAAAAAAAAAAAAAACAATAAAGGAACAAAATATGGCAAAAAGGTTTAAATACGAAAAGTCAAGTAAAGTACGATTAAGAGTAAGAGTACAAGTGGCCTCATTTATGTTGTGGTTCGAACCGTATTACACGCATTATAAAGAGGGCCACAACAAAGCAGGAATTTTTTCTTATTTTAAGTTGTTGTCGAGTAGATACCACAGATAGTTGATCAAATTCCTGTAATTACGATTTTTTTTACTCAACTCGTTCGCCGTAATACAAAATTCGCGAAAATGCAACATTTTCTGTTTACCATTTTTTTTTTTTTTGTTTTTTTTTTTTTTAGGCGATTTGGTAAAAACATGAGCAATTCATTGTAAATTTTCTGGGTTGCCCTTAAGTTATGAATATTTTGTAAGTTTTTTTTTTTTTGTTTATGTTTTTGATTTTTATTGTTGCAATTTATTTTTGGGCATCTTTTGTGTGAGATGTTCCACCTCCTCGTCATCTACAGCCCCAGAAACTAAACTCGAAAACCGAAAACCTTAATAGTTCGAACTTAAATTGAACGTTTGTGTTGCGAAAAGTTTAAATTATAGCATTTTTTAACTGTATGCCAATTTTTTTTGTAATTTTCTTTATTTTTGGAGGTTTTTTTTTTCTTGATTTGGGAATTTTTTATTCGATTATTGGTTGTTGCTTTAAGGTTTTATTGTTGTAATTATTCGTTGTTAACATTTGTTTTACGTTTTTCCATTTTTATTCAAGAAGTTCAAGAGAAAGTCCACTCCCTAAAAGGTTTACGAATTAAAGGTTCATTTATTTTATGTTTTCTTGTTTCAAGCCTTTTTTTCTGTAATAAAATTCAGTTGTTTTTATCATTTTCATTTTGATCGTCCGTTTAACATGTGTCTCATGCTGCTGTTGATGTAGTGCATTGTATTGTAGTGAAGTGCTGGTGTATTTTATTGTTAAATTAAAATACTTTTGAAATGTTTTTTTCTTTGGATTTTTTTTAAATTTTATCTCAATTTTGTTGTAGCAATTTTATAATTGTTCAGTAAGAAAACAACGAACAGCAACGGCATAATATTGTAAAAAGTAAGAATTTTTCATCCGACCATTGTGTGTGATTAAACATTTATAACAACGCCCACCAAGAAGCTTAATTGGTTTTTCATCCGCCATTGCTCGCCACAGTCGCTCACTTGCTGCTCGCCACTTGGCTCAAATATCTAACGAGGGAGGGAAGTTGCCCAGGTATTTAGTTATTTTATTGTTAATGGATTTCTTTTCACTACAGCAATTCCTTTTTCATAAATAACAATCAGAATCGGGCGTGTGTAAAATCAGTGAGTGCATCATTTAGTTCCACATGCTATTTACATGCAGAAAGGAAATATTCAGGGGTGTCATAGAAACTGCTACACGTTCAGTGTCCTATGATACCAAAGCATTTTTTCTTGTCGGTTTTAAAACCAATTCTGACAATATTGGTTTCTATGACACCCCTGAGTATTTTACATGATCACCACAATAAATTCAATATTTATAAAAGCTTTTCGAAAAATATTATAGTTTATGTAAATACTTATGCACATATATGATTGCGCAAGCCATAATATGTTTATGTTACGATTCTCATGATTGTGGCAATCATTATAACACAATATGTTTCTTTCAAATATGATGATAACAATTATCACAGAACAACATAATATGGTATAATATGCAATCATATATGTACATACGAGTATGTATACGATACAATCTATTGATACAACAATGTATATTTTTTTTCTTGGGGTTTTGAAACGATTATTATGGTTTCACAATGTTGGAAAAATATTTTGATAATCTTCTTTATTTAGGGCACTTCCCCTATTTAAATTTATAATATTTTATGATTTATGCGAATAGATAAATTTTATATTTTCATAATAATGTCTAGTTTTACACTATACACACAATTACTGTGTTACTGGCTTTTGCAAAAGGCAAAAAATGCTTTTTAATTTAACAACATAAAGCAACAACATATATTTTACTTCTTCCATTTAACCGGACAGTCAGTCATTTTCGCAAGACTTCCAAACCATCCATCAGGCTGGAAATCTGTGTAGCGTTCGATCGATACTAATAGAAGCATACATTCATATCTACATACATACATTCTGGCTATTTCATATACTAATGGATAGATGTACACAGTTACAAAACGTAACAACAGAAGCAATATTGCCTGCAAAAGAAACATTTTACTACTAAGATGTCAAAAGTTACCTATTAAACGAGACTTCCGATGTCCAACCTTAAACGGCTTCTGTGTTAAACTCTAATAACTATTATGATGACTATGATGTTGATGGTGATGCTGAAGTTGAAGCTCCAGCCGATCATAATCATGATCATGATCATTACGATAATAGTACTGGTACAACAACTACAACAACAACCAGAATAGTAACAGAAAACTGAAACACAATCTTCTCAAATCGATTATACTCTGGCACATGAACAATAAGAAACCCTACTAAATAGACTTTTCATCACACACACATCACACTTCATCCAAACGACCTGACCAAATGAATTCATTCAAAAATTATTGCAAGCAAGTGAAACAGAATAATAGCAAAGAAGAATTGGACTTGTAGTTAGTTGTGGTTTTAGTTGGTTTGGTTTTAGTTCATTCATTCATCAGTTTTCTTAGATACACAACTTTTTTTCTTCATCTAGTTTTGCTGCTACTACTACTACTACTACGACTATGTACCAACCAACCACTTGTCTGGTTACAATGCGTATCTTGTTAATTCATCTCTTTGGGATGTGCTGCTGACATCCTTTGTGGGTTCCTTCTACAACAAAGTTTAAGTTAATACCGCACCCATAAACAGGCATCTGTTTTGTTTTTGCAATTTCATTTTCCTCGTTTTTTTTTTTTTTTTTTGATTCTGTTTTAAAAGCATGTAGAGTATGTACATATGTGGAATGTGAGTAGGTCTGCTTGTCTGTTCATGTTAACCAAGAGTACAAATTCTTTAAATATACAACAAAAATCTTGTTAACAAGATTGATTGGAAGTTGTTGTATTGCCGCTACAGCTAAAGCTCCTTAAAATATAAATATGTAGCCGTTGTAGCCTCTAAACTTTACTCTTTTTTTATTCATAAAACATACATTTTATAATAACTATTGAAACCTTTTTCATTTATTTGTAACATTAAGTGCTGAAATATTTAGATAGATTCAGATAGATTCCAACTACTGTTGAATGCACCTGCTCTTTAGATTTATTCTATAAATTGAAATCTTTGTAGCAAAAAAAAAAAAAAGTAAAGTAAGGGGAGTCAGTCATAAGAGTATCTCTTTTGGAATCTTTACACAGCTCCTTTCTAACAAGACCAAATCAACAGAGTCTTTCGTACAAAATGTATGCAATTTCAGCTGATTTTAGATTTCAATGAAACTATTTATAAAAATCTTAATAAACGTGTATAATAACGATTTTTTATTTAAAAATTATTTTTAAATTAGGTAGTTTCAAAATTTTATAAATCTATAATTGCAAATGCTTAATATCGTCACATATAGTCCTCATCATCTACATACATACATGTATATGTAGACTGCTTGATTTAAATAAAATCGTTACAGTAAATTATGCAGCTCTAAAGAAATTGGTCTATAACAACCAATTTTTGGTAAATATATTTTAGTATGAAAAGTGTAATTCGCAATATTTTCTGTAATCTCTATTCGATACCTTTCAATTCTTTTTTTTTCAGTAAAAGACAATAAATAAACCCATGGAATTCTATCAAGGTTTAACAATAAAGTATATATTCACATAATTATACACCTTTTAGTCTTATCTTGCGGAAAAAAGGTGTGAAATATAAATGAATATACGAACGTAAAAACACAGAAGTCATTATTTAATTATAGAGCGCAAATTCAAAGTAAAAAAAAACTCTATAACCTGGAATCTTCACACATCATTTTGTCTCGAAAACACAAGAGCAACACCAGAAAAACAGAAAATAAAATGAAAGAATATCGTAAATGAATGAAATCATACATGAAAAATGACATTACAATGAGGGCAAAGAGTTGCCAATTAAATTGTCAAAATGTTGGCATAAAATGACGCTTCGCAAACAGTAACAGCAACAACAACAACAACCAGCCAACCATTGCAAAAAAAAAAAAAGAAAAAAAACAGAACAGATCATTACGACAATTTCTGTCATGAAACTGATAATTTTAAAGAAATAAAATACAATGTTTAAAGAAATCTTTAGCAGCAATAAATAAACATAATGAAAATGTCTCTTGTAAATTAGAGTATCCCGAATAGGAGCTTTTTTGCGAATCTGCTGAATAAAGTCATTGAACGATTGAAAATTATAATCGCAGTTAAATTAAAAAAAAAAAAATTAAATTTATTATTTGCAATTTTACTTAAAGTAGTACACATAAAATGTCGACGAAAGTGGACAACAAACATAATAACACAAATGTATTTAGGTTTTCGAGACGAAGTCTTGACATGAATACGAAAAAACTGGAGAAAAGGAGGCAACATGTAAATAGAAATTAATAAATAAAAAAATGACAATTACAGCAAATTTCGAACCACCAGGTAACACTAGTTAAAAGATTGATGTTTGTCTATTGGCTAGCAGGCACCGCAAGTGGTGCAGAGGGTTAGAACGCAAAGAATTCTGATGAGAGAAAGTGGTGTTTCTCGAAACATATGTAAATTCAACAACCCAGGTGAGAATCCCAGCCAAGAAAATTATCAATAAAAATTTTAATAATAAAAATTTTCAAGTTGTAAAACAATTCCTACCTTCGAACTCGAGCCCGACTAAATAAATACCAAAAAAAAAATACTTTTGAAATTGTTTTCATGGTTTTAAAATTTTTGCAATTTTGAGCTAATCATCGAACGCTTTTTCATGAGCAATAAAATTCATGGACCAAAATTATTGCAAACAATTGGTTTAAATTATTTTCTTGCAATAAGCTTAATAAGTTATAAAATACATATTTGAGAAAAATTTTGATTAAATTTGCGATTATTTTTTTACATTTAAGACCTTAAAAGGTTTTTGGTATTCAGCTCATTAATAAGCATCGTTTGGGTGGTGTTGGTAAAACAAAAAATTATACATATGTAGTAGTTAAATACAAACTTACCCTTTGGAGGAAGAGAAACATCAATAAGAATAATTGGGCAATTTTTGTTTTTGTTGTTTCAATAAATAGTTTGCTGCCTGTGTAGAACTCACCTGAAAAAAAAAGAAAAGCAAATGTTAATATAAATGATATTTTAGATTTTCTCATTTCAAATAATTCTTAGCAAATATTCACTTTCTTGACAATTAAAAGACAAGAATAGAATTGCTATAGTTATAAACCTTGTTAAGTTTCAGTATTTATTGATTTATAGCCTAAATATTGGTCCTTAGAGGGATAATTGATTTCAAATCAGAAATTCATTCAACGCATATTCATTACATTAACTTGTGGTGTAACATAAAGATGAATTACACAGATTCCTATTTTAATCTGATTTTAATTAGATATTGTAGGATATAAAAACTTTATTCCTGTCCTGTAGACTATAGAAAAATTAATTTTTGTGAGCTTGTCTAATAAACGCACTAGTACTTGAATACTTTAATATTACATTCATTGAAATTATTTACCTTTATAAATCGCTTACCATAATAGCTATAACGCAGAGACAAATAGTAAGAGAGATAGAGAGAAGAATGGATAAGAAGGAAGGAAGGAAGGAAGGAAGGAAGGAAACGGTGTAACCTAGAAGTGAGTACAAAATGTTGTAGTTTGTTATCTGATGCAATGCAAAAAACAATTTGGAAAACAGCATGATATTAACAACAAAAACGACAACATCGCTGCTGCTACTCGCACAAACACAAACACAAACAAATGTATCTAACAAAAATTAAAGTTTAAAAACAGCATGCTTTAACTTTAATAATTTTCAATTTTTTACCGTCAACTTGTTCAAAAGAAAATACATAGAACATATGAATATCGGTAACAAGCTGTGTTCTTACCACAAGAACAAGACAAACAAGAGCAATAACAAATAAAAAGGATTATTGTTAAATTTAACAAAAATAAAAAATAAACAATTTGCCATTAAAAAATACAAAAATCAACAAACCAGTACATACTTAAAAAATAATAAATTCTTTAAATAAATTGTGTCATTTATTTACTTTTGACAACACACTCTCCTTAAAGAAGATGCAATTAGTGAGGTGTTTATCATAAACAGTTAAATATTTTCATTTATTCATTGTTTGATTTCTTAATTGTTTGTCTTTTTATGCAGGTGCGTTAAAACATAGAACAAAAAAAACACAACCAAAAAATGTGTATGCCCACAATTGCAATTAATTGTAAATTGATTCGTTGTTTTTTTTTTTTTTTTTCTCAATATCAAACAATTCTCACTTATTGGCCATAACGACGATCGCACACATATGTACATACATCGTAGACACATGCAGTTTGGCTTACAGACAGACAAACGTGTCATTACCACAAATATACTCGTTTATCAGTTTTTTTTTTTTTTTCATTTCACGTACTACTGTTGCGAATGCGTTAAATGCACGCAATTTCAATTCCATTTTTCTCTCCCTTCCTCCGTTTCTTTAGCTCCTTTTTCAACTCTTATTTCTTTTTCCTGCATCAAGGCTAAATTGCGTGGTATTTTATAAGTTTGGCGTGGCAGCAATTCAATGGATTTAAGTTGTTATAATAAGTAATATCGATCTTAACAACTTAATACAGTTTGCAGAGACTAAAAGGCACTTTTAAGTTTAATCAAATCGTGAGTTTTTCTTTAAAATTTTTTTTAAGCCGCTACCTCGGCTGCTCCTACCCTAGGATCACTCTTGATGAGTGTCTTTACATATCAACAAGATTCTGTTTATAATGCCGCTAAGTAAGAAAAAAAGTATATGTATTTTCCACTTGCAACATGCCGCACATAAAAACAAAAAATATAACAAACAGATTCCAGTCAGTCAGTGTAAAGCGTAAAAATATATAAATCCATTGAATTTATGTGTGCATGCTTTTAAGCCAAAGACAATAGTGCATAAAATCGTAACGTTTATGATGCACTTACATTACGATTTCTTAAACTATAAAATAATATATAAATACAAACACACACGCATGTACACTTCATATACACACACCTATACATTAATGCCTGCAACATTTACGAAGTGGCATTTTATTCAAGATACGAGTAACGCATGAATGGTGCTTTCAATGAAAAAAATATCTGCATACAATATTCATGTGCATGTTTGTTTGTATTTACATACGTCTGTGTATGTTGCAACACAGGCAAGCGAGGTTGTTACTGGTTGACATTTGAGAAAATTTCAATTTATTTATGCCTAAATTGACCTGTGAAAATGCACAATATTGACAACCTTTACTTCCCATTAGCGAATAAAAATTTGCCAAATTTGATGTGGATGCAAACAGAATGCAATATTCTACACCATCGAATCCTAACTACCCTACACCTATAATCGATATAGAAAATGGAAATAAATCATTATTTTTATAAATGCCCAAAAGTATGCAGCATATAATGCTTAATATTGGCTTAGGTGCAATTGCCCTAAGTCGCTTTTTACAAATTTATATTAGAGACAACAAAGCTGATTGTTCTTCTTAAATATGTTCAGACATGCATTTTTAATTGAGTCAATTATTGGTTAATTAAAAAGTGTTGCTCAATATTGCTAATGCAATTAGCGTTTGACAGCAGCTGACAAAAAAGAATACATTTACAGTGCACTCGAGAAAACGTCAACGCTTATTTACGTCAACATCCCAAAACCTCAACCCTTTTTTTAAATAACCTACTCTAAAATTTTATGAAATAAATAGAGAGAAGACTCTCTTCCAAGTGTTGAAAAGAAAGAAAACAGCAGAAAAAAAATTACAGATTTTTTTTAAAACGTCAACAATTTGTTAAACGCCAAAAATATTCTTTATTAATTTAAAAGCGAAACAACTGCCATTTTAGTTGTTAATAGTCACAGGGTTGTATTTTTAATTTTAACATTTATTAGAACAATTAACTCTTAATGAAGCAATTATCTTAATTGAAATTTTGTATGGATAATTGAATTCAATTAGGCGTTAATTAAAAAATGTCAATTAAAAATGCATGTGTGAACAACATATTATATGGTTAGGAAACCGTAAAAAATTAACGATAATTTGAACTATTTCTGCAACGGTAGCGTTAAATTCGGTCTGACATTAATTATTAAATATTGGCATTATTGTATTTCATTTAAACTTTTGTTGATATACATAAAACATACTGAATAAAATAAAGCTAACGATATTTTAGAGTTTCGATAATTTCGGAAATTATACTTAGGACATTTAATTGTGCAATTTTTATTATTTTATTCGTATCATTGATTTACTCGTAATTCCAAATTGCCTTCAAACAAAATAAAGATTGTTAAGATTTTCTTCGTATTGGTTACAGAAATTTAAAGCATTATTATGTTTTACTAGCTTACAAGTTCTGGCATAAATAACTATAAAAAACATTATTTTTATTTTAAATTTGAGTTTTCATTATTTATTTATCCAATGGTAAATTTTATAAAAGTTTAATTTGTAATACGAGTAGATTATGTTGCAAAATATCGAAATTGTCTGTTTCTGTTTATCTTCTAAAGAACGTAGTCGCACACTGATTTAGAAATATTTTATTTTGAAGTTTTTCAAAATAACATGTTTCTAAACCACTGTGCGTTTTCTTTGACAAAATTAAGAAAAATCTATTAAATAAACTTAATTATTTTATTTTTTATTAATATGAAGTAATACAATGGTAATAATGGTGGTAACGATTACTTAATACTGAGAAATGCTGAAAATATCATCGATATTCATACGCGATAAGTATAAGGATCCATAACACCTTATACTTAATCAAAAACATTAAATGTCAGAAACGAAACGAAATTTAGAAATTTTGCTTTTAAGTTGAAATTGTTGGCATCGCCTAATTGGCGGTGATAGGGAATAGACTAGAACTTTTTCCAAACGAATACACCTGTCGTTGTCATCATTTCTCTACGTTTTGGTTTATTCTTTGTGTGTACAAGTATATGTAGAGGTATGTATGATCTGCAATATAAAATCACATTTTACATTTCCCTCCATTATGAGATGGAGTGAGAGCCTGATGAAAACACAAGCATAATAAAGAAATTGTTTATTATAATTGTAAACTCTTCTGTGGCTGAATTTGCAAGAAAAAAAGTGTATCTTAAACGTGACCATGGCCAAGATGAACATATTTTCGTTTTTATTTTTATATTTAGTTTGGTTTGCTTCTCTATCTCTGGCTTATTTACTTGAAAAGAAGGAAATCAACTCGCATTAGTTTAAAATAATGCTCGTACTTGTTTTGTATGGTAAATTGTAAGATGCTGACGATTTCGTTGGTCGGTTTGGTGGTTGGGTCTGTCTATAAGTACGCCAGGATTAACGGCGCCATATTCATTAATATTATGTGCTTCATCTTTTGCCCACCATCCACCATCATCTGTCTCAAATAAAATGAACAGTAGTATGCCAGACCATTTTATAGACTCGTTAAATCGAAATGTAAAAGTGTATAAACGCTGGTCCTTATGTTTGTAACACTTAAAAGTATGGTTTCAACTGTTCGACAGTATTAATTATTTTAACGTGTTCTCTATTATCAAAAGCCTAATATTTGTTAGCGATTATAAGTAAATCATTTTGCAATTAATTTCAAAAGTTTGACAATATTAAAATCGAACATTATTATTAAGCTCCATTGGTAGTTTTTGTCTACGATATTCTTCTTTCATTTCTCGTTATTCATCACGTACATTTAAATACTCGTATATAAAACTGTACACATATATACATATGCATGTAAACAAATGTCCTTTTAACAAATTAATCAATTTCCAATATTTAAATATAGTAGCAGTATTTAAAATTCGTCACTGCCAAGTATAAAATTCTTTACTTTTTTTTACTTTTGTATTTTTTAATTTCTTTTTATCTACATACATTTGGATTTACTTCTTTTCTATTATAATGTCAATTTAACAGGTTGTTGACTCTATCAATCTTAGTTACATTATTGTTTATTTCGCTAATTTTACACATTCTAAATGTTTGGCGTAGCTCTCTGCCATTTAATTAATTATGGCTCAAGTATTATTCCAAAGCAGCAACTAGAAGAAGGAAGGCATAAAGAAGTATTTACAACCAAAAAGCGATAGTAAAATATTTAATTTAGGATTATGGTTTAATAAACAAATGCTTTTATGTCAGACATAGCTATTTAGAGGCTTTTAGGAGCCTTGAACCTCTTAAATTAGATAAATTGTTGCCACTGACCCATTCAATAATGACTTATCAATATAAATCTTAATTAAAATATGCAATATGTAAAATGATTAACGAGCTCAAAGTAAAAATAAAAATTTAATCTTTCGTCAATATTTCGCAGTTGTATAAATCAAGTTTGTTGCTCAAGTCTTTCGTTTTACTAAAATGTTTTATTCAAATGTAGAAGTCTAGGTTCTTACTAAAATTATTTTCAAATAAGGTTATTATTTTTGCAAATGCGATCATTGCTCATATATCTCTCACCCTACCTCCCTCATCTTTAAACTTATCATTATTATTTAAACTAGTAAAAATCCATTATACAGTCAATTATACAGTGGCTATTATTTTCAAGCTGCCACTTGGCATACAAAGCGTTTAAAAACAACGAAAAAGTGCATTATTAGCTGTTGTACAAAAACAAAACGACAGTAAGTCTCCAGATACGCTACAAGCCAACGTAACGCCTGATAATCATACAGCCGCAGATGATAATGCTTCTGATGATGGCGGTGATTGTGGTATTGGTGGTGGTAAGTAGCAGTAGAAGTGGTAGTGGCAAAGGAGGCTGCTATAGATTACAACTTGTAGCTTAGTTTTGCTATTGATTGTAGCAACAACTGATTTAATGCAGGACGTTGTTTAAACGATTTTTTCTCTGGCTGTATGTATATACACCAACAGCACCAACAACAAAAATTAGATGTATAGAACACAATTGAAAAATGTGTTTAGCTTCTGTATACAATTTAACAGTTTAGAGCGGAAGGTAAAACACCAGCTTTGTTTGTCTCTCTGCCGATCGACCGACCGGTAGGTATGTACACGAACATTAAATTTAAGATTGCATTTTATTAAAATATTTCATAATCATAAATTTATATACAGGACGGAAAAAATAATAAAAACTAATAACAACAATAATGTGTGGATGTTTGTATGCAAGACAGTAAGGTTTGATTTCTATTCATTAGGGCAGCCTGCAAACTTTGGGCAATTGTACAGTAGCGACTTGAGTTCTCTAACAATAAGTTATAAAAATAATTTGACTTGCGCAGGTTAACATTATTTCTTTTAGGGTAATAGATTATAATAATATTCGATACCAAGTACCGGATTGTTTTTTTACGTTTACAAGTAAAACAAAAAACTTTTTCAAGAAATTTTGACAAAATGATGTTGTTTTATTACAAGTTTCATGAAAATTCAAGAAAAAATTTAATATTACCTTAAATTTTAAGGAAAAATCGTAAAAATCCAACTCTTTGATATTTATACCAAAATCCTTTTTATATAATATTGCAAATAATATTCTAAAAATGGTTTCAAAAGAAGCAACTGTCAAAATGTTGACCAAAATATAAACAGCTTTCCGAAGACATTTCGAGTTTCCATTAAATTTGTTTACTTTACATACATAACATTAGTCCATTTGATGGTTATTGCAGGACGCTATTGAATGTAACTTTAATTTTGATTTCTCCATTCTGATCCACTCTAATAAATTTTTGTATTTGGCTCACGAGTAGAATCTAGATTGAATTTTTCTGTTGGTTTGGTTGTTTTTTTTTTTTGTTTTGCTGTCTGCAGAATAACAATTTAAGGTGGCTGTTGTAGTCTTCGTATGTTTTTATTATTTTCCAGAATGTCTAAAGTCATACTTCTAGCGACAGAGGCAGTGGAAGTGGCAGTAGCTCTACGAAATAACTAAAACAGAGTGAAAAACTGAAACCAAAAAAGAAAAAAAAACTAATAACAATAATAATAATAATGATTTTTTTCATACTGGAGAAACAACGCATATGAACACAATACGCCCATAGCTACTGCTACCGTACCAAAGCTGATAATTTCAATTGATTAATTGCCAGTTTATGGCCAGCGCACCAATTTATCTTTGCTAAGCAATCATTTTTCCATTTTTTATTTTTTTTTATTTGTGTTCAATGGTTTCATTCTTTTTTTGTGTTTTTAGTCTATCATCTCAAACTTATTTAGTTAGTTGAGCATGTTGTTTGTGGTGTAAAATTTAATGCTGCTAAAATATTTAAAAATTTCTTAATGTTTTTCTCCACAGCTAAGCTTTGTAAAAGAATTTAAATGCTTTTTATGATTTTTCAATTTAAATCATTATTATTTTTTTAACATGAATAGTACAGCAATTTTTTTTTATCGAATTTTTATAATATATTTTTATGCAATTATTTAAATTAGTTAAATTAACTGAAATACAATTTGAGACTTTCAAAATACAATACAACGGATTCGTATTAATTCAAGTCCAGCTCTTTGTTAAATGTTTACAAGTGCATCGTCATTATGATCATTAACACTATCATCTTTATTTCACTTCTAAAATCACATGTCCTTCCTTGATCATTGAGCCATCATATTCATCACAATACGACCGAGTATTATAATGTTTGTTGTATGGTTGGCGACTGTTTTTATCTTGAAAATTTAAGAAACAAAAAATAACAAGAAAAAGCACAACCTTAACAAACATTTCATAAATAAATAAATTAGCCATGGTAAGAGGTTGGTTGGCTGGTTGGTGTAGGTTGCACTCTTGTTGTTGGAGAAAATATTCAAAGCATGTATGAATGATGCATGTGTTTACGAGTATATGTGAATATTTCCTTTTACTTTTGCCACAATTGCAACAGTGTTTCAGTGTGTGTATTTTAGCAGTATCATCGTCAACATCACTATAGGTACAAAACAATCCCATCAATGTCAGCGACTAAAGGGAGAGTGTATGTTTGTATATCCCTATAGTATACAAACAACGAGACTAAGCCAATCATTCCCTTTATATCTTTTTCGGTTTTTACTGGTACAACATCATGAAACTAAGAAAAAAAAACTGTCTTAGTTTGTGTCGAATCTTATAAACCCTTCGCCATAAAAACATTTGCAGAATGTTCTTTAAAAAAACATATTTAATCTTTACCCATACACGAGTATTTATACTTTGTTGGAATGGCCTTTGAAATGTCTATAATTTGATATACTGTACATTGTTGGATATAGTATCCAAGATATAGACAAACATGTTTGTAAATTTAAAGCTAAGCCCACTCGAAAGTAGGTGTAGCATAGAAGAAAAAATTTCACTTCAAACCATTTTTCACTTATAACTCAGGCATTTATGTGCCGAGTCGGATTATTCAACACAATTCAAAATGTATATTTGGCAGATTTTGGTGTTG
The DNA here is from genome assembly GCA_950370525.1 of Bellardia bayeri. NCBI lineage: Eukaryota > Metazoa > Arthropoda > Insecta > Diptera > Calliphoridae > Bellardia > Bellardia bayeri. The sequence continues at coordinate 88,704,894 of OX493268.1, read as the reverse complement.
TTAGTTCCGCAAGTTAATTTTTGTCTATAAAACTGTGCGAAAAAATTTCAAGGTAATTATTTCTTAAGACAAAGATTGGAGTTAGCACTTGAGGTCAATGTTATTAAAAAGACTTGATGTATTATATTATCACTATAACATCATTACAGGATTATTGAACAATATTATGGTTACCGTTATTATTTATATGGTTTCCGCAGCAATAATGTGTTACAGTATATATATGATTGTACTAATTAAATATATGATTTTGACAATTATTAACCAAAATCTATAATATCTGAAATGTTTATGGTTGCGGCAACAGTAATGTTTTACAGTTACGATTTACATGATTTCAACAATCATACATGATCAATTGTAGTAATCAGATACATGTTTTTGACATTTATTACGCATAATGTAACGATTCATAATGGAAATGATTGTCGCAAATATATAATTAATTACTACAATCATATACAGCTACGTGCAACTAGTTAAGGACACAATACTAACATGTGAGCTTGAAGCAAAAAGTTAGTATGAAAGATTTTATGATATTTTCAAAATCTTACTCCTAGAAAATAGCCGCTTATTGTGCCAAATTAATTATTATCTATGAATCTGTGAGTCATATTTTCAAATAAGATTGATATCAGGTGTATATAATTAAGAACATACCACAAATTTTACTAAAAAAAAAAATATTTATTTAAAAATAAATCAACATTGTTATCGATAAAAGCTTGAGATCACCAAATTTTTACATACACTACTTGCAATGGCTTTGAAATTTCTTATTTTTTACTTTACTTTACTTACTTTGGTTTTTACAACTTGTCATTAGTATGAAGGTTAGTCAAGAACAGTAACCGAATTGTTAAAAAGCCATTGCTTGACGTGATTAGCCGTATGCTTTGGATCATTATCTCGTTGAAATATCCATGTAACTGGCATATTCTAATCAGCATACATACGCCATTATTGTAGCGCATAAATTTCTGGTATAATGAAACTTATCCATTTTTCCCTCAATTTTGTGCAGCAACTTAACAGCCCGTAACGACATAGCACTCCAAAGCTTTATAGAACCTCATCCATGCTTCATGCCTCTTATTGGCTAAAGACTGCAATCCTAATCTCATTTGCTGATTTATACTAATTGTCGAACTGTCTTCTTTTGCGGGCCACCTTTTCTGTAGTCACGATTTCCCAATAAGTGTTTTCATCCTGATGCATTTGTACAATAATCTTTCGTATATTGACAACATAGGATTTGCTTTTACCCATGTTAAGCAAGTATTAAGAACTTTTTATATACTGAAAACACTCTGTGTAATTATAATTAATTTAATCCAAATTTTAAAAATTTAATTTGAATTTTAATATTTTAAGAAATTTACCACTTTCTCCCCTAATTTATAGTGCACGATTAATTCATTTCACAAATTATAAAAAACATCACAAAGGAAAAAAGTTAAAATTAAAAAAAAATAAGTGTTAAATTTCAACGTTTTATTTAATAAATAATAACCTAATTAGTTGCACGCAGTATATGATATATGATAGTTTTAAATCATGTGCATCGTATATAAAAAAAACAGTGAGCATAATATTATTAAATAATAATAATAATAATCATGTTAAAATTATTGCTGTGATTATGTAAACCAAGATTTTTGCTCTTATGATTAATTCGACATATAAAATACCGGCGTTTGTATTCTCTGGATGGATTTTTAGTAAATTTCATGTTATGATCAAATGTTTAAAGATCAGACATCCAATATTTCTACATGTTACAAAACGCATGAGAAAACAAATATACTCTCCCTACATATCGGTGGTATGGAAAAGAAAAACCCAAAAAAAAAATAATAAAGAAGTATAAAGAAATATGTCCATTCATGCGTGTTGTGATGAATTGACGTGCATCTCGAATTCACGTTGAATAATGTCATTTCAAGTTTAAGCTTATTTTAACTTTAATATTTTCGGCTAAAATCTTCTTTTTTGTCTGTTACATTTGATTGACATTTAATTTAAATGCATTTTGGGTTAACCTTTCCAATTTTCAGCAGGAGATCATGGCTTATTGTTTTTGTTACACAACAATACTTTAAGTCTTTTTGTTTTTCTCAAAAATAATATCCTTTTTATTTAGCAAAATACGGTTAAACTCATACATACATGCATACTTGTATAAATCTTGTAATAGTAGTACGTCCTATGTGTGTAAAGATGTTTCGTAAGAAACTTAAAGAAATCTTTTTGAACTTTTCTTAGATCTTTTTACATTTATTCCGCTTATAAGCAACAATTATCGTAAGACGACGAATATAAGTTTGTAAAGAAGAGGACGGAGGAAGATAAATTTGGTCAGCCTCTTTGTTTGTTTTATTTTTTTTTTTTTAGTTTGGTTTGGTTTGTTGCGTTGACCCCATTTTGTTTGGTATTTTATTTTCATTTTTTCTCTTTTCCTTCTTTTTTTTCGGAGCTTGTTTAAATCTGCAAAGATTTATGAGCTCCTGAAACTGTTAACAAACGTGTGCTAAATTATTTTTATTCCCCCTTTATTCATCACACCACACCACACTCCCTTCTTTCTAGCCTACATACGAGTACCATTTGTTTCTTGTCGGTCACTGCGCTGCACAGTTGTTTAGAAACGTTTTATTTTGGAAATAATTCGGTATCTAGGGAGTTATTACAGATATCGTAACGAAATTTCATATGGTTGGAGCTTGCATATGCCCGGCATATAAAAACAACCCTAAAAAGATCGAGCAAAATTAAAAACAAAAAATAAAGCTATATCTCACCGTAAATAAAATTAGACATGTACGCGTATTTTTGTAGATCTTCTAAAGGACCATTTATATTTTAAATTTCTACTGATTCGGATCATAAATTTTTTGGCGATTTTTTTAAAAAATGTGAGAACCGAGGTGACAAACTCAAACATTTTTAAACCACTGTGCGCTGCTGCATATTACTTTTAATTGAATTAAGGGTTATCGTCTGTCATTGTGTCTTTGGTTTCTGTTCTATCTCGAATCCCTACACTTTGTTGCATTGATAAATGTGGGAATTTTTTATTTAACGATCAACTTGCCATTTTTTGTATAAAATTATTTGAGTAAAAACATAAATGAATACATATAATATTAATAATTAATCACTTTCACCATCGCATATATTGATTAAATTGTTTAGTACTCATACGCCATATTCGATGCAATCAAGCTACTGGCTGACACGAGCCCGATGTTGTTACTTGGATTGTTAGTACGGGATTGTTGATTATTACGGGCCCTGAAATATATCTGTAGCTAAATAATAATATTTATTGCAGATTTTGACCAAACTTTAACCACATTTTATCAAATCTGAATATTTTATATCCGTCTATTAAAGCTCAATAAAGCTAAATATTAAACTGAACTTTTGACAATTAGAACTTGTTTCATTATGTTGCATTTGTCAGTTTTACCGGATGTTGTGTCACAAATAATTAAAAGTGTTGAAAACGATAAAGTACTTTTAACATAAACACAACTTTTTAAAATTCTGCGTTTTTAATTAGCTGGCAAATTAATTTGCATACCGATCGTACTCAGAGACACAAAAAAAGAATCTATAAAAAAAAAAAAAGTAAATGGAAGCACAGTGTCTCAATTGATACAAGGAGAGGAGTGTTGAGTAAAGTTTTAAAAATTAACGATTTTGCAAAGTATTACAGTTATTGACAGCTAAAAATGCAACAAGTACTGCCAGCCATAGACCATGAAGTGGATGGAATTAGTTACTAGCAAATGAAAATTCTGCTGCTTCCTACTTTCAGGGAAAATGGTGAGACAACAGGATTCAAGAACGTACAAGTATACATAATTATATACCTATACATATGTATGTATGTATGCGATTATAAATAAGTCTACTTCATGTGACAGCCATCTTAGAAATGCATTAAATATTCTTGGAAATATTTGTAGAATAGGAGTCTGTACGAGTAGTACGATGACGACAACGACGCCGCCGACGAAGACGACGACGACATCAAATAAAAATTTTTTAATTGATGTTACATTGAGTGGTACATATAGTATGTATGTATAGCTATGTATCCATGAATGTCTGTATGTTGGTATGCACAAACAAAAAATCTAACAATTTGCAATAAGTTCGTTAGTAATTTCCATGTATCCAATGTTGCAAAAAGGATGCTGGTACAAAAATACAAATAAATAAATAACAACAAAAAACATGAAAATATGCAAAAATATAAAACTTGATGCGTGTTGTTGCATTTGAATTATTGCATGCAATATTGTAACACATAAACGGACGGTCGTTTGGATCGACATACAGACGAATTGATAAATGGACGAAAGAAAGATATTTCTGTATTTTTATATGTGCGTCCGTCTATTTCTTTTCGTTGCGAACTACAAACGCAACGAATTAATTATCGCACGCGTATTCAATGTCAGCTTTGCATGCATATCATTCACTTTTGGGGGGAAGAAGAACACAATCTATCTTTTCCAATGTCTATGTCGCATCATGCATGCTGCCACACGACTAAAAAGAGAGCATTTCATTAAACATTTCAGTTTGCGACGACCAATTGCCAAGACTGTTTATCGACTTTGTTGTTTTCCTCTTCATTTTTATTTTATTTTGTCGTTATTAAAAATTTGAAATATTTTTTTTTTTTTTTTTTAGTGTTTTGCTGGCTTGTTTTCACAAATACAGTATGTTGGCCTAGTTTGGTCGTTTGTTGCTTTTTAGTCAATATTTTATAACTAACGGTTTTTTATGTTTGACTCTTTACATAAAATTTGTTTCTTCTTTTTTTTTTATTTTGTTTCGTTGTCGTCTTACCAACATTTTAACGAGTTGAATTATTTATATTTTTACCAAAATAACAACAAGGAGAAGAGAAACAAAATAATCGAATTTCGTAACATGCGTTTGTTGCTTGGTGTATGGTTTATTTGCATTTTTTCTATCGTTCTCCAAAAAATTTCTCCGCACTGCCCAAAGATTTGACTGGCTGTAATAAACGGAAAACATGTCAAGAGTCAACGTGGTCAAATGGGAGACACCAGGCAATATAGCAATACGTTGGGACAAAAATTTGCCAAGCGTCAAAGACCATGTTCAGCTAGAACTATTTGTCTATCTTTGCATGTGACTCTTTTAACTTTTTTTATTACCTCTTTATTCTTCTGCTGTGTGAACGAATGCGTGACAAGAGACACATGTGCACTTAAACTCCTTGCCCAAACAAACATCATATTTATCTAAGAAAAAAAAAAAAAAAAGAAACCTAATCATGGTTTCCACGATTCTATGAAAATGTAATTTGTCGTTGTCTGTTCTACGTCAATAATTGTTTGCATGGGATAGTTTACTATTGTTCAATGATTACAGTCATTGTTATCATAACACATCCTAGCTCCAAAAAAATATGAACATCTTCCTTTTTTTTTTTTTTTGCACTTGTTTCTTTGGCCAGAGTGATGAATTTAAGAATGTTATTTTTTTCAAGCTAAAATGGCCTAAATTTATTCAATGTAAATAAAAATCCAATTTTTAATTACAATATTTTCCCCAATCAAGTACAACATCCTTTGACTATCAAGTACAACATTTGATTTGGAGCTGAAGCGAAAACAAATTTCTATAGAAATGATATTGTTCGGGGCCACCATGCTATTTCTTTTTAACTTTGACGTGTGCGATTATTTTTGACATTTCTTTTCATGTGACCTATGACTAACGTGACCAGACGGTTTTTAACAAGAAGCGGGATATTAAAAAAGAGGGATTTTAAAATTATGATAGAAAAAAACGAGTCTTTTAAATTAATCACATATTTATAATTAACTTTTAAACGTTTTTACGTTATTGTTAAATCATTAATTATATAAAACTAGCTAAATCAGAATCACTGCAGAATATTTAATTAATGGCAGCCTTTTAACAAAAACCTACAAACTAAGCAAAGGAATCGGAGATGTAGTGTGCAAGTGATTGAAAACGAATTGTACACTACATCTACTGCATAATAATAAAGTTCAGATTAAAAACAAAAATTGGATTTCCACTGGTATTCTCTTAAAAATAAAAATCCTTATTAAAGGTTTAAGCAAACCAATACATATATAGATAAAGAATTTTTCTGATTAAAAGTTTAAGCTGTATATTTATATTTTATCGGTTTGAAATTAATCAAAGCTACCAATTGCTTGCAACATTGATTTATAGAAAAATCTTAAACTTTTAAATAAAAACTTATTCAAATCACATTCGAAGTTTATGATCTAAAGCTTTTTCATAAAGTTAATGCACACACTTTTTAAAAAACAAAAACATTCACACATGTTTTTTTTCAATTAAACCTTTAATTGATTTTAAAATAATTTTCAATTAAAATTTTAATTGATTCAATTACTTTTTCTGATTTTTCTGATATTTTCAGTTAAATCTCAAAATTTTTTTAATTGATACTATCATTTTGTTTACAGGTCCGATATCAATTAAATTTTTAATTGATTCCACAAATATTTTAATTGAAACTCATTTTTATTTTTTTCTGTGCATGAGTCAGTTCGATAATCATTATAAAGAAGAGGCACGATTTAAAAACATTTTCGAAAATTTAATAATTCTAGAAGATAATTTAGAAAACAAACAGGTACAAACAATATTTTTTCTAAATAAATATGCCATTTGTAAACGGCTGTTCCGATCGGGACAAAATTACACATGAGCGTAGCAAAGAACTAAAGTTTAAGTTTCGAACATAGGCCAGGCTTTTGGGCTTGAAAACGCATTTCAAAATACAAAATACTGGTCTGGTTTAAAATATTCTCAAAGTTCAGAAATACAACATAAATAGCAAAATTTACAATTATACATAGAAAGTTTGGAATCAATATCATTTTGAGGTCAAAAAATATATGTAGTTTGGGTGATATGTTCTAAAATGCCAAAACCAGGTTTACAAAACGAAAAGCTATTTTAAACACCTTAATGAATGGCCCGAAAAAATGTAAACCTGTAATAATTGCCATTTGTAAAAAAAAAAATTGTGACTTTCGTCTAATTTTTTTGAGAATTACTTTATTTTCTTTGAACTTAAAAAAACTAACGTTGGCAGGGAAATAAAGCAAATTAAATTCAAATGTTAAAAGAAGTTTTAATGTTATCATAGTTTTTAATTTTTATACATACATATGTATGTATTTTCTTTACAATTAGCAAAACAAAAAACTGAAACCATAAAAAAAGGGGTTTTGGTTTGAAAGCGGGTTATAAAATCTAGGCGGGATGAGCTTTTAAGAAACGGGATAATCCCGCCAAAGCGGGATGTATGATCACGTTACCTATGACCGACAATTAATGGTGACAGTGATTTTTAATAATTTAAACATTTTTAAAATTCATATTTTTTCAGAAAGATAATTCAGTTATATTACGATTCCCACAACAAACCCAATATACATACAACCTTTTTTTTATATTTCATGGCATCTTTTTATTTTAGATTTTTATGTACTTGTATTTCCTGAGCAAAAATTATAATAGGTGAAAATTTAAAAAACAAACATTTGATTTAAGGATTTTAACCTTATATGGACAACATAATTCCTTTGCCCTCCACAACCATTCGCACAGAAATTGACACTTTCATTGAGTTGTTGGAATACTGCGACAGTAAAATTCGATACATATCAAAACAATGCAAATAATTCTGTAAATGCTTCATCCAGTCACTTCAGAAAATATATTATTGTATCCTCTGCAATAACGACAATAAACATTTTAACTACACATGCATGTTTAACATAAAGAAACTGAATTTCTTCCACCAATACAAGCAAATTCGTTACTCCACAATTTCAATGAGAATTTATTTACTTTCAGCAATTGTGTGCAGTTTTTTGCAGGCAGCCTGCCTTCTCCTCCAACAAATTGTTTTTTTATTTTCATATGCCACACAAAATTTGAAGATAAAGATTTTTTTGAAAGCAATTGTGTTTAATTTTACAAGTCAAAATACACATTTTAAATGGTTAATTTTTTAATGCATTTTAAAGTTTAATTAATTTTTGCCACCCCAAAGGACTACAAAAGCCTAATTTTAATGGTTGATATTAGAATCTTTTGTAAGATGTTAAACTGAATACTATATTGCCGTAAAAGTTCAACAATGAATCTTCATCAAACCGGACCATAGTATCCTCTTCGACTGGTCCCATTAAAGTTTCGTATTACGTTTGTAATTTCTAGAATTTCTATTTCGGAACCTTTAATATAGGCCTCCAAATAACTTAAAAAAACGTCTGATATCATATTATATCGGTTAAGCTTTCGAAAAATTTCCTATCGGAAATTAAATTCTAGCAAAAAATTTCCTTCTACAATAAATCCGTGACAAAATTAAGACAAATTGCTACATCATAGAATTTTGTTGTTTTTGTTTTTCCTGTGATTTGTGTTCAATTTTAAAGTAAATATTATAATATGTAGTTGAAAATAACTAAAGTGCACAGAACTAATTATATTGAATGTTAATACTTATTCGAAATAAAATGTTGTTTATTGTCAAACTTTTAACGAAACAATTTGTGTTGCCCCCTTGGAGAAAAGAGTATCTACATATATGTATATAGTGTCTGTTGAAGCAACGCTTATAAAATCGATATAAAGTGATAAGTATATAATGATATTAAAACTATTTTAAACCCATAAACTGTCATGAGTGGTCAGAGTGGTCAGAGTGGCTCACAATCATTTGCATACATTTGCAATTTTATTTATTTATTTTTTTGGTAATGGCAATCATTTATATAGATACATAGATACTGGTTAACAATCAAACAATCGATCCTCATAAACCAAAAGATGAAAAAACAAAGGAAATAAGCAACCATTAAAAAGGGGGAAAACGGCAAAACGTGAAAAAGAATAACAATGCGAAACTATGTATCTAAAGGTCTCACTCAACTGGTCACCTCTTTTTATAGTTTTCATTTCATGTTTTTATATGTATGTTCATGTACCAACAACTACAAAAACAACCATATCGAACATACTGATTCTCCCATTAGTTGGGGCAGCGCTGCAGATTTATCATTTCAATGATTAATGAGCCGCTGTTGCGAAATAATTGGAAAACATTGCTAAGCAACATCTTGTTGTACATGAAATTGCTGGCAACATTCAGACACGACTCTTATATGTACTCGTATGCGCATACAAACGCACATGTATGGACGTGTATGTGTACGTGTACGTATACGTATGTATATTTGTATATACTAACGCCCCAGGATACAACGGAGTTTCATCCAACTAACAACAAAACTTACAGTAATTTACTAGTGAGTTAGTCCATCCATATTGTAGATGTTAATGCTGTTGGTGAGCCGGTATGAGTGTGCTGGAATTGGTGATTTTTATCGCGCCTGCAATCATATGAGATGAGACGCATAATCAGACTCGCTTGATGAATGGTTGGTCACATCAATACGGAATTTCGGTCTAATTGGAATGCAACAACAAATTTGTCGCTGCAGACGGCCGATGGGGATCATACTGAAGGAAATGCTTAATACAATAACCAACGTGCAACAAGCAACAAGCGACACCTAAACACAAAAGCTTAAGCGAATGTTTGGTGGCGCCAATTGGCCTCAACTCATTAGAGGTTTCACGATCTTTCAGTTTTATTTATTTGTTTATTTAAATACAACTCAGACATGCAAATGAATCGAATTTCATTTAGCTTTTTTGCTACAACATAAAAACAAGACTCATACCGATCAGATTTTATTTAAAGCTTCTTATGGACAACATTCATCATTCTCCTTCCTCATCACTATTAACAGCACATACTCTGTGCGCGTTTTACACTACATACAACAGCAAATAGACAAAAGAAGAAATAGAATCAATTACGAATTTATTACGCTTTGATATGGCAGATAACGTTATAAAATCTTTCGTCTAGTGCACAAAATGCAACAAAAAACTCTCCCCTACACGCACTGTTATCCACCAAATAACAAAACGAAACCAAACAAAAGATGTGGCACACCCAGCCAGCTCCATGTGAAGCTAATGCCACATGTTTCTTATTTTTTTTTTTTAAATTCGTTGCTTTTTTTTTTCTTGTGTTTGTTTTTGGTATCGATGTCTTGCCAAATAACTGGATTATTTTTAACTGATACGAGTATATATTTTAGCTATCACTGCACTCGTACTCGTATCGTATTGTATCGTATTGTATTGTATTGTATTAACGATACATATCGTTTCGTTTTAGGCCAGAAATGACGATGCCAAGATCAAGAGCATATGAAAAGCGTGAAATGCCAATTCCAACACTGGTAGTAAAATGTTTTTCAAACACTGAAATCTCAAAATAACCGTCTGCACTTATTCCTTGCAATTTCACCTTGCGGTTTCAAAAAGAGAAAGATGCAGAAAGAGAGACAGGGACAAGTGACATCTAACAAGACATTGCAATGCAACAGGCATCCTGTCTAGCAACAAAACAATATTCGATATTTTCAACGATAACAAACTTGGTTTAAACAAAAGAGCAAATACTCCAATAAAGAATAATAATGTGCATCTTCTTTTTTAAGCTTCTTATAAAAGTATTTAATTCTTAAAATCGCTCTTGGCCGTGGTTGGTTGGTTTCTTAAAAACGATTATAAAATGTTAAATTCCTTTTATCATTTAATACTTACATTTGAAAATTTGGAATATCTCTGGATTAAAGAAAATTTAAAACAATTTAAACTAGTCAATCTAAAAATTGTCTAAAGATTTAAAGAAATAAAAAAATAAAATTAATAAGATTTTATAAATTGGGTAATTTTAACTTAAAGCAAATAATTTAACAACAACACATCTTTGTAAGCAAATAAATTCCAATTAATAAAAAATATTGAAAACCCCCGCAAAAAACTTAAAAACTAAAACAGTCTTAAAAAGCTTTAAACGCATGTATGTATGTATGTATGTAGGTGTCAGCCTCTTAAAGATAATTGCAAGGTAAACTTTTATTGCAAAAATACAAAAGCATCAATTGCAGTTACTGTTGCAGTTGCAGCAACAGTTACAGTTGCCATTCAAACCAAACAAACACTCATAAAAAACGAAACACTCAAGAAACGCTATTGCTTGAAATTTTTAAATGTTTTACCTACATACATACGTATACAATTTTGGTATGCCAATAACTAAATGACGGCGCTTAAACATTAACGGACGCGTATAATAGACGCTTAATTATTATTTATTACGCGAAATTGGCGCAAAACTGTTATTTTTTTATCGTTACAGGCTGCTTGGCCAAATGACTGGCTGTGGTTTGTCCGAAACTTAAGTTTTTGCATAAAAATGTAACTTCCATAACGTCTATTTTTTGGTTTACAACGAACAACCAAACCATTCATTGTATGTTGCTAATGTGTGAGTGTGTTTACACTTAAATTGGCTGCAAAAGTTTGAAATTTGAGAATAAGGGTGCCCCCAGCAGCCGACACCTGTGTGCTGATATTTATTTTTAACAATTTACAATTCACAATTATCAATCTACCTTGGCTTATAAAGTAATACAAACGGATACACTAACCAACAAACAAACGGATATACAGACAGACGTGCTGGCCGACAAACCGACCGACACAGACCAAATATATCAGACCAGGGCACCTGAACGTTTCGTTGTCTAGTACTGTTTTTCAAACAAAACATAAAATAAATATGAAAATAATAATTTCATTGTTTCGATTACACAACAATCTTGTAAAGTTTTAGTAGTAAATCGTAAATCAGACTTTGTGCTCCGACACTGACACGATACACGGTTAGACACAGAACTTCTAGTACAGGTAAACATGATTTATTTATCAACTGAATAAAAAAATGTGTGTACAACGAGCAAAAATTCAAACATCATTTGTAAACAAAGACAATTTAGGTGTGTAACAGTAATTTGTGTTCTATTTTTTTTTTTCTTTGACACATATGTCAAAGTATGAATGGGCCAGTGATAACGAAAGTGATATGCATATGTATGTATGTATGTCACTTTCATAAAATATAGCGATTGCTGTGATCACTTAAATTCTAAATCAAAAATCGATCTTTCAACCGAAAATCAGTTTAAAATGAATAACTTAAAATCGGCCATATATCTTTAAATACTAGTCCAATAAAAAAGGACGATTTTCCGTGATCATTCACATTTTCAATAAAAAATTTATTTTTGTATAAGAAGCCATTGAAAACAAAACAATTAAGAAAAAAGAACCAAAAATCGAATTTGATATGAAAAATTCAAAATTAGCTGTAAGTCCTATAAAATTAGTCTAAAAAACTGACGATCAATCAAAAATTGATTCTTGTATGAGAAACATAAAAGTGGCAGTAGATCCTTTGAGTCTTTTATTTAGTGATTATTTTCTGATTATATAAATGGAAAAGTAAACAGGAACTCCATTAATAATAAATAAAGTTTGCTTTTGTACTTAATATAATGAAAACTAAATATACGGTGGTTTTGCACATTTTTTTAAAAGCCGTTGCTATGATGCAAGAGAGAGGTGAGAGGGACAGTGGGTGTGAAGTGAGAGGTAGCAGAGTGTCATGGCAGTATGCGAGTTCGCTTTCTAGAGCAGTGGTGTTCAAAAATAAGAATGAAGATGTATTGGTGAGAGATTTTTCCCAGCAAACATATTGTCAAACGCTTAAATTAAGAAGAAAAAAAAAAGAGTTTTGCCAGATATAAACACCTTAAGAAAAAATATCAGGGACCATAAATAACAATTATCAATATCAGAAAACAATTTTAGAACAGTTATTTTCAGAAAAAACAAAAATATTTCCATCTAAAACAGTTTTTTATTTTTGTGTTCAATTGTAATTGAATCGCTTGTGTTTGCTATGCTTCGTCCAACAAGAAGCAACAACAATTCTTAACAAATTTCTGAAAAAAATGACAATAGTCCGTCGCATGTGTTCTCATCGCTTGCTCAACGACGACTGAATGAATGTTTTTAAAAGAGCATAACAAATGTATGTAAAATTTTTGCACAATAGTGGTATGGGCTGAACATCACTGTTCTAGAGAAATAACGTATTTTATGTGTCGCGAGGCCTAAAAATGTCATCGAAACTACATACTACATGCGCACTTGGATAAATTCAAAGATAACTTTGGTGAATATTCAGAAGAGCAAGGGGAACGCTTCCACCAGGATATAATGAACTTTGAACAAAGATATCAAGGACAATACATTGAGAACATGATGGGTGACTACATTTGGATGCTCATACGAGAAAGTTCTGACGATTACACTAGAAATACTAAAAGTATTCATTTTTAAAGCTTCTTTTGTATCATTTTTTTGTATTTTTATGTTTATTTGTGCTGTCTTTTATAATAAAAATTAATTAAAATATATAAATCATAACTTTTTTTTAATTTTAAATATAATTAACATTGAAAAATAGACCTTTTTTATAAATGTTGCAATTTCTTTCTGGTATCTACAAAAGCAAACTTTATTAGATAAAAATATTTTTTCTTTCTTTAGTTTGGCATAAGTAATCAAAATCAGAGGTACAGAACTCAGACTCAAAAATCGTGTTGACCTGTGTTATCTGTTATCACTCAATATTTTCAATCGATATATACATACATACATACATACATATATAAAAAACCTAAGAGAAGGAAGATTAATTTAACTAGAACCCGAAATTTTCAATCCAAAGTATATTTTTGTACGCGAAATAAAATCTGTTGTATATCCTTTAATAATGGTCTAATCGAATAGTGAACCAGTCTGGAAAGTACTAATGTGTGATCAATCTATCGATGAAAATGATCAATATAAACATTTAATATTTGAATATTCGAACGAAAGCATTGAAATATCTAAAAACTAATAAAATACAATTAATAAAATACCGCTGTCATAAAATCTTAGAAAATATGTATGTATGTATGTGTGTATGTATGTATGTACTTTCGATAGGGAATTCTTATAGGAAAAAACTTAATAATAAAAAAGGTGCATGCAACCTCCATCGTCAGTTGTGTAAATAATGCCTTCGTTGTGAATAGAATTTCTTAAGTTGCATGTTTTGGGAAATACGAATGAATATCGGAGCTTTAATTTGCATCTGCCTCTGTTTGAAAAATGTAAGTAAGTACACATGCATGCACACAGATACACAAACGTACACATACTGTATGTACACATATATACATATACAGTAGAGTAGATACGTTTTATTCTAGGTTAAATGATAAATTGCATGCATGGCTGGAAGTCAATCGAATAAAATCTACGCAGCTGCGTCATGCAAACCTTTTGGAAGCAAACATCATTATATTTAATCTCAGTTGCTGAAGCAATTCAAGCTCAGTTAAAAGTTGTATTAAAAGTGCTTTTCGGTTCATATTTTATACCTATACATGTATGTTTGTATGTATGTGCGAGTGTAAGTGTAAATATGCAGAATTGTTGCATATACCTCATGCAATTCATCTCTCAGACATCGAGTACTTTTAAGATGATTGCGGAGACTTTGGTCATCATTAACATCAGCGTCATCACTGTCCTCAACCCCATCCGCAGGAACATCATCATAGAAAAGAGCAACAACCACTGTGGCGTTGCTACATTGCGGAAATGCAATTTTGTCATTATTTATGCATGTATAAATCGGTCGCATGGCTGAACGATGGATAGTTTGTTGCTTGGATGGATGAATGGGACGTTGGAAGTCTGAATAGATAATGCGCAGCACTAGAGAGAGAGAGTTTGAAAGCACTACGCCGTATAATAAATATACATACAGAATTTAAATGTTGTAAGTTGTGCATCTATAATATAATATATGTACATATGTAGTATGTACATAAGGAGTACACCGGCCAAATGCATTGAGATGCACTCTAAGCATTCTCACTTTATGATCACACACAGACACATATTGAAACTGATAACGGTTAAAGTTTTAGAATAATTTCTATTTAAATTTTTATTGCCAACATTATGTTGCTGTTGATGGTGTAGATGATGATGACGATCACTAACACCATCGCCATCACCAACAGTAGCTATAGCAGCTTGCAATAAACAGTATTTGCCAGAATTTGTGGCATGAACAGTAAGAGTAACAGTAACACCACACCAAACCGAACTGTACAACATTAAAATACACACATCATGCAAGGAGATAGATCCAGCCTTAGCACAGTTGACTTTTATTTATTTAATTTTTCGTTTTTTTTTTTTACTTCACATTTTTTCTTTTTTAATCAAACACAAGAAACAACAGATCCGGGCGCGCCTACTTAAAAATTCGTAGCACATCAAATGTGTTCAAACGACAAGCCATTTAGAAAGAGATGCTACAATATACTTACAACAACTACAACTACAACAACAATAACATAAGCCAGTCAAAATCAAATCCAAGTGGGGTTGCATGGAGTGTGCATGATGCCATCTTACATACTTTGTTTGCCACAAGTATGTATGTTCATACGTACCAACATACATACATATATGTACATACATATGTAAACATTGATGTGTGTATGTATTTTTATTTGCAACATTCAAACAACAAACGGTACAAATGTCCAGTATAGCTTATGTTGCTGTTGTTGTTGTTGTTGTTTTTGTTGAGGTTGTAATTGCCGTTGCAGTATTAACTGTTGCCAGAGACATGTACAAAGCTAATTAACAGCATCATGAAACTAACGAGATGTAAAGCGAGCAAACAACAAGATGAGGCTGGTTTTTTGGAGACACACACTCTCACACACAACATAAACATTTTACCAATGCCTCAGAGAATTGGTATTTTTACGAGTAAGTGATTCAACTGATACACCTAAATGACGAATGGACGAACGGTCAGACAGACAGACAGACACACACACAGTTAGACAATGAAAAAAAAAAAACAAAGAGATACGACATGCATCAGGTCATCACTTGTGGGGTGCTCTCGATCAAATACTTTAAATTATTTACAGACGACGTTAGTTTCATGAAATCCTCGTGCAAACATGAAATCATTTGTATGTTTTGGTAAATGAAAAAATTAAGAAACAATTGTCTCGTTATATTCTTTACTAAGTTTGCTTAAATCATTCTAAATATTTGGCTAATTGTTTCAACTTGAACTTACCTTTGGATATGACCCTCCACGCCAGATGGCAAGGCACCATCTGCCACAATGTAAACGGGTTGACCCCCAGCACCACCAGGACCGGCATATTGTAGACCGCCTTGTACTACGACTTGGCCATTTGCCACCAAACCGCTTAAATCGCTGCCAGAATAAATTTCTAAACCTTTCTGGTCTGAGGTTGTTGTGTAGATGACTGTCTTGTTGCCGTCGTCGTAGATCAAATCAATGTGTTTATCTGACGGATACATATCGGGGTCTAGCTTGGCACCCATGGGCAAGTGAGACAATTGTTTCGTGTTGCCACTTCCACCGCCACCGCCGCTGCCATCTTGACCAGATGTTGTATAGATGATTTGACCAGCATTGTGTTTTTTCTGTTCATCGTAAAGGTCAACTTCAGTTTTGACAACTGCCTCTGAGTCGTAGTGTTGAAGGACAGAAGCATCCAATGGAGATGTCTGATAAACGCTGTGTTCATTGGCCAGTTTCTGGGCCTGATTAAACATTGCTGCAGCTACAGCATTATCGTTCGGCATTAGTTTCGATGGATCACTAACGATACGAGTAAGTATGTGTTCTCCAGCCTCATTGCGTGATAATATATGATGCTCGCCATTTATGATTTCACGTGAAATTATCTGTTGCTGTTCTCCATTTGGACCCACAACGCGTATTATTTGATTCTCGTCAAACTCGATCTTGGCCAGCGGTTGGTTCTCATGGGCCGTTTGTACAGCAGACTGTTGCTGATTCAACTGAGCCACCATGCGGGCATCAATAACATGATCATCTTGTTGACCCCCGCCCGTCATTACTTTTGGACTTTCATAGATATAAACGGCATCCTTATCGTACAGTTTGGACGAATCTGTATGCAAGTCTAAAACATTCACATTTGTCATGGTGGCCAATTCTGGCTGTGGACTATCGGGTGAACGATGCATGGCATTCGGCGATATCAGCGGCAAGCCATTGCCCGTGCCTGCACTCGAATTAGCCATACTTGTTGCCACTATATTTCCCGTCGTTGTGCCAGTTGCTCCAGCCACCGAAACAGAATTAGCACGAGCCGGCGACAGAGGTGCCTCATTCATGTGTCCACCACGATGATGCATATTTGCTTGGGCAGCCGTCAAAGCAAGTTCGTTTGCAGTTATTACACTAGTTGTAGCAGGCGATGATGACATCTTATGCCAAATGACAAATAGATTCTTAGAACCAAATTTAAAACAATTTCTTCTAGTTTAGGGATTTATTTCAAAAATTGCACTTTTTTCTCTTCTGTTGTAGTTTTGTAGCAACCTCTGCTAAGGATCTAATCCCATTTATTACATATGTCTTAATATGGCTCTCAAATGATATCGAGGGGTGTAAAAGTTGTGTGCGAATACGAATATAAAAATATAAGCTTGTATGTTTGTATTTATATCTTAATCTGCTACTTCTACGTATGTATGTATGTATTTATGTATGTGTATGTGTAATGTAAATGTATGTATGTAAATAATTTTAATTATAAAATAAAAAGAAGGCACTTTAATCTCAGTTATTTCAGTTTTAAAAGGACGGCATTTGTGGTTTTATGTGTTCGTTGTGACCTTTACGAATGTGAATATTGATTATTTGACATTTCCAATAAATTTACTTATTGTTTTAGTTCTTTTGTATCCTGTGGTTGTTTTGTTTCGATTTTTGGAATCCTTGGTGGTGGTATGGCACACTTTAGGTTTTTAAATTGTCTCAAATTACATTACCCAAGCAGAGGTCAATGTATTGCTCTATGTTGTCTTTGAATTTTATGGGACTAAATCAGAGCATTGTGTATCATGAGAAATCTGAAAAAAAAAACGAAAATTAAAAATATCAACAATAATATTAAAAGGAGAGAGAGTAAAGAGTAAATCAAATAGTGGAATGAGTTCTACTTGAGGGTTTCCAAAGCATACCTATAGATATTAATAAATTTTAAAATGCTTGTGTCAATATATCAAATCAAATTGTTTGGATGGAGAGTGTTTGGACCAACGACCTAAGTTGGACACTCGTATTGTGTGTGTAGTCAGTCAGTCAGTCAGTCCAACATATTGCCACAACATTTGAGTGGGCAATTTTGAACACAGCTGGACATCGTCATGTACATACAATCTCGTCATTTGTTGCGACTCACTATTAAAGTTTGTTCGGTTGAATGGCTTAAAATGGCTTCACCAGCTTCTTTCTTGCCAACTAGATTGCTGTGGTCATTGTTATTAATATTCTCTGTTTCTTTATTGTACTCGCGTTTAGCTAAACTGCTGCCAAACCAACGCAAACTCACAAATTCCGTTTATTTGACAACCGAGATGAATGGAAAACTGTTCAGCTCAAATTTGTTTAATTTTTCTGGCTGTAGTTTGTGTTGCCAGTGGCTTCAGCGGTAATATCATATCATACATAACGTAAGTATCATACATTGTACAAGTTTCATATCTATCTATGTACATATGTTCGTATATTTGTATGTATAAGGAGATTTATGCACAAACTATGTATAAAACAAACAAACAACAACAAAGTTAATTACATTTTATTCATTTTTCTAGTGCATACTATATTTACAAGACGACAACGAATTCGACCAACAAAAAGGCCACACAAGGAACTTTTGAAAATACATACCTACGTAGACATTTTGTATTCACGGTCCAGAATGTACCTCAAAAGGCACGTACGTACTCATGTATACACAACTTTAATAATTATACCTATAATCAAACTGAAGATCAGTGACGAGAAAGCGAGATGTAAACATTTCAGGAGTAAATGGAAAATATATAAAACAAAGCATATGTATGTACACACATACATAAATACATACATATGTACTTGCATAATGTAAATGTTTGCATATATGTATGTGTGGATCGCTAGTTGGACACTCATGGAAACCAATTCATTGCCAAACAAAAGAACGAAGAAAGCAAACTGCTAAAGTTGAAGCGCAGGCATCTTTATATGTATGTATGTATGTGTGCCCCAAATGCAGTTTTCAGATCAGTAGTTGGGGAAGCGTAGTGAATCTTATGTTCGTGTGTTTAAGAGCATATGATAATAATTTATTTGTATGATACTTAGTGGTGCATATTTAATAACAATTATTAAGCACAACCAACCAACCACTGGCAAACACTTGCCATCATAGTCCACTGCAAGTGCAGCATCTTAAAATGAAATACATAAATTCAGTTATACGTTCACAAGGTGACCAAAGAACTCAAACGCACACAACCAACCGACACAAACAAACATGATCTCATGATACAGATCCGTTACAATATTTTACGAACAAAATGCTATAATTTTTTCTTTTGTATTTTATTTTTCGCAAACGTTGCGCTATTTAAACGAAAACTCATACACTCAACACATTATTGTACAATGTATGTACATACATATGTACTTGCAACTGAATAAAAGCAGGAGGTGTAATTCAACGGACATTGTAGAGCACTGATAACGGCGCCATTAGCTCAAAATCTATAAAGTTTAAAAGCACAAATAATGCAACCAGCTGAAATTTATGTTTAATGCATTCACAGTAAAATTAATAAACAAACGACGAAAAATAAAACAAAAAAACCAAATCCATAAGCGGCCTCCACATTCCAGCCATTACACACGCCCACATGATTTAAACTAGTGCATGGTAACTGCGCAGAAGAAGAAAAAATATACAACAAATCTACCAGCAAAACAAACGACTAACCAATGCCTTCAATTTACAACTCTACTTCCACCACCAAACACCATTGTCAAATACACACGTACACAGCAGCCACATTTAAATTCTCACTAAACAAAACTTGGCTTTCGGCAAAAAAAACAAAAAACCAAACACAAAAGGCCAAAAAAAAAAAAACAATTACACGCTCAAACCACCAACACCCAAAAGTAATCGCAAAAATACCCATTTGCTAGTGGAAACTTCACAAGATGCAGAACAATACCAAACTTTAGCTAAAACTGCATTGTCAGAGAAATATTTCAACCAACTTGCGGCAACAACCCAGCTAAGAAAACTAAGAAAACAATGCCTGCCTTTAGCTCTTTGCATACTCAAACTTGTGTTTATACCCTACACCATCATAGTGGGGAGGGTATATTGGATTTGTGCTGATGTTTGTAAAGCCCAAAAATATTGGTCCAACACCCACCTTAAAGTATACCGATCGACTCAGAATCACTTTCTGAGGACGGATGGGATTGAAACTGGTGGAAATCGGTCCATTATTTCACCTGGCCCCCATACAAATGTCCTCCCGAAATTGCGGTTTACCGATCATAAATGTTTGAATTATACAAGTATCCAAACAAATTTCACCACAAATGTGTAGTAAATGGAGCTAAATCACATCTAAAAATTTTGTGAAGATCGGTCCATAATTAGTCGTAGCTCCCATATAAGGCCCACTTCCGAAAATCACTTTAAAGAGCATAACTCAGTCAAAAATTTTGGTATCCAAACAATGTTCCACATAAATAAGTTTCTTATATACAAAAATAATGACACGTAATTTTATAACGGTCGGTCCATAATTAGTCGAAACTCCCATATAAGACCCTCTCCGTAATTCACTTTAACCTCCATAAATCTTTTAAAAGTATTTATATCGAGATAAAGTTTAACAAATATAATATTTATATTCGCAGAAACCATGACACTAAATTTTGGTCCAAAGTAGGTTATATCTCCATTTCTGAAAAGCTGTTTTATACATATACTAGATGTAGGGTATTATATGGTCGGGCTTGACCGACTATACTTTCTTACTTGTTTTTTTTTTTTTTTTTTTTTTGTTAAATATATTTTGATTATTTAGGAAACGAAAATGTTCAAAACTAAACAGATTACTTTAAATAAATCCATTCTGAAGTTCAATACGATACAAGAAAGAAGTTTAAGATACCTGACCCATTCACATTCAGTAAGAAACTGCGAGCTGGTAACATGTTGACTCTTTAGTTGGCGTTAGAACAACAATTAAAACATTCATTGCAAAGTGAGGACAAAAGTATATTTACATTGAAATATTGGACAAAATAAACAAGACCACAACAAATAGATTATTTGACGTAATATTTTTATACAAATATTATTTTAAATTAAACAAGTAAAAAATTATGGTCTGTTAAGACGTTAAATTAAATTATCAAAATTACAACGATATTTCGATCCGAGAAAAACCATTAAAAATCTTTTTCTTCTTTGGCAAACCCTAGAACAACATTTTTACATTCCAACCGGAATGACCAGAGGTCACTCGGCCAAGGGCTGCCAACTCAGAAACCATGCATTTTTTAGAAATGATATCTTAAAATGAAGTATACTTAGATTTTGTGTGAATTTATTTCTTCTTAACATTTATTTTTTATTTATATTATGGGTAACGGCTGGTTTGAGTAATATTTTATTTTTATACGTATCTATACGGGTCTAGTGTATGGGGTTTCCCGGACTAGTTTTCTTCCCGGGAAACGGGAATGAAATATTCCATTTTGGGAATTTAATTAAGGCTTAACAAATAAGTATAAAGGTTCAGTATTTTATAAAACTGCATCATTTTATTAAAGAAAAACAACACAATAAGAGGGATACTCATTTTAATATCATTTGTTACTTAATAATTAAATAAAATATAATATATATAAAAAAGTATTTTAATGTTATTTTGAAATTACTGCTGCACTTAATAAGGCATCTTAATTCCGATTTGTTATTTTACTGTAATATAATTCCAACAAAGCGTCATATGCAGGAAGTTTTGCTGTACTTCTTTAATTTAAAAAAAGTGCCGCTGAAACACACCGATTGCTCTCCCAAGCACACGATGAATGAGACCCATCGGCATTTTTACATAAAGATTGTTATCAAAGTCAACAAGAGCTTGCAAAATCATTTAAAAACTTTAACGAGCAGCAGGATTCATTCAAAATATCCTGAATATACGCCACACATGAAAGTGTAATATTCCATCCTGACAACTTCTGGGCCACATTTTTTTTTCGTGGACCAGCACTCACGAATGCATTGTGTTGGAACTAGGAAAATAGGTTATGGGAGGGAGGATAGAGGGAGTAGTGTTTGTGAAGTGGCAGGGAATACTTCTGCTGGTAGTTTGTTCTACGGCTAAAGAACGAATTTTTCCTGTAGTGTGTTGTGCGATCCACTGTCCAGTCGACCACAAATGGATGAGCCCTGACTGAAGAACGTGTATTACGTAAAAAACTGCGTGTTTCAGGAACAAGTTCCCTGATTTCAGCAGAACACATACCATTATAGTATCGATAGAACAGTGAAACACAACCCACATTGCGACGATGCTCCAATGAATCAATAGAGTTGGATACCCTACTGTCACCGATAAGCATCTTCGCCATCTCCTGTACGCGGTCGAGTAACTCCAAAATAGACTTCGAAGCACCGGCCCATACATGAGAGTTGTATTCCATTTTTGGTCGAATATAGGTGGTGTAAATAGTTAGAAGATCAGATGGAGTGAAGTATTTTCTACACCGTTTTAAAAAACCAAGGCACTTGAGCGCTTCTTTCGACACTTGAAAAATGTGTTTGGTCCATCGGACATCACACTGGGTTCTCATGCCTAGAACGTCAAGAGCGTCTGATTCCTTAATATTTACACCATAAAAACAGATGAAGCAACATGATCTGTTGTGCGTTTGTGCGTTAATAAACAACACTGAGTCTTACGTGCGTTAAAATCGACTCTATTCGCACAACCCCATTCCGAGATTGTTTCAAGATCTCGGTTCAGCGTATCATTCATAATTTGTCTCATTTCCCCAATCTCCAAAGGGTTTGGTCTATGGTTAAATGAGTATGAATGGCAAATGTTGCTATCACCTGCATAAGAGTAGATAGGCTTTAAAGTTTGTTGCAATACCTGTTAAAAACTACATATTTAGTTGGAAAGTTTTACCTCATCCGACTTATAGTCCAGACTTTGTCCCGTCCGACTACTTTGATGGATACAGAACGCTTTCTCTGGGATACACTTCAATTCAGAACATGGTATCCAAAATTGACTTGATTCCTTATTGGCCTCAAAAGATGAGCACTTCAATTTGTGTGGAATTCATATTACAGCAGAAAGAAGGGAAAACGTCATTACCAATACTTTTAATACATTTATATTGTACAAATGTTTCAAAATTACAACTAAAAATTTAAATAAATCCGCCATTTTTAAGTTGTATATCCAATTGGTAATTGAAAATTAAAATAAAAACCGTAGCAAATTAAAAAATATTTTATTCTCTATAAAAAATCGTTAATCTTTCGTAAAATAAATTTTAAGTTATTTTAGTTAAAATTTTTTTTTTTTCAAAAACTTAATTCTTGCTGGTTTTTCGTTGTAGGTAGAATATTTATTACAATAATAACATATTAATAAAAATTAACTACGTTCAACATATAAATATAAATTTCCCGGAAATTGATATAAAAAAGACCGTCTGTCTGTTTAAATTAATTTTCCAAAGCCCGCAAATTAATTACAAACATGATTATGTCCTGTGTCGGTAGACCGGGAAAATAGGTAACGACCTATCTAGCGATGTAAGTATATCACGTCTCAAAAATTCAGATCCACAACCGGTAAATTTCGGGAAAAATTTAAGAAAAAATGTTCACACAAATATAATGTTTGTTAGACTTCATTAAAAACTTTTGAATTCAAACTCTAATTGCCGTTTTCGTCCCATCTGCCAATTGACTAATTGTAAAAACGCAATAATTTTCATTAAAATCACATATTTTTCGTCCAACGATGCCAACTATTTATTAATTACCGCAATTTCAGTAATCTAATCTAAATGCTAATTCAGTATAAACTTAATACTTTCTTACTATCCCGACAAAAGACATCCATCGGCCACAACGCAGCAGAAGAGTGGAGAAATAATTGAAAAGCATAAATTAAATGTAGACCAGCAGTAGTTGCAGCAGCAAAAGAACCGGCAACAATAACAAAAACACTACTTATAAATAAGTAAATAAGTAAGTAAGTATGTAAGTAGGTAGGTACGTACATATTAACATTGGAACTAAACTTAAAATAAGGAAACACCCATTAGTGGCCAACAAGTCACATGCTGTGATTAAACTTTTACACGTTCAAGTGAACACAAGCACACACTAATAAAACGAAATGAAATAAAAGACGACACAGATGAAAACTTGCAAAAAAAAAAACAACAGAAAAACGACTAATATCACAAAAATCAGATAAAAAAAAAATATACACAACACAACAGTTTTTTCTCCATTACAGTTGTAGTTTTTGTTCTCTGTTCGTTCGACAAAAACTGATAAACTGCTGCAATAACAAAAAGAAACTAAGGAACGTAGCAACACTAATTAATTGATTCTTATCACATTGAGTTAAGTTAAATTTCCCCCCCAATTTGGTTGGGACTTACGAAAAATGAGAAAAAAAAATAAAGTCCAAACTAAGAAGGATACACCTGGCGGCATGTTCAAATCTAAAGATAACAGTCAAACAAATAAACCATAATGGAGCCTCAAAAAAAAAATAAATAAAACTCATTAATGGCCAAATACAATAAACTAACAGTCTAGAATGAAAAACTTAACATCATCGTGCAATCGACTGACTACTTATGCTGTATGTATGTATGTATGTATGCATGTGTTTGTGTGTGTTGTAGCAACATAATGCAAGTGGTATCCTGTCCACATGCTGCCATCAACAGAAATAAAATCATGTAACATTTTTCTTTTTTAGATGACACACAATAAAAATAAAGCAAACAAAACAACTAACGTTTTCAAAACGTTTGAAACAATTAATGAAATTCTATGCATCGCAATCGACAAGTTTAATAATTGGTAGTAAAATAAATACAGTAACAATGGCAACAAAAACAACAGCAAAAATATACAATAATAAAGCTAAATTGAACCAGAAACGTTTGTGGCGGTCAAAAAACCATATACATAGATACATAGTACATACATATGTGTGTACATTAGGATATACATATGTACATACATATGTATATGTAGGTATAGCCAACAAAATGTAAACAAATCAAGGCATCTTAGTTTTCTGATTATATCTCGGCTGTTTATGAACCGATATTGCTGATTTTATTTATTTTTAATGGGTGCTTCGAACGTTTTTCAACCAACATTCTGTCACGTATTGTAGACATTTTAAACGAAATGACGAATATATAACATGGCGTAGGGTATAAAACGTAGACATAAACGATAATAGAAGGAGTTCATTGTATAACTTTAGAAAAAATGTGAAAAACCCGAAAGGTAAAAATTTTGTCCCTTAACGCAAATTAACAACTTGCAACACTAAAAAATAAAAATAGTTAATATACATACATACATACAATATACTATCAATAAACAAAATTCTAATTTTAGTTACAAGCATTTTAAACTATTTCTGACTTCATACAAATAGGGGCCATCCTAACTAACATTCATATCTACAGCGATAAAAAAATCACGCATCGATGTGTGAAATATGAAATACACTGTTGTGATTATTTTTATATTGTTTGACAACATTTGACGCCACAATAATGACGTTGATCTACGCACTCTCTTCGTCTACGACTTAACTAGGCACCCGTAAACAGCCAACATGTTGCGGCAGGTTATCATCTTTTATATAGAAAAATACAAGAACCACAACAATGCAAAAAGCACAATAAACTTTCAACAATTTAACAATTACGAGTAGGTATTGGTCAAAACAACATTAACAGCTATAAACATAAAGAAATGTTTTTCTTAAAATAATAATAATAATAAAAGAAACAAAGAAAAGCGCCAACTATACATGATGCCTCTTTTTCATACGCAGGTTGTTTTTAAAATCCATATTAACAACATTCATTAATAACGGTGCATCATTCTCTCACTTTTTGCTAAACTGATGCAAATACACTCGTTTTTAAGTATTTATTCAAAACCCCTCGATTGATTTAGTAGTTGTACACTTAAATCCATATTTGTTGTATTCAGTTTTTTTATACCCTACACCACCATAGTGTGGAGGGTATATTGGATTTGTGCTGATGTTTGCAACGCCCAGAAATATTGGTCCAACACCCACCTTAAAGTATACCGATCGACTCAGAATCACTTTCTGGATCGATTTAACGATGTCCATCCGTCCGTCTGGCTGGCTGTCCATGTACAGCTTGTGCGCAGAGTACAGGTCGCAATTTTAAAGATATTTCGATAAAATTTGGTACGTGATATTTTTCGGCCCAAGGACGGATGGGATTGAAACTTGTAGAAATCGGTCCATTATTTTACCTGGCCCCCATACAAATGTCCTTCCGAAATTAGGGTTTAAAGATCATAAATGTTTGAATTATGCAAGTATCCAAACAAGTGGTAAATGAAGCCAAATCACATCTACAAATTTTATGCAGATCGGTCCATACTCCCATATAAGGCACATTTCCGAAAATCACTTTAAAGAACATAACTCTCTCAAAAATTTTGGTATCCAAATAATATTTAACACAGATATATTTCATATACATAGATACAAATAATGCGGTACAATTTTATTATGATCGTTCCATAATTAGTCGTGGCTGCCATATAAGGCCCACTTCCGAAAATCACTTTAATGATCATACATTTTTTAAAAATGTTGGTAATCAAATAAAATTCGACACAAATAAGTTTCTTATATACAGAAATAATGACACCAAATTTTATAACGGTCGGTCCATAATTAGTCGAAACTCCCATATAAGACTCTCTCCGTAATTCACTTTAACCTTCATAAATCTTTTAAAAGTATTTATATTGAGATAAAGTTTAACACATATAATATTTATATTCACAGAAATCATGACATGAGTTTTAGAAGTTCATTTTTTCGTAATATGTCTGTATAGAAACAGTTTTATCCTACAAAATATAAAGATAATTTGCTATTAAGGAGAATCTTAAAACAAAAATTGTAAAAATTTGATTAGAAATACTTTAAAATGGACGTCAAAAACTCACTTGTTTTCGTTTTCGATTTCCATCACATACCTGTATATCTCCCATATAACGCCCATTTCTGAAAAACTGTTTTAAACATACATACATATTGGGTGTAGGGTATTATTAGGATGGGGGTTGACCGACTGTACTTTCTTACTTGTTTTTTTTTTTTTTTTTACGTTTACCCCTTGCATTCGGTGGATCAACCGGATTTATCAGCTGTACTTGTAGCTCAGTCAATCGTAGGCAGCGAGTGAAAAATATGCGAAGCATACATATGTACATAAATATTTATAAACAAAATATACATACATACATACATATGTATATTCGCAAATAGTCGTGCTAAGTATGAAGTTTTTGCTGGGCACATTTTGAGTTATGATGTTGTTGTACGTATAGACAGACAAACTACATTTATTCGTTCATTTGCACTCGTACCAGTTAAGTACATAATATATCTTCATTATTAGCAACAACATCATCATCATCATCATCGTTATCTTCACGACCAAACAAACTGTTAAAAGTTTAACGAACTTCATAACGGGTATGTACGAGTTTGTACATACATACATACATATGAATTTAATTTGTCTACATTACGCAGGCTGGTCTTGCAACCTACTGGTTAAATCCATCCTAAAAGTTTTTCATTTGTTTATTATAAACTATTGGAACTATTTACTAACCATACTTGTGTTTATTGTGCATTTTTAATGCATATTTTACATTTTAATTTGAGTTTTTTTAACATAGAGTTATTAGCCAAGATAACAAATACTACACTTATTTATTTATTTATTCGCAAAATCACCGATTATGCTCATCCGAAATTTGCTATTTAAATTAAGTCTGTACCTATAAGCTCGTAATATTTAGGATTTACAAATATCTTTTGTTGGATCTATCTCAAGACGAACAGCAGCTGAATATTTAAAACATACTCGTACATAACTGCGCATGATTTTAAAACTACATAATGTAGTATAAATAACTTCATGTTTGATTCGGATTTTAAGATACGAATATGCATACATACATACATAGATTTTACTTTAAATAGTATGTATGTATATGAATTCATATTATTTCTTTCAGTGGGTCAAATTTTAAAATACAATTTCCAAGGAAATTATGAATTTACGAGTATTTACTCTGTAATCAGGAATTCTTGGTATTATTTTGAGAGTACTCTGAATATAATATATGGAGTATGTTTATGTCCTCTAAACTACTGATCCAATTAAAGTGTATTCAAAGATTATTGAGGATGAACGAGTCGTTTAGAAAATTTAAAACGTTTAACTTTTAAAATACAAGGTGACCTACAGAGTGTTGCAGCAAAACACTTTTACTGAAAAATAGCTTTAACAAAGATAACGATCAATTGACTGAACTTGGACTTAATCTTCACTTCACAATAAGGCAATGAATAATAACATTTTATCGTGTCTTACCACCATCATTATAAGATATCCAAATGTCACTTCAATTAAAAATAATTGCAGTTTTTAAACCAACTTAAATATTATTTTTATGATATTTTTTTTAACTTTGTTGTTATAAATCGACAAATAGTAAAAAGCCATACTTTTTTCTATTGACCGACTATCTCGCGATAAATGCTAAAATTTATGGAAGTTACCAAAAGACCTTTAAGACGCCATCATTCCAACACGAAAGGTTCTTCAGTTTTAGTTCGTAAAATAAAAATAGCACAATAGTTTGACACTTTTATGGAACGCTTTATTTTAAAACATTGGGTACTAATTTCCAAAAAATTTGTCCTTAACTTTTACGACCTATCTAAGGTTTGGTTTAATTAATTAAGTTTTTGTTTTGGAACAACAAATTTGCGATTTTGAGGGAGTATTTATGAGGAATAGACATACTAATGTGCCAATGTACTCGTATGCATGTTTGTAAAATATAAAGCATAACAAAATATAAAACAAGTTTTTAAAATTCCCACGAAAAGAGCGGAGATATCAACATATGACATCATAATATACATATCAACCTAAACAGGATAATTTCTACAAAAAACAACAAATTAAAAAAAGTATCACAACAACGAGAACAACAGCAACATAAAAAAAAACTTGAACAAGTTTCACAAAAAAGGTCTAAAAAATATAATCTTAACTCAGGCGTTCATACAGATCAACTTATGCAGACACAATAAACAAACAAATAATACAACAAAAAAAGAAAAACCCTGGAATATTAGTATTCGTACCTCCACACTACTTGTTACTGTTGTTAGTGGTAATATGTATAGCAACTTAGTGCAGCAGCAACAGAAACAGAAACAACAAAAAAACAATATCGTTCATTACACGTGGTTGTCGAACAAGTTTGACTCCTTCGCAAATGTCAAACAATAAACGAATGTTTGACGGGGGTCTGACTGTCTGCCTCTGTGTGTGTTTTTTTTTTTTTTGTTTTTTTTTTTTTGTAAACAAACTCAGAAACGAAGACAACATTAAAGCTGGGACACTCTGAAAATGTTAATTGAAAATCAACCAGCGAGACCGGCAGACTGATAGAGACTCATTAATACAAAGTACGAATACTATAATTCGCTTTCATATTGTTGTACTTAATACCAAAATAAATTTTAAAAAACAAGTTAAAGTGCAATATTCGGCTGTGCCGAATCTTAAATACCCTCCACCGAAATATAATGAGAAATAAAAAAACTACACTGGTTATAGGACTAGAATATCCTTAATCAGTGTTTTTCAATGCAATTACAAAACATGATAGGCGTATGTTTTTTATGTATGTTTATGTTTCTCAAATTTCGGAACAGAGAATTTTATACATCTGAGGATATCCCATGTTAAATTTCAAGTAAGTCGGGCCTCGATTATCCGTGATTCGATTAACCGGTAATCCCGATTAACCGTGATTGAAAAATATCAGTCTATTGTTTTTTGTTTGCAATGTTTTCAAATTGTTTGCTTCGATTAACTATTATCCGTGATGGTAGAATTTTTTTTATTAACTTTAAATTCATACATACAATATAATAAATATGAAAACGGGGAATTGTTTGCATACGATGAGTCAGAAGCATTTAAAAGTGATTAGTTTAATTTTGAAATTTGGGAAGTACGGGTGATTAGATCTATGTAAATATATTTAATATGGCATCGTTATCAGTGGTAAAAAAAATAAAGAAACATTTTAAATATTAAAGATAAAGTTAAAATAATTAACGAGCATTCAAAAATAATGTGAGTTTTAAAATGCTAGCTCAAAAATACGAAGTTTTAAGAAGAATTATTTTTTTTAATATACACCAATGTTCACTTGTTAAATAATAAAAATATTTAAAAACTGTATAATCAAAATTGTAATTCGATTAACCGTGAAAATCGATTATCCGTAATGTTTCTGGTCCCGTCCATCACGGATAATCTAGGCCTGACTGTAATAGTACATTTAAGATACATATGAATTTCGGCAGTGGACCTTAAATGGGGGATATGGTAAAATATGGGCCGATATTTTCAAAATCCAGCAGTTTGATTTTGGCATATACATATGTAAATGCTCCGTGAAAAATTTTGGATCGGTATCGTTATTTATACGAGATTTATGAGTATTAAACTGATGTGTGCAAAGTTTTGAGTCGGTACCGATATTTATACGATATATATAAAGATAAATAAATGGCTTTTTCGGATATGGCCTTGTATGGGAGCTGTGACCAAATATGGGCTGACCATTATAAAATTTAGTACAACAATTTTTATATTTATAAGAATTATTTGTGTCGAATTTTAACCTTGTAACTATATTTGTACCAGATTTAAACGTATTTAAGTGAATTTTAGATATGAACTTTATATGGGGTCTATGGTCCAACATGGACCGAACAAAACAAAATTTCGTTTTGCGATTTCTTTTTACATGACACCTATTTTTGCCGAATTTTGTATTAATATTCCAATTTTATAGGCATTTATTTATCATTAAGCCATATTTCGGGAAGATATTTCTATGGGAGCTATGAGAAATCATGGACCGATTTTTACTATTTTACACTTTCTTTTTTTTTTTCATAAAAATAACGTGTACAAAATTTCATGGCAATATCTGCAATATATTTCAAAAACTTCCCAAAATTTTTTTTAAAATATCCAATTTTTATGGAGGTTGTCTTACATTTTGGTCCAAAACTCTGGTTCTAATATACAGCTTTTGCTGATTTTCAATACCAAACTGCTGAGGAGAGTTATAATCGGTTTTTTGTAAACTCTGTTGTTTTTGGTTGTGTCTTTTGGACGTAAGAGTGTTTTACCCAGACAGACTAACAGACGGGCATAGCTCAAATATCAATAATACGAGTATATATACTTTGTTGAGTCTCAGATGAATATTTCTCAGTGTTACACACGGAATGACAAATGACTTATGGTGGTGGAGGGTATAATAAATAAATAGAAAACTATACGACAACCAGTCAGCTAATAAGACCAACCAAGAACCAGTCATTCAGCCTGTTTGTTCTGAATACGCACACTGGTAAAGTAGTAGTCAGACTGTCTGCTCATCGTCTGTCAAACTAAGAGTGTTTGTTGTTTGAATGGTTGTTGCTGTATGCTTCCCACAACAACTCACATAACCAGTCATTCAGAGCAATAATTATTCTTTATTCCAATCAACCCTTTGTTGATTTGTTTTTGTTAATATGATGTTGCTACACTTTACTGATGTGTTGCATGCAACAAATTTATTCTATCTTCATCGTGTTCTAGGCATCTGAATCAAATGATACAACAACATTACAATAAATCAACGGAATGTGCATATACATACATAAGCAGAATCTACACTATACATAAGTATGTATATACATACATACATATATAAGTCAACTTTGTTTTATTACGTTCTTAGTGCAACAAGTGAAGGTACAAGTGATGTTGCATTGTGTTGATTTGATTCAGGTTCAAGCTTTAAAGAAACCACACCACCAACGTTAGCAGCAACTAAAAACAAAACCACACAGAATCATAATTGTACACACAACTACTCACTCACTGCTTGTATTTGTGGGTTTGTATTAAAATCTCTTATTTTCAACTTTTCTACTTCATATGCGGTGTGCTAGTATTCATTTGTGGCACTTGAAATAAAAAAAAAAAAACGTAATCTAAAATTATTCCTGTCTGTTGTTAAAAGAGAGTGAGAGATGGAGCACGGAAAAGAAAACATGTTTTCTGGAGCGCCATCTCAACGTCTACCACCACCAACACCATAATATTACCATGTCATACCTCTAGCGCCCAATAGAATAGAGCGACAGGAACCGGTAGAGAATCCTTGACCTAATGCATAAATACCGCATGCCAAACCAATGATGTGTCTGCTGGATTGGATTTCACTACCTGGGACCTGATCAGCAGTTAAGCTGCCTGTTTAGTTTCGCTCGCTCACTCCTTATTATTTGTGCATTTTGTTTAGTTTTTTGTTTTTGTTATTCAAAAGCAATATACAAACACGGGTATATACAGGTTGAATAACTACTTATCTGCCAAACGAAACTACTATAAGCCCAACCGCCACCAACAACCAGCCTGCCAAACCGAACGGTCGACCAAGCATCAGGCATTCGCCGTTTTAACCAACATACATACATACATACATGTTTACTTAAAGTATCATTACCAAAGTTCAAACCCAGTTCGCTAAAAAAAAAAAAAAAAAAAAACAGAAATAATAAAACTTGTTTGCCACCAAAACTTTGATGATGTTTGTTGTACTCGTATGTGCGAGTATAAACATATGTATGTATGTATATCGTTCTGTCTTTTATTTATGCCGTCCGCCCGTCCGTCCGTACGTTTGTATGTCTGGATACTAGTTTCAAATATTTGACTGGTTGTTTAGAGGGCGCGCTCGCACGTTTCGCACGCTCCACTAGTGGGTGAGGTCAGTGCTGTCTCGTCCATACTTGTATGTTTGTTTGCCATGTGTTTTAATCCGCACACATACTGCTTCCTATTGATAAGATTTGCTGTTGGTAATGGAATTGAAAATCGTTTGTTTTGCACCTATACAAATACTTGGAGGATTGTTTCTTGTTCTCCTTGTTCCTATATACATAAGTATGTATGTAACTCGCGTCATTTCAGTTGTTCTTCAGTTCAATTGACTTTACATACATACATACATTCACACGTGAGAATTCGTCTTTTTTTTTTGTTTTTTTTTTGTTATTATTACCTTTTTAGTTTATAACTCCTGTGTGGGTTGTGTGTTGGTTTGATTGATTCTTCTTTTATTATTTTATATTTTGAATCAAGTTTTAAGTTGTTGTCAGAGATTATTGACATTTTTGAAGGTTGGTTGTTTTCGGTATATTATACGTACATACATATATTCATTTCATTCAAATATACATACATACATATATATATACCAACACCAACACCATATATATATATATATATATATATACATATGTATATACGAGTATATACATAATATGTATGTATTACATATTAATTTCATTCAAACATACTCACACACTTTGTCATTGCAGTAAATATTTTATTGGCCCGTACAAGAGCAACTTTTTCATTTTATTTTATTCTTCCATCATTCATCTCGTGACTTTGGATTACGGTTTAATCGCGAAAAGAGGTCATTGTTTTGTTATTTATTTTGTTGGTAGATACAAAATAATTGACATTAGATGTTAAATATGAAGAAATCAAATATGAATATTGATTTTCATTTTGTGCCATGCTAGAAAATAGTCAAGGCGCATAGTAAATTTTATTGTCCAACACAATTTGCTTTGGCAATTGTCCACTAAGGAACTCTGAAATTTAAAAACGAATAATCATTATTCTGCACAATCACATCAATTATGTCGAACTCTGGAGCTTTGTTCAAATATATTAAGGATATGTAAATCTTTGTTGCGACCACAAAAATACGCTCATCGTTTAATGTTAATGCCATCTGAGTACTTGACAGACTTCCATAACAGAATTATTATATATTTACATATGTGCAAGGTGGCGCAAAAATAATCCTCCTATCAGAAAATGCTATAAATTTTGCGATTGGCCCCTAATGTCTATTTTGACATTTGTGTAGTAAACACATGCGAAATACACGTTAATAAACAATGTTACGCTACACTGATTCAGAACGCGGAATATTGCTGACTATTTATTTGACCAATAATCGGTCGGTGACATTGGCACAACGTGAATTTCGTCCAACGGCTACTGGTGAAACACTGCGACGTTTAGCCGCTCGCCTCGAAGAGACTGGCACAACACGAGGTGCTGCCAGGCGTGGCAGACCCCGGAGTAGCCGTTCTGCAGAGAATATTGCTGCTGTAGCCGAGGATGTCATGGAAGCGCCGTCGACATCGACCAGACGACGTGCCACGCAAATAGGTATCAGTCGACGGTTTTTACAGCGAATTTTGGTACGTGATTTGAAGATGTTTCCCGGGCGCCTACTCTCCCGTTTTGGCGATTTGCATTGGCCAGCAAGATCGCTTGATTTGACCGCTCCAGACTTCTTTTTGTGGGGCTTTTTGAAGTCGCGGGTTTATGTCAACAAGCCTCAGACTCTTGCAGCTCTTAAAGACAATATCCGTCAAGAATGTGAGCCTATCGCCGGAAGTTTTGGCCAAAGTGATGGAAAATGCCATAAAAAAGGCTCAAATGACAATCAACTGTGGCGGCGGCCATTTACATGACATCATATTCTCGACTTGATGTAAAAAAAATTAAAAGACCAAATAAAAATAATCCACAAGAAGAATCAAAGTTTTTATTTTTTTTTTTAATTACAGCCAAAAAACATTGGAAGTTTACTTTTGCGCCACCTTGTATTATGGTTTGGATACTATTATAATATAATTGTTTAACCATTATGTGATTAAACGAACTATAATTATAACAAGATAATAAATTATAGTTAAGTGATATTTCATAATGTTACACATTAGTAATATTATGATCATTTACGAAGAACCATAATATAATTTGACAGAAACCATAAAATCCAATCATATTTGAGAAGGCTGTTTAAGTTTTCTTTGTGTGAACCAATTTCACAATGATACACTGTTACAAAATCAATGTAACTCAATCAATCAATGTAATGTAAACTTTTAGTTTATTAGACATATTTATTACACAAGTTTGATGATATGATTATCGAGGATTCATATACGTATACCAATATATATATAATAGTATAGTATTAAAAATCCTTTAATTAACCCTAAATAAAGCTTCCTTAATTGTAAATAGTTTAAAAACATCCACACAATATTCTGCTGCTGAAACAGCGACAACAGCAACTTTAATACTAAAGAAACAAATCTTGGCATTTTATGTTTATTTATCTTCAAGATAGAAAATGAAATGGAAGAAAGAAAAAAATATTTCCAAAAATATTTATGAGACCCATTATCTCGGTTGTGTTACGTGATGGGTTTCGCGTAGACATTATGAAACAAGACACAATATACACTGCGTATGATGTTTCCTTCCATACGTTTTGGTAAAGTTAAATGGAAAAGGGAATATAAATGCTTATATTACGAGAGTCGTTTTAGAAAATTCAAAACCTAATATAGTTGATGGCAAAGCAAATTAAACTTTACTTTTTTATTAAGAAAACCACGTAAAACTTTCTCATTCATTGTAATTTAATTGTTTTTTTTTTATTCACTTAACAAATCAACCCTCGTTACAAAAATGAACAAGAAGAAATCGACCAAATAACAAAATAATCAAAATTAAAGGTTTTTTCCATTTTATTTCTTTTGTTTTCATTTTTTGGGTTTTAGGTTTTTATTATAATCATCATTTTTATTATTTTAGTGATGCTGCTGCTAAGATGTCTTGTATTGAAATACAACGAAGATCTCATTATATAGTATTATACGTATGAGTGTATTTGTGATTGACTGACTGTTGAGGCTTTATTGCTACTTGCGGCATTATTTATCATAATACCAAAAAGAAACACAAACAACAACGAGAATATATATAAGAGTATGAATGTATGGATGTACCTTTAAAAATTTATTTATTCGTTTTTGGGTTTTCTTTAGTTTTTACGATTATTATATGTAGGTATATCCCAGCATACCATTCTAGGAGCGCTCCGAAAAAGGAGTCAGAAAAGAGTCCAAGAAAAGAGCATTTTCGGAGCGCTCCGTAAAAAGGAGTCAGAAAAGATTCCAACAAAAGAGCATTTTCGGAGCGAAAGAAGAATTTGCTTGTTACTGTCCTGAGTCGGCACGCAATATGACTCAGAAATTCCACTTAATTATGAGTGTACCAAAGCGTTGTTGTCCTGTTATTTGTGCTTTGAACAAAAAAAAACATAGCTGTTCCACACAATAATGATAAAAACAAGATTACACAGAGCCCAAAAAACCTCCTCACAAAAGACTATTTTCTGGCATTATCTAAGAGCTCTTTCTGACGGACCATTTTCAAATGTAATGACCTTCTTTTCTGAAGGTTTTCGGAGCAATTATGATTGTTGTTTAGGCTTATAAAGAGCGTTAACGCTCCGAAAAAGGTGTCATAAAAGACTCTTTTCGGACTCATATGTCTTGCTGGGATGTATGTACATACATACAGTAGATAGATTTATACATATGTATGTATGTATGTATGTATGATATACATATTTATGTACATACATATATTTATTTATTTATTTCTGTATATGTATATGTAAATATTTTGTATTAATAATTGCTGTTGGTTAATGGAATAAATAAATACCCTGCAGCTTTTAAGACAGCAATTGTAAACTTTGCACTACTTACACAGGTCTTGAATGCAAACTTAAAGTCAAATCAAAAACTCAAATAGTTCGATATCAAAACATGCTTTTAACACTTTAAATTCTGTGAGTTGATGAATAACAGTTGTGGTTTACGAGTACAGCAGTCTATCCGGAACTAGTACTAAAGTCTGCTGGGTGCTTGTGTGTCCATAACGAAATCATCTTTGAAATCATAATAAAAACACATTTATTTATAGCAGATCTTCCCTACTTTAAACATTTTAATATTTTAACATATTAATGAGTGCACACGAAAAAAATTAAACTAAGTGAAATAAGTAAACTTTTTAGTTAGATTTTATAATTTAATATGTTCTGTTCAAATTAATAATTAACAAATCTCTAAGATTTTATTTTTTTTTTTTTTTTGAATTTGTTTAGCTTAAATCAGATATTCAATGCTGTTAAGTCGAATGAAGTAAGGAGCATCAAAAACAGCTTATAATTGTTAAAATGTCTTAAATTTTAGAAAACGTAAGCAACAATTAAGTATGTATGTATGTATATCGTTTCTGGCAGAAGTGAACTGAAATGTAAAAATTAAAACGGTACCAATTTCAGTAGAATATAAGCAAAGTTATAAACTATTATTAGAGAAATATTAGTTGTGTTGAGTTCATTTTAATTAATAATTCAAAGAATACCATTGTAAAGTAATATTTTGAGACAGAATGGGAAATAGATTTCCAATAATGATGAGTTAAATAGATGATGTTTTCAAGTATATCTTGGACAATAAACATTACTGATGACGCATTTGGCAAGGCGGAAAATGCATTTCAATTTTCGCATTATCCAATTTTTCCTGGGGCCATAAAAAAAAAATACCAAAAATTTCGTGTTTTTGTAGTCGGGGTTATTTTTTGGGCTAATTTTTCGTCTTTTTCATTAAGGCCATTTTTCCTAGGGCCACAATTCGCAGCGCCATTTTTGAACAGTGTATTGTCATGATATTAAAATAAAATGCTTTTAGGCCCTGTAAAATGACACCAGAAGATCATATTCTTTGGAGTATTGCATAAAAACTAAAAAGATCATATTTACACCAAAGGTGTAAAAAAATATTTTTTTTATTTTTTTGTATATAAATTTGGTTGGCGGAGAATTAATCCCTCAAATTGCCAGGTTATCACACTATCGATTCAAGTAAGTCCCAAGTCGACCTATACCGTCATATAGGAAGCTAGAACGCGTAAATCTTGTATTAAAACAAAAAATTTAGCATTGATTTATGCACAACTTCGAAGAACCGTAATGCGGTAGTTAGACGACGAAAAGCATTAACCATCGAAAAAAGGACGGCCTGATTGCCCTTAAACGATAATGACAATGACGCGCGAGTTCTTTCTCCACCCAGAGCTAAATTGCGACTGTTGTAAAAAATATTAAGAAAACTTTACTCGTTTCAATCATACCTCAATGGCTATTTTATGTTTTGCTTACAACGAACTGGTAGTTAAAATAACATCGTCAAGTCAACAAGTCCTTCCCAATAAAATATCGTCTGAAATAAAATGACTATAAACTATCTACATGTGTATAAATATGTACTACTACATATATATACATGTATAAACTATCTACATACATGTCTTTTTTTTTTTTTTGAATTAGCTTTTGTTTTGAATTAGGTTTAAAATTGTTTTCTTGTTTTTTTTTTTTGCGTCCTTATGTATTTCAACACAAGTCTTGGGAATGGTATGTCTGAGTAAAGTGGTGATGATGGAAGATTGTATGCCTCCGTAATTTAAGTCTATATTTGGCCTGCAACAACAAATACTATAAATACTCGACTATAACATTAAAAGAATGAACAACAATATACATTTCTGTTGTTCTGTTGTGGTTTCTGTTTCAATATTTGCACTCGTAATTTTGTCCTTGTTCATCTGTGTATTATACACACGTTCGTATATTTTTGTGATTTAAGACTTGCTGCTACAACTCGAAAATGGTCTTATTGCAACATTTTATTGGCGTAAGAAATAAACTACTGTATGCAGTATGATGTCGCTGCTATCACTATCTTGCGGACAGTAATGATTCCTAACAATAACTAACCACTACCTATAATGACAACTACTAAAATGAAGTGTACGAGTATAATGTAAAGTTATGTCTTTGGAATTTGGGCATCAAAGCGAAATCAGAAAACAACAACAGCAGCAGCAAAAACATGAAATTAAATAAACAAAACAAAAAAGAGTAGAGAAGAGAATAAAAAACGACAAGGCAGGCAATTTGTGAAAGGTAAAAATGAAAATATGTACCTTAATGAACACTTGATATTTTGAAAGTCTCCAGGGTAAATTAACAACAAGTGTTTCTTTGTAAATAGTCCATGATTGACAATTCCACAATCGTTAAGGGAAGTTATTTTGTTGTGCCTTGTCAAGAGAATTTTGAGAAACAGAGACATTTTCAGACAGTTGTGCAGAACAAATAAAACACATCACCACATTATAGATGTAAGTATTTTGTCTTTTACAAATTTGTTTTTGAAACATTTGTTGTTGTTTTACTTGCATTCTTTATTTAAATGGAGGGTTTGAAAAATCAATTTAAAAAACAAAAGGGTTCTGAGCTACAACGAACATATACATATGTACCTATATGTACATACATATACACCTAATTCTGTTTTTACACGGTAATTTGTTCCACGAATCTCCGTGTAAAAAAAGACATTGATCGTATGCCAAATAGTTGATTGGTTACTTATCTCTAAAACCTATTGAAATTAGTGAAAAATAAGGATTTCTTGAGAATAAATCACATCATTTGATTGTATATACATATGTACTAAAAGGGAATTCCCCTAAATATGTGATATGAGCATATTTCACAAAAATTAAATTTAACTAAGCCCAAAAGCTTTTTAATCCTGCTAAATGGAATAAAATCGTGTAAAAAATTTAAAATTTTTTTATTTTCAAACCGTGTAAAAACAGAATTAGGTGTATTTACCAGTGCAATGATGATAGATGGTCAACATTAAAAACGTTTATGTTAAATGACAACAATTCGAACGTTAATTTTAAAAATCATATTAACTTAAAATTAATTATTATTATATGTGTTATTATTATTTTTCAAAAACCTATCAACAATGCCTAATGCATTTTTGTATAAAATGCACTTTTTATAAATATCTAACATTTTAAAATCATATTTATTACATTCAATCTTTTAATGAGTTTCTTCTAAAAATACGATAAATAAGATCAGGGGCCAAATCACCGCATTCGATATCGAATAAAATTTATCGTAATTTTCTTATTTGAGATTATGGCATTCGATATCGAGCAAGAAATTTAGTACATTTTATCATAATTTCGATATCGAAATTCGATAGCTCATTCGATCCCGAATGCGGTAATTTGGCCCCAGGAGTTCATTTGAACCAAGGATGATAAATTCAATACAACTGTAAATGGTAAATGTTTCAGTATAATTCTACTTCAGAACTAACTACAGAATGTGATGGTTCGTGATCGAAATACTGATTATCCAAATTGTTTAGTTCATGAAAGAATTGTTAAACAAAAACTAATTTAAATATATTTAATCTTGCAAAAATGTTAATTGTAATTATAAAAATATTGAGCCTAAGATCAAGTTGTCATGGACTTTTGTATTCCATTAGTTTGTAATTTATAATTATCTTCTAATGTTTAAAATAAATAAAATAAATAAATAAATTTAAATATAAGCACTAACTACATCAAAAGAACTAATTACACAGTAAAACCTTTCATAACCAAGTAAGTAATGGATTTAAATGCTGATATAATGACTTTTTACAACTTCTACACTAACATCTAAACTATGACGTCATTAGAGGCAAGTAGAGAGTTAAATTAGTCATGACTTTTAATAGTTACATGTAATTATTATACAACTACTTATCCATAATATATTCCTAACTCAATGTGAATTATATTCTTATATTGTATAGTGTTCAGGCAAATCTCTAATAAATATACATATCTAACATGTGTTAGCTGGATACCTAACTAAAAGAGTGGACAATAATAAACGAACAACTAAACTAATTATGTACTTTTGTTCTATTAAATTCTTCTATGAGGCAAAGATAACAATAGGCCTGTATGTATTGCAAAAATTCCTTTTGAAATTGTTGTGTAAAATATCAATTGTAATCGCAATCAGTCAGTTTAATAATTACTACTCAATTTCAAAGAACGAAAACAATAACAGCAGTTATTCTTCAGTAGTGTAAATAAGTTGCTAAATAAATATATAAATAGGAAGGATAGATTTTAAAATCTATTTTGCTTTCGACAGATCTCAGTAGATATTATTTTATTTGATGTTAATTGTTCTTACAAAACACTTGTTTTTTAGTAAATATTTGCCAATAAACCTAAAGTTTATTAATATAGAAAATGTGTGAGTTTTTACAACATATACCGCTGGATTAAGCTAAACTTGAAACATGTTTAAGATAAAGGAAAACTCACAAAATTCTATCAACAATTAAAAACTTGGTCAGAATACAAAATCAAAACGACAACGAAAGAAATCTACAAAGTCATAAAAAAGCCCGCCAAGCTTTACTTAGTTCAGCAGAATGCAGAAAGACGAGTTAGTTAAACAATCAGCTGGTCGTTTGGTTAGATACGTTTTTGTTTTCTACTAAATATTTTATTTATATATTTTTTTTTTGTAAACAAATCCAAAGTGTTATTATTCATCATCTTAGTTTTTGATTATTTATTGTTGATGTTTTTTGATGTTGTTGTTATTATTATATAATAACGCTTATTTTAAGGTTAAGGTAGTACTTGTTCCTGTTGTAGGTTGTCGGTCGTTGTCGTGGTATATAGTAGTCATTGTGTCACAGTCGTTGCTGTGATGTTGTGGCCCTACATCATTCAACGTAACTCGTTTGATGTTTAGTTTAGTTTGTTTTTATTTTGGTTTCGTTTCGTTTCAAGACCTGTTGTACTACGATTGACTGCTTAGCTGGCTGCTGGCTGCTTGCCAGCAACGTAGCGACCAGTCAAACTGCCATGTGCTTCATCTGAATTAAAGTTTTGAATGCACTGTAATCATCAGCTGTTGCTTGCTGCTGTTTCTTTATTATTAT
This sequence comes from Bellardia bayeri, assembly GCA_950370525.1. Classification (NCBI taxonomy): domain Eukaryota; kingdom Metazoa; phylum Arthropoda; class Insecta; order Diptera; family Calliphoridae; genus Bellardia; species Bellardia bayeri. The sequence continues at coordinate 88,662,639 of OX493268.1, read as the reverse complement.
TATTATGTTGTATTTTTGTATTTAAGTTTTTATTCGCTGCCGACGATGTTGTCGCTGTACTAAGTCAGTCAACAAACACAACTGAACTTAACCAGCGTGCCAAACCACCATGTGCTACATTTAACCGCTTCTTGACTAGTTTCCATAATCAACATCACAACATTCACAATAACCAAACACAACAACACAATAACAATAGCAAAAACAACCTGAGACCTGATGGCAAAGATTATGGATGATGCAGAGATGATGTTGATGAGTTAATATGTAGTTATCTTGTTGACTTAAGTTTCTTAATGAAGGAAGAAATACAAACAAAACTCGACTAAACAAAGCTAAATAAAAACACTCACACACACATACACACATAAATACGTAACACAAATAAATATTAAAAAGTGTGTCAAAGTAATAAACCAAATAACACGCATACTTATGTATGTATGTACATGTCTGTTTGTTTGACTTGTTTTCATTTTTGCATTTTATATTTGTATACATATGTATCATGATTCGATGATACATCGCCAACAATTGTAACTTGGATCTTCAAATTTTCTTTATAATGGGCTCACTCATTCTCTTTATTCAGCAGTTTTTAATGCAAATTGTTTTTTAAAAAGAATTTTCCTTCTAATATTACCATATACACCTAATTCTATTTTTACACGATCTTTATCTGCACGGTTTGAAAATAAACAAATTTTACATTTTTTACACGAATTTATTTGGGCTTAAATTTTTTTTAGTTAAATTTAATTTTTATGAAATACGTTCATATCACATATTTAGCGGATTTCACTTTTTTGTGGATACAAGCAAATTTACTGGACAGAGCAATTGTAAATAGCACAAATTTAGGAGAATTCTCTTTTAGTACATATGTATGTATGTACAATCAAATGAACTTGTCATGCATACATTTTTTTGCATTACTTTTAAGCTTAGAGCGCATATATTTTTTACTTTAATAACTATGTATGTATGCTTGTGTCAAAACACATTGTACATATACATATGTGATTTAATATTATTAAAATTAATAGTTACTTTTTAAAAAGTCCTTGTTTTTTACTTAATTTACTCACCTATTCTGCATACGATCAATGTCTTTTTTTACACGAAGTTTTCCGGAACCAATTACCGTGTAAAAACAGAATTAGGTGTACATACATTTTTCTAGTATTAGACCACTGATAAATCTAACAAATTATTTATTAAAATTTGTTAGAAAAAACATTGAACTTTTGTCTCCATGTGATTTTATCTCAGCTAATTAAATTACAATTTATCTTCATACAGGGAAACTAAAAAAGATCCCCGATACTAGACAAGCCAGAAATTCAAACCAAACATTTTAAAATTCTTAGGAGTGTGTAACTGTGTAACTTCTAATTTAAAGATTATTGAGAGAGATACATATATCGGAAAATTGACTTTTAGTGTTTAAATAATAAATTGGTTACAGCGAGGCGATGCGGACAGATATTTTTGTTACTAACACCAGAGAACATCCGTAATGCTTATGAAAATTTGCACCATTCGCTGTCTTCAGCAAGTTAACAAGATATTGATTAAATATATTTGTATATTTAAATAGGCCTGTTGGCTATTAACGCTGAACTCTTTTGCTTTGCTACGAAACTTTTTGCTTTATTGCAAAATTCCATTTGCAATTTAGCTGACGATATGCAATACAGACACTACGTTCAATAAAACACAGACACAAGAGCAAGCAAACGAAAAAACGCAGCAACATAAAAATAAAACGTTTGAACATTTAAAATGAATAACAAACTTATGAGTTTCAGATGTATGTATGTTAAAATTTTTTTTATTAATGTTGTTTTTTTTTTCGTTTCCAATTAATTTAAGATTGTGGTATAATAATTGAACAAAAGCAAATATCTAATACACTGAACAAACAAATGAAACAAGAAATTTCAATCTCAATAATTCCAAGATGAAATAAAAGTAGATCATTAAGAAAAATGTTTTGGAATGTTTGTAGGAAATTAATTTTTGTGACCTCATAAATAAATTTTGCATATATTTAAAAGTAATTCTAAAGTAACTAGTGGATAATGTGGTGGTTGATTGTTATTATTGTTCTATTGCTTAAGACGAGTTTTTAATGAAAGCGTGGCATTTTATAAACTCAAAGGAACTAGATATACATATAGTACATACATACATATATGAAAATATATAAACATTTATACATTCATATATATAAGTTGGTCATTCCGTCTGTCTGTCTGCTAAAATCGATATGCCAAAGCCCTAAAATAACTTACGAACTTTTTTTTCAATGTAAAATGTAAAATGTATGTTGGCACACATCTATCCAATTTTGTATTCAGAACATTTTAAATTTGTCTGGGATGTAAGCGAAAATTCACTATTATTCGGAAATTAAAATTCTAGTTTGTCAGATAAATTGACAAATCATTAGAATCGGTCGGAACCAATATCTTGTATGTACAATTTAATTTTAACAGTGTACATTAATTTCTTTCCTCTTTTGTTGTGCTCTTAGTTATTTTCAAGTGGCATACAATGACTTAAATGTTGTTCTAAGCAAACATTAAAACCAAAAGCCAAATATTGTAAGTTTTCAAACTTACCAACGAAGAGGTGAGGTCTTCTAGATGAAATAGCAAAAAAATCTAAAGAAACAAAAGAATAAACATTTATTCGTGTTTAAATAAAGTTTTTTTCTGTTCTCTTTCTTCTGAAATACAAGACAAGGCAAAGGCCTGAAAAGGTCTAAATTCAATAAAAGATCTGACAATAACACAACTCACAGACACATACATACATATGTACATATCTATACATACACAATAAAGGCGAAAAATATAACTAACAATTCTACTAACTCCAATGCCTGTCTGTCTGTCCGTCTGTCAGTCAGCCTCTATGTCTGTCTGTCGTCTGTCTTAAGGTATGTTGTGTTTGTGCGTATATTTATATGAGCACTTCATAGAGACCATAGCACATAATATAAACATGACAATAAGAAAAAAATAAATAAATAATATAAAACAAAACAAAAAACTGAACAACAATAACAAACATAATGGCACACAAAAAATCATGTTCTCTGTTGATGATGAAGCCAAAAGACAAAAATAAAACATAAACAAATAAATACGAGCATATACCTATGTATGTACATATGTACATAAATATATAAAGAAATTGAAAAAAACACAACGAAGACAAATATGTACTACTAAAATTACAAATACATACATAAATCTACAACAAAAGCATTTTAACTGAGATGCTGTATACTGTATTAATCGCTACAATACGAATCACACACACTACGATGCTACATACAAGCATCGAGAGAGTAACAAGAGACTATGATTAGTTGCTCAAAACTAAAATTTTGCACAAGCACACACATAAACACCCATTAGTTTAGTAACTAAACTTTAGTTTATTTAGTAAGTGCTGCAACAAAAACTAAAAAAAATGTATATTTATAAACAAAAACGTGAAAAACAACCATACTAAGTATGTAGAAATGTATGCATGTTTGTACAATGTTCATAAACTCAATATATTATAGCAAGAAATGTAGCTACATAAAGTTAAATAAAAAATAAAAAATAAGCACGAATGCAAGATCAGATCACCTTTTGAATTCCTTATGCGGACCTCCATGGCATGACATACCACCAAACCTACTAAAAAGACACGAGCACAAATACCACTTACAAAACCCCACCAACCATCATCTTCCTTTTTTCACTCCGCCAAAACAACACGCCAGCCCCAACAATCGAAATACACACATACTCAAGTACACACGACGTTGTTGCTGTTTCTGTTGCTGTTGTTGCTACAAATAAAAAAGTTTTGTAGTCTTGTCATGAAAAAAGTCAAACACAGCAGCCTTGTTGAGTTGTTGGAATATAATAGTCTCGTGGACCATTGCAGGCAAGAAAAAAGTCACAAAAAAATAATAAAAATAAAGAAAAAGAAAACGAAAAAAGAATGAATGCATTTTAAATGCACTGAGTAGTCTTGGCACAAACCCACACAAATACACAAACACACGCAAAAACCAACAAGAAGAAACATTTTTAACCAACTGAAGTGAAAACTGGGTGTTCAGTTAGTCAGTCACACGGTTTGTTTCAAGATTTTTGCATCTAAAAACAAAAGACTTAAGACACATGCACACTCCGAACACCCATTATTTTCCTTTTATTCGTTCGTCTCTCGTTGTAATCAAACTTTCGAAAGTTCAACAGGAGTTTTTTTTTCGTTTTCGTTTTGTTGTTTTTTTTTTTTTTTTGGTTTCTACTTGTCGATTTTTTTCTTCTTTTCATCAAGAGGGAATTACTCTTTACGATGTTCAATTAACTTTTATGGAAATGTAGAGTTTTTGTTGTTATTTTTATTTTTATTATTGTTTAACACTTTAATTGAACTTTCTCAAGTATTTTTTCTTGTCTTTTACTATTAAATAAAAAATTGAATTGTATTGTATTAAAGAAATTACCAAAAAAAATATGTAGATATGTATGTACAACATTACATTTATTACAAAAGAAATGCCAAAAGTTTAAATTCATGAAAAAAATACTGTTTAATAAATAACTTGAAGCTAAAGAAGAAAAAATCGCAATCATAAAAACACTGCAAAGAGAAAATTAACCCATTAGGTGTTTGTATTTCGTGTGCTGCAGATGAATACATAGATTAGAATAATTTTATTTTAGTTGTTATTTACTTAATTTTTTAATCAGTTAAGTAACTTAAATTTAGAAAAATTTACTGTAAACAACAGCAACATAAAAAAACAATTAAAGGTCCAACCATAATGTGCATAAACTAGCTTAAGCCAACTTAATGAAACTTTTCGTCAAGTTTCGTCAAATGTCATTTCCTTAAGCAAAGTTCCAAACTGAACGCACTTTCCGTACGGAATCATCTGTTTTTTAATTTCATTAAAAAAAATAAAAAAATTAAAATGCAATATCAAGAAATTGATGAGGAATCGGAGTTAATTTTTAATTTATGTAATTGAAAATGTGCAAAAACACAACTGCCTTTTACTTTAAGAGAAATGTTAAAAAAAAAGTATTGGCAACAAGTAGCAGAAATTTGTAGCAAAAGGGGTATGTATGTATGTATATGTTTGTTAGTGTTTTAGTTTTTATAATTTTCTAAATTAAAAGGAGTTTTTACTGTTTGCAAATTTGCAATAAAATAAAACATTAAATAAACAAATAGAGGGCTGTAATTTTTTGTACGTTTTAATTTAAAGTACTCGCAAAAACATAAAATACTGCACAAATATGCAACAAGGATTACATGCATCTTAAGTTCATGTAAGTACATTATGACCACCTAAAAGTCTTACTTATGCATTTGACAGACTTTTTGTTCATTTTTGACAGTTGCTTAAGCTTGCTTATGCACATTATGGTTGGGTCTTAAGAGTATGTAGGAAGCCAAGCCCGACCATATGATACCCTAATTAGTAGCGAATAATATATGCTGATGCTTAAGTGAACTATATAACGGGTGGTTAAATTTCAAGGGCCGATGTTGATTTTGAATAAAACACAAACTATTTAGGAAATTATTGTAATTTTATTTTATTATGATAGATTGGTATTACTCAATTATGTATGGAACAAAATATCGGCCAAATGGGCGCCGCGACCACGGCGGCACACCTCCATCCGATGGTCCAAATTTTCGATGACCCTGAGGCATAATGGAGGTTCTATGCCGTTAATGTGCCGAATTATCTCATCCTTTAGCTCTTGAATTGTTGCTGGCTTATCGACGTACACTTTTTCTTTCAAATAACCCCAAAGAAAAAAGTCCAACGGTGTCAAATCACAAGATCTTGGCGGCCAATTGACATCGCCATTACGTGAGATAACACGGCCATTGAATTTGTTGCGCAAAAGAGCCATTGTTTCGTTAGCTGTGTGGCAAGTGGTACCGTCCTGCTGAAACCACATATCGTCCACATCCATATCTTCCAATTCGGGCCATAAAAAGTTCGTTATCATCTCACGATAGCGAACACCATTCACAGTAACTGCCTGACCGGCCTCATTTTGGAAAAAATACGGCCCGATGATGCCGCCAGCCCATAAACCGCACCAAACAGTCACTCTTTGTGGGTGCATTGGTTTTTCGACAATTACTCTTGGATTCTCATTCGCCCAAATGCGGCAATTCTGTTTATTGGCGAATTCACTGAGGTGAAAATGTGCCTCATCACTGAAGATGATTTACATACTTACTCTTGCAAGAATTTTGCAAGATCAAACAGAACCAAATAAATTAAAATTAAATATTTGTTGTGCTTTGGCCTAAATAAGAAGAGTTTTTTTTAAATAAATAAACGAGTTCAAATTTATGATATTTAGTGGTTACGTCTTATATTTGGCAAATATTTGCCAAGTGTGACCGTACCTTAAGCCATTTTTTTCCCAAAATTCAGCTGCAAGTGCAAGGTAACAACTAAATGTTGACGTTTCATTGGTGATATGGATATCGCTAACACGTCGTTTCAACGAAATAGACAATCCATTTTGGCAAAATGTGATTAATAAAATATAACGGATTAACGGATTAATAAAATATATAATTTGACAAAGGTCGTATTAAATTAAATTTTAACTTCTTAAACATAATGAAACCGTCAAACCCCATTTTAAGCAGACTATGAAAACTCTTTTGCATCAAATATTTAACCATATATAGGGCATGTAGCACATATTGTGCTGTAGAGTTAATGGATCAGTGTGTTGCACAACCTGAAATACCAGCCTCAATTATTTTGAGTTGAAATTAGATTAAACCAATTACAAATAAAACCCTGATAGGGTTTGGTTGGTTTATCTTTAATTTTCCTCCCCACAAAATGGGTTAAAAAAGTAAACTGGGGTTTTTGTTGTTATTGAGAGTGACCAAACACATACAATCTTACATTAGTAGCAGCAATAGCAGCAGCGGCAATAACAACAACAGTTACGGCTTGATGAAGAGAAGAAAAAGAAGAGAAGAAGAGGTTACTTAATAAGCAAATAGTAAGTAGTAGTAGTAGTAGTAGAAGTAATAGCAATGATGGCTGAAACTAAAACTTATAAAACAGAGGCCAAAACGGAGGCAATATCCAAAATTATAAACTTACTGATGTTACTGGTTAATAATGTTGTTGTTCTTTTAAACAAAAATACAAAAACCAAAAAGTATTTTAACATGCATGTGTTCATATGAATACACACACACATACAACCATCTGCATATGTATATACTACATGAATTCCAAAATACATACACACATACGAACTGATAGTTACTCACAGTGCTGCCAACTTTTTTTTGGAGAAATCGTCAACTTTAAAAAAAAATCGTCAAAATCGTCAAGTTAAAAAGAAAAAAATCGTCAAGTCAAAAATACGTTCAAAATACCAAAAATATTTTTTATTAACTTTTTAAATATTTTTTTTTATTTACATCTAAATAAAGGTATTATTTCATAAAAAAAAAATAATTAATTTAATTTTGGTATTATGTGACTTTACTCTGGTACATTTCTGTGTGACATTTGTTTAATAATTCAATTTTAATTGCTATATTAAAACACTGAGAATTATTTAAATTAAGATAATATTTTTAAAACAATTTTCCTTGTAATGTTGAAGAATCCAAAGCATTTATGGTTTTTGTTTTATTTAAATTTACAATATTAAAAATTCTTTTAACGTTGGCCGACGAATGTGGTAGTGCCATTAAACTCGAAACAAATTGTATTAAAATTGGGAAGGCCTGTGCATTATTGACTCTCTTTAAATTAGAAACATTTTTCCAAAAAGCCAATTTTTCAAGTTCGGTGAATTTTATATTACGTAATTCTCGAACTTCATTATCAAGTTGTTGATATTCTTTTCCATTTAATAAATTTGAAAAAAAAAATTGGCCAATTGTAAAATTGAATCCTTCTTAAAGTTTATCGCCAAAATCAAAACGTTTTAAAATTTGTGAAACCAATTCAATATAAAATTGGACGCAGAATTCAACAAATATATTATATTGACTATATTCAATATTTAAACTAGATTGGTTCTCCTTTACGTAAATTCCAACATACACTTCATCTTCATTTAATAATATGTCTTTGTTATTAAAACTTTGGATTTAAAAATTAACCAAATACTCTTCTACAAAAAATGTCCAGTATAGATAGTCGTGTACTACACGCTCTACCTCTTCAACCCCTCGCCAACAAACTTCATCTGTCTGTCTTTCAATTTCTACATTGCAAAAGGGGACTTACATAATTTGAATTTTAGGAAAAGGAATATGGTAACAATATGTTTTGCTTTTAAAAAATCGTAATTTTTGTTCGTGGGAAAAATGAAAAATCGTCAATCGTCATTTTAATGAATTTGACTTAAAAAATCGTCAAAGTTGGCAGCGCTGGTTACTCAGTTTGTTTTTGATGAATTTTGTTTTGTTTTGTTTTGTGAACTTTTTGTATTCTTCTAACAAAATTAAAAGCAAATGAACAAATACATAAATTATTAAAAAAGCGCGCATTTGTAGCCCCAACTAAAATATTAAAAATAAAAATAAACTCCCCTACATTTTGTTAATTAATAATGTTAAGATCATTAATAATATTATAGATTTATGTATGTATGTTAGTGGTGAGTAAGTAAATGAGTTTAACAATATTAATTGTAGCTATTGTACATAAATGAGGAACTTACGTAAGCTTGATTTTCATCATAACAAAGATATTGAGTTTCTTTTACAGTTAGCAGGGTTTTATTTCATTGTAACACAATTATTTGCACTATAATTTTATTATTTATTTCTTTAATTTTTCTCTTTCTCTCATTTGGTTGTGTTTTGTTTTTGTTTTACAAAATACTTTGTTAAATATTTTCTGTTATAATTTAATTTAGTTGAATTTAATTGAATTAAATTTTGAGACACTCTTTCTTTTGTTTTGTTGTTATTTTTTGTTATTTTCACTTGTATTTGCAATACTTAATGGTCCTTGTTTACATCTCTTTCTCTTTTTATGTTTGTAAAAAAAATATATATGTATGTGTATGTATATGTATGTATATATGGCAGACTTATTTAGATTTTATTATTAAAATTATTTTATCACAATTGTAACTTAAATTAAAAGAGTGTAATTATCTTTAACAAAGAAGAAAAAACAATGGAATATATTTGATCAGTTCAGATCAAATCAGCATGCTATGCAACAAATATGTATAAATATTTAACAAAATGCTTTTTTTATTTTATTATTTGTTATTTTTGTTTAACGAAATCTGTCTTTTCCCGCACGAAGTCACTGACGCTTAAACGAATTGTATTGAGCCGCGTTAACTCACAAGCCACTGCACCGTTGGAATTTTTTTCTTATGTACGTATTCCTCCTCGTTGTGGTCGTAAACTATGACGAGGTTGGGTTTTTTATTTTTTGTTTTCTTTAATTTTTTTATTTTTTGCATTAACCATACACAAAATTGTTTCTTTTTTTTTGTTTTCTGTTTGTTTCTTTTATCAATATTTTAATAAAATTTTTATTTTCAATATTTTATTGAATTTAGTTGCTCAACACATTTAATTTTGAATTTTACTACGATTCTGTTCGTTTGGTTTTGGCTTGATATTTTCCAAACGAAAATAAACAATATTATTTTATGATTTTGTTTTATTAAATAATAAAATATGTATTTATATTTATAGTTGTTGTAGTTGTAGTTGTTGTTTAACCAAATAGTTATAGTATACTCTTGTTGTGTATTTTTTTTTCATAAAATTTTTGTTTTTAGAACACTCTACAAACAACAACAATAATAATCACAACACGCTCTCATATTCGAGTGAGTGGAAGACAAAGTTGTTTGTGTCTTTTTTCTTTTTTGTTTTATAAAAATTTATATATAGTTTTGTTGAATTCAATTACAGCATCAATTCATTTCGTAGAAAATTAACACTTATTCATCATTATCGCAAGCACTAAGTGATTTTTTTGTTAAATTTCTTATTTATTTCACTTGATAATTGCATTTTATTAGTTTTTGTTAATTTTTTTAATAAAATTGGAGGGTATTTTTTCCCAAAACGAGAAATTTCTAATGTTACGAGGGGGAATATAATGTTGTTTGTGCCGAAGGTACGAAAAACTCGTTGTAGATGGTGAACGTTGATGTTAAGGAACGTGTAGAGTCGTCGTAGATATCTACAAATTTACTTCAACATTTTTTCCAACGTTCTCTCTCTCAACGAAGTAACCACTACAACGACAGAATTGCCAGTGTATAAGTGGTTTCAATAACACTCAGGTGTCTTCATATACAGGTGTTGTAAGCGTTGGTGTCTTATTCGTAGTGGGAGATTTGTATTTTGATTATTGCTCTTTTTTGAGCAGTAAGCTGTTGTCGTATTGGTGTGAGAGCTCACTTAATCGATCTATCAATAGAGGCAGAGAGAGAGCATCGGGCCGAAAGAGATCTTTTTATGGTTTCATCTTGTTGTCTGTTCTCATCTGTGAATGTGAATTTTTATTGTTTTTGGCTTTATTAACTGTGTGTCGGTAATGTTTCGTATTTTCTACTCTGTTGTGTATACAGGTACAAAGCCGATTTAAGACGTTTGGTCTTATTGTCAACAAAAATTTAGTCAGCCCGCCATTTAGTCAGTCTGTCAGTTAGTTAGTCAATACTGCCAGCCAGCTAATGCGGGCTAAGAGGCACTAAGTGAACGAAAATTGTATGTACATTTAAAGAAAAGTCAAAAAGCATTTGTTCAACGCGCTCCCAAATCCAATTGTTGAAACACAACAACACGAGACGTGGTAAAACGAAAACATATCTTAAAATAAAAAGAGTACGAGGAATATATATGTAGATGCAGACAACGTGAGAAGCAGGAGGTGCAAGATATCTTGTATACGAATACATGTCATAAGTAATGTTAGAAAAATCAACAAGTCAAAGAGTCACATAAACAATAGCGTCACAAAATCGTACTCACACGTTATGGGATAAAACAAACAAAAGATTTAAGACACAGGCACAGTAAAAAAAATAAATGAATGTTTAGTTTATTTTAAGATACATTTCTAAAATGTTTGTATTTCTAAAATAGGTTTCTGTTAACCGTTGTCGAATTAGAAATTTTCAGTTTCTTCCACTTTTCATTCAGAAAAGTAGCGACATTTACATACATATGTATGTATGTAATAGTTTTGAGTTCTTTCATTTGAATTTTAAAATTAAATTTGTGTTATTTAAAAATGTTGTATTTAAATATTTTAGAAACAACATGTCGTCAGAATTGCGACACAAATTTGTTGACATTCTTCTGTGTGGGAAAAATCAAACGACGATCATGTTGTGCGAATAAATATTCTGTAAACGTTGTTCGAACAAGAACATGACATCGTCAACAGTTGTTCACAAGAAACAAATTCATATGCAAACAAGAAATGGTTATTATTTTTGGTTTTGTACGTTTCTAATAAATTTATTTAATATTCAAAAGAATTCAACGAAAATCTGTTTGGTGTTTTTTTTTCATGATCGGACATATTTTTTAAATATAGGTGTGGAACCTCCTACAATTTTCTTAAAAATGTATGCAATGAATGTACATAAATATAATGCCATAATATTGCATTATTTTAGCATTTTCTTATTTGTGCTTATTTGTTCCATTATAATTTAAGTTCAAAATGAATGAACTACAGATAGACATTGAAGGCATCTTTAAGTCATTAAATTCAAATACTAATAACACAAAACTGCACATAAAAACTAAAACTCTAATTTCTCAAAAACAAGTCGCAAAAAGGTTTTTTGATTAAAAATTGTACTTCCAAAAAATTTATTTGTAGAATATTTTGTATATATGTACATATGTACATACATCTCTTTAATAATATAATTATGATATTAATAGTTTTACAATAGATGCAGCAGTTTAAAGGAAACGTATGTATTTTACCGTTTTTGAGATCAGCCCTAACTGAAATATAGAAAATAATCAAAACTCCCTTGTCACCCTAAGCATTACGCCTCTGGCAACGAGTTTTAATACTTTTTCTTCTTTTTCTTTTATTCTATTCACAGCAAACTTTAAGTAAAAAGCTAAGAAAAATAACACACTATACAAACGGCAAGAAGCTGAGAGGCATTTAGTTTGTTTTACTTGTATTTGTGCAAGCGTACAAATACAAACACTGATAGATAAAAAAAAAGAATAAAATTAAAACAAAAACATTTTTGTACACATTTATAGGAAGTATGGCTGGGATTGAAAGTAAACAACGAAATATACACCACTACAATTGCAATTACAATCACACATAACGAGCACCATTTCCCAGCATACCATTCTACGAGCGCTCCAAAAAAGGAGTGAGAAACGAGTCCAACTAAAGAGCATTTTCGGAGCGCTCCGAAAAAGGAGTCAGAAAAGTGTCCAACTAAAAAGCATTTTCGGAGCGAAAGAAAAATTAGCTTAAAAAATTGTTTTTTTTTTTTCATTTTTATATATTTTATTTAAATGAATTCCATTTTATTTTTTTTTTACTGTAAATAAAATTTATTTAATTTTTTTTCATTTCTAATTTAGCTTATTTGTAAATTAATTCCCTTTTTGTTTAAGTAAAAACAATTAAAAAAAAAAATAATAAATGTGAACTTTTAATTTTTTGTATTTAAAATTGCAATGACTCTTTTCTGGCATGAGCTGATAAGAGCTCTTTCAGAGCCCAAAAAACCCTCGTAGAAGACTCTTTTCTGACATTATCTAAGAGCTCTTTCTGACGGACCATTTTCGAATATAATGACCCTCTTTTCTGAAAGTTTTCGGAGCAATTATGATAGTTTTTAACGTTCCGGAAAAGATGTCAGAAAAGACTCTTTTTGGACTCATATGGCTTGCTGGGTTTGAGACCATTCCACACAAAATGTTACACTAACAATAGATGCAATCAGACAAATTCAAATACTCATACAATTGGACATCTCTCAATTCATACCAACAAACACACAGATGCACAGACACAAACACAAATAAACACACACACCTACATAATGACTAGCTGTGATTTGAACTGAAACAACAACAGCAATGAAAGCAATAAAAGAAAAATATAAATCTCATAGTATCTCTGGTATTGAACTGAAAGAAAACAAAAAATAGTCGTCGTAAGTCTTAAATACAATCACCCTGCTGAGTCTTTTGGGACTGCATGCAGTTAAAACTTAACGTTGCCATAAAAATACTTTTAATATTGTAAAAAACGTTATTGTTGGCTGCTCTTGTTGTTGCTATTAATGCATTCACTACACTTTGAAAAACACTTGCAGCAGTTGCAATCCTAATACAACCTTTCTTTCTCAATTCATTTCATTCTGTAATTTACTATAAGAATTTATTGTCATCCATCTATTAAATAACAAACTTTCAAATCATTACGTTTTCTGTAAGTGTATTTAAACCGTATAGTGCTGTCTGAGTGTATGTGTGTGTGTGTGTGTCTTCCTCTTCTTCTACGTCTCCTGTAGGCCTGTATGGTGTTATTCATTTTCTGCCTTTCAATTTCCAATGTTTTGCTATTTATTTTTATTATGTCCCAATTTACACGAAACAATTCTTATTGAAAAAATTGATACAATTTTATGCTTGAAATTACTTCGATGTTTACACAGCACAATATACATACGAGTATGTAATTGCTTAAATCACTCGAATTTTTATTTGAGAGTATACACACATACATATAAGAGAGTAACAAGAATTGTTAGTATAATCAAGGTAATAAGCTAAGCTTAAAGAATTGCTTCGTGTAAATTGGGACTATGTTTCGATCATTACTGCACATTTCTTTGCTTGAATTTTGTTGGCCAACAACATAAAAATATTGCATACAACTCCAAAAACTTACAATCGCATCAGACAATTTTACTTGTCAAATCAAAGCTTTTTATTTTTCGTTCACAAAACGACTCTGTTTAAAATTGTTGTCTGTTTTTGTATGTGTTTGTTCTCTTTTCTGAAATTGCATTTTTTGTGATTACTAAGCTTAAAAAGTCTAAGAGTATTTGTAAGTTTTTTCCTTTTTCATACTTGCAGCAAAAAAAATAAACTAAAAAACCAAACAAAAACGAAAGACCTAAGAAACAAACTTGCACGCAACAAACTCTTTTCAAATCGAGCTACACCGCAATAAATATTAGGATGATCCCATTTATATGGACACAAATTATCGTTATTTCTTTTTATGTTGCTGACGGAAAAGTATCATCAGAAAATATTAATTTAGTAAGGTATTTTTTTTTTTAAATAAAATTAATTAATTTTTTCCAAAAATTTCAGTATTTTGCACTTAACATAATTGGCAAATATAACTGGGGCAGTAGCAAAACCGAATATCGCGAAAAAAAAACAGTTTTTATATAAGAAAAACGTTTTTGACGTCATAACGTCATATCGAGCAACATAAAATATTAAATGAAAGGAGGGACATCACTGTCTATTGATCTAGTCATACCCCAAACAAATTATTTATTTTACTTAAGAGCTCTGCCAAATTTGCTTGGGCCATTCTAATAAAAATTATATACCCGGCCTTCTTTATGAAAGCTAGAAAATAACAATGCTATGGGACGATATGTATGCATGCACTCCGAGCCATAATTAAAAGTACACCAATACATTTACGCAAATAATTTTCTGTTTCACTTAGTTAAAAATTCTGTGCCAACAGTTTCAAGGGCAATCACAGAAGTAACGTATGGCTTATTAAAAGCTTATAAGCACCAAAGTAATTATTTTTTTAATAATTGTAAAAGTGAAATTTAAATTGTATAATGAAACAGTCATTATGCCGATTTCTTGTGAATGACATTACTAAATTGTATATATTATAATGATTACATGTGTCCTTGTATGTGTAAGATTATTCTTTCTTCTAAAATAATTACAATACTTACTTGAATATTAAGCTTTTGCTTTTCGGTGTCGATGGTGTAGTGTGCATAAATTCAGAACCGTACTGCTTGTTTGACTGCATGCAGTGCAACGTCGACAAGAACTAATGTCATGACCAACCAACTACTACAACAACAATATAATAGCAAAATAGCTAAATTACATACAATTCTAACATTTAATATTATTCCAACTTCCCCATGTAGCAGGAGTAAGTATGCTGCTGGATTTGTGCTGATGCTGTTTGTTTTAGAAAGCTTCATCAATTGTAAGATAAATAAATGTGGCCAATTCTTGTGAAAGTAGAAAACACAAAACATGCAACAGGCGAAAATATTAGCATGCCAATGTAACATAGTACATACTCATATTAGACAGGCTCACGAAAGAAAAAATACTTCGGCCAGTTTAATAAAACGAAATTCAATTGCATACATCATTTTAAGAAATTTTATATTTTGAATGCTAAATATCAGCTGGAGCTTGTTTATATTTTCATAAAGAATGTATGATAATATTGCCATATTGCCAATTAAATTGTTAAACTTTAGAAATGTTCAAATTGTGCCTTAAATATAATACCAATTGTGGCTAGAATTACGATTATAATAAAATGTTGACAGTAGGTGAAAAATAGAACATAATTTATTAAGACAATGAATAAATATACGAAATGAATAAAAGCAGAGAATTTAAAGGAGGTTATTTATAATTAAACATAATAGTAAATTATCGACACCTTCTTTTATAAACATGAACACTAAACGGTTTTCCCAAACAAATATGTTGCTCTAATCAGCTCACTTCTGCTAAAAATTCAAAGTACACACAGAGAAAAAACATGTTAGCCAGCCAGATAAATGGTTGGTTGGTTTACGTGGTAGTTCACGTAATGTCAGATAATGCCAGATAAATAGTACATTTAGTGAAACTTTTATAAAGGAAAAAAAATAGATTATGGAATGTTGAAGGTGGTACAGTTTTTAATATAATTAATACAATACATAAACCTATTTTTTATTGTTATATATTTAGGCAGACTGTAAAAACTGTTCCGAATAGATGATTATTTTTAATCTCTATACATATCGTCACCTACGTAACCCTCATTATCATAATTTTACAGGAGAAGCAAAAAACATTATAAAATGAAAAATGTTTAATTGAAAATCGCGATTTCTTCACATCTTGTCTTAATATATTATATATATATATATATATGTATATAGACGACAAACTTATTTCTGTAAAAAAAAATGTGGGTTAAGTCTTTTGTGTTTTATGAAAACGTTGAAATGATGTTGCGTCTTTTTCCATTTCTTGAATAAAATCGTTAGTTTGGTGACGATATGTACCTTATTAAGCAAAAAGTGTTTCAATGGTAGTTTTTAATTGAAACTAAAAAATATAAAAGTTAGTCGACTAAATGTGCACCCAAAATAATATTTGTATTCAAAATTTCGATAATATGTATAAAAATATGCATTTTGGAGTAAAATATTACGAAAAATCCATTTTCAATAAATTGTGTAAAAATATGCCCCAAAAGGTGCCTGCACGTTTGACAAATTCGCCCTCTATCAGTCTTTTACATATGACTGCCATCAATTATTTATGCGTTTGTATCGATCAAGTTCATTTCCATGAGGAAGATTTACATCATAATATAATGCACTCATTTTATGGTTATCACAATCTGATTTGCAGTACCAATATTCACATATATCTGATCAATTGATCCATAAATCGTTATGGACATCGTTACATCAACTCCTCCGTCAACATGAATCCAAAATGTATAAGTTATAAATTACAATTAAAATGACAAACTTCAACATTTCTACACTCCAAATGAAGGATATACCTACCTACATATATAAATATGTAAGCTTTCTTTATATTTTTTATTTTGTGTGATATTCAGTAACCATCCATCCATCCATGCATTAGCACTTTTTCTACGATTTACAACTTCACATTATTTAAAAAATTGCGGATTTTAAACCATCAGATCATCTATCGCAAAGACCAATAATATTTTTGTTAATCGTTACTTTCAAATTGTGTATTAACTCTGCGCAGAGTTAAATACAATTCGCTTCTTATTATTTCTCTACAAGCTGTACAATATTTTTCTTACATACTGTATGTCTATGAAAATAGATATTATATTTATACTTTATATTCACATTAAAGACATACCTATTCTCACGATTTTTAAAAGCAGGACATAAAGCAAATATATGTTTTTTTTTTGATAAATAAAAAATGAAAAAAAGAATAAAACTTGAAATACTGGCAAAACAGCTTTTTATTTTTATTGAAATTCCAACAGGCGTTTACTTCATTTGCAATACAATAGAATGTCCTTTATGAAAATAATGAATCCTTGAATTTAATAATCTCTTATATATGTTGGTCATATTTAAAAAAAAAAGAAGACAACCCTCTTATCGTTTTAATTAAAATGGCCAACGGAAAGTAACCCTCTTCAAGAAGTGGTCAATCATAAGTTTCATAGCACAAATGAAGCCGTTAACATCCCCTAAAGATTGCTACCAGGTCATGGCAAATTTCTGATGTGATTCATAACTTTTTGGGTGAATTTATGTAAATTGTATTGTAGAACTTTCAAGAAAATAATATGCAATTGTTACATTTTCATGTGCAAGTATTTAATATTTGCAATTAAATTAAGTTTTAAAATAAGGTACAAAACAAAACAAAACTTGAGACACCTTTTTGAATAAGGATTTTTTTCCAGCAATCATAACAAGAAAAGACTTTCAATTATAAACGTACATATGTATGTGGTATATACTCGTATATACATACAGTTTCGGACAAAACCTAAGCACAGAAGAAGAAATGCCACTTAAATGGATATTCCAGGAAGATAACGACCCAAAATATACGCCAAAAGTGGTTAAAGAGTGGTTCCAGAACAATTTGATAGAAGTTCTTCGATATTAACCCAATCGAGAACTTGAGGAAGATCGTTAACTTAAAAATCAACCGAGAAAATTGCAAAACCAAAGAAGATTTATTTGAAGCCGCAAAAATAGTCTGGGAAGCAATATCACCTGATATAATTAATAATTTAATATCCTCTATGCCTAAAAGATGTGCGTGTGTCATCCAGAATAAAGGATTCGCAACGAAATATTGATTTCAATAGTTTTTTTTTTTTGTAAAGATATAAATTAATAAAAGAAAATAAAATTGTTACTAACTTTGTTTTCTTAAAAAAAATATCATTTAAAAAAAATGTACTTAGGTTTTAGCCGATACTGTACATACATATAAAGGGTGATTTTTTAGCTATTATCTTTTTGGCAACACTGGTTTAAACAGCTGACGCACGTTTCGTGTTTTGTTTCACTGTCAGACATCTTCAGTTTGGTCTATAATTTACACATGAATAGTCCTACAAACGAACAACGTTTGCAAATTATTGAATTTTATTATCAAAATGCGTGTGTTCATCAGAGAAAGTTCATCGCGCGATGAATTACCGAAAAATTGTGTTCAGCGACGAAGATCATTTTTGGCTCAATGGATACATAAATAAGCAGAAATGTCGATTTTGGAGTGAATATCAGCCAGAAGCATTGCATCCAGAAAAAGTCACAGTTTGGTGCGGTTTATGGGCTGGTGGCATCATTGGACCGTACTTCTTCAAAGATGATGCCAACCGTAACGTAACTGTGAATGCTGAGCGCTACAGTGAGATGATATCCAACTTTTTTTTGCCCAAAATGCAAGAGCTTGACTTGCATGACATGTGGTTTAAACACATGCCACATAGCACGCGCAACAATAGACTTATTGAGAGGCGAGTTATTTCACGTTCGGGACCGGTCAATTGGCCGCCTAGATAGTGCGATTTAACGCCTTTAGACTATTTTTTGTGGGGCTATGTTAAAGTTCATGTCTATACAGACAAGCCCGCTTTAATTGACGCATTGGAAGACAACATTGAAGCATTTATTCGTGAGATACCGGTCAAAATGTTGGAAAGAGTATGCCAAAATTGGACTTAGCGGATGGACCAGAAAAAACAACCGCATTTGTTGCAAGTCCAATAATTCGATTGTATATTTAGATTTTTTTCTTTCCTGTAGCAGAAATCCCGTTGAATATGATTATTAATGTGAGATGTGAGAAAAAATTCGGTTCTTACCATCCGTTTTCAGATTTGACGTGTCTACACTGTTGTTATCATATCTCAAAACATAAGTAGCAATTCCTCGTACATTTACTTTTATTTCATTTATTAATGTGTCTCTTAATTTTACTAAAATTGCAGTGGTTTTTCATTGTTGTTTGTTATTGTTATTCTTACATCTGTCATTGTGTCAATTTAGAATAAAAATGTAAACAGAACAAAATACTCGAACAACTGTCAAATACATACATTACTCCTAACTAAAGTCATTTAAATTTAAACTCATACATATGTATGTATGTACTCGTATGTATGTATAGAAATATGTATGAATGTATGTACTTGCACAACAAACTTACCTATCCACTGAAGTGGGACAAGCTTTGTTTAGTAGAAGTTTTACTGCCAGGCAATTATGTCATTTCCACAATAGTGACAAGCAATAGTCGTTTTACAATTGCAATTGTATAATATTTGCCATTGTACTCGCACTGCTTTCTGTTTCATAAAAAATACATAAAATTGCAACTAAAAATCAAAAACGGATTTGGCCCAAGGATTAACAAAGCACAAACAATGACAAAAATCAAAAACCAAAAGAAAATAAAAAGAACAGAAAACGTACGTTAACTAACTAGTGCATAATGTAAAAAAAAATCAAAGCATCGGTGTTATATCTTATAAAACGCCAGCGCAGCCATGATGTGGGCATCTGAGCCACTAATAACTTAGTAGAATTTCTCTAACTTAACTACTCTAAGCTGCCTCCGGATGTATTTATGTTTGTATATGTTGTTAGTTTATGTTGTTGCTTCTAAAATCAGGACTGTCAATACTGGACATTGTTGTCATCTATCCATTGCCAGATAGCGAGTACTAACTGATACGCTAGTCCTCTAAACGAAAGATCAGACTCACGCACTTTAAACCCGAAAACATGTTAGCGCTAGCATGTATTCACCCATTTATCTATCCATCCATTCATTCATCCATCGATCCATACATCTAAATGTAACACACATCATACGAGTACATGTATAGGTACATGTTTGCATTCATCTGGTTGACGTATACGTCCTGTTTGTACATCAATTAAATGCAAATATGGCAAAATAATCGTTCATGACTGCAGCTTCTGTTGTTCAACAAGCAACATCTGCATACGCGAAAATCTTTTAACTCAAGTCAGAGCAGCATCACTTGCACTTAATAGGTAGCCGCCAGAAAATGTTGCACTTAAGCAACAAGAAGAGTATAGATGAGATGCATTTAGTCAAAGGAAAAGAAAATCCATTAAGTCAATGAGTTGCATTTTAGTGTTAAATGAAATACAAGTTGTTCATTTTAAATTTATTTCATGATTAAACTGATGTGCTTCATTTTCCACTCACAGACAATCAGCATTTATTCTGATTGTTTACACCTACAGATTTGAGTCGTCTCCGTTTTAAATAATTTTCAATTTGATTTGAATTCGAACAAAGATCGTTCACAGCAATTCCTATGTGAACATTTCAATACGTTAGTCAATGGAGTTTAATGATCTAACTCAAAAATCTTATGAATAATAAGTCACAAACATTGTTTCAAGCTTTCTCCCGCTCAACAATTTAACAGTCAATCAGTATCATATCTCTTCAGGCTAGAATAACTTTTTAATATAGTTCAACAATGTTTGCAAAGTATTTTTGCGTTTTTTGAAACAAAATTTGGACCGGAAAAAAATCTTAATACTGGCTTATTAGTGGACAACAATGACGATCTTTGTCGTAGTACATTTAAAAACTTCGTTTCGGCCAGTGCTAATTTTGAAATTGATGATATACACAAGCAATAACGTGGATATTTGGTTTCACACAGTCCACTCAAAAAACGGACGACAGCTTTAGACATTTTTGTAGAGTGCTGAGAAATTATCTGAATCTTGTTCTATTAATATTGGTAACTATTATTTGTTCTTCATTATAAACGGCTCGGAATCGATGCATAATAGTTGGAAAGACATTATTTAATTGATTCTGAATATACATAAATATTTATGAAAACTTTCAGAAGAATCAATCTTATTCGAACAAAAGCTGAGCTACACAGGATGCCAAAATTGATCACATTGATTGTAGAACTAGTTCGCTTTTAAAGCTTCTAAAAAATGAGAGACTATTGAAATTGTCTTGAACTATGTCAAATAAATACAGAGAATTTAAGAGAACAAACACATACAGGGGTGTCATAGAAACCAATATTGGTTTGGCTAATTGTCGGTTTTAAAACCAATATTGGTTTCATTTGGTGTCACGAAACCAAGTTGGTTTTGTTAATTTCGAATGTAAATAGAACCAATATCAAAACAGCTGTTGTTTACATTTTTATTATTTTTTATTTTACTTTTTTGCTGAAAATTGACAAAATATTATATTTTTTCATTAAAATATCAGTAAAAGTGTTTTTTGTGAAAATAATTAAAAGGTGATAAGTGCTTATAAATAAAATAAAATGACATCAGCAGTTGTAGCATTTTTGTTATTGGAGACAATGGCCGTTATGAAGATGTAGAGGGCACTTCTTTCTCACATGCAGCATCTACATCTTCGTTGAGACCAACTGCGAAATGCCACATAGCCGTACTATGGTCTCTTCTGTTGTTGTCAGGTGATGCTTTGCAAACGGTCCACCGCCAGTTGCCCTAGACTCTGTCTTATTTTGAGCTAGTTTTTTTTTACCTCGCTCTTCCACTCAGTCCATTTCTGTACGAACATTTCATATAACAATACAATTTGTTCTGTGGACATAAATTTGTTTACCTTTTTCCACCTATTCACGTCAAATTGTGGTGGCCCGGCACTATTCAGTGAATCAGCCAGTTCTTCTTACAGGACATTCACTGTTGGTTTATCGCGCTTCGTGTATCCTTTGGCTAAATCAGGATATTTTTCCACGAATTCCATGATTATTTTATTTTGTGAATTGTTTTTATGTTTTCCCATAGAAAATAAAAAAAGTCAAAGCAAAAATTGTTCTTTTTATAAAGCAAATATTAAATTAAATTAATTTACTTACATTTCTAAAAAATATCCCGCTGCAAAGCATTTTTTCTTGTCGTTTTTAAAACTAATTCTGACAATATTGGTTTCTATGACACCCCTGATAATGTTTTATATTTTTGATACTAAAATTGTTACCGCGACTGACTATTCGCTGTCGTAAATATTGTATTTCTATATATTACTGTTTGTAACATTAATATCAAGTGGTAACTTTTAAATGATTGTCAAAATAATGATAATGATGAATCCATGGTGTAATTATACAAGGTGAGTGCAAATCGGCAACAAATACAACGACAGGCATTTTGTTTGTGTAAAATAATGTACTACTGTCAAAAACACTCGAAAAAGTATTATTTTTGACATAAGTAAAATGTGAACAAAGTCATACAGCTGTGCTACTGCACTCACCTTGTATAGTTACACCATGAATGAATCCATATATACACACATATCTACGTATATTAATTTATTGTTTATTGATCATGGGAATTCCAACACCACTTATTTTGTATTTTAATTTAAGTTAAACAATTCTGGTGTTAAGAATCTATTGGAACTGAAGCAAAAAATTATTTTCGGAAAAGTTTTCAATCGAATTATGTACATATATGATTTTGTTACAAAATCTTACGAACGATGCATCTTTTAACTTAATAAAGAAATTTATAATACACTCATACTGATAAATGCTCCGTCATTGAGTGGCAACATTAACTGTGTTATTATTTACATGTAAATCTTCAAAGTTTTTAAAAAATTCTGTATCTCTACCATTAGTAATTACAAAAAATGATTAATTTGCGGCCATTATAATTCTATTTATGGGTCCTTCACTGAGGCAAGTGTATCTTAACAATCATTTTAAATTTCAGCATCGCCATAATTATCGTTGCAAGTATCTTTGCATTTGGCCATTTTGCTTTTCTGCGCATCGTTTTGTTTCGCTAATGAGTAATTGCGAAAAAAAAATGTTGTATGTCGACCTCTAAACAATCAGTATTGTTTTGCAGAATGAAGACCAAAACTAACTAACTAACTAAGGTCTGACAAATGATACTAAACAATTGTCTGCAACAAGTCTTTTCAGCCATAATTATGGGTTCACTTGCCATTGCAATCATACATTTGTGTGAGGACTTGGAAGAGATTCATGTAAGTGTGTACGAGGGTTAATCGAACATTTTTGCAAGCACAGAATATTTAGTGAAAATAAAAAACAAAACTGTTTCTAAACGCCTCCCAAGTTATACTTCGTTGCCTCGTTGCTTCAGATCAGAAAAACCGCAAAATAAAAAATTTTGTCTTTTGAGGAGCATTGTCGTCTGCTCCATAGAAATATTACAATCCTAATTATAATTAGATGTTATGACCCTCGTATAAGTACAAGTGTGTGTATGTGTTTCTTCTCTGTCATGTATGTGTGTTTATACGAGTATTATTAAGGGATTTTGGCACAAATCATTCTGCTACCTCCTTTTCACTTAAGGTTTGTTTTCCTTTTGGTTGGTTTGCCAGAGCTTGAATGTTGTGGTTAGGTTGTGTTGTGTTGAGTTGCGTTGAGTTGAGTTGATGGGAATGACTGAGAATGATTAAACTTTTTTTGCCTACAAGCAACACATGTAAGAAAGTTAGTAAGTAAGTTTGAAGCAAGATTTCTAATTGATTTCTCCACTGAGATTCAAGGAAGTGATGATAATTGTTTTCTCACTGAGCTTGTACTGAAACTGATTCTGTAAATGACACTATATTTATTGCTGTCGGAGTTATTTGTTTTTCAGATAATAATTATATGCTTTAACGACTGCAAATTTGGAATGATTACTTTTGTTTTATATTATAGTTTCCTTTTCTCTCGTACATTTGTAAGTGTAACTCTCTCAGTGTGCATTACAGCGCTTTGATAATGCACAACACACAACACATTTGATTTAGATGTTCATTGTACATAATTTAGTATTTTGCGCAATTTTAATTTTTTCCATGTTACTGCTCACATTCGCAAACAATTAAAGATTTTATAAATGACCAGAGTCATCAGTCATATGACTACTCTTTGCTACAAGTTGACGTTGACGATGATGATGGGGATGGGAATGGTAATGGGAATGGTAATGGGAATGGTAATGGGGAAGGTGAAGACAATAAGGTTTGCTATCTTGCTATCAGCGTACTTACGTAAAACGAGGGTTGTAGCTTATGGAGCTGCTTATCTAAAATTTCACACAACCTTTTTAACCATCATGGCATATTTATAGACTAGTGAAATTCGAAAACCTAAATATTGTTTTAAACTTGCACCAGTGTAATACATACTTACATACATACATAAGTATGTATGTCTATCTGCATGTATATGTACCTATATCTGATTGCGATTTTGTGTGTTTATACCCGTATAAATATCTTACTATCTGTATGAATTAATCAACAACTTCAAGTCAAACATAGATTTCATTTTTGTATGTAGTATATCTTCCCGTCCGTCTTTTGGTGCGATAACATAATTTATTCATGTGTATTTTTCACACCCAAGAGACAATTTTATTTATATACAATACAATACAATACAGACACATAACAGCCATACACTCATATTGTACATAGTCTGATATATCGTCAGCTAAAATGCAAAATAACTCTACACAATTTTAAAGGTTTTAAAGCTGACTAACAAATTTTGAATGTTACAATAAAACAAACTATTCTGACCAAAGTACTTTAATGGGGTAAATTGTTTGGCCATAATATAATAAAGTTAAATGACTTAACAATTATATGTATGTGAATATTAATAGAAGAATTAGGCGTGTTTTATTTGTGATACTTCTGGGTTTGTTTTATACAACAACTTTATTAACTTTTATAATGATTTGCGGTAGAAAAATACATTTAGGTCACGTAATTTACGAAAGATTAAATCTAATATTCTTATTAGATTATATTATTAGGGATACAAACAGGGCCTCTCAAACAGGTAAGACACGAAACTTGTACAAAATTTTAACAATTAATTGCGAAAAACTCCATCTTTGGGTGAAGTAATATAGAGATACAAAACAGCCCACAGAATGTGATTCATAGAGAATCGAACTCGCCAAAATTCATTCTAAGTTTACACAAATATTATCGAGTACAACATAAACATATCTCGAACCAATAAAAATGTATTTGTACATCGAGAGAAGAACTCTGATAATTTAAAACTATTTTTAAGCTTTGAGTGAATTACGTTCCAAAAAATTAGGATGTCTTTTCTACGAGGACTTCTTATGATGATGAAAGCGATATAAATTACGTCAGAAGTTACTAAAATGATTGAAATGTATTTGATTTTAAAAGTTTGGTTTGGATACAGGATTATTTTTTTAATGAAATTTACCATGATTTAAAAATCTATAAATGAAAACAACTGTGTATGTATGTATGTATGTTAATTATGTCAGATGTAACTTCGAAGTTTGAAAATACGATATTTGGGCTTTCTATGAACGTCTGGTGCTTAATTATCTTTTTCCACCAACGAAGAATGTTGAATATTATTCAAAATGGGGTCCGGCTAGTAAACAAAAGAGCAAAGAACAATTGCATTAAAAGTGCTAAAGTTTTAACAGTTTGTTGTTGCAAAATTTTACTTTGGTAAAAATAAATTTTCTACAGTTTGAATTTAATAAAATCAAGTTGCAAGACGATCCTGAAGTTAATTTTTTGTAAGGTTTTTTTTTCATACATATTTATCATAGGTGATGTGAATTCTATACTTTGCAACAAACAAACATTGATTTTGTTGTATGTGTTTGCTGCCGAGGCCCTTGACGTACTTATGTACATATGTAGGTTTAATTCAAATTAAAATTTTCAAATGATGTTAAAATTAAAATCAAGGCTATACATATAAAAAATATAAAACAAATTTTAAAAGCTAATTAAATAGGCTAAAGGAAATATATTCACCTCAAAATCTAATTGCCTCATAAAATGAATTTGAATGCTTTTTAATATCAGCCCAATCATGAATAAAAATTCCGCGGGAGTTTTTTTGCCTTTTCCCATTTTTCCTATTCAAATACTATCTAGTCCCTTGCAGTAAAAAATTATTATAAAAAGCGCTTAAAATGAAACCAAATCTAGAGCCCATAATAAATTCTTTTCTTAGAAACTATAGAATATCGTTCAGGGGTTTAGTTCTTTAACTAGTCTAGTTTTGTTACGAGTAGAAATCATTGAGTCTGAACAAGGTCAGTCGAAATTTGTCGCATAATATTATTGGAGCAATTTACGTAGTACACAGTAATATATTGACCATTAAAGACGAATGCTTTTGTATTGAAAACAATTTAAAAAAAAACCTACTTACACAGGGAAATATGCAATTTATTTACGTAATAAGATTTGGTGTGATTGTTTTTACATCCCACGTTCTGTGTTCAATTCATACACGCATACATAGATGTATATTAGTATTTAAAAGAGAGGCGCGGATGCAGTTCAATACTTTGGAACACTGCACCAAGGACCAAAAACGCAAAAAGGCCAAAACTATAAAAAAAATATTAAAAAATAAAAAAACATCCGCATAAAAAAATCTAGTTGATATTAATTGGGCAATAGCACGCAATAAATAGTCTTACATAAATACCAGTGTCGATTTTGATTAATTGAACAGAGTAACAAAATGATACAACAATTATTTATGTACTGCACAGGCCACCGAATGAATACATGCTCTTATGAATGGGTGGATATTGCAGACCGTATGTACGCAACATACGAGTGAGTAATAAGCGATTTAACGATTTCAAATAAACCAATTTCGGTTAATTTCAAGAATCGGAAAGTTTATGTACTCTAGAAGATGTGATATCTTATTTGATTTGAAAACCTCATTGTCATCAGCTCTAAAACTAAGAATAATACGATGTCATGATGATATTAAAATACCTAATACAGAATTGAGAAATTTAGCAACAGAAGGATATAAAACACAATGTTTAATACCGTCATCAAACTAGACTAAACTAGATTTGTGTCACCTCGAATAATCCAAACAAAAACTTTTTAACTGCATATACTTGTACATACAACATACATATATACAAAATTTGATGTGTTCACTTTTCAATCCGAATACTTAATGCTCAATTAGCCGAATAAAGCAGAAAACCGTTAATTGCATTACCTATTTAATTAGTGCGCGTATGTATAGCATCATGAAGCATGACGTCGCAAAGAAATGATGCACATTCACATTCTCCAAAGTAACTCTCACAGTTTTGAAACTGTATCTGTGCGTTGGTTGTGCGTGCCAATTGGCGATATCATTAATTGTCGTAAGGACATTTTACATGTTGATACAACTCATAGATTGTTTCATGTTGTCTTCAAAGTGGTCAATAACTGTGTTTATTTGTTTCATTGTATTGTTCGATTTCTTTTAAACAATATCTATTTGTAGCTTCCGCCCTGCACTTTATTACAGTAGCATTTTCAATGGAGCTTTGCTACACGCTAACTGAGCAGTCTTTTAACATAATCCGCCATTTCCTTATGGGGGGCCTTTACATGATCATAGTGCAATATATATATACTCACTGTTGTATATGTATATTGTTTTAATGTATTTATGATTGTATGTATGTATGTATGTATGTATGTATGTAGCTACAATTATAACGAGTAAGATTTAGCTAAAGCTACAGTTGGCCACAGTATCGTTGGAACCATTTTGCGGATGGAGTTTTAAAGTACACAGTTTGTATTTTAATTTAATTTTAGTTCTGTTTACTTTGTTTCGTTGTCTTTGACATGATTGAAGAAACAGAGAAAAAGAAATCATGTTACACCAATATCACGAAAAATGTTAAATGTTCCAGCCACACTCAGCTACCAGTAAATTCCTAACAATGGTTACCAAGCCGGCATTAGCACTGGCTCCCTGTGGTGGTGTGTTACAAATTGCTACCATTTATGAGTATAAAATTTATTTTGTGGACTCTTTTTTGTTTTTTAATTTATTTAATTCGCATACCAAGATCATAATGTCACCCTTTAAGAGAATCCTAATTGTTTCTTATTGCTGGCATTGGCTGAAGGAGGATGCTGATGATTTACTTATTGCAGAGATAATGATGTTCAACCAGGTTTAAGTGGTAAAAGCAGTCTAGTAGACCAATGGATATGTACAAAACTCGGCGGCTTATCAGCATGAGTACATGCAGCATGCTCATCGTCAATGTTGAGACGATCACTCTGTCTAACTGTGCAAATGTATGCCTGTCTGTCAGTTAGTTAGTTAGTTTGCCGTTTGGTCTATCTATTGCACACCCAAACAACTTATCGATTGTATCATCACATCCTGTATGTCAAGTTATTTTTTAATGTGCCCACCTTATATCACATCTTAGTGGTACTTACATTTACACACACAATGATTGCATTAACGTCTTGATCGAATGCCAAACCATGCTCCATTTGACGACAGTTTGACTGCAATTAACGACGACGCGTTCCTAAGTGACGAGTGTGCGTAGAACTCTTTAATTGGTGTAAGGTCTCCGCCAAAAGCGGAAAAATATCAAACATTTTAACAAAATCCTCTGGATCTCTTTAGGTTTCAAGTTAAGTTCTGCAGCCTTTAACTGACCAACACAAATTGAAATTCATTTTATTTTCCCTTGTACACCAGAAACTTTAATATCAACAGAAACGGCATTATTAGTTCAATTAGAAATATACGCAACCATCCAGAGTTACCAGAATTTTATACTTGAGTTTTTGATTGGGGAAAACACAACTTCAATTTATTTTACTCGCCAATACCTAGAAGGCATAATTTATTTTAAATCGAAAATCATGTTTAGA
The DNA here is from genome assembly GCA_950370525.1 of Bellardia bayeri. Classification (NCBI taxonomy): domain Eukaryota; kingdom Metazoa; phylum Arthropoda; class Insecta; order Diptera; family Calliphoridae; genus Bellardia; species Bellardia bayeri. The sequence continues at coordinate 88,633,548 of OX493268.1, read as the reverse complement.
AAGTATTACTCGTCTTTCAGTGGGGTCTATCTATTAAACTTCGAGCATAAATAGCTTCTTTATATAATAGTCATACTGCGTATGGTTGATGCACTTAAAATAAATTGTATATTATCATGATTTTTTGTTAATATGTAATTTCAAGTTTAGTTTGATTAAAATAACGCAAAAAAATAATTTATTATTAGCACAATTCGGAATATGTTAAATTTGTTTACCCCTTGAAATTAAGACCATACAATATATATTCTAAAAAAAGTTGTTAGTAAAATTGTTTTTTTAAAATAAAACTTACGTAATTTTTGGGAAAAATTTTTTAATAATAATTAATTGGAGAAAAAGGAATAAAAAAATTTCTTTCCTTTTCTTGCTTTTGCCGAGTGAGACCTAGATAGTACCGAAGCGCAGTGCAAACTAAGTTTAGAAAAAGCTTAATTTAATATTTAGCATTTGGCAACCTTGTTACACATTGGACGAACTCTTATGAAAATATACATATGTATGTACATGTATATACAAACATACATACATTTTTTTTTATTAAAACTTTAACTTCTAATGGATACAATTGAATTGAAATATTAAAGTACAGTCAAGGAAGAAATTATATGGTACATGTGTTTTTTTTTTTCTAAAAATCTCTTGGGTTTTAAAGCTAATGTAAAAGTTTATATATTTTTTATATTTAGTAGAGAGAAACAAAAAATTAAATTAAAAGTTTTTCAGGGTTTGTTTATTTGTATTAAATTCGTTTTACAAATTCTTATAGGAAATATTTAGAAGAAAAAATTCGAAACCTAAAACTAATTAAATATATTCAACTAAAATATAAATTTTAATAATGTGAATGTTTTCCTCGATTTTTAATTACTTCATTTAACCGAAGTGGCATAGAGTTTATTAATTTTTGTAACACATCTTGAGGAATTTCTTTCCATTTTTTACTAAAGCTTCTTCAAAAAATGCTTTAGTTCTTTTGGCTTTATGTAGAGGGGCGTTGTCCTGCTGAAAAGTAAAATTATTTCCATAATTTTCCTCAGCAAATTCAATAAAAACACTGTCCAGTAATTCTACGTAGTTCTCCGCCTTCATTTTATGAGAAATAAAACAAAAAGCAACCCAAGTCATCAAAGATCCCCGTTGAAAATTGCGTGCTATTAGAGTTTGTGTATCGCCGTCTTATAACCTCCAATAATATTGAAATCCATCAGGTCCAACAAGGTTGAATTGTTTTTCATCGCTGAATAAAACATTACGCCACTCCTCTTCCCAAAATTTATACTTTTCAGCGAACAATAATCTTGCTGTCTTGTGTCTAGGAGTCAATCGTGGTTTGGGAATCATTTTTGGTTCCGTATGATTTTGGATCCGCCAAGTAATTTTGTATGGTCGTCTTAGATCCCTCTGCAGTAGGAATTGACGACATACACCCGAACTTTATAAGATTACTTTTACCCGCGATTCTACCGTAGGTTACTTATCTATTTAATGTCAAGTACGTATCCGTTAAACTGGAAACACGCAAAAATTATACCATTACCCAAACCAAATGGAGAATATAGACCGATAGCTATCTTGTGTTTTCTATCGAAGATTTTAGAGAAGCTCTTGTATAAACAAATGATGGAATATATTGATACTCATAGTTTACTTTCCAGCACGCAATCGAAGTTGCGTCAGAATCACAGCTGCGTTACGGCTCTTGTGGAGGTTAGCGAAAATATATGTCAAGGATTAGATGAAGGTAGTATGAATTTTTTAGTACTTTTAGACCATTCTAAGGCGTTCGATACGATAGGCCATGACATTCTTATTAAAAAACTGGACCACTTTTTTCGGTTTAACGACATTTCTACTAAACTTATATCTTCGTATCTTACGAAACGCACACAATCGGTGTTTGTGAGCAATACATGGTCAGATAGCGTATCCCTTAATAGAGGAGTACCTCAAGGTTCTATTTTAGGACCACTCTTATTTTCTTTATATATAAACGATTTGCCAAACCAACTCTCTAAATGCAACATCCATTTATACGCAGATGACGTGCAACTTACTCTAAGTAGCTCTGTTCAAAATATAGTTTCAGGAATATCATCTCTCTATTTACCTCTGGGCTTGTGCAAATGGACTCGGTTTGAATCCACACAAATCTAAATGCATTGTGATATATAATAGGAGCTTAAATCGTTACATTCCAGAAGATGGCGAAAAAATTAAAATTGTTAATTCAGCGAAAAATCTCGGTATAATTTTCAATAGCAATCTGACATGGACTGATCACATAAACTCACTGGTTGGTCAAACATATATAAAGTTACGAGCTCTCTGGTCTACACAATATTTTACACTAATAAGAATAAGAACCTTACTAGCCAAGACGTATCTGATTCCTTCTCTAATTTATGGGTGCGAGTTATTTGGAAGCTGTGATTCAAGTTGTAAAAGTAAGCTTAATATATTGTTTAACAACATTATAAGATATGTGTATGGATTGAGAAGGTTTGATCATGTTTCTGCTGTTTCCAATAAACTTTACGGAGTTTCACTTGATAGCCTATTAAAAATTCGAATTCTTGTATTCTTGCACAAAATAATAAATACTCAAATTCCCAAATATATATTGAAAAAATACGTTTCTTCCAATCGTCGTCTCGAAATCGAAATATTATAATACCTCGACATCAATACCTAGTGTTTGAATGGCAGTTTTATGTACATGCCGCTCGTCTTTGGAACAGTCTTCCACGAAATCAACAAATAAATAGTAATGCTAATAGTTTCAGAAATTTTTTATATAACTTTTACGCGTAAGATTTTATCAATATAGGTTTTTCTGTAACTAGTTTGTTTATGCTCATGATAAAATTGTTTATAACGTAATGCGTTCCTGTACTATAAATATAAGACTTAGTCTTGTTGTACAGGAAATGAAAAAATTCAATAAATAAATTAAATAAAATTAAATTTGGATAACAGATGATAAATCACCGTGTGATCCCTGTAGTTTCTTACTAGCAGCATTAAAACGGTATAAAATTACATTCCAAACAATGACTAGAATAGCTGTTTCTAGATGCTGTAATTTAAAACAAAACTTAGCCAAATCAATTTTTGAAATTGAATTGCCCTACATTATTTTACCTTTAAATTTTGGCGCCCTTTAAATTATGCCGCCCTAGTAAATCCACCACTGCCCATTTCCGAAAATCACTTTAAAGAGCATAACTCTCTTAAAATATTGGTATCCAAATAATATTTAACACAAATATATTTCATATGTATACAAACAACACGATGCAATCTTATTACGATCGGTCCATAATTAGTCGTAGCTCCCATATACTGCCCACTTCCGAAAATCACTTTAACGATCATAAATTTACGAATTACGACCTAAAGAAGTTAATAAGTTCAATAAAAAATCGTCTACAATGTGTGGTAGATGCAAAAGGTTTTCATACCAAATATTAGACATTCTTAAAATGAATTTTTATAAATTTTTAACAAAACATAATGCGCAAACAAATTTGTGTGCAAAGAGTTTATTGACAGTATAAAATGAAGTATAAATTTGTTTTTGTTGTACTTTTTTGTTTTTTTCAAACTGATTCCAAATATTTTTCCACCATGATCTTTAAATATATCTATAAATTAATGTACCTATGTATATACAAAAAAAAACAAGTAAGAAAGTATAGTCGGTCAAGCCCGACCATATAATACCCTACACCCAGTATATCAATAAAATAGTTTTTCATATATGGGCGCTATATGGGAGATATTATCTATTATGGACCGATCATCCAAAAAATTAGTGCCATGACTTCCGTGAATATAAATATTATGTGTGTTAAACTTTATCTCGATATAAATACGTTTAAAAGATTTATGGGGGTTAAAGTGAATTAGAAGAGGGTCTTATATGGGAGATTTGACTATTTATGAACTGTCTATTATAAAATAAGGTGTCATCCTATTAGTACATAAGAAACTCAATTTTGTTAAATTTTATTCGGATAACAACATTTTTAAAAGAGTTATGCTCCTTTAAGTGATTTTCGGAAGTGGGACTTATATGCGAGCTACGACTAATTATGGACCGATCGTCATAAAATGCTACCATATTATATGTATATATACGAAACATATTTGTGTTCAATATTATTTGGATACCAACATTTTTAAGAGAGTTATGCTCTTTAAAGTTATTTTCAGAAGTAGGCTTTATATGGGAGCTACGACTAATTATGGACCGATCTTCACGAAATTTTTAGATGTGATTTATCTTCATTTATTACTACGTTTTTATGAAATTTGTTTGCATACTTGCATAATTAAAAGATTTATGATCGGTAAACCCCAATTTCGGAGGACATTTGTATGTGGGCCAGGTGAAATAATGGACCGATTTCCACCAGTTTCAATCCCATCCATCCTTGGGGCAAAAAAATATCACGTACCAAATTGCATCAAAATATCTTCAAAATTGCGACCTGTACTCTGCGCACAAGCTTTACATGGACAGCCAGCCATCCAGACGGACGGACGGTCATCGTTAAATTGACTCAGGAAGTGATTCTAAGCCGATCGGTATACTTTAAGGTGGGTGTTGGACCAATATTTCTGGGCGTTACAAACATCAGCACAAATCCAATATGTAGGGTATAAATATAGTTTTTACAAATAAATGACAATTTAATGGCTTAAAACTTAACTAAACCATGTTTTTTTTCAGTTTGCACTCATTATTGACAGACTGTATGTATGTATGTATGTATATGATCTCTTTTACAAAAATCAAAAATGTGTATTGTGCCATTGACAAAAGCCTTTTTTATTCTTTATTTCAGCTTATCAACGGTTAATGATGGAACTAACCATTTCTTTGGAAATATCTAAAATGTTTACTGACCATTAGAAAACACTACACACGGATAGTATTAACATGGCTAGATGTCAACATCAGTTCTTAGCCCGAATTGTTCTACTCCAAATGGTTTTGGTGATAGTATACTCTTAAAAGCTGTTATTATTGTCAAAATATTAATAAAGCTAAACATCTCTTACCTTTCATTTATTTAAAAAAATTCAAAAGCAAACATATGTAAGTATTGCAACGTTCGCTGCACCAATCTACAGCTGATGTATAAAAAATGTAAACAAAGGTCTCACAAATTCAATATGTTTAAAAATTATAGTTTTTTACATTTTCGTATTCTTTTTAAACGAACTTTAAATAATTTCAACATTTTATCATTAATTGCAACACACTATTATTAAATACTTATTTATAAATAAATATTTATTTTCCATTTTTTAAAAAAATATTGATGGTTTATTCACTTTTTTACTAGCGGCACATTGAATGTAAACAAAACAAATGCCGTTATTATTTTTATACATACACAGATATGCAAAATTTAGGAGCTAAAAGTACTTTATGGAAATCCTACTTTTTTCTATAAAATAGAATTACAATGGTTTACCGCCAAAAAATACCAAGAACATGTCTAGTCCCGGTTTACATTATGAAATTTTTGTCGCTGCGATTCTTGTCGTATCTTCTTTAAAATTGTATTTGCGTCTACATTATGAGATTTTTGTTGCAGAGATTTTTTGTGGATGTATACATGTTTTTATATATTTTGTAGCTAGCACATACATACATGTATAAATATAAAAAACAACGAATGAGGGAACAAAGCGTGTGTGTACTCCTTTTAATACGACTCACCGCTCTCGCCTACAAAGCAATAATCGCAGCGACAAAAATTTCATAATGTAAACCGGGACCTAGATAAGTTAAATGGGACCTCCTTCATTTTCATTGCTCACACACAAAACACAAACAAAACAATATATGTAAATTTTTGAGGCAATATTAGAGTAATCTGATAACTTTACAATGAAATGGTGAAATTATTTTACAATGTGACGGCATAGCGCCAGCTGCTTATTTTTTGCTCTATTCATGGTGGAATTTAAAATGTCAAAAACTTGTTTTCAAATAGTCAAAGTTTATATAAAAACGTTAAAAAATTATTTTGTATTTGAAAAAGTGAGTTTTTGTCGCCGTTTTATCTGCGTAAAATAGTTTAAAAGTGTTAAAGAACTATTTTATATTAAATAGTGTGTTTGTTTTTTGAGTTTTCTGTTCTGTTTTCTATTTTATCCATGTTTGTATGTTTGTTTTCTTTATTTTATGGCAGATGTTTTTGACAGTAACGAAAGTCTTACACAAACAAAAATGCCTGTTGTTCTTGCCTTGTTGTAATTGTTGTAGCAATTCTGTCACCTTGCAAATTTTTTTCACCATGACTTACATAAAGTACTAATGGGCAAATTTTGAACATTTAGAACTTGTTACAAAGCCTTATTGATTATTTGTGCATTATTTTCTGCCCAAGCAGTCAATACCTAGCATACCATTCTAGGAGCGCTCCGAAAAAGGAGTCAGAAAAGAGTCCAACTAAGGAGCATTTTCGGAGACTCCGAAAAAAGGATCTAAAAAAAAGAGTCCAACTCAGAAATTCCACTTAATTATGTGTGTACCAAAGCGTTGTTGTCCTGTTATTTGTGCTTTGAACAAAAAAAAAACAGCTGTAACACACAAGAATGATAAACAAGATTACACAGAGCCCAAAAAAACCCTCATAAGACTCTTTTCTGACATTATCTAAGAGCTTTTTTTGACGGACCATTTTCGAATGTAATGACCCTCTTTCCTGAAGGTTTTCGGAGCAATTTTGATTATTTTTTGGGCTCATAAAGAGTGTTAACGATCCGAAAAAGGTGTCAGAAAAGACACTTTTCGGACTCATATGGCTTGCTGGGTAGTTGTTCGGCCCTTTTGAAACATACATACATATGTATACAGGCATATGTATGTATGTATATATGAAGTTCAAAGACGTTTTGATTTGTCCGAGAGTCTAATGCAATATTCACTGATGAAAGAATTGATTTTGTTAAATTCGATCAATGAAATCCATAAAATGAAAAAATACCTATAAATATTGATAATAATTGAAAGTCTCTGAAGTGTGTCACATTATGCATAAATTTGTACAAAATTTAAACAAAATTCCGTTGCTAATTCATATTTACTACCAAAGTATACCCCGTTATCAATTTTATGCCCTACACCATTTTATTATTTAAATTGACAGTTAAAGTAAAATGGAGTTAATAAATAAAATATGTACCTATTTAGTTTTATTTTATATGAAAATAAATAATGATATAGGTATGTAAGTTTAACAAATTAATAGGTATTTTACTTTTTCTTATTACTAAACGACTTGCAATTGCATCGATTGATCTTCAACCTGTTGATGTGGCGCATTATCGTAGCGAACAAACTTATTAATTTGAAATGATTCATCATTGTGGTAGTCACTATCTACAACAAATACATCGACTACCTTTTCGATGGTATATTGTGCATGTATCAATGTGTTTATTAATACCAGAGGCGTAACTTTTACAAGACCTAATTTGGAAGGACATATTGTTAAGGGAAACTCCTTAAGTTGACCAGGATCAATAACGCCAATACTGAATTCAGCACATCCAGTATATGGACAATTGAAATCTAATGGAGTTGGTAATTTAACAGTCAAATCCATAGGTCTATCTGCAGTATTTGTTACTCTACAAATAAAAGTGAAGGGTTCACCAATTTTCACAATATTCATGGCATCAATTACTTCCAAACGCACATCTTTATATTCAAACGGCTTAAATGGAAAATAAATGCACACATTTCTTATTAAATGTATATTACTAAAATTATTTAATTGATGCTTACCAGCCTTTGTAACTGACTCGTCTGCAAACGTCCCTCTTCTCCTAAATTTGAACGCCACACAATATCCAATTTGCCTACAGTGTTGGCTATTCTTAATACTTTAATATCCTTAGAGACTTCCGGCTTTGGCTACAAATATTTCGCACATGTAGGAATTATCTTTGTTAAAAATATTTATGAATTACCTTTATACAATAAAGAAATTGGCAACTATTATTTGGTTGTAGCATATTTTTCGATGTGAATACTGATTCTCCATTTGGCAATGTGTTCAAAGAAGTAACTGTATATTGATCCGAACTATCGAGTTCAACCTTCTCCAAGCAAAATGGTCCCGTAGTAATATTTTGTATTTGAGCCTCCAAATAGATTTCATCCATTTCGGCATTGTAGAATTTGGTTTTCACATCCAAGGGTTTTAAAACTTGAAATTTAAAGAATTTACGAAAATATTGTGGCAAACCTGCAGGTGTTGTATAATTGACTTCACAAACGAGTCTTAAATTATAATAATAAAACTTAATATTTAAAAAAAATATTTTTTAAATGCTAATTATTTTTCTTACATATGAGTTCCAATTTCTTTAACCTCGTAACGAATGACATCATCTAAGGTCTCGTCAGGGCCTAACGTTGCTGGTTTAGCTTTATTCTCGTGCATTGGTAAATTAATTCGGGTATTGTTTGACTGCAGATCGGCTTTTACTGTAACACCATCCACTGGATGGGAAGTGCAGTTATGGACGCAAATGTAACTGGAAAATGTTTCTCCCAAATATATATTGCCAAATGACTGAGGAAGTAGCATAAACTGACCAGCGGCTAGAAATTCGGATCCAGCAATGGCTGTTCCTTCTGTCTCTGAAACCTGCTTAAAGCTAAGTTGCGGCAGATCGCGAGCCTCACAAGAGATAATTTGTGGACACACCAAAGTAGGCCTTGTTAAGCGCATCACTACAAATTAGAGATCGATATTAATTCCAAACTTATCATTTGTAAACTTACAATAATATACCTTTTAATGCCAATAAATGTTCACTTTGATCTAATGGACTCATATTTCTAACTTTTTTCTTTACAAAAGTACACCAATACCTTCTTCGTATACAAAAATAAAATACAATAAAAAAATTATCATTTGCTTACATCAACTTCTTTTTTAAGTTCATTCAGCTTTAATGGATAACCGAATGAAAATACTGGAGGAGACACTGTGTCCGTATTGTTGTTTATTATTACTACTGCATATGAAGACGTAATGCGAAAATAATAAATACTGACAAACTTATAAATAATTAAAATATATACTTCCATACAATTTTCCCATTTAATAGAATTTAATCGTTGAATAATGTACATTTTTCGTAATTTTGTCAGCTGGCAATATTTTCTAAACCTGTGTTGGCAACACTATCTCTATTTCTGACAATCTGTACTTTCTTCTTCTTTATTCTTTGCATATGTGTATACAAATATATATAATCAATCTTTTCATTCATAAATTAAAAAAATATTTAACACTATTTTGATCGAAATAAAATGTGGCCGCTTGTTTTGGCTGTTTTGCGGCGTAATGCTGTATACATTACCCTTCCAATTGCTGGAGTTGTTGGATTCATAGGGTACAACTTGGAAAATTTACTATCTGACAAATATACACCATACAGCAGTAAGTAACTGCTTCATGAATTCTTCAGCAGATAACTAATGTATTTAATCGTAGAATCCGTCCAAGACAATCGTGCCGAGCGTCTAACTGAAGATGAGAATTTGATGAATGCTGGTCACGTGGAGAAATTGCGATTAAAAGAGAATGTTTTAGAACGAAATTTGCCTCCTTCATTACAAAAAAAAATCTAAAAAACATTGATTATTCCTTACATGTGGTCAGCATTTGAAACTACATAAAAGTGGATTAATATCTTTTAAGCTTGTTTATAAGTTGAAATTTATTTTCATCGAAATTGTTATTATTTAATTCAATGTAAATAGATGTATTTTCAATACTTACGTTGTAGTTGTTTTTATTTATTATTACGCACACTTCGTCAAGGAACTGAAATACATTTAGATTTTGCGTATTTAGGTCGTTTTTGGCAATCGTAATTTCGATTTAACAAAAGCACCTGTTTTCACCTATGGGAAATTGTAATCGAGAGCGCAACATATGCATACAAATTTTAAATTCAGAAACAAATCATTATTTAAAAATTATTTAATATTCAAGAGTTAATCCAAGGATTAATCAATATGTAATTCGAAAATAAACACTTCCGGAATAATGTACATAGGTACATATTTGTATGCAAATTCGAATATTTTTTAATTGAATTCCGAATGGAAACTTGTAAATATCTCATAATGTGACTTCCAAACCAGATTTTAATACATGGATATCGGTCAGGCATAATAATTGTTTTGATTGGTTCTGACTGATGTTATTAGAATAAAGACTAGTTATATTATCTTTAAACTACTTGACGTTTTTATTTTGCAATTGAAAGGAATCCGGTTTATTTAAAGGAAATAAACTACCGTTTTTAAAAGGTAAAAAAACGTAACAACAATAATTGGTGTCAAAAGTGGGATTGCAAAAATAAAAAAAGGTCACGAAGAACTTAATAAAAGTGGAGCATCTCTAGAAAGTTGAGTAAATGGGAGGATTAATTACAATAGAAATTAATAGATGATGAATTCCAGCGGCGCACAGTGGCATTTCGGCGGAAAAATAGGGGTTTTCAACTTTCCAATTTCAAAATTTTAATGATTTGGTTTTGTAAAGAAATATTGGATAAGAAAAATTCCACAAGGTTTTTTATGGAGAGTGAAATTTGCATTTCAAAAAACTAACAGAAGTCAACGGAAATTTATTCAATGAAATTAGATACTTTGCTTTACACATTTTGCTATATGGTCAACACTGTTTTTGTTTTGTCGCCAACAAAAATAGAAATTAGTTTAATTTGACAGCGACAAAAAAATCAGCATGGACAACAACCTGCAGTCGTGTTGCCTGCTGTCGTGAATATAGTCACTCTCATATAAACGTGTGTATTTTATTTTTGACATATTTTAGTCGGTAGTCTGCTGTCTCGAATGTGTTTAATGTTTCAAAAAAAGCGCATCGCGCACCAACTAACCAACCCATGGTGATATAACTCTACAAGGTGGTGTTGAAACGCCAGCTGTTTTTTTTTTAGTCATGTTCGTTATGTCAAACTTTTTATACATATGTATGTATGTATGCTCAAGTTGTGTTAAAAAAATAGCAAACGTATCGTGAAAAAAACAATTGTCCATAAATTAAATGTTTCATAAATTAATAAATTTATAAATTATTTTTATTTTCATCTTGAAATTAAAAAAATTGTATGTATGTATTTATTTTTCCTGCAAAAATGTTTGTAAACATTAACCAGTTGTTTTTGACATTACAAACATGAAAGCAAAAAGAAAAATACCATGTTGTTTTTGTTGCTTTTGTATTGTTGTAATATTGCCATCACCTTGTTGAGTTATTTCACCATGTAACCAACCGTTTACACATGCGAGTGCTGTGTATATATACGAAAGCTCTGCAAGTTAAAAAAATGTGAGTGTTTAATAAAAAAATAAGAGTGTATTGAGTTTTTCGATCTGTTGCTTACGTAAACTCTAGGTAAGAAATTTTTCGCACCAAAATGTTGCGAAACGCACAGTTGACAACTCTTTTTTTTATAAATTACCAAAATGGTTGAAGAAAATTATTTATACAAATTATATCTAACTATATTGAAATTACTATTTAGACAACAGGAAGGCATCAGCCCCAGTGGCCTAATGGATAAGGCATCGGCCTCCTAAGCCGGGGATTGTGGGTTCGAGTCCCATCTGGGGTAAGGTGTGTTATTTTTGTAAAATTAGTTTATAGTTTTATTTTTATAATTAAAATTAATTTTCATAATTTTAATTAATAATACTTTTTCTTTTTGTAAAAAATAATTTAAAAAACCATACATATCATCCCTTGCGGGGATCGAACCCGCGACCTTTGGATTAGAAGTCCAACGCGCTATCCTCTGCGCCAAAGGGACAGTTGGCAAAATTTGCACAAATGCTGCTTTTGACTACGTTATCTTTATACAGGGTAACTAATGCTAAAGGTGATTTCATATTACGTGTACATATTAGAGAATCATATAAGAGAATGCCACACACAGCTGACATATTAAAATTCACTAGCTGAATACCTACCTATGTTTAGTACATTCACCCTATCGTGAATAAAAATTCCACATGAAATTTGTTCCCTTTTTTTATTTTTTTAACATTGAACTTTAATAGGAAAAATGTGAAAAGGGAACAAATTTCATGTGGAATTTTTATTCACGATAGGGGTGATTGCCATGTGGTAATATGTATTTCAAAATTGAGTTTTTTATTTAATATTATTCCCTATATCATAACGCATATGTATGCAAAATTCTGAACGCCTAATTTTACAAATAACCAAGCTATTACCAAATACCCTATAAGCAAGTTTACAATTTTCTGAAAGCAATCAATATCAGCACTCATGCTAAAGAAGAAATCAGAGTAACTATTTATTTGATTTTTTTCATTTTGAGAAACAGTTACTTTTGATTTGTTTTTCTTTGTGTTTTATTAAATTTTATTTATTGTTAAAAGTGAAAAGTAAATAAAAAAGTGTTAAAACGCAATTAAATAAATGTATACCATAAATGAAAATAATTTTAGATTTAAAAACTTTGCTTCCAGCAGACTGTCATTACTTTTATGATGACATACATTTTGAGTAATTTTTTGTGGTATGTAGTTTTATTTAAAGAAATGTTTTTTGTTATTTAATTAAAATTTTTATTTAAAGAAAAATGTTTTTTGTTATTTAATTAAAACTTTTATTTAGTTATTAACATTACAATAAATAAAAAATAGATTGTTTTGTAGAAACACCTGAATATATAATTTTCGTTTCAATATTGCAAATAGTTAGAATTTTATAACGTTTTTTCTCTCTCCTGTAAACTTTTGAAAATTGCTGATCGGTTGTTTGGTCTTTAAGGTGACGATATGTATGTTTTCCAAAATGTATGTTTGCCAAAAGTTCAAAAATGTATCTCAACATAAAAATTACTCATTTTAGTTTCAAAAAAGAACCAAACGGTAACACTCAAATTATAAACGGATTGACCTATTTAAAACAAGAAATTAAAATTAATAAACAAAAAATTTTCATAATAGATATTGCTGAAATAAAAAGTAAATGGAATTTACTTTTTGAAAAATTCATCGCTTGCCTTGAGCCAGCGATCTTTTGATTATAGTCCAACTCGCTATCCTCTGCGTCAATGTGACATATGTACATTAGATACATATACTTTTACATTTCTAAAGTATAAAATAGGTTCTACCTATCAATTTTGTATTTCGTCTTCGATGGCCCCTTGTTGACATTTTTTCAATTAAGATAACGTACAAAATATCTTTTGGCATCAGTATTGCATGTCAGTTAGTAACAAATAACACTCATAGCAATACGAATTAATTTATTTTATGTATGAAGTTTGACATTCACATGAGAAATCATGTGTTTAGTTGAAACCACCCTTTTTATTGCCAGTTTTACGAGGCTGTTATTCTACATACAAACAATAAATTAAAAAGATATATTTTCATATTTTTTGACAGCCCATTTTTCGCTTTTATATATTTCTCTCTATATCAGAGATTTAATTAACAATAAATAATTTGTCTGGCGCGAAACAAGACCGATATCGACAACGGTTTATTATAATAACGATATTATACGGTATAGTTACTTACGGGTGCCGTCTAAATCGCATATTAAGAAAATATTCTTTTTTCATCCCTTGCGGGGATCGAACCCGCGACCTTTGGATTAGAAGTCCAACGCGCTATCCTCTGCGCCAAAGGGACACTAGAAACGTCCTTAATATCGGAAACTAATCTGAAAAATTCTTTAAATATTTAGAAATAATATCTCAAAAACTAAAAATTTGTATATCTAAATTAAGGATATTTGTATATAAAACGAATCTCTGTTTTATATACAAATATCCTAATTCACTTGCAAATTATTTAAGTAAAATAAAAGCAAAAAAAGGAAGATCAGATCGAACATCCGAAACTACATCCCTTGCGGGGATCGAACCCGCGACCTTTGGATTAGAAGTCCAACGCGCTATCCTCTGCGCCAAAGGGACATGTTGCGAAACGCTGGCTAAATACATTATACAAATTTCCAAGGAATTTATTTAAGTTTTTTTAAATCTTCAAACATAAAAAATAAATTTAGTTATTCTTTAATATAATAAAGATTTTTGTTAATTAATCAATCCCATCTCAACTCATATATTACAATGTATGCAATATTCTAAATGTACATACATATGTATATGTATATATGTTAGCTTAACTTGCTTGCTGGTATAACGCATTGAATGAAAACTTCTTGTAGCCTCGGTGGCGCAGTAGGCAGCGCGTAAGTCTCATAATCTTAAGGTCGTGAGTTCGAGCCTCACCCGGGGCATTTGTTTTTTGTTGAAGAATAAAATTTATTATGAGGAATTAATTGTTATTGTAGCAAAAAATTCGCAAGTTGAAATTTGCATTGTTTACAAGAGAAAAAGATCATCAGGGGAGTTATTAACGGCGTTCAGTGTTAGTGCAAATGGCATTGTAAAAGTGCAAATTCAAAACATTGCAATCCAACATCAATATACACACAAATGCATTTGTCAAAACATTGCGTTTGCAACTCTGACATTTAAACAGCTGACAGATGTAAACACTAATAAAAGAAATAGAATTAAAACAATGTAGCAAACAATTCCACAGAAGAAAATTAAAAGGGAAAAAAACAAACAAAAAGTGGACGCCTGAAGAAATCAAAAATTCAACAATTTTTTCTTTGGCACTTTTTCGTGGCATTTTTAAAATATGTATGTTTTAGTGCATAAATTGCATTAGTATCGCGAAGTACGAAATAAATGTAGTGCTCACAATCAATGCCAAAACATTCGCAAGTGCAAACTTTTGCTATACAAAAGGCATAGAAAATCGAATACCACACCACTATTGTGTATTTCGATTCGAAATGAAAAATTTTTAAAAGCAATTGCCGATACGAAAACTAAATCGTATTATGCAATACGTTCGAAAGATGTACAGAGTTGTATTTAAATTTTTGCGGGTAAAACGAAGTGGCGCCAAATCTAATCATCTTAAAATTTGACAGCACTTTAAAAAATTGATGCACTTTTTGGTAAATGTCAAAATTACTTTGAAAAATAATTACATACGTTAAAAACATTAACTGAAGCCAAAACTAACAAACTTATCAATGGAACGAGTTTTTCATAAAATCTAATTTTTATTAATTTGCAAGTTTGTTTTAATTTATCATCAATATTGTTCAATAGCAATAGTTTTTTGTTTGTAAAAATGTTCCTTATTAAAATTCTTTTTTTGTTACTACATTAAAACATTTATTTACACAGTTCAATACGAAAAATGGTACCTTAAATTTTTTAGTCAATTTGTATACATATAGGTCTCCAATTCCTCTAACTCACTTTTTTTTGATCAGCTCTAGTTTTCGAGATATATATATTTTTTTTAAACTACGTAGTTACACGATTTTGAGTAACATAACTGAAGAACAGTTTAACCTTCTTAGTTAAAAGAAAATTTAGTTACAATACATATTGCCTTCATGCTACACTAACATGATATTTATTTACTTCACTTAGTAGTTTTGGAAATATGTATAGCCGAGTATATTTTTTTTTCATTTTTCAAAAATTCATAAAAACTAGAGATAATAACAAAGGTTAATATGAACGCAATAGTTTTGATTTTATTATTAATTTTGTGATACTAATGGCTAAATTCACAGTCTTTAGTTAACTAATGGCAAAGGCGGAACTAATGATTCTTTATTCGCAATGCTTAGTTTGCCAGTAGTTAAACCCCCAAACGTCGTTGGTTAACTATTAGTCAAATAACAGCTGTTGCTATGAAAACAAAGTTTACAATTGTTTTCGGAGACAAATTGTAAATATGTCTTACGAATTTGAATAATGGCTAAATTGACAGTCTTAATACATAGTAATAGTTAAACAATAGTTTATATTTTAGTTTACCAATGGTTAACTAATGACCGAGAATTCGGCCAAATAGTGGTTGTTTTACAAAAAATTTAAAACAATCAATCAAAAGTACCACCCACATACCTCTCTCTGTGTACTGTTGTATGTGTAACGTATTTTCTTTTAAACATATAGAGTTACTTTATTTCGAATACCCACAGTTGTGAATAGATTTTAACAAGATATACATACATAACTTGTTATTTTTCCTATATGACTGAATTAAAATAATGAAAAATTTGTCGTCCTCTTTATTTTTTTATGAATTTTTTAAAAATAAAAAAATGTGTAAAAAAAATTTTCTATCCAAAGTTAAGCGATTTCTCCGAAAATACTCCATGGAATCAAAATAATGTTAAGGCAGCATAAAGATAATATTGTAGCCGAATTTCGATTTTTATACCCTACCTACACTACCATAGTGGGGAGGATATGTTGGATTTGTGCTGATCTTTGTAACGCCCAGAAATATGGGTCCAACACCCACATTAAAGAATACCGATCGACTCGGAATCACTTTCTGAGTTGATTTAACGATGTCCGTCCGGCTGTCTGGCTGTATGTACTATATACATATGTAAAGCTTGTGCGCAGAGTACAGATCGCAATTTTGAAGATATTTCGATAAAATTTGGTACGTGAAATTTTTTCGGCCCAAGGACGGTTGGGATTGAAACTGATGGAAATCGGTTCATTATTTCACCTGGCCCCCATACAAATGTATCCAAATAAATTTCATCAGAAATGAGTGGTAAATGAAGCCAATTCACGTATATATTTTGTGCAGATCGGTCCGTAATTACTCGTAGCTCCCATATAAGGCCCACTTCCGAAAATCTCTTTATCGGTCATAAATTTCTTAAAAATGTTGGTAATCAAATAAAATTCGACACAAATAAGTTACTTATATACATAAATAATGACACCTAATTTTATAATGGTCGGTCCATAATTAGTCGAAACTCTTATATAAGACCCTCTCCGTAATTCACTTTAACTTCCATAAATCTTTTAAAAGTATTTATATCGAGATAAGTTTAACACACATAATATTTATATGCACAGAAGTCACTCCACTAAATTTTTGGATGATCGATCCATATAGGTCCATATATCTCCCATATGGCGCTCATTTCTGAAAAACTGTTTTATACATATACTGGGTGTAGGGTATTATATGGTCGGGCTTGACCGACTATACTTTTTTACTTTTTTTTACTGAATAGAATGAACCGTTTATTAGTTACGTTATTAAAAATTGCGTAACTACGTAGTTTTCTTAAAAATTAATATCTCGATAACTAGAGCTGATACAAATAACTAGGAAGCCGTGTTTGTGTTTGCTCCATACATATATGTATATTACTTTCAAAGATGCGCTCGGTCAAAGATACATTCTAATAGTGTTATGGAACAGAAACTATTTGGTCCTCCTTTGGTGACTGAAAGACTATATTTGTGGCGTACGGACTACATGTTAATGTATTGTTTATAGTTTGTCATACCTAATAACTCATATAAATAATTGTAAAAGTTAATACATTTGTAAACACAGTTTCTCTAAATTTAATAATATATTTCTACTTCATGACAATTCCATTCAGCTACTTTTCACATTTCTATCATTTTTGTATCCTTTTTCCAAATGAATGCTGAACAATAAACTAAACCGGTATTTCATATTGCCTTTTCATATTTTTTTAATGCAAAAAAAATTTCTTTTTTTTATAACTTACATTTTAAAATTTTTCTTCGCTTTCGCAAGCAAAATAGCTTTGGAACGATTTACGAACGTAAGTTATGATTTTGACACTTGCTTTCGTATTACATAATTGCATTTACAAAAGCAATTTTTTGGTTTATCGTAAGAGAAATAAAAGTCCCGCAAAATAAAGTATTCGTAAATAAATTTCCGAACGTTCGTAAACAAATTTACGCAAATCGTACTACGAATTCGTAAATTTTCCGTAAATTTTCAGATGTCTAAAACCTCTATTATTTTAATACATTAATTGTATCAAGTGACATTTGTTATTACATCACGCATAAAAAATAAATAAAAGTCATGTACTTTTGTTCCTTGACATTTTCTTCCCCTTTATACTTTACATAGTCGACTTACTACATACATACAATTTAAGTTATAAAATTTTTTCCATAGACTGAAAAAAAAAATTATAGTTCTGACAATTGTTGGTCAAGCAGTTACTACATACATATACATATAAAGTTTATCGATTGTGATTACGATTTATCGTAATGTGAATTGAAAAGTCAGATTTTAATTATTTTATTTGTTTTTATATACATACATACAATGTATTATACGAGTCGAAGAACATTTCACGTATCATTTTAATTATAATTTAATTATTAATAACTAACAAAATTACGGGATATACTTATCTTATTTGTTTTGTGCAAATCTAATCATTTTAAACCAACTTTAATATATGTAAATATGCTTTGACATTTTATTGTTACAACGGAGCAGGCAAGATTAGATTATTATTATAAAATATTCAATTCAGCAATATTCAAATCATGTGTATTATTTACCCATACGTTGTATAGACCATTCCTGTTGGCATAGGGGACAACGGTTATTTTGTTTTACCCACAGCGACATGCAGCAGTGATGGAATGAGTGATTGCATTCACCCCACACCACAACGCAATCCTGGCGGCCCAAAACGTCGCGTTTGTTTTCTGCCTGGCAACGAAGACAAGCATCTAGAATTAAAAGAAAAAAGACCTAAATCAATGAATCATGGAAATTGTTTAGAAATAATATCGTATATATTTACATACATACATACATATGTACATACATTAATATGTATGCAGGTAATACATACATAATGAAAATAATTTTAATTATTATCAATTATTACAACAAATCTGAAATTATTTGGATAAAATAGGTACATGCAAAGCATTTAAATGACAATTGCAGGAAATATAATAAAAAAAGTTTCTACTTTTAATGCCATCCTACACTTTGTACGACTACAACTACATACTTTAGAAAAGATTTTGGTTGTTTCTGTTGTAAAAACAGCAAATAAAAAATGTGGAAGATAAAACTATGTACATTTACATCGTATACACACACACACATTTACTGCACAAGTCAAGATAGTCAAGTGCCAAATATTGTCAAAATATTTATTTGTTGATAAAATGATGCAAATTCATAAACAAATTCACAAAGATTATGTGTGTACATATGTATGTATGTTTGCATTATTGCCACATCTCACATCACATGATACATATCTATATTTACATTCGTACGTAGTATACCTACACTGGTGCATATTCCTGTAACCGCAGACATTTTTTAAATTTCTTTTAGTTATATATTCGTAATTATAAACCAACAACTAAACTGAGTAATTAAATTGAGTAGCCACCTAACGGCAATTCCTAAAAGTGAAAAAAAAATTTTATGCTGCATTTATTGTTTTTGCTTATTTTGCGATCGTATGATATTTCTTCTTAGTTTGGAGGAAGATTCCTATAACCGCAGACAGGAAAAAGTATTTCTGGACGTAAAAAAATCAAAATTTTTGCCATTTAAGTATTTTTTTTGAATAAGGTAAGTTATTGAAAATATAATTCGGTTACAAATTTTTTGTTTTTGTTTTTTATTAAAAATTGTAATGATTTTTTAAGATGCCAAAGGCTAAATTTCTTACCGACCAAGAAAAAATTCAAATCAAGTTTTTTAATGAGGAAGGTTATTCTAAAAGAGAAATTGCGCGAAAAATTGATCGTTCCGAACGCGTCATTCGCAATTTTCTAAAGAAAGGGCAAAATTATGGAGTAAAAAAACCAACGAAGGGAAACAAAAAACTAACAAAACGGCAAATAAACATGATAAAACAAGAAGCTACCTGCAATAAACTAAATGCCACGCAACTTGAACTCCCCGTTACCTCAAAACACATCGCACACCTCTTGAGAGCAGATGGTAACATAAAATGGAAGAAGCCAAAATGCAAACCAATGCTAAAACAGCACCATAAAGAAAACCGTTTCAAATTTGCTCGCAAATATATGAATTGGCCAGATGAGGAGTGGAAAAAAGTAGTATTTTCAGATGAAAAGAAATTCAATCTAGATGGTCCCGATTCATATTCCTGCTTTTGGCATGATCTGAGACATAACGAAGTTCGTACGTCGAAACGTAATGGTTCGGGCGGCTGTTTCTGCTGTTGGGAAAGCCAAAATTTGTTTTGTGCCCCCAAAAATGAACAGCACAATTTACACTGAGCTGTTAGAAGATGCTCTCATCACATTTATGGATGAAGAAATGGATGAAGATTACATATTTCAGCAGGACAATGCAGCAATTCACGTTTCTAGACAATCGAAATTGTGGTTTGATCAGCGTAATATTCCTCTATTGTATTGGCCCGCTTGTAGTCCGGACTTAAATCCAATGGAAAATTTGTGGGGATACATAGCGCGCAAAGTTTACGCAGATAATGCAAACAATAACTACCGTCACCGAATTAAAGCTTAAAATTAAGCAAGCCAGATCGAATTTTTGAAGTTATACAAAAAAACGGATCATCGACGCATTACTAATAATAATAAAAAGTGCAATTATGTAAAGTGCGGTTATAGGAAAACGCACTTAAAAATTAGATATAAATATTGAAATCAAAGAAAAAACAAGAAATAAATAAATATTTTATGTTTTTTGTTAATAATATTTTAGTGAAGTCAATAAAGTTTTAATTTATGGAAACTTGTGTTTTCTGAATTACCTTTTAGCTTTTTGTTTACTATATTTAAAAA
Organism: Bellardia bayeri; assembly: GCA_950370525.1. Taxonomy (NCBI): domain Eukaryota; kingdom Metazoa; phylum Arthropoda; class Insecta; order Diptera; family Calliphoridae; genus Bellardia; species Bellardia bayeri. The sequence continues at coordinate 88,612,755 of OX493268.1, read as the reverse complement.
AAAATCAATGTGCAGTTATAGGAATATGCACCAGTGTATAATCATGCCTCCCAACGATCACTCACAATTTAAAAATGTATCTTTCCGTCTAAGTACACACCTCCCATTGTTGTTGTTGTAAAGAAGACATGTGTCAATTTAAAAATATTTTAATAATAAGTAAATTGATTGATGTACAATATAATATGATTTTCTACATACATATACATATATGTACATACAGACATACATATGTATGCCTATGTACTTTATTTGTAAATAAACAATTATATTCAATTGAGGCACAAAAAGCAAAAACATGCATATTTACTCGTCTTAAAAATACACAAGAAGGAGGTGACTTTGAAATGAATACTTTTCTGTTTTGTATTTTATTTCAATTAAAAAAACAACGTTTACAAAAATGTTTTCTTCATTCATTCATATGAATGTAATAATAAAAATTGTATGTAAATACTAATGTATGTATACATGTACATATGTAAGAACATGTACAGTATAAGACAAAATAAATTTCCTACTAATATATGCATGTATGTATATATACTATATATGTATGCCATTAATTAATTTTTTCGATAGGATCTATTCTAAAATTCCATAATAAGTTTCGGTATTCGGCCATTTTGACCTAATAATGGTATTAGGCCTATTTTTAGCCTAATTCGAAACCGGTCGGACTCTAGCAAATAGTTGATTAAATTCCAAATTAATAACAAACTATTGCAGTTATGCTACTACAAGATATACTGGGAGCGCCAAATGAAAGTAAACACCGCAAATTATTTAAAACAAAGCTTTTATTACATATACATACATAAATAACTAAAGAGTGATATGTAAAAAATATTGCGAAATCCATTGGTAATTAAAGACAAATTAAATTTATTAAAACAACAATCTAAAAAAAAAAGCACAAAGAAAAAATATTTCACTTTTTATAAAAATCAAAGTAACAGTAATCTTCATTATACACTGAAGTTTATTCTTAATATTTTCTTTGCCGTCCTTTTGACTTTATTACTGCTTCTAATCTTCGAGACATTGAGTAAACAAGTTTTTTGGTGAAATCAGGCGAAATTTTACACCACTCATCCTGCAAAGCCACCTTTAGATCATTCTTGAAATGACTGCTTCTTTCTCGCACTTTTTTGTCGAGATGATCCCAAGGTGCTCAATGGGATTAAGGTCTGGGGACCGTGGTTGATGGTCAAGTGTTTTGAGGTATGTTTAGGATCATTGTCCTGTTGAAATATCTAGTTTTGTGGTAAGCTTAATTTCTCCACACTAGAGGCATCATTATATCTAAGAATGTTGAGGTAATCTTTATTTTTCATTGTAGATTCGATAAAGACAAGTATACCCCTGATGCCGCCATGCATCCCCAGACCATTGCGGAGCCTCCACCATGCTTTGAGTTTTTGAAGCCCTTTATATTAAAGAACAACCAAACAAAACGTTTGAATTTATAGAATTTACAATGGAAAAGGAAAATTATCTCGACATTTTAATAAACAATGTAGCCCGTAGTGTAGAGAAATTAGAAAAGTGCAGAACTGTATTGTCCAACAGGACAATGATCCTAAGCATATCTTCAAAATAAGAAATATTTCTTGCAAGGATAACCTACAGTATGAAAGAAACAAAATTTCACCAGATTTTGTATATCGGTGTTCATGGCTTTGAAAGGGCTACAATTCTGTCCTTAATCATTTTTTTTTATTACCACGTTAAATTCTAGTTATGACTTTTAAAATCTCGGTTCGTACCCACAATAATGCTAAATATTTTTTTTAGTTTTTAAAAGTCATGACTAGTGGTAGTAAAAAATTATTAAGGACAGAAATGTAGCCCTTTCAGAGCCATGAACATCGATATACAAAATGTTGCGATCGGATTAGCGAACAAAATACTAAAAGGGCGTTATATGTAGGCGTGGCAAAAAATTAAAAAAATGATTTCTGGAATTGTTTTTACATTATCTTTAATCCTAGGGGGTGACTAACACAACTTTTTTTTGTATGGAAGGCGAACCACTCTAGTATTTTTTTAAACAATATTAGGCGTTTACTTTAGACTGGCGCTCACAGTATATTATTCTGAATGGGATTTATTTAAAATTCTTAACACTATAGAAATTAAGCTTCTTCGTAAATATTGCCAAAAAATTACTTTTTGTCCAGAGCCCGCCAAATTAAAATCGGAATTACAAAAAAGCAAAATATGGGATGTATTGACATAATTTTTTCATATTTTTGTTCCCTCATATATCCTTAATAAAACCCAAAGAGATGTTCTAAAAATTCTAAATTGACCTTAAGAAAATTTTTAAAAAAGTGATTATGAAATTTTGAAACGTTCGTTAAAAAAAAAACTTTTTACTGTTGATTTATAATATGCATGTTTCAAGTTATATTTAAGTGTGTATATATTTATTTGGTCTTGTACTGTACCTAAATATACATTGTACATATGTATATACATAAGACTCAATATAACTCCTTAATTTTTCCCGGTCAGTGACTCATTCAAGAATCGTTTTAACATTCGTCAAATTTCATGCAAAACATTTCTTAGAAATTTACCCCAAAAACTGCTTATCTTTTTAAATTACCAAAAAGAGTATTTTTGTATTGAATTAGTGCAGGTGGTAGTACAAAACAATTTGTTATCATTTAGTAAATGATTGTGTTTGTATCGGCACGTCCGTTTTAAAATAACACAATCAAATTAAATGCACCTTAAGCTAATATAATTAATCTACACAATTTTAGTAAACATAATGCAATCAATGCAATCAGAAGTAGAATAGTAGTTTTTGCTTTAGTTTATATTGGTATTAGAGCTGTGTCGTTCATGAACGAACGGGTTAAAATGAACGGATCACTTTATTGAACGGAATGAGCCGGTCATTTAACTGAACGGTCTTCGTTCAATAGTGTACGGATCAATTTCGTTCAGCTGCTGTTTATCAAAAGACAAGAAGAAAATCACATTCATTAAGGGTTGTATTCATTCGTTCAAAGTGAACGATTGAACGAATCAGTCTTGGATAAATGAACGAAAATGACCGGTCACTGAAATGAACGTCCGGGCACAACTCTAATTGGTATGGTCTAGGAAGATACGTATAATTTGATATATTTTATTGTTCACAATAAAATAAAAACACAAAATACACGTACGCGTAACCATTTTCTTTGACAATTGATTTTAATTGAAGCTCAATCAGGATTGAATTGGATGTTGCGTCATTCTAAGTACGCTTTTGCATACGCTTTTTCGTATTTACAAAAACTATGTACATATATATGTACATATACATACATATGTATGTACATATGTACTCGTATATGCATGTGCATATATTACTAATTTGTTTAAATAAGTCAGTCACATTTTTAATACTTACTTATGTTTTTTTTCCTGCTGATGTTGTTAGCTTATTACATACATATATCTTGTTTAATTTAACATTTTTCTTTAATTTCAAAACCATACATATGTATTTACATACATACGTTCGAATACATACATACATACATACATATGTATAACTTTTTTTAATTTTATATACAGTGTGTCACACAACTAAATTGCCTATTCATTTTCAAGAGAAATTTGTTTTTCATTCTAACATAAAATTATAAAAATCAGTTAAAAATATTTCTTTTTTAAATTAGGAAAACCACATAAACCTACATTTATTCCGATCAGATTTTAAAGACCAACTAAGAAGAATACTATCATAAATATATACGGTCGTTTGGCAAGGTAAAAACCACAAGTTTTGAAAATAAACAAATAGATGAAATTATCATTCGCTGAGATCCAAAAAAAATAAAAAATTTGCATGTCGGCAATATGTTATATTCTATGACGAAGCAAATGCAACATCTTTGGTTCAGATAGTCGACGTAGGGTTTAGTGGAAGTCAAATAAAGCCTTACGTATAATAATACAAAAACCACGTTTAATTATGATGGCGATTCTACAGTGATATATCGGGCTGCATTTCGACCAATGGAGTTGTTAATCTTGTATATACTGATGATATTATTGAGCACCATGGATATTGGCTCAGTCCAAAATCAAATCGTAACTCCAGAGAAAAAAAATGGATCTACAAAGAAATATTGTTTTAACATTATAATGAAGCCAAATGGACAGTTTTAGATGTTAAAATTTAGCTTTTGTACAGTACCAAACAGTTGCCAACACCTCCTCAATGCTCGGACCTCAGCCTCATAGAAATCGTAGAAGTATAATATATTTTTTTCTCGGACATGTTTAATTATTTTTCATTTGACATATTTAACACAAAGATCTTCACAGCCAAGGGCAATAAGGAAAAAATTATTACTAATAACAATTCAATGAAAAATTAAACAAAAATAACAGGAATTTAAAAAATACTTTTGTGACCTTTAAATTATGATGCAAATTACTAAAATGCAAACAAATACTTTTAATTAGTATAAGTTTTTAAACATAGTATCTATCATCAATTGCAAAAAAAATTTACTTGAGTTTTATAATTTTATGTATGAATTAAAAACAAATTTCTCCTACACACAGAAAAAAATCATTGTAAAATCAACTAAAACAAGATTAAGTTAATATTTTTTATTAATGATTTTGCTTCATTAGCGTTTCCTGTTAATTTAACATGATTTTACAATAAAACAAATATTTTTTTTTCAATTAAAAACAACTGGAAATCATGTAAAATTTACATTTTTATTTCAATAAAATTCAAGTGATTGTCATGTAAAAATTATGTTTAAGTCCTTTAAGATCAACAGTGTAAAATGTAAAAATAACATTTAAAAAAATTTTAAATTTACTATTGAATCATTTAGAATTAAAGTTATGGTCATATTGAAATAACATGAAAACCTGTTAAAATACCATGAAATTTGAAGTTAATTTTAATGATTTCAATATTAAAATAACTTCAAAGCAATATTGGCTCAGTAAAAACAATTTATATTTTATTCATTTATTTGTTTATGCAATGGGTTTTCCTTTAAGGCTGTTTTCTAAAATAAGTTTAAGGCTCTAAACACCTTGTATAATTACAACATGCGTTCAAGTTTTTCTCAAAATTCTAAAAAATTGATTTGATGTGACGTAGGCTGCACGCAAATATAAAGCAATTTGTTTCCAAGTGTCGTCAAGAAAATACTACATATACAACAAACATATTTATTTAATTTTAATCAGTCCTTTTTAATTTTGTGGATTATTGCTATTTTTATAAAAAAGGAACAACACAACATAAAAAATTATGCCGCCAGAATGTTTATAAACCAAAGCATTTGTTTATTAAAATTGCAATTCGCTGTTTTCTTTCCAATTGGAACAAATTATAACAAATCTTCACGCACTAAGTAAGTCTTATCGAGAAATTGGCGTCCTGGTACAGAAGCTCTACATAATTTAGAGCGTGAGAAAAGACCATACGAAATACTCCGTCGCAAGCCGTTACTTTCTGACGTAAACAGAAAAAGAGATTAGAACTCGCAAAACTTCATAATAATCAGTCTAAAACATTCTGGAATAAAGTGATATTTAGCGATGAATTAAAGTTGAACATTTTTGGTTCTGATGGTCCACAAACAATTTGGCGAAAAGCAAACAAAGAGCTCCAAGAACGAAATTTCGTTAAGACTTTTGAACATGGTTTCGGCAATGTTGGGTGTGGCGGTGTATGGCGGCATATGGAGTGGGAAAGCTTATCTTTATAGATGAAAATGAACAGACATGCTTATTCTGAAAGAAAATTTAGCTCCAAGTGTTGCGAAGCTGGACTTATATGGGCCTAGACACAACACAAAAGGACCAACGATAATGAAAGTAAGTGAGCTGCGTACTTTATGGCTGCCTGTTAACCTAACCTCTCTGTAACCTTGTGAAGAAGTGAAAAGAGAATTAAAATTAAAACCAATTATGAATGAATGAATTTTATATTTATATGAAAATCTTAAATAATGGACTTGTCTATTTCGATCAAGTGTTTAGGATATTTTTCTATTGATAAGAGTTAAAATATTTTGAAACTGTTTAATGACCATTAAGTCAGATTGAAATCTATTGCCAATTAACCAAACTTTACAAACAGATCATTTTATAGTCTTCAGTTAAGACAAAGAACAAAATTCAATCCCTATAGACAATATTGTTTTTTAAGGACTGGTCTTATATTGTAACTTTACTAAAGTGTCCAGAGAATTTTTTGAGAATCACCCCTATCGTGAATAAAAATTCCACATGAAATTTGTTCCCTTTTCACAATTTTCCTATTTAAATTCAATGTTAAAAAAATAATAGGGAACAAATTTTACGTGGAATTTTTATTCATGATAAATTTGAATATGTTGTAGGAATACTACGCAAACGAATCTTATTGATGTGCTGATAAAAGAAAAAGTGAAAAAATAAATCAGCGTTTTATTTCCACAAAAAATCAAATATTAAAATCATTAATTATTAATGCTTTTTAATTAAAAAAAAAAAAAACTTCCCATACCGGGAATCGAACCCGGGCCTTCTGGGTGAAAGCCAGATATCCTAGCCACTAGACCATATGGGATATACAGGGCACGCTGGTCATTTATCGTATTAGTTTGCAATCATATACATATAAATATAGTATGTAGGTACATATACATATGTGTAATTCAACATAATATTCGGGTAGTAAATATATTTACTAATTGCGTTATACCGCACTCGCTCGTATAATAACAAACTTACATTTATACCTACATAGTCTGTATGCATTTAGATAAAAATATCTTCATATGTAATAATATGTATGCACATATGTATATGTATACATTTCTGTTATAACATACATATGTATATTGATGTTTACTTCAAGCAAAGAATATACCTACATACATATGTAAATCATGATTTAAGAATAATAAATGATTTATATTCTTTGCTTCAAGTCACTGAGATAGAGGTTGCTCATGAATTGCACAATTGTTTATGTAAGTTCATCCATATAATTGTGAAATATTCAACGTTTGCTAAAGAATTACGTGACGTCATACACGGGGGCTTGTCACTGTGTAAGTTTTCTGCTTTGCTAAAATGAGTACAAAATCAACTGTTTAGATGAGTGCAAAAAAGTGTGTACATACATACATACATATGTATAATACCCTACATCATTTGTATTATTTTTACTCATGACTGTTGAAAGTCAAAACCAATAACACAAAAACCACAGGTACATAGGTATTTTCTTTTTAACAATAGGTATATACATAGGTATGTAGGTACATTTTTATAATTACAAGAGTGTAACACTTTTTTTTCATGTACAGCTGTTTTTGTTTTTTTTTTTTTTTTTGTTAAAAAAGAAGAAGCAGATAGCTCCCTGGTAAGATCGCTTGAAATAAGACAATGAATATCTCTAAAAAAGACCAATGGCACCTTCCCGACTAATGCGCAAATTCTTCTTAAACTATTAAAGTTATTGTACATATTTTTAAAAAATTAAGTAGGCGGCTTGAAGTGTGCTTTTAAACAAAATTTTCTTAAAGTACATTTGAAGTCTACTTTAATTTTTTATAAATACGGCAGTATATAGGTATATAAACATACATTACATATCCATATGTATAATAAGTAGGAGATATTCATCATCATCAGATGATGAAGATGAATCCAACAAGTCAACCAAAATATTTTCAGCACATAAAAAAGTAGTAATATTTTCCATGTTGTATATTTTTTTTTGTTTCTTAACACAAAAGCACATACATAAACAAAACAAATGTCAGCTGTTTTAACGTGTGATTCTCCCCCTCTAAAAATACAGAGTGTGAAAGGTGCAACATTTTTTAAATTTATAGTGTGACATTTATAGAAAAGAACTCACTACACTTTAGCAGTGTTGACATTTTTTCAGAAAAGAACACAAAAAAATTAAAAAACGTGCGAAAAAGCGTGTAACATTTTTGTCAGAAAATAAAAAGCCATAAGTTTAAAACGTAATAATACAAATAATATACATATAAATACATATGTACATACACACATACTATATATATGTATATGTATATCATGATATGGTATTTATAAAAAATATGGTACAATCGCACGAATTTTCAAAAGTTTAGGTACAAATTATAAAGGGTTCGTTTAAAAACAATAATATTTACTTAAACAACCCAGCATACCATTCTAGGAGCGCTCCGAAAAAGGAGTCAGAAAAGAGTCCAACTAAGGAGCATTTTCGGAGCGCTCCGAAAAAGGAGTCAGAAAAGAGTCCAACTAAGGAACATTTTCGAAGCGAGAGAAAAATTTGCTTGTTACTGTCCTGAGTCGGCACGCAGTATGACTCATAAATTCCACTTAATTATGTGTGTACCAAAGCGTTGTTGTCCTGTTATTTGTGCTTTGAACAAAAAAAAAAAACATACCTGTACCACACAAGAATGATAAAAACAAGACTACACAGAGCCCAAAAAAACACTCATAAAAGACTCTTTTCTAACATTATCTAAGAGCTCTTTCTGACGGACCATTTTCGAATGTAATGACCCTCTTTTCTGAAGGTTTTCGGAGCAATTATGATTGTTTTTTGGGCTCATAAAGAGCGTTAACGCTCCGAAAAAGGTGTCAGAAAAGACTCTTTTCGGACTCATATGGCTTGCTGGGAATAATAATTTGTCGGTTTTGCGCTATTAACAATCTTACAATTATTTTAATAATATTACATATTATATGTAGGTACAAAGTGTAGGATTTTCTAAGTTCGTTTATTTCTTAATTTCTGTATACCTATGTATAAATATCTATATATAAATATGTATATTTACCACACATATGTACATTATGTGTGTATAAGTTGAATTTTTTTGTAGAAATCTGTAGAAACTGGTTAATAAAAGTATATAATTCTTGCAAACAAACACCTCTAACTAATATAACATGTATTTTTTTCCGTGAGACAATTATGGATTATTATTTCTGAGCACTGTAGTTTGAAACATTTTGCGAACATCAGTTTGATGTTCAAAATAAAAAAAAAAATGGTTTTAAATTTAATAGTTACAACCGTTTGTATTTTCGGTAACGCTGTTCAAACCGAAGGCGCCCTATACTTATTATTGCTGCATACGAGTATAAACTCTTATGCATTAAACATTTTACCACATTTACAACGTATTGATTCAGTTTAAATATATTTAATGAGTACGTGCAGATCTACAGATATGTACCTACATATGTACATATGTATGTGCTGTCTATGTATGAAAGTTTTCGCACGTATATTTTATCCGTGTTCCGCACAAGTATCATTTTGACAAAATTTAATCATTTGTAAACTAATTTAACTATTGTAGTAGGTCCTAATAAGGATTTGACATATCTACAGCTGCGTTCAACTAATCAAGGAATGTAGTATTCAATATTTAAATCGTTATGTTAATGAATGTTTATTAAATAAAACGCTTAAATTTTACACTTTTATTTTTTTCTTTTTGGTGCTTTTTTATAATTTGTGCTATAACTTAATCGTGCACAAAATTAAGAACAGTGATAAATTTATTAATATTTTCGAATTCAGTTAATTTTTAAAAATTAGATTAAAATAATCATAATTGCACAGAGTGTTTTTCAGTATATGAAAAGTTCTTAATATTTGCTTAACATTGGTAAAAACAAGTCTTGTGATTTCAGTAAACAAAAGATTATTGTACAAATGCATCAGGATGGAAACGCTTATCGGGAAATCGCGACAGCCTTGAATGTTTCAAAAACAATGGTTTTTTAAGCGGTGAAATATTTTAGAAACCATTCGTCTACAGAAAATGTGTCCCGTTAAAAAGAAGCCGTTTACGCCAGTTCGTGCGCGAGTCGAAAAAATATCCGCATAAATCAGCAAATTAGATTCGATTTGCAGTCTTCAGCCAAAATGAGGCAAAACCGTCTGTAGATACAATTTCACGAAAGAAGCCATTATTGTCTGAACGTAACCGAAAGAAGAGACTCAAATTCGCAAAGAAGTACCTCTATTGGACGGATGTAGCATGGAAAAGAGTATTATTTTCGGACGAAACCAAAAAAAATATATTTTCGCCGGCCAAATTAGAAAGCGTGAGTTTGATCCAAAGTACGACATAGCAAACCAAAGATTGCCCAAAGGGTACTATGTCGTCACGTGATGTTGGGCCGCTGCACAAAATTTGATGGAAATATGGATAAGTTTCAGTATGGAAGAATTCTAACCGATACAATGATGGCGTATGCTGATGAGAACATGCCAGTAACATGGATATTTTAACAAGATAAAGATCCGAAGCATACGGCTCATCACGTCAAGCAATGTTTTTTTTAACAATTCGGTTACTGTTCTTAACTGATCTTCATACTAATGACAAGTTGTAAAAACCAAAGAAAGCTCTGTAAAAATAAGCAATTTTAATGATCTCTATGCCGAAACAAAGAAAACTTGGGAAACCATTGCAAGTAGTGGATGTACAAATTTGGTGCCTGGCAGATTCCAAGCTGTTATCGATACAATGGATTTACTTTTTTTGTAAAATTTGTGGTATGTCCTTAATTATATGCACGACTGATATCAATCTTATTTGAAAATATGACTCACAGATTCATAAATAAGTAAGAGTTAAATTGATTTATTTATATGTTCTGATTAACTCGCGTTTTCAGTAACATTAAATTTTATATAAATTAGATAATTATTTCTTAGTATTAAGCTTATTTTCTTTAATGAAAATGCGTTCAATCCTCCTTAGAAAAAAATTTTTAATGACTATAATATACTTAAATAATAAAATGGTTTTCCCAAAGACGGAGAAGCAATCGTAGTAAGTACTTGTCTCCAATAACATCACCACGTTGAAGAAGAGTCATTGTAAGCTTTTGTACCCATTACTTGGTTATGAAGATTTAACTGGTTAATTATTTAAAATGTTAAATTAAATGATTGTTTCTTAAACAACCAATACCAAACGGCTAAACTGATTTTTTAGAAATTTGGTATGTAGATAGATCCATTCTTGGAAGTGCCATTAAAACTTATATTTTGAAAATTCAAACTAAAATGTGTGCTTCGGTCATTTTTGGTACCTTTTGCGTCTGTTGTTTTAAGACAATGAAATTTGTGTTGTGGCTTTTTGCAATCATGATCAAATTAAAAATTATGAACAATAGATGTAAGAAGTTCACATTGAACCATTTAAGTTATTAAAATTTCAAATGTAACTTTGCAAATTGTCAAAGAATCTGATTAACAATCTACGATTTGCCTATTTAAAGATACCGTTCGGTAAATTTTTGATCACGCGAGAGTGTTTGATAGAATAAAATTTTTTAGGAATAACAATCAATGTCAAATACGGGAAATTTAAATTGATCAGCGCTGCAGCGGACAGGAATAAAATATAAGAAATCCCCGGGCAACGCCGGGTTTAAAAAGCTAGTATGTATATAACGTTAAGATTGTTTATATTATGGTAAACACATTATTTGAATGTTTCGACAAAATTCACAACCAAAACTTTTCTTGGCAAATTCTAAAGTATTTCGAACATCTGTATTTTCAAGCTTTTTTCAACAGATAGAAATATTAATTATAGCTTTTACACGCAATTGAAAAAAATTCAATAGAATTACTTGCCATAGTTGTAAAAAAAGAAATTGAAAAGACAAAGAAATTTTCTGTTAAAAAAAAGTATTAAAATGAATCGATAATAAATAAAAGTATTATCCCTCGCACTAAATCCATTAGTTAATGTAGATTTAATTAAACTAACTATCGACATTATCCACACTGAAACTTCACTGTTGCCCAGTGTAATTTAAAACAAGACGTAATACTATTTACACTTTAGAATATAATTATTTAATCCCAGTTATAAAAGAATACACTGATAAATTTGCTATACTTTCTATAGGAAATCATTAAATGGCACTTGCAATTCTGCTTTTATTATTCAAGAAAAGCCCGATTCACCTTCGACAAACATGATATGCATACAAACACATACTCATGTATGTGGTTAGATTTGATAATAGAATGTCACATAAGTGTGAATTGATATCGCACACATAGATACATAAATGATCATTTGTGAGAATTTCGTCATAACTCAACATTTATGACTCTTTCACTAAAATCTTTTATTTTTGTTCGGAATAAATTGAGAATTGTTTCAAGATGAATGTCAATACCAAAAATTATATTCATTAACTATTATATATTAATTATATTATATATTTTCTAAAAAACCTGTACAAATTTCTTAGTTTTAATTGAAAACAGTGTATACAACTTAATTAAATTATAAACACATTCCCAGTATTGTACTCGTAATGCGTTTTCAATAAACAAAAACATTTTTAGGTGTTTACAATAAATTAAAAGCATTTAGTGCGGATTTAGTAGTTTAACAATTTAACAATAGAACAAATAAAAGAAAAAAGTTAGAAGTCAGCCATAGAACGAATGCTTGGCTGAGCAGTAAAAAGTTATCTTTGTTAAATGAAAAATGTCATAAAAATGTTGTCAACAAAATGACATTGCCATTGGGTGCATTAAATTGTTCTTGTTCTACAATTGCAATTGAAGAGGGTGATTTCTTTATAGAAGCTCGTTTTGAAACTTAAAAAGTCTTAAAAATTTTACATTTCAGTATTCTTTCCTAAAATTCGTTTTCGTAATTAAATTAATTCCAGGCGACGATACGGACTAAGCAATTGTTTTATTCATTTAATAAATAAATTCAATAAACATTTATATTTTTAAATAATTTCTTGACATACCAAATAGTTTTGATATTTTAATTTAATTGGATTTCAAAATAGCACTTTTTACAAAATAAACATTTTGAGATTATGTACTACGTACACTAAAGTTATTCCATATTTTTAATATGATTTACATATATACAAAATTTATATCATTATATAATGCTATTCGGCTATAGCCGAAATGCAAAAACCAATTTCGAAACTGTTTTAAAATTAATTCTAAAGCATTTGATTTAACATGAAAACAAAGTTGCTGAATTACCTAACGAAAATCAAAATAACTTAACTACATATAAGCACTGTTAGGATAATTATAATTTTGATCGTCTCAAAAATAGAGTTTTAAATTTGTCTCCTTTTCGATTTTGTTAAAATTCTACTCTTAGCGTATGTTATGGCGTATAAACCAGTCCCATATCATATATGGTTTATATTTTATAGTCTTCTAAATCTTCAGGATTTTATCAAATGTGGTGTTGTTTGAAAGGGTTTATTTTTATTATTACACATACTCGCATTCCATCCTATACATTATAAAAATAGACAACTGCTATCATAAACCAACTACATTATGAAAAATATTGGAGATCAACATGTTTGGAATCCAAGGTATTTAGATCCATTTAGGGCTTTTAAATTTTTTTCCCACAGATAACGCGTGACTATGAGAGTCTTATTAAATATTAATCAAACCTTATTTTTATTGTTTAAAAATACATCATGGAAAGGTTCACATCGCAATAACGTCTCCAAATTATTCAGCTGTATTACGAAAATCAGCGTTATATGAGAAAAGTTTTTGAGACCACTACAATTAAACATCAGTATTCAAAGGTCTACGTAGTTAGGCCAGTTACTATTCAAGACTTGGAAGCCAACACTACTGCAAAGAGTAATCGAAAATTGGATCTTTCCAATGGACCTCTTACAGCGTAGTCGCGTCCAACATTTGAATAAAAAATATATAATTAAAAGATTCCGACATCCACTTCATTTTTAAATGTTTTATTTAAAATTAAAATAAGATCTAAATTTCGTCTTAGTATCGCTCTCTAGAACATGTCTGTTAATGTAAAATTTAAAATTATACTTTGATTGCAAGTTGTAACTATGAATTTAATTTGATGAAACTTCTTAATACATACACAGTAACCCACCCAATTTTATTTAAATTAGATTTTAGACGAATATACCATTATTTTATCTGTATATATAAAAATGGTGTGAAAAATGTATAGTAATTCATAAAATGAGAACGGCTGGGCCGATTTCTGTAAAATTTTTTGTCAGTTGTTCGTATTTTCGAGGAGACGGTTTTTACGGAAAAAAATTTTGGAAAATACCTCCGGAAAATTGGAAAATCGATATTTTGTGTGAACTTTTTCCTTAATAGAAAGTTCTTAGTGTAAATCATGGAAAATTGCGGAATGCGGAAAATTGGAAAATCTCTCCGCAAAAGTCGGAAAATTGGATCAATTTGTGTGAAATTATTCCTGTTGTATTATATTATTACTCTAAAGTTTGTCTGAAGGATTAAAATTGGGGCGAGGCGAAGTTCGCCGGGTCCGCTAGTTTCATATAAATGTTGACTGCGACTAAGTGTTACATGATCCATACGATTTTGCTTCACTCATCAAGATCCGTCACACTTTCCAAGGTTTAATCGTCTCCGGATTGTCGGCACAGGCAAATAACTTAACCTAACATCACAAATGGTAGCCTAGAGACAACGAATCCCACTTTGAGCACTGGTCATACATAAATTGCTTACTAAACTGAACTTTCTGCAAGTAAAACAGCTGAAAATTATCGAAAATACATACAATGGCTAAAAGTTTAGCATGTAGGTATTAACACTCTTTTTTAACCCTCCGATGAGTGACAGTTCTGAACTTCACGGCCGTGTGAAAAGGTCCCTACGGACCTTTTTTGTAAATCATGTTTTTTTCATATAAAAATTTTTTTTTTGATTTTTTTTTTTTTTTATTGTTTATAACTAAATTCTACATACAAAAATAATTTTTTTAACTCAAAGACATTAGGGATGATGATAAAAACAAAAAATTCTAAGAACTGGTTTATTGCTAGTAGTATAAAATTCGAATATTGTGCCTTTCCTTGAAAGCAATAAAGTTCTTGTCTTCGAATTTTTCTTAGAATTTTTTGTTTTTATCATAATCCCTAATGTCTTTGAGTTTAGGTCTTTGTGTTCAGAACAAGTAAATTATGTGTTGAAACAATAAAAAAATTATAATGATGCCCAAAAACATGCATTTATTAGTGAAATTCAGTACAAGGTCCATACGGACCTATTCACACGTCCGCGTACTATTCTCACTAAAACCTCAATAACTCCTAAAGTAATGATCCGATCGGCTTGGTTTTTTTTCAAAAGATGCGCAACAAAATACAGAGTAACTTTGGGGGGGTTGTATTGGCCGAAGTAGGAGTAATTTCAGTTTGAAAAGGCAAAAAGGTCCTAGGGACCTTCTCACTCATCGGAGGGTTAAAATCCTAACACTTGAAAACATTGTGAAAATGTTCTGAAGTATAATTGGGATAAGATCAATTTTTAACCAAATCCATACATATGTACATACTTCGAAATTATTTAATTTTTATTTTTAACAAATGTGAAACAAGCAGCAATAAATAAAAGCAAACGAACTTGAAGCTTGTCATGCAACTTATATTTTACTCTTTATTTGTTGAGTACTTTTACATGTAAGTTATTATGTATGTATTAGTTTTTTAATATAAAAACATGCATACATAGAGACATACATACATACGTGCCTACTGTAATGACTGTATTGTTGTATTTTTTTTTTTTGTTTTATTGGCTTTGGTTTTGAGTACATATCTACTTGTTTAAATAGAGAATATTGGAGGCTCGTCTCTTTATTTGTTTGTGTATACATATTTGATAACGACAGACCCCCATCCATTTCAATGTATGTATGTATGTATTTAAAGTGGTTCTTAGTGTGAGTGAGTTAAATGTACTAAATGTGAAAAACAAAAAACCCGATTGTTGATGAGAGCTTTGAAAATACACATTATAATAAAAGAAAGATAAAGATAAAAATGTTTAAAGAAAAAATTTTGGCATCAATGTGCAACAATTTTCTCATGACGACAATTAAGTTGATTTGTACCTACAATACGAACGAGTATACATACTACTAAATTAACAAAATCAAATTAAATAAAAAATAAACAAAGTAAACTCAAAAAAACACATGGTGCTAAATAAGTAAGAAATACACTTGATTTTATATTTTTACCGGACTAATAATGAAATGTAACATCAATTGTTACAATAATGATAATCAACTAATCAACTTAACAATATTTAGCAGTTTATTGTTACTGTTACTTTTTCTGTCACTGTTATTAATGTACGTATGCAAGCATCCTTATTTATATTAATTATATACTTACATACATACATATGTATGTACATACATACGTAAATAATAAAGGTGAAAGGGAAAGGTAATAATTAAATACATAATCGAACATACTACATACATATGTACACATGTATGTATGTATGTACATATGTATGTATGTGCATTTGAAATGTGAGCGTTTGACCATAAAAGAATTTTGGTAAGACTGATGCAATATTTTAGTGCAAAAATTAAATATTAAAAAACAATGTGCGCATTTATATATTTGTATTACATGGTTGTAGTGAGTGTACCATACATACATATCGTCTTAAAAGAAATAATAGTGAAAAATATTTTTTTTTTTCATATTTTTAGATATTTACCAAAATGGTATATGGTATGTGATGGAAATCAAAACGAGTGAGTTTTTGAAGTCCATTTTAAAGTATTTCTAATCACATTTTTAAAATTTTTGTTTTAAGATTCTCTTTAATAGCAAATTATTTTTATATTTTGTAGGATAAAACTGTTTCAATACAGACATATTACGAAAAAATTAACTTCTAAAACTCACTCGTTTTCGATTTCCATCACATAGGTACCTGGATGTAAGTTGTTCATTTGTTTGTGTGGAACATAATAATACGTCATTCGCATTCTCACACCATTCATACATACATAAATACACATATTCATAGGTACATATGTACATATGTATGTATATAGTTTATTTATTGTATATTAATTGTTAATGTTATATATTATAACTGTATGTTAATAGGCTTTTAAATCAGCAGTTATTCAAATATTTTATTTGAAAAGAAAGTAAATTACAAGTGCATTAATAAATATCACACATACCTACATACATATGCATATGTATATGTATTTACATCTATTTGTGTGTTTGTATTTGTTTGTATTTTTGCCCTTGAGATAATTAAGATATAAACGAAATGCATAGCACAAACAGACATATAACATTGTTCTCCGAAAATCAAACAAATATAAAACAGTCGAACACACCTATAACGAACATATATGTATTAGTTCTTAAAATTATTTCTTTGGTGGTTTCAATAATTAGTAAGATAATTTAAGCATAAACGAGGGCTGTTGGGAAACTTCTTAGCCTAGAAGAGAAAGCGCGGTATAAACAGAAAAAAGTTAAGTGTTTTGGAAATTTCCATCTGTGCTATGACACATGTTAAATTTCTTTTCGATCCGCCAACTCCTTCATTGCACCCAAAGTATAATACCATATTAAATGATTGACGAATAAAAGCGAGTGAAATAGCTAATATCATGGGTATCTCAAATGATCGAGTCCATTTAATTTTGCATGGGTTCCGCATTTTTTAACAGTCGACCAAAAACGCATAAGAATGAAAATATCTGAAACTTGTTTGGATCGTTTTAAGAAAAATAAAATGGATTTTAAGCGTCGGGTCATAACTGTTGATGAGACATGGATCCACTACTATACTCCAGAGACAAAAAAATAAACCAAGCAATGGGCTGAACCTGGAGGAAGTGTTCCAAAGAAGGCAAAAACAATTCAATCGGCTGGTAAGGTAACGGTTTTTTTTGGAACTTCAAAGGTATTTTATTGACTGACTATCTGCAAAAGGGTAAAACAATAAATTCTGAGTATTGTTGCAACATTTTGGATCAATCAAATGTAAAAATTCGAGAAAAACGTCCTGGCTTACAACACAAAAAAATAATTTTTCATCAAGACAACGGAGTTAAATAAAAATGTTTTTGAAAAACTAACTATTCTCTTTCTGTGCTAGGCTAAGAAGTTTCCGAACCGCCCTCGTACATATTTTTACTTTTAATTTTGCATTTTTTTTATTAACTTTAATTTTTTTTTATTTATTTTATTTATTTATTTCAAAAAATATGCCGCAAGCCCATGGGGCCAAAATTAGCAGTACTACTAATAATTCAATAATATTAATACAATTGTTTAGATATATAACAATGAAGAAAAATAAAAATAAAAAAAAATTTAGGATTAAGATAATAATAATGTATAATTGCAGGAAAATGATTGTTAACCCATGATAGAACCAATGATAAAACATACAAACAAAGCACAATTTAAAATATAGTTTTTTTTTCAAATAATGGCACTCCTAATAATTTTACCTGTTTAAATGTACCATGGTCAGCACGAAATAGAGAACAAAAAAATATTAATTCAACATTCATTTATAAATTTGACAAGAAAATTAGTTTGAAATTTGACAAACTGTGTGAAAATCTGCGATCCGCATATGGAATCATTGAATTCCATAATCTCGATATAGTCACGCAATACGATCGACTAATAACAATTGATAAGTGTCTAGGCATAATAATCGCATGCGTTCTACTAGAACTACCAAAAATAAATTTTTGTAACAGATATGATGGATTTCCATATTTAACTGTCTTATAAAAAAATAAGGTTTTTTCTCATATTTATATATTGGTCAAATTTACACCCTAAAATTAATTTCTGGTATTCGGAAACATGTTCCCCAACACTTAGACCGTAAATATATCTAATTACCCTATTGAAACATCGTCGTAGTTTCAAAATATTTATGGCAGATGTGCCCGAGTAAATCTCCAAACAATACAGGAAAAATGGAAGACAAGTCGAAACAGCAGCACGATATCTCACAGCCAAAGGCAAGCAACAAGCCACATTATAAAGGCCGCGTAATGTCAAACAAACTCTTGTAATAATATAATTTACATGTTTATTAAATGAAAGATCATTTTCCAAAATAACACCCAATGTTTTATATTTTGAAACAATCTCCAAAGGAACATTATCATTAACTATTATTTGAACAATATAAAGTATTTGCAATTTTTAGATATGACCTTTTCCCATCTTTCTGACAACATATCGACAGTTTTGCAGGAAAAGCTCGTAAAGTTTACAGGCGATATCTAAAAAACCATATGAGGTAGAACTTTGTTGTTTGTAATTATTGATTGAACTAGCCAATCACAACTAAAATTTGACAGAATTTAAGTTGAAAAAATCTAAATTCAAAAATGCAAAAAAAATAAAAACATGTTAAGTCGACATAGCATGGTTTGGAATTGAACTGTCGATATGGATTCCGCGTCAAAATAACTAATCATCTTTTGAGGCCAAGAATGAATCAAGCCAATTTCGGATACCCTGTTCTGAAGTGGAGCATATCCTAGAGAGAGCGTTATGCATCGATCGAAACAAATAGTAGTCGGACGGGGAAAGTTTTTGACTATAAGACGGTGGTGGCAAAACTTCCCAACCACTTCTTTCTAAGTACTTTTTATATCTGGCCGTATATTCTGAGCGCTTTTCGGCCAATGTTCGCTTTACAGTAATATTTTTTGACATAGAAATCACATTATTTACCGACATCATAATATTATTTTTGGAAATAGTTTACTATCAAATAATGATTATGATAAATATGTGATAAAACATCGAGTAACTTTAACATTGTTGGGTGCAATCATCTTAATTTTAAATTTGGCACACATTGTTGAACGTGACCACTAAAAAAAAATTAATCGAACAAATAAATAGTTAATTAGTATCTATGTTATTGCTTGTCGTTATTTGCTCTTTTAAGATCAAACAGACTACATTAGATAAATGTGAACGTACTTTTTGTAACACAAGTTTTAAAGAAGCAATTCATAAACATTATCAATTTATAGCATTTTAACATTTGCTGTATGTACATTTTAGCCGAGTTCTGCTATAAATTCTTTCATTTATATTTGACGGTTAACTTTTTCTGCTTGAATTTTTCTCTCACTCTCCAAGTTTGTTTTACTATATGCAGGGTTGATAAAGTTGGTACAATTGTACTTTTTTTTGGTACAATTAAAAACTAAAAAGTACGATGGTACCCCTGTGGTACTATTTGCAAATTTTTCAAATCAATAGATTTTTGCACATATTCATTCTGAATAAATAGCAGGTGGTTTTTAGTATTCAGATAATGTTTTCTTGTTGTTGTTAAATTTAATATATAAAATAAAGAGAGCAATTGTAATATTTTTACAGTTTGTTAATTTTTAGAGAATACTATAATAACAACAAATTTGTAGTAAAACAAAAATTTGTAAAATTAATAATTTTACACATTTGTAAAAAACATAAGTAAATTTCGTTCTAACTCATAACATGTAATAAGAAATATGTTAATTCCCGAACTCTATTTCTCAATAAATGGTGAGTTAAATATGTAGATGATGTTTACAAGTAGATCTTGGACAATGAACATTGCTGATGACGCCCTTGGCAGGGTAGAAAATGCATTCCAGTGCGAAATATAAATTTACAATATAAATTTACAATGGTATTCTTCGAGTTATTAATTAAAAAATGAACTAACGCCAAATGAAAATTTTTCTCTAATAATAGTTTATACAGTTTGATAAAAAAAATGGAAACGAAATGCTTTGTTGTAGAGTAGCAATCATCTTGGTAAAATACATGGCACGCGCTTAATTTTTTTAAACGATTAGAAAAAAGTTCAATACGGCTTTTTTCAGTATGAAAGCGTCGTCTTAGTTTTTTGCAAGTGGTACTAAAATAAAACTCTTGTTGTTATAACTTTAATATAGCAACTGGTGTGTTATCAAAAAATGTATAGATTTGATCTCATTTATTTGAATGTATGTACCTTACTAATATTTTATATGACCATAATTATCTACATATGTATAATTAATGAACATGTATTTATTTATTTTTTGTTATCTTTACTTTACATGTACCAATGAATTTAAAGTACATTTTGTTTTTGTTGTATTAAATTTTTGTTTATTAAAATAAAACTAAAAAAAATTATTTAGTACTATTGGGGTCGAAAAAGTACGATTTTAAAAGTTCATTGGTACGATATTGGTTTTCTCATTTATCATCCCTGACTATATGTAATGTTTTATTTTCATTTAATAAGTCGATCTTTTGCAGTGGTGTTAACTTTTATTGTCAAAACTCGCTGAAATTCGTTTAGTCAGTAAAAATGTATGTTATTTTGCAAATGGTTAACAATAAATTGCTTAAAACACTGAAACAGGGCTTTTGGGAACAAACCATATATACATACATACATACATATGTTTGCCAGCAGTTAAACCAATTGTTGAAAGTAAAATTGAATCTTAAAACCGCTAAACTGCCAACACTGATCGTTTAAAATGTTCTCTGATGTGTGTGTTCCTTACTCAGCGCGTAAATGCATTACTTAGAGTTGCCATTGTTGTTAAAATAATTATATATGCATATAATTTTTTATTACAGCATAATTATTTCTCGTATATCTAAATAAATCTTAATAAATAATTAATAAATGTTTAATTTATTACTAACATTTGCTTTCTTAGATAGTTTTGTTTCTGGATATGAATATATTGAATATTACAAATATATAAATTAGCAAGCCCAACCAAAAGAATTTAGCCTTTACTATCTAATTGAATATAGTAAACGAAATTTGTTAAAAAAAAACCTAATTTCTCTCGAAATTCGCTAGTTGGCAACCCTGATTTTGAATGCATTTGATGGTATTTTAGCTAAAATGAAATGAGAGAATTTTTTAGTTTCAGACAGTAAACACACAAAACTGCTGAATGTGAAAGAGTGCAACAAGAAATCTTGGTAAAATGTTATGGGGGACGAGGGGGCCAGTCAACGGTTTACTATATAAACAACTGACATTTACATCTCATGCTTTAGTTCCACTGTGAATATAATAAATAAACTAAAGGTAAACATTTCAAAGGGAAGCAATGAGAGAATTTATTAAAAATAAAAAATAATTCCTTAACAATTCGAAATACGAAAAATAAATTTTTAAAATAAATTTAGTGAAATACCTATTAACCACAAAATAAACCAAATAAATTCCTAAGTGAGAAATTGTGATTTTAATTAATATGCGAGTTTTTCTTCTTTCTAATGTACGTTAAAAGGAAAAGCGTTGCGTACATTCTATTGTGTTAACTAAATTTATCAAAAAATTGTGACTAAGTTTTGGAGATTTGCAAGAAAACAAGTCGGCAGACAATAACTTCAAATTAAACGTGAATAACTTAAAATATTTTTTGTTCCGTGCAATACACATGTGTATGATGAGCGTATGTGTATAAATGCATACGAGTGCATACATACATAGTTATTAAAAATAAATTACCCACCCATACACATTGAACAAAATATATAAAATAGGTATATCTATCAATAATAATACTCAAATATAAATAAAATAAAATATTGTTTACTTTAGTTTCATTTAATTTGAATAGAATTGATTTGATGCATGGCTTAGAAATTAAATTGAATTGAATTGAATTAAATTCCAAGGCGAATGAAATGGAAAACAAACGTAATAACTTGGCTAAAACTAATTTGAAATTTAAAATCATTTTGGATTTGATTTAATTGACTTTGAAAGCCTGTCCCACTCTACTCGTTCAATGCAATACTAAAACCAATAAAATATTTACTTTTAATTTGTTATACATAAATGATCAAACGTCAAGTGGATGGATTAATAAAACAAAATAAATGCAAATAATTTTATTTTGTTTTATTTTATTTTTTTATTTACGTAACAAAAATGAAATAAAAAAGTGTCGTAAAACTAAATTTGCTTCAAAATTTTGCCAAGGGCGTAATGTCACTCTTAAATACAATTAAATGTTCTCAAAAAAGAAAATTGCAAATGAAAAACTTAAACGTGATTGTGATTGTGATAAAAATTTTAGATCGTGTACAAATCGTGAGATAGACCGTGAATTTTTTTTGTTTGTAATAAAAATAGATATGACTTGTTTAACAGAAAATGTATGTAGGTATATAATTTGCATGTGATTTTTCCAATGTTTATTAAAAGTGCCAAAATACAAATTAAGAAAACAAAAATACAAAATATTAAAACGGCTGAAGCAATCAAATGCAATAATGAAATAAATTCATTATTCAGCTATTATTTCAACTAATTGAACGACATTAAATACAAAGACATTTTAATTACATATAAGCAAAAATGTATGTTATAAATAATACGTATGTATGTATTTGTAAAATTAATAACAATAATGCATAATAAGCAAAAACGTTAAACAGCAAACGGTAATATCTGAAAACAATCAAAAATATAATCATATGTGCGACAGTGTTAAATAGAAAAAGAAGAGATCGATCTTTCAATTACGACTTCTTGGAAATTCTCTTGAATAAGTTTTCTTTTTATTTTTGTTTTTTCTATAGCACAGACAACAACCAACATTACATTTTTTCAAATGAGATTTACTTATCCCACCAATTCAGTGGTTGTTACTTGTGCATAAAATACTATTCTATATAATTAAAAATTTACGAACAAGTGAAGTAAAGCTCAAATCGTATAGCATCTTATCAAAAGAAAGTAAATCAAATAAACAACCCAAAGATATGAGTGGACGTGACAATCGTGGCAGCGGGCATCATCAGCCCATAAGCAATGCCATGGGGAAAATTAAGGACAGATTATCAAGGGTAAGTAAAATCGTTAAAAATGTAACATACCTATGTCTTGAGCTCATCATGTACATACATACATATGTATGTACATACATACATACATATGTATATGTCAAGAATCTGTAATCAAAATATTATAATTATTAAGATTAGCGAACTCTTGTGCAAATTCATGTCCCTATAAACAATTTTATTTTTGACTTAATTTATTATGTATACATTTATAATAAATGCAGTTAAATTACATAGATTTTGGTAATTATTTAAGCTTTACGTCTTTTTTATAACGCTCAAAACGATGTTGCCATACACATTTATATAATATGTGACATATGAGTTCAAAATTAAAATTTATTTCCATTTTCCGAATTCTTTTTATACAATGTACATAATAATAAACATTTATTTAAGCTGATTGCCGCTCGCGGCCGCATGCCGCTTACATTGACCTTCCACTATTATGTATTAAATATCTGTAAATCTGTGCTACATTTTCAGTATCTGCTGTGTTATGTTAAAGTTTTCATATCCTTTTTTTTCCTATGACAAATAATTTTTGAAATTTATAAAATTTTTATCCTGAGGAAGCTACTCAAAGAGTAGCGAAATATTGAAATAAAATTAAAAAAAATATTTATATAAACAATAACAATAAACGGATTTGAAGTTTCAAAATCACTATCTTGTAATTATGTTTGTTTTTACCACACTTGGCACCATTACTGAAATAAACATACATAGTAGTAACTGGTAAATCCCCTTTTTCGATAACTCTTACCTACACATTTTGTTTGCATGTTTTATTCTATTCTAATTTTTTTGTTCTTAATTCTGGATTAACAGATTTCTTTTGTTTTTTTGCTTGCTCTACCAATTCTTCACCTGTATGAATTATGTATTTTAAGTTTTAATGCTCAATAAAATGCATACAATTTGTATGCATATCTGAAATTTTATAGTTTTCAACATTTTTACACGGTTTTTCGAAGTAAATATAGTTCTTTATTTCATCTTACACGGTTTTCAGATGACATGGAACGTATCTCCCATTTTACTATAGGAAACGGCTCTTTTTTACATGTTTTTTTTTTACAGTGTAAAAAAAGAGTTGGGTGTATATACATTTTTTTAACTGGTTAATAAAATGATTTGACGCTGAAAAAATATTCAGCTGAAATTCAAAAAAGTCATTCTCGTGAAAGTTTCTAAAGATATACAACACGAAATGTTTATTTGTGTTATGTGCAAAATCTTAATGTTAAATAGATTACATATAGGTATCTAATGGATTAGTATTGAAAGAAGTTTTTTTTTTAAATCAAATTTTATGTAATTATGTATTTTGAAATATCAACTTTAACGTAAATTAATAAAAACAAATATGTATGTAGGTTATGCTACATTTTAATAACAATAACCAAGTTAATCAAATGTCATACATATTTGTTTATAAAGTTTATCTTAAAAAAAATAAGATTGCAAATTTGAAATGTTTAGCAGAACTTTTAAGCATTCATAAAAAACAAAATGTTTTAACAATATAAAATTCAAAACTCAAAACAAAAAATATATAATATACTAGCGGACCCGGCGAACTTTGCCTCGCCCCAATTTTAAGCTTTCAGACAAACTTTAGAGTATAATACAACAGGAATACTTTCACACAAAATTTCATACAAAAAAATAAATTTTCCGACTTTTGCGGAGAGATTTTCCAATTTTCCGCATTTTTCGCAATTTCCCATGATTTACACCAAGAACTTTCTATTTTTCCATTAAGGAATAATTTCACACAAAATTTCGTACAAAAAAATCAGTTTCCGATTTTTCCAATTTTCCGCAATTTTCCATGTTTTACACCAAGAACATTCTATTTTTTCATTTGGAAAGCCATTAAAGAATAATTTCACACAAAATTTCGTATAAAAAAAATCAAATTTAAAATTTTCCGACTTTTGCGGAGATTTTCCGTATTTCGCATTTTCAGCAATTTCCCATGATTTACACTAAGAACTTTCTATTTTTTCATTTGGAAAGCCATTAAGGAATAATTTCATATAAAAACTCGATTTTCGATTTTTCCAATTTTTGGACTTTTCCGGACATTTTTATATATATATAGATTATTGTATTAAAAACGATATATGTACATCCCTTCATGGAAATTTATTTTCTAGAACAGTAAAAATTTTAATTCTATGGATAGATACGGTAAAAATTCGCAAAATATCTTATTGAAGACCCCTAATGCATGTACATGTACGTATTACAGATCTGATTTACTTTGAAACCAAACGCAATAATGGAAACAACAAAAGCAGATTAAATATTTTTAATACAAAATAAATTATTTAATAATTTGAGAGGCAATTGATCTGTTATCGGTTAATTACAATAATCCATTGTTTTCAATTATAAAATATGTGGACGACGAAAAAATTGAAATATTTATAGACTGTCAGTAAAGCTTGAAACATCTGAAACAAATCCTTCTTAAGCGGATAAGAAAAATTATGCATTTGGTAAGCTAATAATACCGGTATTTTTTTTTGCAGGAGGATCAACCATATCATAGAGTTGATTTGGACGAAGCAACGACATTATCAACTTCAAATACAGCTACTAGTCTGGATACAATATTACCGGAGGATCCATTTTTATTTTCTCCGCATAACAGACCAACAGCTGCACAACAGCAGCACCAACAGCGGCGCTTTGAAACAGAAATACCTTTACAGTTTGGTCCCATCATTAATGCAAATGATATTAATGAGCCTCCATTACCAGTGACAGCTAAAGCAACAAAAACGCAAGAACCTGCTCCCCTACCATTACCTCCACCACCTTCATCACAACACTCGCATAGGGATCATCACACACGCAGTGTTGTTTCAATACCCAACGAAGAATTGCAACGCAGCAAGCAGTCACTCAAAGGCTCTCGCGTATCTTTTGAGAAACGACGTGGTAACGAAAGCAGTGATGATGATAGTTTTGAAGAAAAACGGTCAGGTTTTCAACAGCAAAAAGCTGTGAGCGTTGACCACAAGGGTATACTTAAGGATCTTAGGACTATTTTGGCCAATGATAATCGCCGTCAATTTCAAGCCAAAAAGCACGTATCATTAGATCTGAAAGGAACACGATATTTGAAAGATCTGCTAAAAGAATCGTCCTCCGAAGAAGAATTTCGTAAAAATCGTCGCGAATTTCAGGGTCGTAAACATCAAAGCTTAGATCCACGTGTCAGTTTCAAATTGGAAAAGGTGTTGCAAGGATCAAGTGAGGATAGTGACGAAGAAAACGATGACGTTGAACAAAAACGTTTAATACATCGTCCCAAAGACATAACAAAGCCCCTGGTTATTGATTTAAAGGATTTAGAAAGTGAAAGCGAAGAGGATTACGTTTCTTCAAGACAACACTTTCAACAGCAACGCTCCATCAGTACCGACTCCAGAAAAAGGTTTATAACAACATTTCACAACAAAACACGTAAATAATATAAAATTAACTTTGTTTTGCTTTGCTTTGGTTTAGCATACGTTTTTACGAAATGGATGAAATGGGTCGTAAAAAAGGTGACAATTTGCGCAGTGCCGTACCTTTTGTGAGACAAATTACAGAAGATGGTAAACCAAAATTGGAAGTTTACAGACCTACCACTAATCCCATCTACATATGGACCCAGGTATGTTTGAATTACATAATTATAAAAATTAATTAATATTTTTAATATACATAAAACTATACAATACTTAAAAAAACCCAAAACGCCACTTGTAACAAATCTACACTCACATTTCTCAATAGTACACACCCAATTCTATTAGAAGTAATAAAATCCATTCAATTAAAAATTAAAAAATATATTCTTCAACAATTTATAGCTTCTGTCATACAAAGTCATAAAATGTAATAAACATCATCATAACAAGTGATGAATTATTATTCATTTCGATTCAATACAAAGGTTTAAAGAGGTACAAAATTATGTTACGACTATGCCATTTCCACCAGAGAATTCAGTGGCAATTTGAACTTTTAACTTGCACTATCTATCGATTTGCTAGCAACAATAAAATTACTACTGCTACTTTCGAATAAAGGCGAGACAATTACAACGGTTCTTCTCTTAATATACTACGTACATAGTTGTTTTGAAAACATATCTAACAGAATGTAACAGAATTTTCCGCTTTTAACCGAACTAAAAGTAAAACAATTTGCGAGACGGGCTATAACAAGATCAGCAAATAATTAAATATTTACTCATTTTTACACATTTTACACATCATCCGCTTCTCGTGCAGCGCCATCAATCACTGCAATCTCAAGAATAATTTACAAAACAACAAAAAAATCTTATCAATTTATTACATTTTTTAAACGCCATATGAAAACAGCGTGATTTTATATGAAAAACAAAGAAAACTTAACAAACTACCATGATCGTTGAGAATATTTAACAATTAACATTTAAAACTAGACTAAATACTAAGTACTCGTGCTGATTTGTGATTAATATGTACATATGTATGTACATACATATATAAAACTTATTTATGTATAATCCTCATCGATTTCACATAATAGATAGACTGAAATAGTAGAATTGCAAACAAACTTATGTACACATTTAGTTGAGCACGCTTACAAGTTTGTAAAGTGTTCTCTCTCCTAGAACTAAGCTCAAGTAGTTAACCTTTGATACATCTTTAGCTGCTAAAGCGAATTTGTTTTGAAATTTTGCAAATGCATCTAAAATCAGATTTGATTTTGAAAATAGTGTTACATTTTAGTTCCTACCTTACTTTCGAACGTACTTATTTGAAACGAAACGGATAGAGTTTTCAACTTATACGTTTTTTTTTTGTTTGTTTGTTTCAAGTGACACAAACTCATATGTGTCAAAATTTGAATTTCATAAACGTATTTTTATTTTAAATTAGATCTTGGTAGCTTAGTACCATTGCTAGCTATTATTGTTGAGTGAACAATATTTATTTGAAGATCAATATGAAAATCTTAATGAGAGCAGACACCCATGTGTCGTTTCATTTGCCTGATGATGTTCCAGCCGCCAAATGTACCTATACACAGGTTATAGTTTATTATGTTTAACCAACATAAACACCGCTGACTACCAAATGCGACCGTATCATTAATATTTAAATCGATTTTATATTATTTCAGGTATTAGCAGCATTCAGTGTTTCTTTGGGTTCTTTGGTGGTGGGGTTTTCCTCAGCATATACGTCACCCGCTTTAGTTTCAATGACGGATCGTAATATTACGTCCTTTGAAGTAACAACACAAGATGTAAGATTTTAATTATATTCTATTAAATGTACTCGTGTGCTCAAGATATGTGTATTTTCATGTATGTAGGCTTCTTGGGTGGGTGGTCTTATGCCCTTGGCTGGTTTAGCTGGTGGAATATCGGGTGGACCTCTCATCGAATATCTGGGTCGTAGGAACACAATTCTCGCTACGGCAGTACCATTTATAATATCGTGGCTACTCATTGCTTGTGCTGTAAATGTTGGCATGGTTTTAGCTGGTCGTGCATTGTCTGGATTCTGTGTTGGTATTGCTTCTTTGTCATTGCCAGTTTACCTTGGCGAGACTATACAACCGGAAGTTCGTGGCACATTGGGTCTGTTACCGACAGCCTTCGGCAACATTGGTATTTTGGTGTGTTTCGTAGCTGGCAGTTTCATGGATTGGTCAAAGTTGGCGTTCTTAGGTGGTGCGTTACCAGTACCATTTTTAATATTAATGTTCCTGATTCCGGAAACGCCACGTTGGTATGTCTCCCGAAATAGAGAAGAAAGAGCTCGCAAGGCATTATCTTGGTTACGCGGCAAAGAAGCTGACGTTGAGCCAGAACTAAAGGGTTTGATGCGTTCTCAGGCAGATGCAGATCGTCAAGCGACGAAAAATCAGTTTTTGGAGTTACTTAAACGCAACAACCTGAAGCCACTTTCCATATCTCTTGGTTTAATGTTTTTTCAGCAATTTAGTGGCATTAACGCAGTAATCTTCTATACGGTACAAATATTTAAAGACGCCGGCTCAACAATTGATGGGAATATTTGCACCATTATAGTGGGTGTGGTGAACTTTATAGCTACCTTTATTGGTATAGTTTTAATAGATCGTTTAGGCAGAAAGGTAAGTTTTTTTTAATAATATAAAAATCTGCCTCAGATGAAACTATTGTTAATTAAATTTCAGATCCTTTTATACATTTCGGATGCAGCTATGATTGTTACACTTTTTGTATTAGGCGGCTTTTTCTATTGTAAAGGTAGTGGGATGGATGTTTCAAACGTTGGCTGGTTACCTTTAGCAAGCTTTGTCGTTTATATACTGGGCTTTTCCTTGGGATTCGGTCCCATACCTTGGCTAATGATGGGTGAAATTTTGCCCGCAAAAATTAGAGGTTCAGCCGCCTCCGTAGCTACTGCATTTAATTGGTCATGTACATTTATTGTTACCAAAACCTTCCAGGATATGATAGGTGCGTATTATACATAAAGCATGTATGATCAATTTATGTAAGACCGTCACAACTCAAAAAATACAATTTAATTTTCAAAATAATTTGTTATTATTCTATAGAAATGTTTAATACAAATAATTAAAGTTATAGAATAGTTTTTTAGAACCCAGCTAAAATGATTTAAATCTTGAACTCTATTGTGTTGCATCATGTTGCATCATTTAATAATTTCACAATTTATTTTTAACATTCTCTTTTAAGAATCTATTGGTGGTCACGGAGCTTTCTGGTTGTTCGGTGTTATATGCTTTATCGGCATGTTCTTTGTTATTCTGTATGTACCTGAGACTCAGGGCAAGTCCTTAGAAGACATTGAACGTAAAATGATGGGACGTGTAAGACGCATGTCATCCGTAGCTAATATTAAACCACTATCATTTAATATGTAAAAAAGAAAAAATTTAGAAATATGTATCTTAATATTATATAGTAGATTGCTCCTCTCATTACCCATTAGAACATACATAATTAAAAACCAAATATTATTTTAAGTAAGCGATTTTGTCAAATTCAAAATATAATTATAAAAGCTATATTTGTATATACATATATATGTAGATACATACATAATGTATATGAAAATACGTCTTGCAAGCTAAACTTTTACTCATTTAACAAACGAGTAAATTATACAATGTAAATTACGTTGCTTTAATAATTTTTTAATATTTTTTAATTATATGTAAGTATATGTATGTACTGACAAGAGAAATTTTTATTATCATAGTTTCTAATAAATCATTTTATTGTGTTTTAATTAAATAAATACATACTGTTAAGTTCTATATACATATGTGAGATATTCCATGTCAAACTAAATTTGTTTAATGATCCCGACTTTGTTAGTTCTCTCTTATTCTATTTAAGTTTGTACCATTATATGTACATATATTAAAATATTCTTTAGAAATTGGTTTCAAACATCTTTAACACTTGAATTGGGAAATATTACATACATTCAATGTTTAAAACAGGTAATTGCTCTATTACTTTATTTAAAAATTATTTTTTAAGTCGTGTTTTTATACTCTAAAAAGCCATTATTTTTAATATTACTCCTTCTATTAGCGTTTCTTTAATACAAAAGCGATAAGGCGTATTATAGATAGCAATTAAACGCTTGTTATTTAAATGCAATTATTATATTCTTATCAATAGATAATAATAATACAATTATAATTAAAATTGTATTATTACACATTATATTCGTATACTTGTGCGGTAAAATGATAATAGTTTAATCAGCAGATGCATAAATTGTAATTGTTTCTCTTTAGATTTTTTTTGTACTTTGTATGAAGTGTTTTTAAATGGAAGCCAAAATTACGGAATTATCGAAAATTTAATCTAAAGCGTAGTCACAACCAACATTTTAATAAAATCAAAAAAGTACTACTGTTTATCCAATTTTCATCTTTTTGCACGGGTTCTAGTTATCCAGTTAGTTTTTAATTTGCCTACTATTAGTTTTAGTTATTGTTTAAAAGAATAAAACGAAACACATCCAAAGCAAAACTCATTTTTAAGAGAAGGTCTAATGTATAGTATACATACATATGTACATATACATTATAAATCGTTCTCTTCATCTAAATATTCTATGATTTACAGAATTATTTTTGTCTGTTATTATGACAGATGTAAAGGTTTGTGTTTGAAGTAATTGTAAAATATTTTTGCAATAAAGCTAGGTACTCTGTGGGGAAACATAAAAACAATCTTAAAATTTTAAATTTTTAATAAAGTATGTACTTCTAACATATTTCTTATACATATATTCTAACAATATGTTGCTTAAAAGCCTGACAAAGTACAATCTACACTAATGACAATTAATTTAGCAATCTGTCTACACACATACATACATATCCTAAATAATACAGTAATTTTTAATCCATAAAATTTTCAATTTTCTTTAATAAAATAGGAAAATGGCTACATTACAACATTTTACATTCTACAAACATTTTGATGAATTAGTATTTGTGTAGCTGCAAAATGTTTGCACTAATCGACGTCAGAATGTCTATAAAGGAATTTTTTATGGAAAATAATCGACGTCAAGAAAATGAAAAAATTATAAAAAAAAATTGTGTATAGAAACATTTTGAAAAACTAATTCTGTTTTCGTTTTATTGACCATTCAACACAGAAAATATATAAAAAAGTTTAGGCACACATGTTCAAAGTTTTAATATATGAGCGGTTTTCGCAAACCTAATATTTGGCTAGACCTCCTTTGATCTTGATTATTGTTTCTAAGCGGCGGGGCATACTTCTTAATAGGAAAACTGTTTCATTGGGTGTTATGTTTTTACATTCAACGCGAAGTGCTTTTTTAAGAGATTCTTTTTATGTTATGTAATATTTCCTTATTTTTTCTCCAGTAAGTACCAAACGTGCTCTATAGGATTCGTACATGGCGACTGCAGAGATGTTTTAAGCTGTTTTCAATGATAGATAAGCCATTACTGCACAAGATACTTTTGACGAACGATTTCGATCATTATCCTGTTAATTTTTTCTTTCAGAATATTTAAATATTCATTTTATATCTATAAAGATAAGATTCCACTCCAGATGCAGCCATTTACTCCAACAGCTTAACTTAATAAGGACGCCAATTTCGCGATAAGACTTACCTTACGCGTGAAGATTTGTTATAATTTTACGGACATCTAACGAAATTTCTAAACGATTTCTCATTTTGCTGTTTTTGCCACGAAAACAATATCTAGAATAATTTTTGACATTTGAAACTTGACTAATATGTAATTAACAAGTTCATTAAAGTGAAAAATTACCATTATAATGGAAAATAAACGTTGCTTTTTAGTTTTTAATGCGTTGTATCTCAAGTGTGCCCCGATAGACTAGGCGATAGTGTGCCGGACTATCAGTCAGAGGGTTGCGGGTTCGATTCCTGCCAAAGACTCTGGGTGTTTTCTGCAGACAAGCCAAAAGGCTTCGCAGTTTGTGTTTGTTTTGAAAAAAAAAAAGAATAATAAAATAAGAAATATTTTCTGTGTAGAATGGTCGCAAAAACGATCAACCTTTAAAACGATATCAGAATTATTATTTCAAGTTAAGGAAGATCAAAGTCATTAATGGCCGAATTCACAGTCTTTAGTTAGCTAATGACAGAGGCTTAACTAACTAATGATTCTTTATTCGCAATGCTTAGCTTGCCATAAGAATAACAAGTAATAGTTAAACAATAGTTAGTATTTTAGTTTACCAATGGTTAACTAATGACTGAGAATTCGGCCATAAGAGTTTCCTCTTGGCAATCAAATATTTTTTCTATTTGAAGCATCGGATGAAACAATTGGTTAATTAATAAAAATATTTGCAAATACAGTGGCACCTCGCTTAACGCAACCCTCGATTATTGCAACACGTAAAATATTTGCATTTTTGACTAAGTTAACGCAACTTAAAAAAAAACTCAGTTATCGCAATTTTTTTCTCAAAGACATCAATATGTATTTTTATTTACATATTTTTTATTAAAATTGTTGTTAGACGTTACTGCTGCTACGTTTGAGATTAAATACTTTTAGATTTAACGCTATTCCAAGAATCTTGAAATGTTGCATTTGTTTTTTGTAGATTTAACTCAGTTGATAGAATTTTTATCGTGAAAGGTTGTTCTCGCTGTACTAAGTAAAATGCCACAAAATTACAAAATTTGCAAATTGAAATTTGTGTATCCGATGTACATTAAAATGTGTATGTTTTATTTCCATAAAATTAATGAATTTATTTTAAAAACAATTAATATATAATTTTTTTCTTAATTTCACCACAAAAAAAAAAGAAAAGGCTTCCTAAAAATGTGACTAGTTTTACGCAACAACCTCAGTTTTCGCAACAGCCGAAATTTCTATTAGTTGCGTTAACAGAGGTTGCACTGTATATTATTTGTTTGTAAAATATAGCTAAGGCGTTGTGTTTTAATATTCAGGCTTATAAGCAGACTAGGTAAAATTCGCGCTCGCGAAAGAAATTTTATTTATTTCTTTTTTATAAAAATTGTTTTCGCGATTTTTATTTTTAAATTCGCGAAAACAATTTTTTTATATCAATTCTTTGTTTCATTAATTTCTTTCGCGTAAGAAATAAACAACCAACTTGTGTTTATTTCTTTCTTTTGCTTTTGCATATCGCGAGCAAGAAAGAAATAAAAGAAAAAATCTTGCACACAAACTTGGCCATATGCATGTACGAGTATATGTCATTGTGTAAGATTTTTTCCCTGTTTTGTTGCTTTCTTTCTCGGCAGCAAAAAACATGTTTGAAAAGGTTGTGCGATCGAAAATAATTTTTTATTGCGGTCATAAAAAACAAGTGTCGAAAAAAAGATATACCTAAATACGGATGTAAATATCTAACGCCCTTATTCAGTAACGATTATTAAATTTAACAAACGTTTATTAAGACAGATTTGCATATAAAAATTTGCTTAATAAACGTTTGTTAAATTTAATAATCGTTTCTGAATAATGGGGTAAATCTTTAAACAATGCAATTTGCCATTGATGCGTCATTCAATTATTTGATTTATTGCATATTGTACTATTGTACCTAATCAAAATTACATGGCAGAATGTAAACTACTAATTAAATATGAAATTTTTATTTTAAATATAATTTTATTTGGTAGGTAAGAAAATATTTAAGCCATGAAGAAATTAGCAATTAAATTGCAACTTTTCTCTTTATATAAAATCATTTTTGAATTTTGATTAGAATTTATTTATACCTACTGCAATCCATCAAAAATATTTGTTTTTATTTGTGATTGACAATAGGCCATGTGTAAAATTAGAAAACGGCAAAAAAGAATTTAATATTAATTTTTCTGTAGCTGTTATTGCATTTAACTGATTTACAATATTTAGGTAACAGTAGTAAAGTGTTTTTCTTGCTACATTCCAGTTAATCTTTTTGGTATTTTTTATTAATTACTAGCTAAACCCGGTATGCTTCGCTACCGTATTTGTATACAGTAAAAATTCGATAAGTCGGACTCCACTAATTCGGACTATTCGGTAATCCGGACAGAATTTTGCAGCTCATTGCGTATTCTATAATCCGGATTTATTGCAACTCTATAAACCGGATTGAATAACAACCGTTTGAATAACAATTCAAAATTATAAATTCTTGGAGAAAAGTCAGTGATAGAGTGCTTAGATCTCTGTTTCCGGATAAATGGGACTCTGAAGATGATTTGCCTTTGTCCGTTTTGCAGGAAAGGCTAGATTACGAAGAAAATAATATTACATTATTATCAGACATGCTTCAAAATTCTTTTCAAATAAATTTCAATACCGAAGAAGTAGAAGAATGGATTAACGATAATAACTCAACGGTATCAGATATTCATATATCTTCAGAAGATGAAGAGGATGAAAATTTACGCCCTTTACAAATCGTAAGCCAAGGATGCTGTACAAAGTTTGGATGTCTCAATAAAGTGGGCCGAAGAAAATGATGTAGGAGTAAAAAAACTCTTAATTCTTCATGAATTACGTGACAAAGCATTAGAAAGAAGTTTAACAAGTTCGC
Organism: Bellardia bayeri; assembly: GCA_950370525.1. Classification (NCBI taxonomy): domain Eukaryota; kingdom Metazoa; phylum Arthropoda; class Insecta; order Diptera; family Calliphoridae; genus Bellardia; species Bellardia bayeri. Next base: position 88,576,880 of record OX493268.1, on the reverse strand, counting down.
GACAAACAACCGTATTAGATTACTTTATTAAAAGAAATTAATACATATTATTATTGTTAAGTTTTTATACTTAATTTTCCTATAAATTATTATAATTTTTAATAAATACATACATGCGTAGTAATCCGGATAATTCGCTAATCCGGATTGGGGTCTGCAATCAATTATCCGGATTATCGAATTTTTACTGTATTTACAAACATTTATTTATTTAATTTTAATGTACTTATTGCAATGCTTTAAGATATACAATATTTTTAGTTTGCCCATCAGGAGCATACACATACATATATGTACACGGGATATTAACCTTGAGCTTTGTCAACAGTCATCGCAAACGCTAACCGAACAGGAAAAAAATTGTTTAAAATCGAATGGTAAATCTGTTGGTAGCATTGGAATGCGTAGCAAAAGTACATCTGTACCCTTATATTTTCCTGTTATAATGGTCGCTTCTATTAAATTATTTGTCAGTTTTTTTACTGCAAGTCGAGTGCCATTAAAAAGCCGTGGTGATCGATATTACGCAGTAAAATAATTGGCACTCCACTTTTAAGTTGTAGCACAAAGCCTGGCACATCGAGTGAATTTAAGAATTCAACAGGATAATTAACAGCCTTACGGGTTGCTTGGTTGATTTTACGCATTTTAAAGTGATATACATCTTCTCCATATAACGTAGGTCAAAAAATGCCCTAAATATGGTGATTTAAATTTTTGGGTTATATGGGCTGTGCCACCCCCGATTGTACAATGAAATTGTAAATCGAATTCATATAGCCTATTATTCCTTCCAGAGTCACAGTAATATGCTCTGAAAATTTCAGGCAGATCGGTCCAAGGGTTTGGCCTCCTATTAAGCACAAACATATAGACACACATTAATTTTTATTTTATATATGTATATATGCAGATTAAAAGCAGATTAATTATAATTTAAGGTAAAATGGGGCGAAAAAGGGAGATTTGGTATTAAAAAAATGTATGACTACCTAATCTGTAGATAAAAAGTATATAAAACTTTAGTTAAATACATATTACAAAAAAAGTATTTCATAGTTAACAGTATTAAGAGCAATATACTACCAAATAAAAAAAAATACGTTGGAAGGAACAAATTTGTATAGAGAACAAAAAGTTTAAAACTTTCAAACAAAATTTGGCGTGAAAAGGGGCGTATATGGAGTATATAATGTGTATACAATTTGAAGTAAATCTGTTAAAAACTACTTTACATAATTTTAAAAAAGTGGGCGTGGTCAAAAAAAAAGTATCCTATTAATCATACCAGAGTCCCAGTTAAATGCTGTAAAAATTTCAAAAATATCGGTCCAGAGGTTTGGTCTCCTATTAAGGTACACACAAACAAATAAACACACATTCAATTTTATATACATATATGGGCAATTTCGTGTCAAGTGACCTAATTTTTAAAATCGATGTCTTCCGATTTGGATGAAATTTAAACAATTTGCACCAAGGTTAGTACTATTGGATAGTAGGCCAGACACAAATTTGCAGCTCTATCAGTCAAGAACTGCCGGAGTTCTTTTCCTTTAAGAGCTTTGTGGTCACTTAATGGGATGCGAGTGGTGTATCTATAAAAAAATTTGCAACTCAATGAAGAAAGTGTTTCAATTTTTACCATATGCACTATTTTCATTTGTTTTCCTATTTGTGTGTAAGTTTTATTAAAATGATAAAAATAAAAACTCCAACAACAGCCTATAAACGCCTGTGAAATGGTTCTGTGTGAGACCAACCGCTATTAATTTCTACCTGCGATTTTCTAAATCACACATGTATAGGTAGTTTAAAGCACAGATCATCAGATATGCGAAATATTTCCGACAACTTATTGAAAAATTCCCAACACTTTCAAAACGTTTGCTAATTTGTGGATCGTGCAGGAAAATGATGGAAAAGTTGGACACATTACCGGTTATTCCAGATGAGAACAAATGATGACAACTCTGCAGGAGATGATGGTTGTTCTAACTTTTCAGTAAAACCTATAAGACCTAATAATGAGTGCCAAAATCAACATCATAAGGATGCTGTAGAAGTTTTTGGACAAATAAAAAAGAAGTGCAAATCGTCACAGAGTAGATCTGAAAGTATTCAACTTCTTACTCTTGTCCCATCGTCATGGAGTTGTTCAAAAATAATGACCGAGTTGTAATGTTTCAACGAAAAGCAAGAATTGCTAAAAACTTGGTTGCTGAGCATGGGATTCACACACTTCCAAACGCGAAGAAGGGAAAAACTTTAGCGTGCGAAACTGAAGCTCTAGTAACTCAATTTTATTAGCGAGATGATATGAGTCGAATGATGCCAGGATTGAAAGACTGGGTGTCTGTTCGAATCGATGGCCAAAAAGTCCAAGTGCAGAAGAGGATGTTTCTCTGTAACCTGAACACGAGGACGTCAAAATTCGATTTACAAAATTTACCCAACTGAGGCCAAAGCATTGCGTTTTGGCAGGAAGCAGTGGAACACACACAGTATGCGTTTGCATTTACCATGAAAATGTTAAACTCATGTTGAAGGAAATCAACTTAAAGTATTTGACAGATGATTCCTCAGAGATTTGCACGATTAGCGTGATTGCCCTCAATTGACTTTGTGTCCTTATGTAACAACTTCTTGCCACTTAGGCGAATGTTCAAATTTGCCCGGAGACCATATTCATTAAGGAGAATTTAATGAACTCTTTTGATCGAGAATGTATTGATGAGATAAAATTTAAATCTTGGCTTCAGACTGAAAGATGTACCTTAAAAACTGTAATTTTAAATGTGGATGATTTTGTGGAAGAAATATGCAAAGGTTTGCTAAATTTGAGAACCCATGACTTTTTAGTGAAACAGCATTTTTGAATAATTTGAAGACACATTTGAAGTCTGGTGAATTCGTGATTTCATATGATTTGGCAGAGAACTATAAATATGTTATTCAGGATGCCATACAAGGATTCCACTTTAATAATGACCAAGCAACTATATTCACAGTTGTTATTTACTACATAGAAGATGTAAAACTGGAACACAAAAGTATGGCAATCATATGGCAATCATATATATCATATGGCAAAACATGATACCGCTACAGTTTATGAATACCAGAAGACAATTCTAAATTATCTAAAATGTAAATTTATATTGGAGAAGGTATACTACGTTTCGGATGGAGCTCGTCAACATTTTAAAAACGAAAATAGCTACGCAAATCTTATAGCTCACGAAAAAGATTTTGGAATTTCAGCTGAACGGCATTCTCATCCAACTGCACATGGCAAAGGAGCATGTGATGGCATTGGAGAAAATCTCAAAAGAAATGCAGCGATTTATAGCCTGCAGTGCTCTCATCAAGATCGCATCTTAGATACGAACGCTTTATTCCGATGGGCAAAGAACCATTGTAAAGAAACTGAAATAATTTTTAGTAGCAAAGATGATCATGAGGAAACATTAAAAACATTGAAGAGTAGATTCGACGCTGCTGTAACAATTGATGCCACAGCTCAATACTATGCTTTTATACCACTTATCGATGGAAGACTCCAGTTGAAAAAGTTTTCGGCATCTACTCAATGCGATTTCTTTCCAAAGCCAAAAAAGATAGCATCAGCAAAATCAGCAGCTGAACCTAGTAACTCCAAGAAAGGATTGGCAAAAAAAGCTAAAAATAAGGGCAATAAATAAGAAGGAAGAAAGATTGGTAATTTCAAAATTTATATACTAATTTTATTAAATTATTTATTATTATTATTGTAATTTAGTATTATAAGTAATAAATAGGAAAAAAATGAATATAGTGCATATGGTAAAAATTGAAACACTTTCTTCTTTGAGTTGCACATTTTTTTTATAGATACCCCACTCGCATCCCATTAAGTGACCACAAAGCTCTTAAAGGAAAAGAACTAAGCTTTCTTTGAGCAAAAAAAAACAAAAAAAACATCCATTAAAAAAAAGAAGAAAAAAATTTAGTGCATATGGTAAAATTCAAAAACATTGTTTTTTGAGTTAAAATATTTTTTTTATAGATATGCCTCTTCCTACTAAGTGACCACACAAAGCGCTTAAAAAATGGTCTAAAGTTTCTTTTGAGGAAAAATAAAAAAAATCAATTTTGAAAGAAAAAATAAAAAAATGGTCGAAAATGAAAGTATCACATTATCATGTGCCAAATATTGAAAAATTTTATTCTTGAGTTAAAAAATAATTTTTTTGATAGATATCCCACTCGCATCCCATTAAGCGATTATAAAGGCCTTAAAGGACATTGTATAAGCTTTCTTTTGAGGAAAAAAGGGCCCATTTTTAAGAAAAAATTTTTGGAATGATTGAAGAAATAGCTATCTAAAGTCCTTTGGACAATTTCTGCTAGGAACAATAGGTGAAAAGTTACACTCATTTTAAAAAACCCCTGTATGACCAAAATGTCCAACTTTGATCCCCTCTAACTCCTGCAGTTCTTCACTGATAGAGCTGAAAATTTGTGTCTGGTCTACTATCTAATAGTACTAACCATTGTGCAAATTTCATCGAAATCGGAAGATATCGATTTTAAAAGTTGGGTCACTTGACACGAAATTGCCCTTATAGATACTTGGAATTTTTTGGTTAAAAAGGAATGTGTTATGTATTTTCCAATTGTTATCCTTATTATGCACATGTATGAAAATCGAAGGAAATAGCTGATTGCAATTTCCTTGCTATAATAACTAATGTATTTTTTGTAATTTCATACAATTGAATTATAAAAAGTCATAAAACTGCGGAAAAACTTTAAAAACCTGTCGCGACCTTTCATTGTATTATTTTTTACTTCTTAAAACATCTCCATGTTCATAAAAATGTATCTATAAAAACATTACTACAATACATAATTTTAACACAATTTTTTGTAATTCAAAAGAATCATAAAATTATGTAAAACTTTTGGAAAAAATATTAAAACAAAATAGCCATACAATTTGGTTTTATACGTAAACAGTGCTTTCTTAACATATCCATGAAATTGCACACACACATATAAACGCATACTATACCCAGCAAGCCATATGAGTCCGAAAAGAGTCTTTTCTGACACCTTTTTCGGAGCGTTAACGCTCTTTATGAGCCCAAAAAACAATCATAATTGCTCCGAAAACCTTCAGAAAAGAGGGTCATTACATTCGAAAATAGTCCGTCAGAAAGAGCTCTTAGATAATGTCAGAAAAGAGTCTTTTATGAGGGTTTTTTTGGGCTCTGTGTAGTCTTGTTTTTATCATTCTTGTGTGGTACAGCTATGTTTTTTTTTTTTTTGTTCAAAGCACAAATAACAGGACAACAACGCTTTGGTACACACATAATTAAGTGCATTTTCTGAGTCATACTGCGTGCCGACTCAGGACAGTAACAAGCAAATTTTTCTCTCACTCCGAAAATACTCTTTTGTTGGACTCTTTTCTGACTCCTTTTTCGGAGCGCTCCTAGAATGGTATGCTGGGTATGTACATACATATATGTATATCGTATATACATACATAGTTTCGAATTGTATGTCAAAAACAAAAAAAAATCATTTTAATCATGGTGTAACAATTGAAGTTTCGATTTGGATTAAAGTAATTACAAAACGAACAAGAATTGGTAAAGTAAGTTTTTTTATTATTAAAGAATATGCTAAGTGGAATTAAATTAAAATATTTATATATGTATGTATACATAGTCATACAAAATTTGATTTTCAGAAATTTTTGCTAAACAAACAATTTACATGATCATATGACCGAAAAGCATTGGTTAGTTAAAACAAACATATTCATTGTTGTGCTGAAGAAAACTGAATGACTCACATTAAAAAATGACTTTGAGAAATCCCGAATCCCGGGATTTTATTAGTATTTGTGTAAAAGATTTAGAAAAATATTAATTATTTTTATCTGTTTTTTTTTGGCATACACAAAACAAAACATCTTCATTTAACATAAATCAATGATTTGTGGTGAAAGAATAAAAATTAATTTTGGATTACCAAACTCGAACGCACTACGGATTGGATTTAGAAATTCCTATAAAAAAGCTTTAATTGATTTTAAAGCTAAACAGATGACAGATGACAGATGAAGAATTATTTTTACTTAAACAAATAGTTGTCATTTTATATCCGGTTAATGTTACAGTGAAGGCGTTTGTCGAAGTGATATGAATCTCTGTCGATTTAGCAGTTTTATTTACGTAAGCTCAAAGAGATATCAAAAAGTGATTTCATATTAAGCGATTTACTAGTCCAGAAAGAGGGATGGTTTACTCAAAACTTTAAAATTTTTTGTAAAAAATCCAAAATTGAAGAGTGAATTTGATAATGAAATGGAAATGTTTGTTATTAGAAATGAATTAAAAACGTTTATTGCGAAACGAATGAAATAATGAATGTAATTAAAATATGTAAAAAAATATTATCTTCTAAATTTTTAATGGTTTAAAAAATTTTGTTTATAAAATACAAAGTTTGCTTTATAAACTTTTAGTAAATTTAATAATTATAGCTTGAGGACAGAATATGTTTGTTTTCAAACGTATTTATATTTAATATAAGTTACTTTTTTTGAAATAAATAGTTTTTATTATTAATAAACCAATTTGTTTTAATAAGAAACAATAATCCAGAAAAATCCTGAATTCCGGTATTTGTAAATCCAGTCCCGTTTGGCATCCCTACTTATAACCGAATTGCTGAGGTAGAATTTTAATTGGAACAAGTAGGTTTTAGTCAAATTGCTAACAATTTTAAAATTCATCAAAAAGGGCTATGGACTATAGGATAATAGAGTTGCCCAGGTATACAGAACACCGGCTTCGCATAGTAAAGATTTCCTGTATTGGCGGAAAGATTTTCTCCTCTATTGTATACAGAACACTTGCTTCGCATATATTATATATGTACCTACATATGTATATTACCATACGTTCATTTTATATCTTAAATTAAAGCATAATTTCTTTACTCTTCAAATTTTTAATTTATATGCCTACACATATAGACCTTTTACCCGCATTTTTTAGATTTTTTAAAAAAATATCGGATCAAAAAATAATTTTCTGAAATTGACCTATAGATGGTCCATATACATATGTAGGTCATTTTATTATATATCGTTATACATATATGTAACTGGCGTTGCAAAGCTTTGTTGCTACCAACATTAAACTAACACTGAACACTTACCCATAACTTGTACACGACAAATAGCACAAATATCGCATTCGACATCCCAACTCCACATAGCAACTGCGTTCCATTTTTTTAGAGTAAACATTTTTTCAGGTTTGCTACCGTCATTATCGTCGATTTGCCTGTCCAAAGAATTTTCACTTTGGTCATCCATAGTTCACACAATTAACAGTATTTAAACACAAAATTTTTTCCAATATAAAACAATAACAAGTCGTCCAATTGTTTGTGGCGGAAAACAGTAATGTACATTTTTGGTATTAAAAATGCCGAGTTGTATTTAAATAGTACTATTTTAAATAATAAAAATTGCAATGCCTGAATATTTGTAAATTTCATTAAAAATTTTAAATCAAATTTGCTTATGTACATGTATACTTATTCACGATATCTATGGATAATTTGTATATTTCACAACTTGTTTCGGTGGCTTATTACATTTGGCAAACTAATATATTGGTGTTTGTATTTTTCGGTTATATAAAATTTATAAACTCATCTATCTATTTTATGAGTTTCTGTAAAATAATCTTTTTTATATTTATTTATTTATTCACAGTAATATAGGTATGTACATTCTTTTAATTTGTGAAATTAAAATTTAAAAAAAAAATTATGCGAAAATTTCTCTGATACTACAACATCGTTATCAAGTCCGAAAAACGCATTAACCTACATACATATGTATATATCTTATTCATTCCGTTCCGCAATTGCCGAAAGAAATTTTTTGAGCGGAAGCATAATTTAAAATTATTCATTCCTTTGCTGCGGTATCGTATTTTACATATCGATCGATATTTCTTTCCGCTTAGTTTCCTTTCCGTGCGAAATCAATAATACCACACTCTGTTTTTTATAGTTTTGGATTAGATATTGTATAAATTATGGGGAGTGCAAATTGCCAACAAATACTACACAATACAGAAACAACGGCATTTTGTTTGTGTAAAATAATGCACTACTGTCAAAATCACTTGAAAAAGTATTACTTTTGATATGAATTGTAAACAAAGTCAATCAGGACTCACCTTGGTATAAATCTTACATTCAGGGGTGTCATAGAAACCAATATCGTCAGAATTGGTTTTAAAACCGACAAGAAAAAATGCTTTGGTGTCATAGGGCACTGCTACACGTTCAATAAACACAGAGATATTTCTAGTATAACGATATTTATTGAACGTGTAGCAGTGCCCTATAACACCAAAGCATTTTTTCTTGTCGGTTTTAAAACCAATTCTGACAATATTGGTTTCTATGACACCCCTGATTATTTTTTAACAATCCACAAAAACTACCACAATAAAACTCGGTTATAATTAATTTTAGGTTATTAAAAAACACTTTTTCTCTGTGAGTCAGGACTAAAATATATATTTTAGAAATAAATGAAAAACAAAAATTAAAAGTGTATACTTTAAACAAAAAAAACTAAGTTATGTAGGTATTTGTTTATTATGGAATATACAATTTAATTTTATAAATATCATACCGATGAAGCGAGCTATTTTTACTGCTCCCACGGAGTTTTTTGAAAAACATTCCACAATAGGATTTAATTTTGTATTATTTAATTTTATTTTTGTTACTGTTCCAAATGTGTGTAGTAAAATGCAATTGTACAAATGGGTTTTAAAAAAACTGATATTGCACGTTGCAATGAGAGATATTCAAAGAAGTTTTCTAAAAAACTACATATGTATGAAGCAGCGACGAAATGAACATATGTACATATATATGTATATGAAAAGGTATTGGTGTTATTTAGCTTTTTAAATATTATTTATTTAATAAAATTCAAATATACAATTTTTCAGTGTAAACTATTAAAAAGCACAGTAATATAACAAATTTAAGAATATAATAATAATTTATTTATGGTTTCGGTCGAAAAAAAAATATTAGGATTTCTTGTAATTGTATTTCTCAAATACTTAATAGTTTAAAGACCAAATTCATTTGTTTGCAAATCCCAATATTCTTTTGTGTTTTGAATAATTTTATTTCATATGTGTTTTAAAAACAATAAAACAAACTTTAACAATGTGGAATAAAATTAATTCTTTAAATGGACGAATATATACCAAATGGTAATTGAAATATTTAATTTCATTTAAAGAATGTTTTATACATTCTGTTAAACACAAATGTCAGCTTTGTACGTACTTTTTTACAAACAGTACATATTTGTTAGGAATTATAATACGAGAATATTTAGTTTTGTATTCAATTAAAATAATTCACAATAACGTATGTATATATTTATAGAATAAAAAATAATAAAATAATGGAAAATTAAAAATGAAAAAAAAAAAGATTTAACAAAACAAGAAAAAAATCTATTTTACAACTAAAAACATTGTATAATTGGGTTAAAAATAGTAATTAAGTAATGAATAATATAATTAATAACATTTTTTTGTTGCAGCAACATTTGGGCATGGGATTAAAGTAATATTGTGGATTTAAAATTTTTCAATTACTTTAATTGTTTGTGTCATTAGTTGGACGCCGCTACAGTCACCGCAGACGAAGTTGCGTTGTTGGTTTGGTTTGCGGAAGCAGTTGCATCATTTGCCACTGGTGTTTGGGTCTTCAATAAGTTTTTATTGTTGTATGAACGTGAACGACGCTTTCCACGTTGATTTTTTGGCGACACGGTAGTGGAATCAGGTATATTGACTGCGTTATCGCCACCTTGCTGTTTATCTCCACCGGCGCCCTGTCCATTACCGACAGAGCGAGTCACGCTTCCATCATTGTTTCTGATAGTGTTACGCACTGAAAACAAAATATTTAATTAATAATCTACTTTGTAATTGAAAATTAAAACTCTATGATTTAAATTTTTATAAATGTGTATTTGTAAAATATAATACAAAGAATGTGTGTAAAATTAACATTTATTATAAAATTAGAGATTTATTTTAAGAATCATCCTCATAATATAAACATTCAAACGCACTTACCACGTCTATTACGACGACGATTGTTGTTCGTCTTTACAATCGGTCTAATTGTTGTTTTGGAAGGATCAAAATAACTATCAAACAAATCAGCCAATTCGGCTTTATCTTCAGATTTTAATTCGTCAATAACTTGTAAAATCTCAACAAGACCATCTCGTTTCTTATCCGTCCATATGGCATTGAGGGTCTGCAAATCGTAAGTGTGTTCGGCTAAAATTATACGAAATTTAACAGCTCGCACACGATGATACAGAGTGGTCTTGAAGTAATTCAAGAAAACAGGACGGAAAGAATTCTGACGTTCCAAATTTTCGTTTTGGGTTTGTAATTCATTTACATCGCACTCAATTGGTTGGGCGTAAGGCTGCAATGCAGTGAGCATTTTATCGAAGGCATATGAGGAGTCGAGCGTCTCTTTCGAGCCTTGGTTACTTAAATGCAAAGCGACTTCATAGGCAAGTTTGGCACGAACACTCGCATTGCCATCGAATAGTTGATGCTCATTGTTAGAACTGGTTTTTGGTAATTTTTTCCTTTCTAACAACTGTTGTTCTGGCAAAGGCGATACTGTTTCAGCAACTTCCGATGTCGAAGTGATAGACGAAGCTGTTACATTATTCTGTTCGATTTTTACGTTATTGGAGTTTTCTTTCAAATGTTTTGAAAGTTTGCGCAGTGTATAATGTTGCAATGCTTCATCTGCATTAGACTTAACCAAATTTAGACCATTGGCAAACGATTTTACCGTATTTAGAAACCTGTCCAACAGGTTGTATTTTTTAAGTGATTCCAAAATCATGTATGGAATGAATTTGCGCTCTTCGTGGTACACTAAAATAATACCTTGTGAGCTGGCATCTTTGGCTTTAAAAACTTCAATCCAATCTAAAAAATCTTTAAGGGCAGCAAATTCCGACTTTGATTTTATAATCTGAAAAACACATTCCACGTCAAATTTATTATTATTCAATATAGTACGAAAAAATAAAATGTATTTTCTCTAATACCTTATACGTTTGCGTAGATTTAAGCATACGGTAGAAACCAATTGAGATCACGCGCACTTGGTGCCGTTGACGAGCAGCCGGATTTAAATTCATATATGGCATTATATACTGTTCAAAATGATCGTTTGGAGTAAAAGCAGCTAACTGAACAATCTACCAAAGAATGAGAGCAAAAAATAAACTTAGTCGTGGCAACTACTATAGTTTTTATTTTTCAAATTCCAAAATAACTGAATTCAATTACACTGCATTCGATTTTATTATTTCACTAACCTCATCAATTAATCTACGTCCGGTTGTATCAATATCAATACCCACTAAGGTATATTTTCCCTTTGGAAGTGTTTTTAAAGCCACATGTTCGTTATTGCATTTGGGTACAGCGCCATTCTGGGAAATTGCTGTTTTTGTAGAAGATGCTGAAGGCGTCGTGGACGATGTTGTTGATGCGACCATTTTTGTTTTGAATCAAATTTATTTTTACTTTTTAAAATATTTTTTTATTTAAAAATAGTCAGCTGTTCAATGAAGCTAAAAAAGGTGAAATACAATAAAAATTCAAATATTACGCAGCGGTCAAAAATTGTAAGTGCTTCCATTTGCAGGACTTATAGAAGGCCTGTTTACACATTCAAAAAGATTCGATACTCATTCCACTATGCCTTCTCTCAGGCCTTCTAGAACGCCTTTTATACACATTTAAAATTGCTTTTCAAAAGAATATCAACAAATCATGAGATCAATAGCAACAAGAATGATTTTGCAATTATTTCTGTATATCGTTACTACAACAACAAACATTCACCCCTATCGTGAATAAAAATTCCACATGAAATTTGTTCCCTTTTATTTTTTTAACATTGAATTTTAATAGGAAAATGTGAAAAGGGAACAAATTTCATGTGGAATTTTTATTCACGATAGGGGTGATTATTTTGCTCACTTTGTTAAACGAGTAATGAATAAAGAGAGCGTCTTTAGTCTTTTATGAAAGTTTGTGGTGTGAAGTACGCGTAAAGCAGGGGGTTATTGTGTATTTCGACTCGAAAAGAAAAGCGTTCGAATTTGTATACTTTTTATATTGTATTTCGAAAGCTTTTGCTTTCGAATCGAAATACACAATAATCCTCTAGTACTTAAAATACCTACATGTGATTTTTTACATTGATATTTTTTTTAATTTCTATGACAACACATCGATACAGCACTGATTCTGAATTTTTATTATTACATATAATTTTTATTATAGTATGTAATAGCAAATACATAATATCGTATCTTTATTAGAATTAATCAAAATTTTAATAAATTTTTGTTTGTGTCTTATTATTGTATTATTACATTTCAATTATGTACTTTTGATTGCTTATTTGTGGTGGTTTAGTTCAGCAAAACGAATGAATGATCTCTCTTTTAACAACATTCTACAAATGTATGATATATGTACATATGTATGTACAAACATGCAAAGCAATAAATAATTGCCAAGTTTTTTTTATTTACATGGAGTTAATGAAGTTCCCCATTTTATAGAATAAATTTTCGTGTTTCAAAATAATTGCTAATAGGTAATTCACATTATAACACTCCGTAAAAATAATGTTTATCATTTATCAATTTAATCGTAATTTAGAATTTAAAATAGGGAACCACAGGCTAATTAGCTTACAATATTAAGAGTGTACGTTAATATTCGAACTACATATGTATACGATGGCTGAAAGTGTACAAGGTGAGTGCAAATCGGCAACAAATACAACACAATACAGAAAAACAGCAGGCATTTTGTTTGTGTAAAATAATGTACTACTGTCAAAAACACTTGAGATAAGTTTATGTTCGTGGTCCACACACATACATACAGTGTTTGTAAATTTTACTAAAATATGTAAAAATATGCACTATTATACATGATTTTGTTGAACGTTATTGTGGACATATAATTAGAAATGATGATTTGATATAATAAGATCGCTGTGTGTCTTCATTAAAGACCTGCACTGTAAATTGGTTTACCGTTATTCAATGAGTAAACAATCAACATTGTTGTTGATGCACAACACGTTAAATTCTAAATTAAATTAAAAAAATATAAAAATATTTTCACAATTGTGAAAATATTTGCTGGCCACGTAATTAAAAACGCATGTTTTTTCTTCAACTTTACGTCTTTGGGCATTTTAGGAGACAAAATATAGGTATATGCTGAAAAGTCATATGTATGTATGTATTACATTTCAATTATGTACTTTTGATTGCTTATTTGTGGTGGTTTAGTTCAGCAAAACGAATGAATGATCTCTCTTTTAACAACATTCTACAAATGTATGATATATGTACATATGTATGTACAAACATGCAAAGCAATAAATAATTGCCAAGTTTTTTTTATTTACATGGAGTTAATGAAGTTCCCCATTTTATAGAATAAATTTTCGTGTTTCAAAATAATTGCTAATAGGTAATTCACATTATAACACTCCGTAAAAATAATGTTTATCATTTATCAATTTAATCGTAATTTAGAATTTAAAATAGGGAACCACAGGCTAATTAGCTTACAATATTAAGAGTGTACGTTAATATTCGAACTACATATGTATACGATGGCTGAAAGTGTACAAGGTGAGTGCAAATCGGCAACAAATACAACACAATACAGAAAAACAGCAGGCATTTTGTTTGTGTAAAATAATGTACTACTGTCAAAAACACTTGAGATAAGTTTATGTTCGTGGTCCACACACATACATACAGTGTTTGTAAATTTTACTAAAATATGTAAAAATATGCACTATTATACATGATTTTGTTGAACGTTATTGTGGACATATAATTAGAAATGATGATTTGATATAATAAGATCGCTGTGTGTCTTCATTAAAGACCTGCACTGTAAATTGGTTTACCGTTATTCAATGAGTAAACAATCAACATTGTTGTTGATGCACAACACGTTAAATTCTAAATTAAATTAAAAAAATATAAAAATATTTTCACAATTGTGAAAATATTTGCTGGCCACGTAATTAAAAACGCATGTTTTTTCTTCAACTTTACGTCTTTGGGCATTTTAGGAGACAAAATATAGGTATATGCTGAAAAGTCATATGTATGTAAGTACTCTAGGTATGAGTAGTGTTACTGTACAACATATTATAAGATTTTACTTATTTACATCATTATCGGCTAATACCTATATACATATGTAGTTATCGGCTAATATAAATAACAATTCGACGTAATCAAATACAATGAGTAATAATTGGCAAAAAATATAACTACATTTGCTACTACATATTTTTAAACCACTAGTGAATTTATAATAGAATATAGTGCCTAGGTAGGTATAATGTTTCTTGTTAAATATTCAAATAATAATTTCTGTCCTCTCATATTTTATGTACTATGTACGAAGTTTTACTTCAAGTTAAAATAAAAATTTTTTAAAAAAATTTCTAATACTCGCAAGAGGAATAATTCTCATTTGTACTTATGTAGGTACCTATTATAGGACTTTGAAAAACAAATTTTCGTAACAAACTTTCCTTTAGGTAGGTATGCGATTAAAATCGAATTGACATCGAAAGTGATGTTTTTGTTTTCATTATTAAATTATCTATTGGTGCTTTTATTTTGTACTTTTGATCTAATTTGTTTCACATTTTTTTGCTTAATTCTTTTAATATCGATTGATTTTTATTACATACGAAGCACAATAATTAAGAAATTTTATTACCATAATCATTCAATAACCTTTAAAAAAAAAATATCTGACAGGCCCACTTAAACTGAATTAAAAAAAAATGTAGATGAAATATTTCTCAAATTAAGGATAAATTTAAATTGATCGTAATTAATAATCAATTAGCCATGAAGAGTACCATTTGTTAGTGTCCTTTAAAAAACATACATAAGTATGTACTTTAAAATAAAGACTTACTTACCCCTTTTTTAAATCGGAAAGCAAAAGTTAAATATTTCTTTGTACTTGTTTAAATGATAAATTCTTGGTTTAGAAATTGATCCTACAAATAAAAAACAATAAGTGTTAGAAATGAGCAGCAAATTACGCACTACTAGATTAAACAAAATACTTGAATAAAATGGAGCGTTAAATTCTTTTTAATGTTACACAAGCAACAATTGTTGAAAACTTTCAAGAAAAAAAAAAAAAAAAAAAAAAAAACGGTAAAATTCCAATTTTTATTACATACATACATACTTTGGCTGGAATAAAATTAAATAGATATGAATCTCTTAGCCAATTCTTCTTATCTTATGGGAACATCTATGTAAAATCTTAAGAGATTTTGTGAGTTTAATTTAAAACATCAAACTCCTAGGTTTTCTCTTTTATTTTGTGAAAACTTTTCGATTTTTTTCTTTATAGAAACAGATATTTTCTTAACTGAATTTGGTATTTTCAATTTAAAATAAAATTTTATGAAAACTAAAAACAAGCAAAAAAACTAATTGACATTAGAAGCAAAGCCGCCTTAAAAAAAGCATAAACTTTAAAATACAGTTCATATTTACATAAAAACACATAAAGTAGCTGACAGAGAATAGGACATGAAGTATAGAAAATAATACTAACTTTAAAACAATCATAAAAAATGGTCACGTAGGTACTTGTCAGACTTATAATTGAATATGGTTACTTTTTAAATATGCTTAAAAATTACCTCTCGAGTAGCATATAAAATTACTAGTTCTAGTGGTGTAAAGGTATTTATTTGTCCGAAATACTCGAGAACAAAATGTCCCTGTACCTTGCCGATGTTCGTTTATAAAGAAATTACACAAGTCATACAACAAAAAAGTTTCCATAACACATTCGGAAAATTTTTAATAACAAGAAATAAATTCAGCAGATTTAGATTTAAGTAGCGTTATAGGTATTTTAACGCCGGAGCGATTTAGAAATTTTTAAAAGCATCACAAAATGTTCCTGGGTCATTAATCATTAAAAATTATGCAGTATTAATTAGGTATAATATTCAAAAATATACAAACACTATACATAGGTACACCCACTACACAATAACTTGCACCACTGGCTGACAGAATTTAAAAATTTTCTAGAAATATACCTACCTAAATTTTTTTAGTGGAGTGCGAACATTGCTTATTGTTTGGAAGCAGCTTGCAATAATTTTAAAATATTACCGACTAAATTTTGGAAAATGTACCTACAATTATTATCACTTCAAGTTCCGCTGCAAAAATACTGAGGAAATTAGAAATAAAGCCAACCACAAAACACCCACTATTTGCTCCTATGATTTGTGGTTTACTTTATTCAGGTTAATTAAATTTAGACATTCAATGTATGCAGAAATACACACTCCTCTTCATACATATGGTCTGCTAATTTTTCTGAATTTCCTTACGTTGCTATTATTCATTTTCTCGATTAACTTTAAATTAAACAAAAGGAGGTTGGGAGGGTGTTAAAATATAAATTACAAAAACCTGTGATTTTTCACCGCAACAAGTGTTATTTTTTCCCTTTCTTACTTTGAATTTTTGCAGTTCTTGTGTATATGTTGTGTTGTTGGATTGAACCTAAATTAATTTTTTTTGTCTATTAAAATTTGGAACACTTGAAATGCAAATGTACTAATTACGATGATTTACTGAAAAATAATTTTTTTAGATTAGCACTAAATAAAAAAAAAACGTTCTAAAAGTACGCACAACCACCACACTTAGCGAACTGATAAGAGCTAAACGTTTTTCAGAGCTGTATTTCCCCATATAAATCAACCAATGATGTCAAAACTTTTACAATGCTGTATTAAATATAGCATTCATAATCAAAACGAATCCATTGGAAAATCCATATGTCCCGGGTCACGTACTGCCACTTTTGCTGCTAAACTTTTGAGTTTGTGGGTGAGAGGGGAAAGAAAAACGGTACCAAATACCACTATTATAAAAATATTTATATATTTATAAAAATATTAAAGCAACAAACAGTAAATGTAATTTTTCAAATTGGTTATAAATTTTTTTTGCTAATTTTTAGCTTATCGTGTGCTTTTAATAAAAATGAGAAAAATATCAAACTTTTTAGAACACCAAGTAGTGGGCATTACAAATAATAATTACTCAGCCAGCGAAATTGCTAAGTAGTGGTGAATCTGTCATTTGCTATTAAAAGCACGCGTGCGCATATCTCGTTAACTGTAACGAGATATGCGCACGCTGAATACTATCGGTTTTATTATTAAAAAATATCAAAATATTTGTGAATACGTGTGATTGTGCGTATCGAAAGTGACCAACACGAAATTTAGTTATTGGGCCATAGTACTGTTAATGACCGTTTTTTGATTTTAATTTCCTTCAAAAATGTTCTTTTTTATTTATTAATTTTGCTAAATTTTGTTTATTAATTGTTTAAATTTTCAATGTATTTCAAACAAAATGTTAACAAAATACCTTTTATGCAACTCTGTGAAAAAATTAATAAAAAAGATTTGTTTGTTTTCTACAGACAAATAATGAAATCAGCCGCAATTTGTGTGAACAACAAATCTTAATTTTCTCATTTTTATAATGAATTAATTCCCTATTAATTGGTAAAAAAAACTACATTAATTAAGCATCGCTGTGTTGGCAATAAAAAAGCAATTAAATTGTTTATAATTATTGCTACTATTTACTGTCTTCTTTAGATCTGCGGTTGATTTAGTAAATACGCGCTCAAAAGAACAAAAATGTACTACGATTTGAAGAAATTATTTTCTCCATAGCAACACGCACGTGGTATCTGAAAAAAATTCTCGGAAAGCTTCTTATATTCAGTGGGAAATATACTTTCAATTTCTATTGAGTCTATGCCATGACACTGCCCCGATTCTTTTTTATTAAGAATCCCAGATTTCACTGACCATTTTGGAGGAACCTCCAATTGCTATGGAACGGTTCTGAAAATTTTTTGCACGGAAAGCTTTTTATATTCAGTGGGATGTATACCTTCAATTTCCATCGAGTCTATACCCTGACACTGCCCTGATTCTATTTTATTTAGAATCACAATTTCTTCTGACCATTTTGGATGACGCCAGTTTTCTGGAAAACTGTTCAGCGGATTTTTTGCACGGAAGGCGTTTTAGATACCTTAGATGATGTACTTTCATAATCTATATAGGTAGTTTCTTGAAGTCGCCTGTATTCCGTGAAATAAATAATCCCAGATTTTTCTGACCATTTTGAATGAAGCCAGTTTTCTGGAAAACTGTTCAGCGGATTTTTTGCACGGAAGGCGTTTTAGATACCTTAGATGATATACTTCCATAATCTATATAGGTAGTTCATTGACGTCGCCTGTATTCCATGAAATACGAAATCCCATATTTGTCTGACTATTTTCAACCAACTTTTCTTATAAAATATTTTTTATTTTTATAAATTATATTAAAATTTAAATTCTGTTCTGAATTCCTAATGCTGTGTTATTATGATTTTCCTTTGAAATACTTTGGGTATTTTTAAATTCCCATTTTTCTGAATTCCCAAAATCGCTAATATATTTTGGCGTTTTCGACGCTATATTTTCGCACGTAATGAACCATGATTGTGCTTCGTCCCATACTTTTCACAGTTTTGCGAATGATAACTTAATTTTGCACTGGCCGGATAATAATGTTATAATGCGTTTAAGGCGCAAATGGTGTTTTCGTATAATAAAAAAACACAAATGGAAAGTAATAGCGGCATTTTTTATAGTTTTAGTTATAAATTCAATCTATCGAAAGGTAATCTCAATAGGAAGTATGTATGTACATATCTACATATGTAAATAAGATGTACAAATCACAAGTTTAGTTTTATTGATTTTTTTAGATTACATTTACTTTAGTGCAAAATGGAGCTGTTTGCGAACCCATCGATGTTGTGTACACATGGGTAAATGGTTCGGATTCAGCGTTTATAAACTCTGTTCAAAAATACGACCCCAGCTTTGATCCAACAAGGTTTGATGATAAAAATGAATTAAAATATTCTCTTCGCTCCGTGGAAAAATTTGCTCCATGGATTAGACATGTTTATATAGTAACAAACGGCCAAATACCAAAATGGCTGGACTTAACAAATGAACGAGTAACAATAGTACCACATGAAGTTTTAGCACCAAATCCCCAGTGGCTGCCAACTTTTTCCAGTGCTGCTATAGAGACATTTATACATCGTATACCGAATCTCTCCAAAAGATTTATATACCTAAATGATGATATATTTTTGGGTTCTGAATTGTATCCTGAGGATTTATATACAGATTCTGAGGGGGTGAGAATATACCAAGCATGGATAGTTCCTGATTGTGCTGAAGATTGTCCGTGGACTTACATTGGTGATGGCGCTTGCGATCGTCACTGTAACATAGAAGCATGTCAGTACGATGGCGGAGATTGCTCAGAAGAGTTGAGCGAAAATACAGATGATAATAATAATAGTAAAGAACACTTTCAATATAATAATGCAAACAGAAAACTTTCAGCAAAATTAGAGATTAAAATGTTTCCAAAGAATAATATATTACCTCACCATAGATATGGTAATCAAAATATTAGCTTTAAAAACATTTTATTACAACATAAAAACTTGACTGGATCCGGTGATTTAAAAGTTGTTGTTGACAATTATAATAAAAAACAGCAAGCAAAATTGTATCCAAAAGTAAAGTCTGAATCTATTGTAAAGGTCGAACTGAATAGAAGTAAATCGGTAATCTCATCCAAAGATATTTACTCACAGTCTCTTATTCACACAAATATGCTTTTAAATCAAAGGTATGGCTTTAGAGCTCGCAATGTATTAGGCCATGTAGGATTTCTATTGGAAAAATCTATTGTGAAAGCCATGCAAGAAAAGTTCTACAATGAAATAGCTATCACCGCCAAAAATCGCTTTCGAGCTCCGAATGATTTACAATTCGCTTTTGTATACTACTCATATGTAATGGAAGAAACAAAGAGAGCTACTGTTAAAGAAATATTTAATGAGTTCGATACGGATCATTCCATGACATGGTCTGATCGCGAGATTCGCACCTTTCTGGCAAAAACTTTTCAATTACCTTTGGACTGGTCCGCTGTAAGATTTTTTGAAGATGTTATACGCAACTGTAGCCTTCTACAAAATTTTGGTGAAAATATTGAATATACAACAGTTATTTATGAACGATATGAGGACTCCAATCTAGTGGGTTTGAAAATATATTTTTCGATTGAAAATATTTAATATATTCTGTTTTTAGCCAACTGTTACCCGTGATCTAGTAGAAAATTGTATTCCTTTGGCTGAAGCTCTAGTAGATAATTTTGGTTTAAGGCGAAAGTACAAATACCATATAAATCCCAAACATTATATCCATAACAATTTCATGATGCTCACTTCCAATGTAACTGATGTCGTAAATGCGTTAGATAAACTACGTCGGAATTCCAGGTATTACCATTTTTTTTTAATATTGGCGTGCATTGGATTCAATGCGTACTATTATTATTTCGACATAGTACAAGTATACTGTAACAACTTAAACAATTTTGTTAAACCTAAATAGAAAAAATTAAATTTCTTCATAGACTATCATATAATGAATTTTAGCGGTCTTTTCTGAGTAATACAACTTTGATATTATGATTTAATCAAATATTTCACATAGCATATAATTTCACATAGCTATTTAAAAGATAGTATTTATACACTTCTGCTTGATATTAATAACATCAATACAAATATAAAGCACTAAATCTTTTGTTTTTATTATTACAGGAAATTTAATTGTATCAATGATAATCTAGATCACAAATCATTAGAAGAAAACGAGTTAATACGTCACCTTTTAGAAGATTTTTATTTATCCTTATTTCCACAACGCAGTCAATTTGAACTACTGCCACAATATCGTAATCGTTTTGAAAATTGGAAAGATTATTTGAAATGGCGAAGGCAACAAAAAGCTATTATGATTGTCATTTATGGTTTAAGTATTTTAATTTTAGTATATCTTTTACGATCAATTTGTATTCATAAAGCTAAATTTGTTAGCCGATGTATACAAAAATTATAATTAAATTTTTAAATTACCTATATTGATAAATATATAAATATTCCATAGGCGCAAAATTCTCTGAAAAATAATGCCCGTTAAATGTTATGGGTCGATTATGTATAGCAACCAAACTGGAGTTGGGTTGCCAATAGGCAACGCAAGTGACATGCAAGTTGTTATTATGTTAGGCAACTTTCGTGTTTGATCTGTTTTTCGAATTATCGAGTAGAAAACAAACATTTATATGTTAAAAATATAAATAGTTTAACAACAAAATAACTAACATTTAAAATTTGCCACTTAAAATAAAAATCAAAGCAACCACAAATTCTCGGTTGCCATGTTCGGCAACTGAAGTTAACAGCTTACAGTTGTCAGTTGCAATCTGTAATATGTTTTTGGCAACTGTCAAATCCACTGAGGTTCGGTTGCCATCCGTAATCGACCCATTATTTTAATCTTTTATGTCAGAAATAAATCTCATAAAATCTAAAGTGTGTAATTTGTAATTATTTATGTACCTACAACTGCATCATAAAAATGATTGTTTAATATTTTTTCTTTCAATTTCTCTTTTACTTGTTTCTTTCGGGAAATATTGTAGCAGATTTACTTTATCACTTTCACACCTTTAATTAATGCTGTAGTTTTTGTAGAGTACAGTAATTTTTTCTTTTGATAAATCCGTCACATCATCATCGTCACTGAAGTCATCGTTTGCACTTGTAGTTATTAGGACATGATGCGATTCTTCATTTTGCCCAGACCCTATTACCAACAAAGCTTGGGTTTCTTTTTTGGCGTTGCTTAGAACAGATATGGGGGGTATTGGTTGCTCAATTAGGTGAGCATTCAGTTTACGTAACTTTCGAGTCTCGTCAAATTCTCTCGGATGTACTTTTTTGCGATGCGAATGCATATTCGCATTGGAGTTAAATGTTTTGGGACAATGTGGGCACCTGTATAAAACCTCTCCGGTGTGCGTAGTCATATGTTCCCTTAATGATATTGGCTTCTTGAACGTTTTGCGACAAACGCCACATTCGTACGAACGTTCTGTTCCATGGACATAACGCTTATGACTTAGCATAGCGCTGCGACTGGGAGATACTTTATGACATATGTCACAAACATGTGGTTGTTTGGATTCCATATGACGTTTTTTATGCTTATTTAAAGCGTATTTATCCTTATGCCATGAACCACACAAATCACATTGTACTTTAGGCATTGTAACACCCTGATGTTCCAACTGATGGCGTTTAAAAGCAGCCGGCCCCCGGATGACTTTGGCACATATATCACACATTGTACCATAACTGCAATGTTGTTTATTGTGCTCATACAACTCTTCTAATGTATTAAATCTAAAATATTTATATTAAGTAGAAATAATGTCAAACAAATCACTAGAAAACTGTTTTTTAAAAAGTCATACCTTCTATTACAAGATTTACAGGTTGTGGACCGATCACGATGTGCAAACATTTTGTGTTGCTCTAGCAGATATTTTCTTACAAATTTTTTAGAACATACAGAACATTCGTAAATTTTATCTTCATCTTTCTGATGCTTAACGAGGAAATGATTCCGCATTGACTGTCGATCAGCAAATGTACGATCGCATTCTTCACATCTAGAATACAAAGATAATAGCATTATACGTACATATATGTGACCCGGCTTATGATTCAAAAAAAAAAAAAAAAAAAATTCCACTTTTTTTTGGTTTCGATAGACGCTCTTTCACGTGGTGAAAACTAGAAAGTCCTAACTTGGTTAGAAGTGTACTAAAAATGTAGAGAAAGAAGAGCACAAATGAGAGAAAAATCTGTTTTTCTGTCTGTTCTGTTTTATTGAAAATTCAGAATCACTTCCATTTGATCTTCAGCTTGAAACAATGCTTGTAGTTCGTCCTCGTAATTGATACCAATATCATCCAAAGAATCATCATCATTCTCTTCGTTTTCACAGAAATATGTTTGAAAAAGGTCGAGAGACACACGTCCTACTCGTTCAGAATTGCTTTTAAATCTGAGCACACACGATTTTTTTTCGGCCAGACACTGGTTTGTGCTTTGCATTGAAAAAACATCGCTCTTTATATACACACACGAACTTATCTCATTTATGTTCTTTGCCTTTTTTGGTTGCCTTTAGGGCATGACTGTTCATAATGTAAAAGAAAAACTACTAAGAAACTGACGAAATGCATTGTTTATCTTTAACAGCTGTGTCTCGAAATTTCTTTTTTGAGTCATAAGCCACCTTTTCAAAGGCTGGGTCACATACATACATATACATATGTATATGATGTGTATATTCAACTAAATTTTATACGTTTGTTTTGCTATACCTGTAACAGTCCGGATCTAAATGCTGTCGTATGTGATCTAAAAGAAGTGCTCTTTTTAAGAACTTCTTGTTGCAACATTTTGCATAACCTTTTTTGATGCTGTGGACATCGCGCATATGAGCTCTTAAACCAGCAAAATTTTCCGATTCCGAATTACAAACCTCGCAATGTAAGGTCATGTATTGAGCAATTTGATCATCAATTTCTTTCATTTTTGCTTTGTATACGTCCTGTTCTTCATCCGTTTTATTTAGTTTTTCTTTTGGTTGTTTTTGGCAACGGTCTGATTTTACAACAATTTCTCCTTTCTTTGGTCGGCCTCGCCTTCGCTTTAAATCTGTCGTCATTTTGCAATCAGTATTTGTTCCAGTATTGTCTAATTGTGCTTTGTTGGAATTTCTTGTTGATCTACGTTTGTCTGTGTTAAATGAAGATTGGGTCGCCTCTTGATTTTTTTCGGTATCTTTATTTTTATTTGTTAATATATTATTCATGAAAGCTTCTCCATCGAACGTATCATCGTTGTCACTGTTATGACTATGATGGTTGTTGCTAAATTTTGCATCTTCGTTGTAAGTCTCATCGCAACTATTATTGTCATCAATTTCATTATCATACTCGTCTTGACTGAAATTGTGGTGGGATAAAATATCACGCGAATCATCTGCTCCTAATGCAATAGCTGCTGCTTTAGCAACAGTTTTACCAGGCTCGTCCATAGTATCTTCTATTAGCATGTTGAATGGTACTTCACCAAGTTCATCAAATTCATCGTCTGGTTCTCTTTTACTTGGTAATGAACCATAATTTATGAGATCATTAACATTCAATGGCGAGCGACGCTTTCCTTTAGCGTGTTCTGTTTTCACTATGAACCTTTCTGTCATATGACGATGTACATGTTCCACCATCTCATAAAATTCATGAAATTCACACACCTTAGTCCAGCACATTTTGCAGATTGAAGTTGAAATTGGATCATCTTTTCGAGGCTGAAAACATTTATCTTTAGAACTTTGCTCAAAACTTCTAACCCTTAAATGTAGGATATTTTACCTCAAACCAAAAATGTTTACCAACAACTTCGGCGACATTAAGCTCCTCGCCATTGCTATCAAAAATGTTTATAATATCATCAAAATCTTTTAAACACAATCGACAAATCATTTTACTTAACAATTAAAAACTTGCAATAGAAAACAATGCATTAAAATACATTGAACGTGAATTACAATAATATAATTAAGGGAAATTTAAAGCTTCTTATTTAGCCTGAACATTCTCTAAGAACTAATAGCACAGTAATGTCGAAAATTTTTGTGAAAATTACATTTTGTTTTAATAAACAGTCAAAGCTCCAAATACTTCATTGTGATTTTGAGGGATATGTACTACCTTATATTTTTTAAAAAATAAGGTCTTGTTTGAGTTTTTTTTAGTTTCCGCCTGATTCAGTAATACTGATAAAACGTTTGTGTAGAAAAACTAGAAAACACAGTCGTAAAATTATTTTATAACAAAAACATGTTTTTTCCACATATTTCATTTGCTAATGCCTTCTTACCTCCTAGTTTTACATAGCACAGCTTTCGCTCTGAAAAACTTTGTTTTTTGTAGAATTTGATTTTTTATTTTGAAACAAAATCCAACACAAAATTGGACAAGAGTTTGACTGATGTAAGTAAGGAAGATAAGTTCTAATTTACACGAAGCAATTAGGGACTTAAGTCTTCATTCATTCCCAAATTTTCATATTTTCGTAAATTGAAGAGTATCAGAAAAAAGCTTAAATCAAAAAATTCAACTCTGTTTTAATTACTATACGAATAAACAGTAAACAAAACTCGTTTCCAAAAATCAGCGCCTTTATTTAAACGTGTTTTTGCAAATTCGAGCCAGGTCTCGATTCTTTTCAGATATCAAGGGTTTTCTGCGGGGTATTCGGCCTGCATACCCTCGATCCCGTAATGCCCTTTGGATAGTTCTTGGCTAAATTTGTTTATTCGTAGAATTTTCGATTCTTTTCGACGCTGAAATTCCAGGAGTTTTTGTCACGCCTCTTAAAATAAGACAGACATATTGCCTGGAGAGTTTTTTTGGGCATCCTGATCTTGGCTTGTATTCTACAGATGCAGGACTTTTGAACATTTTTATAATGCACTGAATCGTAGTAAAAGGTTTGTTAAAAAGTGTACTGAATGCCCGGTAAAATTTTCCTTTTTTTGTGTTCTTGAATAACAATATTCTTTACATCGACACTACCTTCTTTACGTGTGCTCATCTCGTTAATTTAGAATAGAGCTGTGTCGTTCATGAACAAACGGGTTAAAATGAACGGAATGAGCCGGCCATTTAACTGAACGGTTTTCGTTCAATAGTAGAGCTCTGTCGTTCATGGACGAACGGGTTAAAATGAACGGATCACTTCATTGAACGGAATGAGCCGGTCATTTAACTGAACGATTTTCGTTCAATAGTGTACGGATCAATTTCGTTCAGCTGCTGTTTATCAAAAGACAAGAAAATCACATTCAATAAGGGTTGTATTCATTCGTTCAAAGTGAACGATTGAACGAATTGAATGAACGAATCAGTCTTGAATAAATGAACGAACATGACCGGCCACTGAAATGAACGATCGGGCACAACTCTAATTTAGAACAACTTATTTGACTGATAAACTGCTAAAAAGTAATTCCGCAGTCACGCAAACTACCTGAATTGCAAAAAACTAGTGGTATTTGAACTGCAGCTCTTTTTAAATTATAAATAAAGCAGAAGAGAATAGTGTCTGAACACTTTTGTCTCTCGTTATTTCAGTTTTTTTTATTCCTTGGAAGAGTAATTAAAATGTAATTTAATTTTTTGGTTTAAAATTTTTTTCTGGTACTCTTTGATTAGCGAATATATAAAATTTTGAGGATGTATGAAGACTTAAGTCCCTAACTGTATATATATGGGCCAATTTAAAAACAAACGTACACACTGTGTTTTGGTTTGCTTATTTTTAAAGTTTTTTCAATTCGCCTGTAAGAGTGTCCAATTTATGTAGAAATTGATGAAGAATCCGGCGGTACTTTTAGGCTCTCAAAAAAATCAATATTTTTGGATTTTTTTTAGATTTTCTATGATTTCTATCTTGAGCGACACACACAAATATGTATAAAAAATCGCTAAAAATGCAAAATTATTTGAAATTCAAGCTTACTACGATGTTCTTTTGTTTCTCAAAATTGACTCTTGCGAAAATCATCTTTTTGATTATAAACAAAAATTCACGATTCAACTTGATATTTAATTTTTTTTTTAAAGTGACTAGTTATTTTAAAATTTTATGATGAAAATATGTAAATTTTTGTTAAAAAAAAAGACTTGAACTTAGAGGTTACTTGCAAAGTAATAGGCTTGTAATATGTATTAAAAAAAACTGCAATTATAAGCCTTTTAAGGGAAAAAATATAAGTGTGACGCTCAAGATATTTTGTGACGATCAAGAGATTTTGTTGCAACAAGAAATAATGCCAAATCTAAAGTTTAACGAAAAAAAGTTTATTCTTTTATAAAAAGAAAATAAAAAAATAAAAATTCTTCAAAAAACAAAAATTTTCATACAAAACTAAACATGTACATATTCTTCGATGTCTTTAACAAAAATGGAAAAAAGGAAGTAATTCTTGAAGAAACTTAACAAAACAATAACTTAACTTAATTTAATTTATAATTTTTTATTCGAATTATTATTCTAAATCTGTATAAACTTCATGAAATGACAAGCGGCTTTGTTTTTTTTCATTCTCATTCATTTTTACCACTTTCGAATTAAGTTTGTGGCAAAAACAGAATCAGTCAGTAACAATAAAAATTAAACTCTAATATACCACGATTATACCGTTCTTTCTTTTATATTCGTCATTACGCGCTTTATCGAGCTTTATTTTCTCTCGATATCTTCTTGCTCTCTCAACCACCGTTAATTTTGTTGCTTTACTCTTGAAAATTAAAAAATAAAATCAAAATTAAGCATTTTAAACTATGAAGCAATTGTAATAATTAAAGTTTGTACTTTCCTTACGTTATTTATTTTATTTAAACTTGAAATTGAAAACTATTAATATTACTTGATTTATAAAAAAGCTCAATGCAAATTTTGGGGACAATCTTTCTTTGCAACGCCAAATTCGCACTAATTAAATTTTGACGACTATAACAAATTAAAACTCAAGAAAGAAACACAATAATTCGAATACTTTTATTAAATGTTCCATATTTACTTTTTTCTTGATTTTATTTTATTTTGTTTACTAAAAATTCTAACGGGGGACACATGCTTTTGTATGGAAGCAGTCAGAGGGAGAAACAAAACACCATTCTGAAGAAACAAAAAAACAAACACACAAATTTGAGAATTACGTTTTTTTGTTACACATTCCTCGCTGATCACTCTCATATTTTTGTTTTTTACCTAAAATAGTAGTGAAAAGTGCGGGGACAAAAAATTGCGTTTTTTTTTTTAATTGACCCATATATATTTTGAAATTGACCCATATATATATATATGTATACTAGGTATATACTTTTTGAGAGAAAAAATTAAAACAACTCAATTTCTCGTGTTCAACGAATAATCAGACAAATCGAATCAAAATTATTAAAATATAAAAATATAACATTTAATGCCGTTATTTTTCAAATACTAAAATCAAGATTGGATTTTTTGTCATATTTATTTGTAAATTGTAAGAAATGGGGTAATCATTAACTTTTGATGGCTCCAAGTGGTAAACAGATTATTGTCGAAATAAGGCAATTAATAGTCAAATTAAATTTGGAACGTAAAACTGTGAGAAAAATTGCCGAATTGTTTGGAAAAAATAAAAAATAAATCTACTGTCCATGACATTATAATAAGGTTCCATAATGAATTTAGACTGGAAAATAAAAGCAGAAAAGATCAAAGTAAATGAAAGAGAAGAACGTTCGATTGTCAAATAAATCAAGCAATATCCTATAAAAAACGCAACAGATCTTAAAATATCATTCAAAAATCTC
This sequence comes from Bellardia bayeri, assembly GCA_950370525.1. Taxonomy (NCBI): domain Eukaryota; kingdom Metazoa; phylum Arthropoda; class Insecta; order Diptera; family Calliphoridae; genus Bellardia; species Bellardia bayeri. The sequence continues at coordinate 88,548,203 of OX493268.1, read as the reverse complement.
GCAATGGATATGTTTGTCTGAACACTGTTCGCAAAAAAAATAAAACCACGAAGTAAAGTTTGCCAACTCAAGATTTTTGGAACCAGGTAATTTGGCGATAAATAGCATTATTTTAAGATTTTGTTCACTGACGAAAGCAAATTTAACTTGCATGGTTCAGACGATAAGCAATTTGTGTGGCGTTAACCAAATTGCAAATTTAATTAACCATCAAAATGTAAAAGCCACAGTTAAGCATGGATGAGGCTTTGTCATAGTTCGGTGCTGCATGTCGAGTGCTGGAGTGGGCAATTTGAATTTTATAGATGGTAAAATGGTGAAATTTATCTACATCGACATTTTGAAGCAAAATGTTAAGAAAAGTGCAGAGAAATTGAATTGAATCGATAATAACTTTTTATCAAGATAACGATCCTAAGAACACTACTGGAGTTGCAAAGCTTTGGTTGATACATAACTGCTCCAAACTTATCGAAACCCCTGCACAGAGCTCAGACTTCAATGTAATTAAACATCTTTGGGAGGAATTGACCAAAATAAGTTCAACACACTAGGTCAGCTAAAGGATGCCAGAAGATTGTCATAACTTTGTGGAATCAATTCCCAATTTTTAATTCGCTTTTTGTTGTTGTTGTGTTTATTTTTTCTATTAAAAAGTAAAGTTATCGTTAGATTTTTTTTTGTAATTATTAATAGATATACAATTTACATTTTTCAGAGCATATTTAGATCAGTCAATCTCTTGTCCGATTATGTGGTGGAGCCACTGTATGCATACCTAATACATATACATATATGTATATACATAATATTTAATGAAAAGGCACTTTTTCAAATATCATAGGGATAAAAAACATTTTAAATATCGAGTTCAATGTGTTGAAAAATTTCAAGATACATACAGTAGCTCCAAGCGAAACTCGTACAACAAAATTTTTATTTATATTTTTCTTACATATATGTAGGATAATTTCAATACTTTATTCGTGGGATTATTAGCGAAAGAAATACTTTATTTGAATCAAATAGCAAATTAACTTAAAATTAATGCAATAACATGTAATTAGCGGAAATGATATAAATTTGGGTCAAAGCCAAGCTTGTGCACTTTTAATAATATCAAAAAAAAATTACCAGTGGTAGGTAGTTCATAAGAAGACCTTTGCTTTGATAACCGCATCTAACTTGCTGAAGGCGTACACTCCACAACTTTACGAGAAAATGGAGGTGCTACTTTTTTTTTTACAAAATGTGTAGTTTTTTATGATGGAATCGAGATAACTTCGGAAATTTTCCATTTCGATTTTCTTTCTGTACTAGTTTTGCTTGGAGCTACTGTATGTACACACGTATGTATATATTTCGGAACGATTAGATAAAAATTTAAAACGTTGATGTGGGCGCACCTTAAAAAATTCTAAAAAATTAACAAAGTTCCTCCAATTACACGCTAATGCAAAAGTCAGTAGTTTTTCACTAACATTTTCCCCAAGAAATATTCGTATTTTGAAAAACGATTGTGAATTTATTTGTATATGGAAGGGTAAAAATCCTGATACAAAATGTATGTATGTATGTAAATATATTTCTGCTTCAAGTTTAAAGTTGCACCAAAATATTCATTCGTGTTTGTTTTGTGTGAGTATGAAGTATACTTTGTGGTATGAAGCACCAAACAACAATTCTCAAATGCAATAATACAAAAATTGTGAAATCAACCATGCCTAAAATTAATTCAACTAATATAAAATATAAAGCTACATACATATGTATGTACATACATATATCAGCTATGTTATATTAGAGTGCTTCAAGATTATATGGACGAAAAAAATTTCAACCTACAGGCCGTACCCATCCCTAGAATTGTTCTATTGTAGAAATTGTAGGATTGTAGAAACACGTTCTGAACAATATTAGGATGAAAGAATAACAATTTTAAAATTTCGTTAAACAAAATTTAGAATTTTTAAAAGAATAATAAGTCGAGATACTTTTAAATACTTTCCGAAAGTTTTACTCAAAATGAAAATGGCGTAATGGAAACGCCTAAACGATTTTTCGATTTTAAACGATTATCACTAATCTTAGATTTAAAAACCGTATAAATGGTAAAAAAAAAGTTTAAACGATCGGTGACATATAGCCAACATAAATTTATGCCGAATAAAATTACATACATAGGTATTGATTTTATACAATTTAACATTTATTTTGTTTTCTTTTAATTATTTAAATAAATGAAATATAATACTTAAGCGCTATAATGTCAACATTTATTTACATATACATACATTAAAATGTGTGTGTTAAAATTATTGTACATATTGTATTATGTACAATAATATTTCTTTTTATACAATTAACACATTTGGCTTATTTTATATAGTTATTGGAGTGCAAAACTATATACAGTACATACTTACATACATACATAAAAATTTACATATCTATGCAGATATAGAGAATGTTTATTTAGGTAGTATGTATGTATGTATATATTGTTGCACTGACGGATCTCGTACGGATTTAGTTGCTAAATCCTTCTTCTCTTCTTTTGCTCCTCCTCTTCCTCCTATTTGTTGTTATGTTTAATTAATCCACATTTTCCTCAAGAGTGGATTGATTAAGCGTAGTTTTTTCCTCTTGCTCGTCCAGCTCAACATTGCGTGCGTAAAACGTACATATAATTTTCAGTTACGTTTTCGATGGAATGTTCGCAATTCTTGATTGTTGTTTGTTTTATCGCTTGTGATCGCGTTCTGTGATGGTTTTAGTGTTGTTGATAATTGATGATAGTTGTAGAATTTATTGACTGATCTAGTTTTTAGGTACATATGTATGTTTATATGGACATATGTATAAACGAACCCTTTTTACATAAATGTATTAGAGTTGCAGATCAGATTTTGCTTTTTATTTGTGGTGGTGATAATGTGAGTAATGTTCCTCCTTTTCGAATATTGGCACTTCAACATGGTATTTTTCTGGAATTGGAATTTCTTTGTGTACAGGAACTTTGACTTCTGAGTAGACGGGATAGGGTTTTTCAATTGGAACCTTAACTTCATAAGGAACTGGCTTTTCGACGGTGTAATGAACTTTCTTTTCGACTGTGTAGGGTTGAGGAACTGGTACTTTGACATGTACAGGATAAGGCTTTTCTATTTCGACCTTGTATGGCTTATCGACGGGAACTTTGACTTCATAAGGTACCTTTTTCTCAACGACAACAGGATAAGGCTTTTCAACTTCAACTGGGTATGGTTTTGGTACTTCAACTGGGTATGGTTTCTCCACGGGCACCTTCACTTCATAGGGCACCTTTTTGATTACTTCATAAGGCTTGGGAACAGGCACTTCAACCTTTACTTCATAGGGAATCTTCTTAATGACTTCGTAGGGTTGTGGTACTGGTACCTTAACTTCATAGGGAATTTTTTTAATGACTTCGTAAGGTTGTGGTACATGTACTTTCACTTCGTACGGCTTGTCTACTGGTACCTTAACTTCATATGGTACTTTCTTTTCGACAATATATGGTTTTGGTACATGAACTGGTACTTTGACGTACTCCTTAACATGGACGGGTACCTTCTTTTCCACGATATATGGTTCTGGTACATGCACCTTCACTTCATATGGTACCTTCTTCTCAACCGTATAAGGAATGTGTTTTGTCACTGTATATGGTACGGGGACCTTTTTCTCTATGGTAATTGTCTTAATATGTTCATGATGATGCTGATGACTATGACCGTAATCTCCCAAATATAAACCACGTTTCTCTACAGTTTTACTTTTGTCTTCTGAGGCAACATCCTCGGCACAACTGACCATTGCCACGCACAAAGCGAGACAAGGAAAAACAAACTATTCATTAAAGAAAAAACAATAAAATCACATCATTAAATACAAATCTACTTTAAGTAACTTTTACTTTCAAAAATGCAAAAATCTCTGCATATACTTTACCATGCGCATTGTTGAGCTGTTGGCTGGATAAAATTTAAGAGGAAACTATTACACTATTTTATTGTATCGCTTTAAACGAGATCTGAGTTGATACTAATTCATGGAACCACCAGTCTTTGCCTTATATACCAATTGTATTTTCAACATTCACCAGAAACATTTGAATTGTTATTATTTTTATTTTATTTTTTTATGTGTATGTATGTACGTACATATGTACGAGTATATGTATGTATATTTTTAATATTTTGCTTTTGACTATATGTACTCTGTTGTGTGTCTTCACTGTTATTAGTTAGTTTGTTAGTTAGTAAGTCAGACGGACGGACGGAGCAGTCAGTCATCTAACATGCAAACAACTTACAATCATACATAAACAACAAGTAAACAATTCGTACAACTAAAAACAAAAGCTAAATATAGTTAAAAATAAAATAAAAGTGTAGCAAGCATATCCATCTTATTACACAGCCAAATACACATACATTCACATCTACGGTATGTATGTAAGTTGTAATGTAACATGCATTTGCTATAGTCGTATTTTACATACATACATATGTATGCATTATTCATTTTACAAAATAAGTATCTATGAATGTACATCATATACATATGTATGTACATATGCATACTTTTTTTTTTATTACATATTTACAATTTTATATGTTCATACAAATGTAGTGTGTATCTATACACTATCCACCAGGTATCTTATTAGGACAGGAAGCAAAATCCAACTTGTTGAATTTTGCAAGCATTATTGCAATATCCCTTATGTATCAATTTACATCTACATATTTATTTAGATATACATATGTACGTAAATATGTATGTAGGTTGCTTAATAATTTATTAATGATTCAACTTACAAACAAAAAGAAACACAATGAACTTTGTATTAATACTGTGTAGTTAATACCAGTTTGAATGGATAAGATTTCATTGTGTGACGCAAGGTTATTGCTACATCACAAACCACTCGTGTATCAATCAATATAAGACAATGCAACAAATATTAAAATACTACATATCAAATATGTTGCTTGTAAAATATGTTTAAAAAGAGCATAATTGACCTAATATGTACTAATATTACATAATGATGTGGTTAAAATTTAAACTACGTTTAATTTTTTAAGTTGGAATTCTCGAGCTCCACAAGGCTATACACATTAATTTGCTATATTTGATAGAAACATATTGTGTTGTTTTAACAAATTTATGCAGTTTAAAAATATTACTTTAATGTTTATAATAATAAAGACTTAATTATTAATTCATTTTTTAGATAGTTTATTAATTTATATAGGCAATTTCACGTCAAGTGACCTAAATTTAAAATCGATGTCTTCCGATTTGGATGAAATTTGCACCAAGGTTAGTACTATTTAATAGTTGGTCAGTCAAGAAGTGACGGAGTTAGAGGGGGTCAAAGTTGGACATTTCGGTCATACAGGGTTTTTTTAAAATGAGTGTAACTTTTCACCTATTGTTCCTAGCAGAAATTGTCCAAAGGACTTTAGATAGCTATTTCTTCAATCATTCCAAATTTTTTTTTTTTTCAAAATGGGCCCTTTTTTCCTCAAAAGAAAGCTTTTACAATTTCCTTTAAGGCCTTTATAATCGCTTAATGGGATGCGAGGGATACAAGTGGGATATACATACATATATCAAAAAAATTGTTTTTTAACTCAAGAATAAGATTTTTCAATATTTGGCACATGTATCATTTTCTTTTTCTCCCATTTTTTTATTTTTTTTTTCAAAATGGAGTTTTTTTGTTATTTTTCCTCAAAAAAAACTTTAGACCATATCCTTTAAGAGCTTTGTGGTCATTTAGTAGCAAGAGGTATATCTATAAAAAATATTTTAACTCAAAAAACATAGTAACTCAATTTTCCCATATGCACTAAATTTTTTTCTTCTTTTTTTTAATGGATGTTTTTTTTTTTTTTGCTCAAAGAAAGCTTAGTTCTTTTCCTTTAAGAGCTTTGTGGCCACTTAATGGGATGCGAGTGGGGTATCTATAAAAAAATTTGCCACTCAAAGAAGAAAGTGTTTCAATTTTTACCATATGCACTATTTTCATTTTTTGAGAATGCCGTTCAGCTGAAATTCCAAAATCTTTTTCGTGAGCTATAAGATTTGCGTAGCTATTTTTGTTTTTAAAATGTTGACGAGCTCCATCCGAAACGTAGTATACCTTCTCCAATATAAATTTAGATTTTAGATAATTTAGAATTGTCTTCTGGTATTCATAAACTGTAGCGGTATCATGTTGTCTTCCAGTTTTACATCTTCTATGTAGTAAATAAAAACTGTGAATATAGTTGCTTGGTCATTATTGAAGTGGAATCCTTGTATGGCATCCTGAATAACATATTTATAGGTTTCTGCGAAATCATATGAAATCACGAATTCACCAGATCAAATGTTTCTTCAAATCATTCAAAAATGACCATTGCTGTTTGACTAAACAAAATCATCCATATTTATTTACAGTTTTTAAGGTACATCTTTCAGTCTGAAGCCAAGATTAAAATTTTATCTCATCAATACATTTTCGATCAAAAGAGATCTTTAAATTCTCCTTAATGAATGTGGTCTCCGGGCAAATTTGAAGATTCACCTAAGTGACAAGAAGTTGTTACATAAGGACACAAAGTCAATTTAAGGCAATCACGGTAATCGTGCAAATCTTCTGAGGAATCATCTGTCAAATACTTTAAGTTGATTTCCTTCAACATGAGTTTAACATTTTCATGGTAAATGCAAACGCATACTGTGTGTGTTCCACTGCTTCCTGCCAAAACGCAATGCTTTGGCCTCAGTTGGGTAAATTTTGTAAATCGAATTTTGACGTCCTCGTGTTCAGGTTACAGAGAAACATCCTCTTCTGCATTTGGACTTTTTGGCCATCGATTCGAACAGACACCCAGTCTTTCATTCCTGGCATCATTCGACTCATATCATCTCGCTAATAAAATTGAGTTACTAGAGCTTCAGTTTCGCACGCTAAAGTTTTTCCCTTCTTCTCGTTTGGAAGTGTGTGAATCCCATGCTCAGCAACCAAGTTTTTAGCAATTCTTGCTTTTCGTTGAGACATTACAACTCGGTCATTATTTTTGAACAACTCCATGACGATGGAGTAAGAAGTTGAATTCTTTCAGATCTACTCTGGGACGATTTGTACTTCTTTTTTATTTGTCCAAAAATTTCTACAGCATCCTTATGATGTTGATTTTGGCACTCATTATTAGGTCTTATAGGTTTTACTGAAAAGTTAGAACAACCATCATCTTCTGCAGAACTGTCGTCATTTTAAGAATTGATTTTGTTCTCATCTGGAATAACCGGTAATGTGTCCAACTTTCCCACCATTTTCCTGCACGACGCATATCTTCTTTTTATTTAAGGGATTACAACAAAAAGAAGTTAAACGTAGCATTATAATAAAGTACCTGTTAACTTCTACCTCTCCACCCACATTTTAAAGTCAAGTGTCATAAAATTTCAGAGAATGGCTTTCCACTTGATTCAAAAAGGATCTCAGGGGTACCTAATACTTTGATAATAAAAATGGCATTCAATATTACGTGCGCTCTAAACTACCTATAGAATTGACAAAAAAGCCTCAATTTCACGGGCGTTTCTAGGCTGTTCTTGGAGTTTTTATTTTTATAATTTTAATAAAACTTACACACAATAGGAAAACAAATGAAAATAGTGCATATGGTAAAAATTGAAACACTTTCTTCTTTGAGTTGCAATTTTTTTATAGATACACCACTCGCATCCCATTAAGTGACCACAAAGCTCTTAAAGGAAACGAACTAAGCTTTCTTTGAGAAAAAAAAACTCCATTTTGAAAAAAAAATAAAAAAATGGGGGAGAATGAAAATATTGAAAAATCTTATTCTTGAGTTAAAAAATATTTTTTTGATATATATCCCTTTCGCATCCCATTAAGCGATTATAAAGGCCTTAAGCTTTCTTTTGAGGAAAAAAAGGCCCAAATTGAAAAAAAATAAAAAAAATAATTTAAAAAAATTAAAAGATTTTTTTTTAAAAATTAAAAAAAATATATTTTTGGAATGATTGAAGAAATATCTATCTAAAGTCCTTTGCTAGGACCAATAGGTAAAAAGTTACACTCATTTAAAAAAAACAATGTGTGACCAAAATATCCAACTTTTACCCCCTTTAACTCCGGTACTAACCTTTCATCCAAATCGGAAGACATCATTTTAAAAATTAGGTCACTTGACGTGAAATTGCCCATATGCATAAGTATATACATATGTTTTATCACACGGAACAGAAAATATCCCGTAGTAATGGTGTCAAAATGTCTGGTGTATGATCAGAGGCAGGTAGGAAATGCTCCATATTTCGATGAAAACTTTTATTGTAGTTATTGTACTCATTATTCATTTAACAAAATTAGTAAATTAATAAACCTAATTGTTCGAAATTTTTGTTTTGATTTTAATAAAGTCATAATTAGTAAATAAAATTAAGTTAAAAGTTGGCATTCGAAATAATTTATTTCCTATGTATCTTTTAAATTGTATTAAAAAGCTCTCGAATTAAGTGGGAAAAAACTACGAAATTATAATCTACTGGCAAGATATACATATGTAGTGGATAGATTATCGTATTTAAAACCTGAAACTAGAAACCAATAAACTGATATTTTCGTTTTTTAAAACCCAACCTCTTTCGAACAATTCGACAGATGGACAGAGTAACCGGACATCGATCGAGCGTAAGAGTTTTTACCTCCGAGTTATGTCAAAAGGCGGTTTCCCGTACAACTTCTTATTTTAATAGCAGGCGCACGAAGCCAATAAATTTAAAAAACGCATGTATCGACTAATGCCAACAATGTAAACCAAACCGTTATATAGTAAACACCGCAGCCGAACAAATTTTTATTTAATTTTATTTTAACGGTTTCTTCCGATTCTTCCTAAAACTATTCGTTTTAAAGCGTTTCAAAGCAGGGACCGTAACTGTTATGACTTTTATCGAAAAAGTCAAGAAAAAAGTTATTTTTTAAGGCAGAAATAAAAGTTATTTCTTAACTTTTATTTTTTAAGGCAAAAATAAAAGTCTTGAATACGCTAGTTTTATGCAATATTTAATTCATGAATTTTATTTTTGCCTTAAAATATTAAAAGTTAAAAAATAACTTTTATTTTTTGAGTAAAATAGTAAAAGTACAAATAACTTTTAATTTTTGCCTTAAAAAATAAAAGTCAAAATTAAAAATTTAAATACAAATTTAAAAGTCATACAAAAATTTGCATGTAGGTACATCACTTATGTATCATAATGATAAGAACCAAATTTTTTTTTCAACGATCATTTTTTATGTGAGTTTTTTTGATGTAAATTTTTAAAAATAACAGCTATTTTCTGTCCCTGTTTCAAAGCTATTTATAGCAGAGAGAAATATCGCACCCTAAATACAAAAGGGTCACAGTAAAATATTAAAATTTTTAGGAGAGACAAAAAACTTCATCGTGCACAAGCAACACACTTAACATAAAAATAGATATAACTGTATTTTTCCAGTTAAAGAAGATAGTGATGTGAAAGAAATTTTTGTAATAGTTAGAGATGTGTACTCTGAATTAATTTATGGAAAAAAGTCAGTTTTGGAAAATTTTTAGTTGTGATCCTTTTGTATTTAGGGTGCGATATGTTTTTGTGCTTTGTTTAATAAACATTGGTACCCTGTGTTCTTTATGTGAGCAATCTATGAACTACCCAGTAGTTAAGCATTCGAAGTAATTTTTGTGTCAGCCAGCAACTTTTAACAAAAACTGTCAAAGAACCGCAAAAGTGTTTAATCATTTCGCTTGTGGTAGATTTTTTGCAAATTCTTTCACATTTTGAAAATTAATTTATAATGTAAGTAATTTTCTAATCTATTTATAAAAATCTACATAAATGCTTTTAAATAATACTTATATATGTATATTTTAATACAGATGTTTCTTACACGTTCTGAATATGATCGCGGCGTAAATACATTCTCACCGGAGGGACGCCTTTTCCAAGTTGAATATGCCATCGAAGCCATTAAATTGGGATCGACTGCCATCGGAATTTGTACTTCAGAAGGTAGAATCTTTGAATAATATTAATTTGACTTAAAATAAGTTATAATTATGGTGGTGTCCTTTTTTAGGAGTCGTACTGGCTGTTGAAAAACGCATAACATCACCTTTAATGGTGCCAAATACTGTTGAAAAAATTGTGGAAGTTGACAAACACATTGGTTGTGCTACATCCGGACTTATGGCAGATGCACGTACATTAATCGAAAGAGCTAGAGTAGAGTGTCAAAATCATTGGTTTGTTTATAATGAACGCATGTCGATTGAATCGTGTGCGCAAGCTGTGTCTGCTTTGGCAATTCAATTTGGTGATAGTGGTGATGGTGGCTCTGCTATGAGTCGTCCATTTGGCGTGGCCATACTTTTTGCAGGCATTGAAGATGGTAAACCTCAACTTTGGCATATGGATCCTTCTGGAACATACATTCGTTACGGAGCAAAAGCAATTGGTTCAGGAAGTGAAGGAGCTCAACAAAATTTGCAAGACAACTATACAGCCGAAATGTCTTTAAATGATGCTATTAATTTGTCTCTCAATACTCTAAAACAAGTTATGGAAGACAAACTTAATTCGACAAATGTTGAGGTGATGACCATGACCCCGGACAAACTCTTCCGTATGTATACCAAAGAAGATGTTGAACAAATTATAACCAACTTGGCATAATCGGTGTTTATCTAGTAATTGCTAATTTTTTCATTTTGCTATAGAATATGTAAAACAGAATCTAACTTAATAAATGCAAGTTTGAAGTTAAAATTTTTAATAATAGCTGTAGTTTTTTCTGATTATATTAACTGAAGAAGAAATTTTGATATTTATTGCAATCTAAAAATGCAAAAAAAATCGGTGCACTTGTATGACATACGAATTTGTTTTTACTATATTTTTATAAATTGAGTTATACAATAATATATTAATTCATTTTAATAACATTTCAAATATATATTCATATACAAAAGAAATGGCGAGGCCGATGGCCGTGATGCACCGATAGATCTTTCATGTAAACCATTCATATACACTTGGACCTTTGGAATTATCCTAATTGTTCTGTCCATTTAAGATAACAAAACGTGTATACTCTAGAAAGTGAAGAATAACGAAGTTTATCTGTCGAATAAAATTAAGCTCCTAATAACATACGAGACGGGTGCAACATTTAGACGCTTTAAACGTCTTTTACTAATAGAAAGAAACACATTTTTAATTAAGTTACTTCTAGAAGGAGTAATATTTTTCTATATACTATTGTGCAACCAAATTGGCCAACTTTCATACGATCATATCATAATATCACAAAACTCTGTTAATTTTTAAACTTTTATTGTATTATTCTTTTTTATTGTAAAAGATGAGATATCAGACGATGATTATCAAATCAAACATCGTAAAGAAATATAATCCAATAATAAGAAATTTGCTCTTTAAGTCATGACGTTTGCAACATGAATGAATTTTCTGTTGGCCCCAAATCAATGAATCTTATTGCTTCGAAGTGTACAACAAATTTATATTTAAGCTTACGTCTAAAAAAATTATATTATCAGCTGGGTTCTACATTTGTTAAATGAAGTGGAAGTGAAAATTTCATTAAGTTGTGATCTAATTTTAGTGAAAATGATTTGAAAAGTAAGATATAATTTCCAGTGTGGTTCATCGTAGAATCAAAGTTTCACTCGTTTTCTAGAACGCCGTGAAAAAGTCTATGTGGAATTGAAAACGATTTCAGTTTCACTTCGTAGTGGAATATAGAACCTAGGCGAATGTATTATAAAATATACATATGTATATATGTATTTCACTTTAAATTTGCATCAAAAAAAGTATCAAATAGTGTGATTTGTTTTCATTGTTGATATATATATACATACGAGTATGTAGCTTATCAATGCTTTAAATGAATTTGTGACATAAGTAATATTGTGGTCAACACTAGATTCTATAAGGTCATGTATGAACGTTGATGTTATCAGAAGAAATCTTCAATTTTTTATCCTACTTTTTTGTTTAAAAAGCAGAGAACAGTGACATTTTTTGCTTGTTAAGAAGTATTTATCTTGTCTGTTTGTTTAGGTCTAAATTTGTATTTGAATTTTGAACCAGTTATTCACCCCTACCGTGAATAAAAATTCCACATGAAATTTGTTCACTTTTCACATTTTCCTATTAAAATTTAATGTTAAAAAAATTAAAGGGAACAAATTTCATGTGGAATTTTTATTCACGATAGGGGTGATTGTAACCAGCATAGGCTGAAATTTGACAATTCAATAACATGTTTAAAAATTCAAATTTATATTCTTTAAAGCTGTTAAAATATATGTATACACCTTATAAGAATATAATATTATGTTCGAAAATTCGAACTTAAAAAATATAAATATTTCATGAATAGTAGTTTCAAAATGTTTTTTATGATATGTTCGAAAATAATAATTTAACTTCGTAAATAAAGGCCATCATCTGGAAAACATCGGTACAAACTTTTATATTGCAGACCTACATACATATATATTGTATAATGTAAACATTTGATAAACTAAAACGCATTTTGGTCGACAAAAGGAAACATACATTTTATTTTAGCAAACTATCAGTCATTAGGTAACATATACATAAACAATTTGTTCTAATTATTGTAGGGTGTTGAAAATTAAGATTATTGATCAAGATATGTTTCATAATTTTAGGTACGTTGAAGATCCCTCTAATATGGATCGTTATATCTGCCCTTAAAATAAATTTTCCTTGTTTTGGTTTAATTTTGTTGGTTAGTAGTTTTTTTAAATTCATTTTTGATACTAACTTCTTTCTGGTCAGCAGACAATTATAAGAAAATAGAAAAATCTGTTTAATTTTTTTATGAAAATAGATATTAAACATATGTATTAGGAACAATTTGATTAATAATGAAAATAAAGAATTGAATGGAATTTATTAAAATATAATAAAAGTCCTAATTACTTAATTAACATAGTAATAAGAAGTTAAAATATAAGTTGTATATTGTTTGTGTTTGCTTCTAATATAATAATTGTACGTTCAATTATCGCATATGCTTATAGAAAAACATCTTTTTTATCTATACAACTTATGACCAAATTTTACATAAAATGCAGAGAAAATGCACATATGCACACAAATTTGTAAAAAGGTCTTAATACATTCATACGATTGAAAACATATAAAAATAAAAATTTTGTGCATCGTAATGACTCATAAATAATTTGGTTTTCGAATTTATCGATTTGACATGTCATTATATGATTCGGTTAACCGGTAAAAGACTTTATTCTAATATTTATTACTTTCTACATACTGGAATGATCCGAGTTCACTCGTCCAAAGTCTGTTAGCTCAGCAACCATTGCTGTTACAACAAATTTTTAACCAATATTTTAAGATTCAAATTTATTTTCCAATTAAATAAGCATTGTAAAATTTTCCTTAAATTACTCTTACTCATGAAACACTCACTGAACTAATTTAAATTTGTTGGTTGGGAGCCATACATATTCAGCCTTAATATGAGTGTCACACTCACAAAAAGGCTGATTGATTACCTTTCAAAGTGGTGACGACTGCAGCAACACTTTTATCTGACCGTTGAAAATGGAGTGTTTTGATACAAACATTTTAAGTTTTATGCTTTTGGGAGCATATATTTGTGTAAAAGAAAAACGCAAAAATGTTTTAGAATTGTTAAACGAATATGACGCACAAATGTGAATTCACACCCATGCTTATTAATGTGTATGTAAGAATATATGTAAGTATGTATATATGTATATTTACAGATAAATTTTCAATTAAAAACCATCAAACATTTTGAAAATCTTTGACTTGTTCAATTCAATTCATTTCAGTTTCACTACCCTGCGATTTGCTGTTGCTGGTGTTGCTATAACTAGTGCTTGGGTTGTTATTGTTGTTGCGTCTGAGTAGTAAACTGGCATTTGGATCGGTAAGTGAATAAATGTCAGGTTCAAAGACTGGCGGACATTCCATATTTGGATATTCGGTGGTAGCCGTTAATGAAGTATTTGATGGCGATGACACTGCAAAATCTATCACATTTGCATTCGAAGATTTGATAGGGGGAGGAGGGGCTGTTGTGTCAGGGGCGGATAGGATAGCATTATTCGATAACGACGATGTAATTGATTGCTTGCGATAATTTGGGGGCTGATTTGGAAATATGACTTGAGCAAAAATCTCTTGATCGTAATCACGTCCCATACAAGTGGTGCTTGTAGGTGTTGAGGGTATCGACACGATTTGCTGTATGTGTGCTTGATTGTGATGACCAAAAACTGTGCGGTGAAACAACGGAGAACTGGAATGTTTCTTTTCTTTTTTGTTTTCGTTTTTAGCATTCAAATTGCTACCGGCTGTAGATGAGGAGCCAGAGGAAAAGCTTAATTTTGAAAAAATTGGCATAGGTGCCGAATTCTTTCGCTGAGCGTCATATTTGTCAGCCTTTTCTTTTAGATCGTTATTGTATGTTTGACTCTTTTTGATACCGCTGCTTCCGCTACCCGTAACACCTGTCTCGATGACATTGTGATGGTTTGACTTTTTGTTTAAGGGCAATGTCATTGTAATGCCAGCAGTGTTGCTAGTTGAGTGTTTGCCAAATTGGAAAATTCTTTCACTCGACGTTTTGAAAGACTCCAACTTTCCCTTTTTCTTAAAGCTTCCCAGTCGTCTTTCTGAACCGTTTGTGCTATAATCAGCTGCTGAGCAACTACTGCTGGTTGAATGTTTTTTGTTTTTACTTGAAGTTAATAAAAATGGGCGTGATTTCATAGCGGAAGCCCAGTTACTTCCGTGACCGCTGCTAGTTGGCTCCAGATGTTCTGCACTGCTTGTTGAATGATTGGAAAATTTCCGAGACGTCGATAATCGATTTCTAGAGTGGGAGGAAGAAAAGGTGCCGACACAGCCTCCACCTAAAGGTTCATCTCCTGATATTAATTCATAGCCGAAATCCCTTAACTTAAGGCCTTCCTTGGAACGTGTTAGTTGAATGTCTTCATCATCAGGCTTGAAACTTATCTCATAATCTGGTGGCTTTGGTAGACTACGACTTTGTGTCTTTGAGACCTTTGCATCACCAGCTGTGTTGGTTGAGCGTGGATTGCAGTCTATTAATTGCCTTGATTGTGCTGCCTGTTTATATGCCGCTTGACGCCTGTGTTCCTCTTTCTTCTCAACACCCAACAAAACACGATTGTTGTACATTTCCTGAGCCTCCTCTTCTTGCTTTTGTAACATCAAGTCCTTGAGGGTAACAAAGCCTTGAATGTTTGGAAGTGCCTCCCATGCGTTACTGGAATTTATTTTTGGTAAGTTGTAGTCTAGTGTTCTAGAAGTTTGAAAATCGAATTCCACCAAATTTGGGTTAGAAGCGTGTATGTAATTGTAGGGAATTTTTTTAATGCTCTTGCACGGACTTATTAGATTTGATTGTTGTTCCGTTGAATTGTCATCTCTTCCCGGGGACTGGGGTACATAATTAAATGCGGAAGAGGAAGAAGATGGTGGCGGTGGTGGTGTAGAAATCCTCAAAGGTAAATCTGGAACAGGTGCTGGCGTCGATGGCGGTCCCACTCCCAATATTGTAGAATCAGAATTGCTTACTATTGAGATTCGGCTGGTTGAGTGCATTAATCGGCGATTGTTGTATTGCTGTGGTGTTGCCGGTAATGGCTGCGGAGGAGATATAACTATCTCCGATGGGGCTACAACAGTAGAAAAACTCTGAGATTTTGTTTGTTGAGTGCTGTGCTGGATATCTTCAGAAATAATTTTTTGTGTGGAATTGAATGGATGTAAAGAGCTGTCATGATATCCAGGTGTATTTGCTCCAATTTGAATACCAAAGCTTCCTCCGGGAACTTTACGGTATGAGCGAAATTGATCTGTAGGCACCGGAATATCATTCGATTGCTTCTTATCGCTAACATTGGAACTTTTAAAGGGCAATGATCCCTTTGTAAGTTTTCTTAATGAACCCAAATATCGCCTGTCACTTTTAGTGGAAGTTGGCGTCGTTAACGAAGTTTTGGAGACATTTAATACTTGTTGTTGAACCTCTCTAGAGCCTTGAGGGGAAGGAGTGCACAGATTTTTTGTTACTGTCGATTCGTTTTCCTCACCAGAACTTTCGTTTTCTGAAAACAAATCTTTCGTACTAATATCGTTCAAAGAAATCGGATTTCCTGATGCCGGTGCACTCTTGCTCAAAGTTGATTGTCTAATGAATTCAACCCATTGATTAAGGGCGTCCAGCGATTCTGTTGCAAAATAAAATGTTTTTGCAGAATGATACACCTTAAAAGCGTGCGGCTTTGAGTGGACTTCCTATTGACCAAACGACAAAATTATTACTCTTATAATATTGTAACGCTATTGTACTTACCTTTGCCAATGACACAGTAAATCCTGGTAAGAATATAACGCAGCTAGCTTTCGTTGCTTCTTTTGAACGAAACCCATAGAGAATAGTATCAAGCATCACAAAATATAAGCGCGCCCAAAATGTAACGCCCCGTTTGTCCTTTGTGCGCCGGTATAGAAAACCTTGAATGTCGCCAGTACCAAGCAACTTCAAATTAACATTTCTCCTTTTGCTAATAAGGCTATGTTTCTTTTTTAAAGTCAGTGATCGCGTTTTAGTGGGTGTATGAAGTTCTCCACTCACTTCATTTGTGATGTCGTGTGGTGTGGATAATGATATAGTGCTGGTACTGGAGAGAAACGACTTGTCATCTTCGTCAGCGTTGCTAATTGGGGGTGTTTGTACGGACATTCCAAAATTTGATATTTGTGGAGATTGGGCGCTTGTATTAACATTTAACGCTGCTGCAGCTGTAATGGCTGCGAGAAGGCCGGGTGGTTTTGGTGGCGGTACTGGAACAACGTTTGAAGCTGGGTCACCTTGTTTTCTGGGGCGGGGTGGTGGTACTGGTGGTGTTATTAAAAGAAAATCCTTACGTGGTTCAATTGCGGGAGGTGTATCTGAATCTTCGCCTGAATTATCGTAGGCAGGTGTACTGTGGCTCTTATCCAGTCTACCACGTCTTACAACAATAGGCACATTAACTGTTTCGACTAGTGGGACATTGTTGTACGACGCTAACATGTGATCTCTGTCTTCTGTATTTTGGTCCTTTTTACTCGATGTATTTTGAAGTGCTTGAAGAATGTCATCCTCTTCCTCTTCATCGGCGAAAGGGATGGGCTCAAATGTTTCGAGAATCGTATTTTGAACATTACATGTATATTTTTCATCAACTGGATAATCTTCCACTTTCATATTCGCATCGAAGCGAACTACCTTACAAACACCCGGTTTAGAAGTAGCTTCTTGCTCTTCGTTAGGTTGTTCTAAGACTTGACATAGCTTAATGGAATCACCAAATTGTGCAACTCCTGATTTGACATCGCTAGAGAATTTTCCATTACCACCGCTACTGCTACCAATTCCAATACAAGTGGTAGGACGCGGAGTGATTTCCAAACCAAATCCGAAGGATACAGACTTATCGCGTAAACTAGGTGACGAGGGATCTCCACCAGTACCCACCTTGGGGTCATGCCAAAGAGGAACTCCAACAACATTTTTATGCCCTAACAATTCGTCGCCACAAATTGTATTACGTCTTTGAAGCATTGTCCTTGGTTTCGGATAGTATAATCTACTTTCCTTTTCCACCACTTTTGCGTCAGTTGGCGTCAATATATCACTACAAATGGAGTCTGTGTCTCCTTCATCTGTTTTTTCATTGTCAGCGTTCAACAATAGTGGAAGTTTGAACGTATTTTCGGGAACAGATAAGAATCCAGGCCTTGGGCTTGATACGTTTTCGCCCCAACGTGAACCTACGTTTCGTTTTTTGCTTGGCAATCGGTATGGTTGCATGTAAATTTGTCCATAAATCTTTGTGTGTTTTGGGCGCTTTTTCAAAGTAAGCAGAACGTCTGGTAAAGACTCTCTTAACTGTAAAAGAACCGTCTTGTATTGCCAGCCAACGATTGTTTGGTAATTAATTTGTACAATCTCATCTCCATCTTCAATTTTTCCCGAGTTGTGGGCTGGGGAGTTGTGTTTGATGTCAGTTACTCGATGAATACCATGATAGCTTGTTTCAATGTTAAAACCTAGCTCCGATTCTCTTTTTTTAAGTGTAACTAAATTCAAGGAAGCGGGTTGCAATAGCATTGGATCTGTAATATCTTGTATGATATAATTTGCTAAACGCTCTAATGTCTCTGCAGTTGTACGAATTTGTTCTACAGGATTTTCCACAAATCGTTCTCTTTGGGCGATGGTCGCCATTTCAAGGCCTAGTCTTAACATTTTTCGACAAATTTCTGTAAACTGGAATTGACCCTGAAATGGAGAACGATCTAGCCATCCAATTAATGGTTTTATTCTGGCTATTGTTCTTGTAATATCATTCAGTATCTGTGTTTCGATTATAGAAGAACCACTTTTTAGTGCTAGTAGCCTGTGCAGACTTCGGGCAGCTGTCGCAACATGCAAAGCCATAAACTGTAGGTTCTCTTTGTCCAAATTGTAGTGCTGTAAAAGTAATATAAAAATGATTTTTGATTTTACTCATTTTCGGATTTTATGCACTTACAAAATTTCGTAGATTTTCAACAGCTTCCAATACAATCTCCTGATGACCAATGGAATTCATGCCTAATTGCTCCAATTCATAGGGCCTAATGTTAAGCAATTGATGACCTCCCACTCCATTATTAATGAACGAGTAAACGTAATTGTACATGGAATCATCCAGACCTAAAAATATTTCAATGATTACCCACCCGATATGGGTTTGGTTTATTCAATGTATGAATCACAACTCCATATAATAATATCAGCAGTTGAAAGAAAAACAACAGACCTTTAATCCAATCGGTTACTTGGTCTGGTGACCATTCAGCTACATTGATATAAGCCATAACTTTAAAATGTATTTATCCCATTAGAAATTTTAGAACTTGTAAGAAATACCATAATTACTTGAAAAATAAAAGGAAAAAGTTATTCTTTATCTGCTGTTGTCATTTTGTATTTCTCTTTTTAATTGTTATCCTCCAAAATTTATCGATGTCACAAAAGCAAACTGTAAAAATGTGTGGCAACCTTTTCGAATGGGTGTGGTGAATTTTTGTTATGTACAAACGACATTCTGTATTTATTAATAAAAACAAACCACAGAAATAAACAAACATACCATAAAATGTAATGTAATTCTTATATATAAAATTTAAAATAATTCTATATAAAGTAAATGTAATTTAATCTTATATGTATAACTATTATACATCATACAATTGTTATTGAGAATATATATCAATACAAATTTTCTCCTAATAAAATTATCATTCACTTGTTAACAACAAATTCCTCAATTAATAAACACAAACAAAAAATGAAAAAAAAAATTATTTTATTTGGTCTGCCACTATACTGTTGCCCTTTTTGATACCAGAATGGTATCTTATATCGCTTATACTAAATTAAAAATTTTAGGTTTTTTCTCATTTATTTAAACTATCCCTGTTGAGATAAGTATGTATCTTAAAAAACTTTTTTTTTAGGAAACAAAGCATAATAACGGGATTTCATCATTTAGGGTTTTGACGAAATTACGGTTATCATAATATACCGTTACCGAAACAAAAATATATTTTCATTAAGGTCAATATTATTTAATTGAAGGGTGCTGTAGCTTAATTGATTATCGCATTTGAGTTGGTATTCGTGGCTTAGGTTCGATTCTCAGCCGCTGCCACTCAAACAACATAAGTTGCTGATAATTTATACATAGTTTTCAATCCTATCATAACTACAGGAATTCATATACATATATAATGGAGTGTATATAGCGATATCAATCTGTCTGCTGAATCAACTTTCCGAAAGGTCAAATTATGTAAAAACATGATTGGTACATCAATCTACATATGTACATATGTGACCCGGCTTATGAAAAGGTGGCTTATGACTCAAAAAAGTAATTGCGAGACACAGCTGTTAAACAATGCATTTCGTTAGTTTCTTCTTTGAGCAACTTTAAATGTTTCAACAAGGATAGCGACGAAGAAAACTACTTAATACTGCTAAATAAATATTTTTTGTGCAAAACAGCTTTTTTTTGTAAAATCGTTTTGCAGCGTTCAATCCTGTTTTTAAATTTTGCAATTCCATTTATTATCTTGATTCTGGATTTTCAATAAAATTCTGTTTTTCTTTCATTTGTGCTCTTCTTTCTCTACATTTTTAGTACACTTCTAAGCAAGTTAGGACTTTCTAGTTTTCACCACGTCAAAGAGCACCTCAAAAACTATCGAAACCAAAAAAAAAGTGGAAAATTTTTTTTTGAGTCATAAGCCACCTTTTCATAGGCCGGGTCACATATAGGGTATAGTATGGAACTGTTTCGGTTGATGTTAAACAGCCCACAAATATAACCAGCACTATTACTTCGACCTGTCTTGTTGACCTATGTTTACCTATATAAGCGGATATATTTACATATACATATGTGTATTTATATAATTTTGGAAAACAATTAATAATTAATAATCTTTTTTCACCTAAAATATTTTTTCCTACATGTCATTATGCTGTATTAGTGGTCTAGTCGATAGTACTAAGTTATGGGTCGAATTGAAATACATACATACATACCTACCGTAATCACCAAGTTGAAGGATTTACATATTAAACTCAGTAAAATAATACGTGTACAACTCTAGTGTTTAGGCAATATTTTATGATTATAGCGTTTTACCGACTTTATTCTCAATATATTCCAATTTAGAATTCTGCTTCAGATTTAGAAAAATTAAATTCTTATATAAATTTACTTTATTTTATTTATTAATTTATTTGTAATATTAAGCCTCCTCTTCTTTAATAAATCAAATTTGGTAAAAATGTTTGGATCCATCGTTACATTTTAGTAATTAAAACTAATTAAAAACTGAATAATAATTTATTCATAACACTTATGTATACTAGTTAATTGATTAATGTAATGCAATTAAATAAATATGATACATTCAACAATAATAATAGTAAGTAATTAAGTAAAAAAAAATGAATGAATAAATCGTTCATGGCACCTAAAATTTAAAGCGAATAATTAAAAGCGAAAAATACAACTTAACTGAGTTTATTAATTTTTGCAACCAAAAATAATACTCAGTCATTAATACTTATATGTATGTATGATGTATGTACTAGATAATAAATTTATTGCGATGAACAAATAATTATTTATTCTTTAAATTCTCAAAGAATGCAATATTGTTTTTAAGGACTCCTTCTCGTACTGGAACTGGACTTATATTGCCCGTGTCTGTGGAAAGAGATGGATCATTCATTGAAGATATTCCTGGAGTTGTTACATCTGAAGTAGTTGCTATTTCAATGCCAATGGAGGAGGAATCTCTAGAAAATCGTTAGGAAAATTTAATTTTTAATATTTATTTTGGTTTTAAGTAATGTTTAGATTTACGTTTCAAGTGACGATAAATCGGAGGTTATAGTTATATCATCTTCTGGCTTTGATTGTTCTGATTTCATAAGATGATCTAGTGACCTTTTAGGCGAATATGATCGTTTTTTTCCACCTTGTGATAAGGTTCTTGCCTGAAATATTATTTTAAATAATATTAAGAAATTATACTTATAATTATGCGTAATTAATATTTAGTACCTTTCTAAGCCAAAGTTTTTCGGGTTGTGTGGTATTGGTCGTCATCAAAAAGGCTCTTGCTAAAGCTTTAACAGAAGGCAGTGATTTTGCTACCTCCGCTTCAATTACTGGTTTCTCCGATGGACTAGACACAATTTGCTGTAGTTTTAAATTAATGGTTAATAATGCTGTTTAGTTTAGTTTTGATTTTTTCTTTTTATATTTAAATAATCTTACCGGCTCATTTTCTTCTACTGATAAAATCTGATTAGGTTCTAGCAATTTGCGTTTTGGTTGTAAAAATTTGAATGCCATTGGCGTAGATCCACGAGTAGGTGTTACAATATTTACACCACTTTTTGATCTACTAAAACTCAAACTAGAGGGTCTTTCTTTGGAATTAACTTCATCAGCTACTGCCTCTTCTCTATGTATAATTGTGGACTCCTTGACTGTTTCCTCTTGTGTCCTAAAATCATATATTTTGATTGTATCAGAATCATCACTTGTTGTCGTTGCATTTCCTTCCACATCTCCTGACAGCGTTGACATATACTCCGTTGAAGATAAGTTGTTTTCTACTACTTGAGCTGGCATGGCTTTGTATAAATCAACTTCAGTTTTATTTTCTGTAGATGATAGTGCTTTCTTTGTAGGCTATGAACACCAAACATTTTAGTAAATTTGTAATTAAATTCGAACATTTTTTCCCAAAAAATATAAAACGAAACCAGTATTATTAAATCACAGTTACTAAATAACAAACATAACAAATTTAATATGTATGTATGTACTTTTTAATACAGTAAATATGTATGTCAGCATATGTACTCGTATGTATGTATGTATGTATGAGAGAAAAATATGTATGTTCTGTAAGCAAGCAACCCCCCATTCATTCATTATTCCCTTGATTTCATTTCAATAAAAGCATATCTACATACGTAAAGTTTATAATTAATATTAATAATCTGAATAAATATTTAAATAGTTCGTCGCAAGTGTGATTATCTACAAAATTACTGGTTTGTTTACAATTAATTTATGCTGATCAATTGTTCCTAAAAGCCGGACCACAGAACATTAGATCCATAACAACATGTCCAAATAAAAAACAAGTAAGAAAGTATAGTCGGTCAAGCCCGACCATATAATACCCTACACCCAGAGTATGTACAAAACAGTTTTTCAGAAATGGGCGTTATATGGGAATATACATATGTAACATCCAAAAATTTAGTGTCATGATTTCTGTAAATATAAATATTTATCTCGATATAAATACTTTTTAAGAAATTTACTCTGGGCACCACAAGCTTTACATGGCCAGCCAGCCAGCCAGCCAGCCAGACGGACGGACAACGTTAAATCGACCCAGAAAGTGATTCTGAGTCGATCGGTATACTTTAAGGTGGGTGTTGGACCAATATATCTGGGCGTTACAAACATCAGCACAAATCCAATATAGGGTATATTGGTAGTGTAAGGTATAATAAAAATTCGGCAAACTCTAATGTGGATAGATTCATTTCTGATACATAGTATCAAATTTCTTATTGTATAAAGATTTTTGATGAGTGGAATACCTAAATTTCGGAGAAAAAGTGTACCTTCTTCTTAATATTTTAATCGCTGATTTGGTTGTTGTGGTGTTAGTTACAAAATGTAATAATTATTAGTATAACAAAATATTAATAATAATAGTAATTGTTATTTAACTAGAAAACAAATGTTGTTAGTAAAATTTTGGCATATTTATTGTTAGCTTCGAAAATATTTAATTTAATACAAACCATTTACAAATGCATGCATGCACCTTAATGTACATACATACATACATACATACATACTCGTATGTATGTATGTATGTACGATTTAGGTGTATACTTACTTACCATAATGTGTTTTAATTCCTAATTTGTGTGGGTGTTGTTGTTGTTGTTGCTACTGATTCTGATTCTTTTATTAAAAATATTCAAATTTTACTAAAAACATTTGTTTCTTTGTGAAATTTTAATTCAAATCTTTATTTCAAATTAGGGGTCAAATTAAAAGCAAACAAAAAAAAAATAATAAAACAATAATAGATACGAGTAAAGTGTTTTTAAAGAATTTTTTAGTTCAACTATAACATGTTTCCAATAATTGTTCGCAATTAAAAGAAAAAATTAACATTTCTTTTTTGGAAATTTGTAAGAATCATTAAGTTCAAGAGCATGGCACTAAGTTTAAGCTACATATGTACATACATACATTGGCAAACATTTAAAGTATTGGATCGTAGTTACTGTAGGTAATTAAATAAGTTGGTGCATTTGACTAGTAGCTAGTAAGTATGTATAATTAATTAAATATATTTAGTAAGGTAATCAACTCTAATTATACAACTACATATATGTATGTATGTACAAATACTTAATTAAGTAATATAAGTTTTTATAATCAAACAATATATCTACATATGTATATACCTACTCTTAATAACGCACGTCAGCTTATGTTAAATTAAATTTAAAGCCTTTTAATGGGGACAGATTTATATTTTGTATTTAAATAATAAAATAAGTATGTACTCGTAAATATGTTATAATGTATCTACATCCCGCAAAATAGTTTGAGTGAATATACTTTGGTATACGTACATACATACATACATACGTACATACATACATACATACATACATACATACATATTAGATGGTTTTTGATTACCAATCTCTTGGGAAATAATTTGTGTGATATTTTACATTAATTTAGTTTCTATACTTTATGTGGATATTAATTAAACATAAAAAAGATTTTATTAATAGAATCAATTTTTCTATTGTTTATGGCAAATTGGAAATTGAATTGTGTTATGCACTTTGAGCAAGGAAGTGAAAATAAAATCTTGACTGATGTTCCTAATGCAAATTTTGCGTTCATATCTTTTGATATAAATAAGGAATAACTGAATTTTCCATTGCTGGCATACATACTCGTGCACACTTAATTAAAAGAGTAATCTGTTGTCATATTGTTTAGATTCATTGGGGAAATTTAAGCAACTATCAACACCTGAGTCCCCAGCAGGTTCTTCGTGGTGATTTGTTAGTTGAGAACTTTTTTGAGGTTTAACTATGGATAGCTTGAGAGCTTTGTCGCCATTGAAGAATTGATTCTTCTTATACAAGGGATTTAGTACGAAATCTTTGGTTGCTGCTGAAACGGCTCTAAAACTGTTGCGCTTTAAATCTTTATGTAGCAGCTGCTTCTCGAATTGTGTCAATACATTAGCATCGGTGTGATTATTGTGTGACATATTACTAGACCTGCTGCTATCAATACTAAATAAACTTAACAAACTAACGGTTCTACGTTTGGAACTAAGTGCGGAACTACTTTTCCACGAGCGCTGGGAATGCAAATCTAAATTATCTTCATTATCTCCGTCCTCATTGTCATCGTTATTCGGATTGTTAAAATGTTTATAGTAGGAGGTGGATGTTGAGGGTCTGGTCTGTAAAGTGGATGATGTTTTATTATGCTGGTGATATGTGGGAGCATGTTGATATGGAGAAGGTGGAAAATTAATATTTTTATTCAAATATTTAAGGGAACTGCTACGACGCACTGGTGTTGATAAAGTCCAATGACAATCGTTAGGAGAATGTTTTGTGTTGGCATTTAGTGATTTATTCTGATATGAATTATTTTGATTCTTATTAATATTGTTGCAGTTGTTGTTTACCTCTCGGATATCCTTCACAGTTGCATTTGCAGAAACATCTCTTGCTGGTGATAGTTGTGGTGTTGTTAAACTGCTGTTAATGTAGTAATCTCGACTATACCTGAAAAATGAAAAGAAATTATATGAAAAATTCAAACAGCAAATAAAATTAATTCATAAAGAGATTAATAATTAAATAAATTACATATGTACATATGTAATAGTTAAACAAGAAAGAGTATGTGTGATGTACAATATACATACATACATACATACATACAATACGAGTACATTTTATGTAGGTAAATTATGGGTATGCACCTTTTGTAATCAGTTTCACGCGTCATTTGTTCATCTGCCTCCAGGTTTTGATTATTTAAAAGGTTTAAAGGATTTAGATCATTTGTTGGACTTATGTTTGGTAAATCGATGAAACGTTCTTGGCTACCACTGATACGTCTTTTCAGAGCTTCAGGAGCATATGGATTATTTGGCATTTCGACAGCATTATACCATTTTTTGTATTCACGTTCTGCTATAGAACCTAAAAGGAACAGAAAGCAAAAGAAAAACAAAAAACTGTTTGAAACTAAATGTGGTTAAAGAAATTGTTTTTACAAAAGCACTTTATAACGACGAGAAGCACTTACAAAATCTACCTATACATACTATATACATGTGAACATATATTTCGGAATTTGTAAAGATTTTATATTGATGTGTCTGTTTTCCGGATAATCAATTGACTCTAGTAGCATTTTGGGAGTTTGCAATACACATACATACGAGTACATACATATGTACAAACATATAACTTGTATTTATATTTAAAACTAGCCTTTATTAACAATAATATACATACATATACTCGTACATGTATGTATATGTAAAGCTTGAATAAAACACAAACTAAATCTATTCAAGTGAAAATAAAATGAATTATTAAATACTGCTTCTATGTTATAATATACATATGTATGTATGTGCATGTTAGTACGTAGAAAAATACAAATTCCAAAATTAAACATAAAATACACATTACACCACACCGAGTTTATGAAAATGGCCATATAGTTTTGAAAATGAGTACCTGGTACAAAACATCGCAATATAGCCACATCATCATCATCTTCTTCATCATCATCTTTACTGACACCATCGCCATCACTGTGAACACCAACACCAACATTAGCAACTGTTTCATCTGTTAGTATTTGTACGTTTACTTGATCATTGCTAATGAGTTGCTGAACACATTGTGAGTCAGAGGAAGTTTTCTTGTTTTGAACTGCGCTTGTTAGTGGATCGTGGGGACGCTTCTGGTTAGATTTAGTTGTTGCAGTGTCACTACTCATGTTAGTGATAGGTTGCTTATGATTGTTAGTATTACTATGGTTAGTATTTGCCTTACAGTTAGTTTCTGTGAATGAATTAGTAGTTGTTGTAGTAGTAGCAGTAGTATAGGTAGTAATAATAGTGTTAGTAGTAGAATTGTTGTTATAATTAATGGCTAAAATATCCTTTTCATCATTTTCATTATCAATGTATTCCTCTATAGTGTTAGTTCGACTATCAGCATAAGGTTTGGAATCATAACTTAATTGATCTGAGAAGAGAATAGTATTAATGAAATTATATGAAATCTTATCGAGATTGTTTATTTGCACAATAAACGAATCACTAGAGTCGTCATGATCACTGTCGTGATCATGAGTACGAGTAAAGCTCTCACAAACTACAGGATTTTCAGTAATGAGTACCTTAGTATGGACTTTGTTCGTTTCCTCCATACTATCATCGGTAGAATGTGATAAATCAAGGGTACTTAGAAATCTATGCATGAGTAGGGTTCGGCGTCGTCGGTTTTCAAGCGCAGTCAAAAGATGTTTGTCATGTATGAATTTTTGGCATAGGCCTGCCAAAGTGTTTGCAGTGCCTGGTGGCGTAGTCTGTGGCATTGGTTGTGGACTTACATCTTCAAAACTCGGTGTTGTGTCTACCACTCTATATTGTCGTTGGAGTTTCTTTGATATATTGTGTTTACCTAGTGGTTGGTTGGTTGCACACACAATTAAATCTGCAGCTTTATTATTGCCTTCTTCAATTTCAACGACAGTCGATTGTCTAGATATTGTGGGAGTGTCATCGAACGAAACTTGATCCTCAGATACATTAAAAGTAGCTACTTCAGTTGATACTTCATGTACATCTCGTATCTGTATGCAATTTCCAGGTTCGGATGCTGGATTAAATTCAGATTGTGATAATATTGTTGGCACAAACGGAGTGTGCAAGTTTGTTTCAATAACTGTTGTGGACATATCAACTTCAATGAGTCCTCCTGAAAAATCAGCCGTAGTGCTATTCACAGATTTGCATTTGTTGCTGGATCCTGAATCTTTTACTAAAGATTCCTTGTTTGCAGAGTCAGTGATTTCATTAGGTAGGTACTTTGAAATTTGTTCATTGAGTTCTTCAGAATATTCTGTCAAATTATTGTTTTGCGTTTTAATTTGCACATTAGGTTCTGAATATTCTGGCAAACCTTCATTGTTTTTATGTTCTGAAGTAAATGTTAGTTGGGCTTCAGCTGATTGTTCCAGCTTCGTTTCAGCTATGTCGTCTCTAGCTTGCACGTCCTGTGATTCAGAAGCTTTCTCTTTGTAAATTAATTCGTTTAGTTCTTCATTTTTTCTAGTGGCATTATATTCCGGTTGTATTTTAGAGAACTGTTCTTTGGAAATCATTTCATCCAGTGTTTTTAAATGTAAATCAGATGCATTTTCCAAAATTTTATATTGGCCGCTATTTGAACTCTCGGATAAAGTTTCATTATTTGTGGAATCAGAATTACATTCTATTGATATTTCAGATGACTGCTCTTTAAAAATAAATTCATTTTGTTGCGCGTGTTTTTCAGAAGACTGCTCTTTCGAAACTGTTTTATCGAATAGAATTAAATGCTTCGCCAATGTATTGTCTTTATATTTTGTTAATTCATTGGACTCTGAAATACCGAACAAAAGGTTCATAGGATCTAATGTAATTTGAATTTCTATTTCAGATGATTGCTCTTTTGAAAATATTTCATTTTGCTCATTGTTTCTAAGGTTTAAAGTATCTTCAATTTGAATCTGTTGAGTTTCAGAAGACTGCTTTTTAAAAATACCGTCCAGTGCTTTTAAACGTTCATTAGATGAATTCTCCTCATTCTCGCCATAATACTCTGAACTACCGGACAAAGCTGTGGGTTGCTCTTCCAAAACCTTTTCAAATCGTATTTTGGAAGTTTTATCGTCGAGTTCATTATCAATATATACAATTTCTTCTGTTTTGGATTCCATATTTACGTCTGAGGAGGTGGACAAATCTGACGTTAGTTCTTCTGAAACTATTGTATTTTTTTCTATCTGTGTTTCATAAGACTGTACTTTAGAATTCGTTTTTTCATAAGTTGTTTTTGACTCGTTATTTGATTCTGAAGATTTGGACAAAGCTGATGGTTCCGAAATTATTTCATTTTGTATTTTAGAAGTTGAAACGTTGAATACTATTACATTATCAATTGATGCAATTTCTACAGTTTTGGATTCCACATTTCCTTCTGAAGAGGTGAACAAATCTGGCGTTTGTTCTTCTGGAACTATTTCATTTTGTTCTACCTGCGCTTCAGAGGTGGACAAATCCGATGTTTGTTCTTCGGAAACTATTTCATTTTGTTGCTCCTGTATTTCATAAGACTGTACTTTAGAAATTGTTTCATCGAGAATACTTGTTTTTTCATCAGCTTTTTTGGTTTCGATATTTGATTCTGAAGAGGTGGACAAAGCTGATGGTTCTGAAATTATTTCATTTTGTATTTTAGAAGTTGAATCGTTGAATACTATGACATTATCAATTGATGCAATTTCTACAGTTTTGGATTCCACATTTCCTTCTGAAGAGGTGAACAAATCTGGCGTTTGTTCTTCTGGAACTATTTCATTTTGTTGTACCTGCGCTTCAGAGGTGGACAAATCTGATGTTTGTTCTTCGGCAACTATTTCATTTTGTTCCAGCTGCGTTTTACAAGACTGCACTTTAGGAATTCTCTCATCAGGAATACTTGTTTTTTCATCAGCTGTTTTGGTTTCGATATTTGATTCTAAAGATGTGGACAAAGCTGATGGTTCTGAAATTATTTCATTTTGTATTTTAAAAGTTGAATCGCTGAATACTATGACATTATCAATTGATGCATTTTCTACGGTTTTGGATTTCACATTTCCTTCTGAAGAGGTGAACAAATCTGGCGTTTGTTCTTCTGGAACTATTTCATTTTGTTCTACCTGCGCGCCAGAGGTGGACAAATCTGGTGTTTGTTCTTCGGAAACTATTTCATTTTGTTCCAGCTGCGTTTTACAAGACTGCACTTTAGGAATTCTCTCATCAGGAATAGTTGTTTTTTCATCAGCTGTTTTGGTTTCGATATTTGATTCTGAAGATGTGGACGAAGCTGATGGTTCTGAAATTATTTCATTTTGTATTTTAGAAGTTGAATCGTTGAATACTATGACATTATCAATTGATGCAAGTTCTACAGTTTTGGATTCCACATTTCCTTCTGAAGAGATGGACAAAACTGATGTTTGTTCTTCGGAAACTATTTCATTTTGTTGCTCCAGTGTTTCATAAGACTGCACTTTAGGAATTATTTCGTCGAGAATACTGGTTTTTTCATCATCTGTTTTGGATTCCATATTTGATTCTGAAGTGTTGAACAAAGATAATGATTCCGAATTTATTTCATTTTTTATTTTAGACGTTGAATCGTTGAATACTACGACATTGTCAATTGATACAATTTCTACGGTTTTGGATTCCACATTTCCTTCTGAAGAAATGGACAAATCTGACGGTTGTTCTTCTGGAACTATTTCATTTTGTTGTACCTGCGCTTCAGAGGTGGAAAAATCCGATGTTTGTTCTTCGGAAACTATTTCATTTTGTTGCTCCAGTATTTCATAAGACTGTACTTTAGAAATTGTTTCATCGAGAATACTTGTTTTTTCATCAGCTGTTTTCGTTTCGATATTTGATTCTGAAGAGGTGGACAAAGCTGATGGTTCTGAAATTATTTCATTTTGTATTTTAGAAGTTGAATCGTTGAATACTATGACATTATCAATTGATGCAATTTCTACAGTTTTGGATTCCACATTTCCTTCTGAAGAGGTGAACAAATCTGGCGTTTGTTCTTCTGGAACTATTTCATTTTGTTCTACCTGCGCTTCAGAGGTGGACAAATCTGATGTTTGTTCTTCGGAAACTATTTCATTTTGTTGCTCCAGTGTTTCATAAGACTGTACTTTAGAAATTGTTTCATCGAGAATACTTGTTTTTTCATCAGCTGTTTTGGTTTCGATATTTGATTCTGAAGATGTGGACGAAGCTGATGGTTCTGAAATTATTTCATTTTGTATTTTAGAAGTTGAATCGTTGAATACTATGACATTATCAATTGATGCAATTTCTACAGTATTGGATTCCACATTTCCTTCTGAAGAGGTGAACAAATCTGGCGTTTGTTCTTCTGGAACTATTTCATTTTGTTCTACCTGCGCGCCAGAGGTGGACAAATCTGATGTTTGTTCTTCGGAAACTATTTCATTTTGTTCCAGCTGCGTTTTACAAGACTGCACTTTAGGAATTCTCTCATCAGGAATAGTTGTTTTTTCATCAGCTGTTTTGGTTTCGATATTTGATTCTGAAGATGTGGACAAAGTTAATGCAATTTCTACAGTTTTGAATTCCACATTTAATTCTGAAGAGGTGGACAACTCTGTCGGTTGTTCTTCTGGAACTATTTCATTTTGTTGTACCTGCGCTTCAGAGGTGGAAAAATCCGATGTTTGTTCTTCGGAAACTATTTCATTTTGTTGCTCCAGTATTTCATAAGACGGCACTTTAGGAATTATTTCGTCGAGAATACTTGTTTTTTCATCAGCTGTTTTCGTTTCGATATTTGATTCTGAAGAGGTGGACAAAGCTGATGGTTCTGAAATCATTTCATTTTGTATTTTAGAAGTTGAATCGTTGAATACTATGACATTATCAATTGATGCAATTTCTACAGTTTTGGATTCCACATTTCCTTCTGAAGAGGTGAACAAATCTGGCGTTTGTTCTTCTGGAACTATTTCATTTTGTTCTACCTGCGCTTCAGAGGTGGACAAATCTGATGTTTGTTCTTCGGAAACTATTTCATTTTGTTCCAGCTGCGTTTTACAAGACTGCACTTTAGGAATTCTCTCATCAGGAATAGTTGTTTTTTCATCAGCTGTTTTGGTTTCGATATTTGATTCTGAAGATGTGGACGAAGCTGATGGTTCTGAAATTATTTCATTTTGTATTTTAGAAGTTGAATCGTTGAATACTATGACATTATCAATTGATGCAATTTCTACAGTTTTGGATTCCACATTTCCTTCTGAAGAGGTGAACAAATCTGGCGTTTGTTCTTCTGGAACTATTTCATTTTGTTCTACCTGCGCTTCAGAGGTGGACAAATCTGATGTTTGTTCTTCGGAAACTATTTCATTTTGTTCCAGCTGCGTTTTACAAGACTGCACTTTAGGAATTCTCTCATCAGGAATAGTAGTTTTTTCATCAGCTGTTTTGGTTTCGATATTTGATTCTGAAGATGTGGACGAAGCTGATGGTTCTGAAATTATTTCATTTTGTATTTTAGAAGTTGAATCGTTGAATACTATGACATTATCAATTGATGCAATTTCTACAGTATTGGATTCCACATTTCCTTCTGAAGAGGTGAACAAATCTGGCGTTTGTTCTTCTGGAACTATTTCATTTTGTTCTACCTGCGCGCCAGAGGTGGACAACTCTGATGTTTGTTCTTCGGAAACTATTTCATTTTGTTCCAGCTGCGTGTTACAAGACTGCACGTTAGGAATTCTCTCATCAGGAATAGTTGTTTTTTCATCAGCTGTTTTGGTTTCGATATTTGATTCTGAAGATGTGGACGAAGCTGATGGTTCTGAAATTATTTCATTTTCTATTTTAGAAGTTGAATCGTTGAATACTATGACATTATCAATTGATGCAATTTCTACAGTTTTGGATTCCACATTTCCTTCTGAAGAGGTGAACAAATCTGGCGTTTGTTCTTCTGGAACTATTTCATTTTGTTGTACCTGCGCTTCAGAGGTGGAAAAATCCGATGTTTGTTCTTCGGAAACTATTTCATTTTGTTGCTCCAGTATTTCATAAGACTGCACTTTAGGAATTCTCTCATCAGGAATACTTGTTTTTTCATCAGCTGTTTTGAATTCCATATTTGATTCTGAAGAGGTGGACAAAGTTAATGATTCCGAATTTATTTCATTTTTTATTTTAGAAGTTGAATCGTTGAATACTATGACATTATCAATTGATGCAATTTCTACAGTTTTGAATTCCACATTTAATTCTGAAGAGGTGGACAACTCTGTCAGTTGTTCTTCTGGAACTATTTCATTTTGTTGTACCTGCGCTTCAGAGGTGGAAAAATCCGATGTTTGTTCTTCGGAAACTATTTCATTTTGTTGCTCCAGTATTTCATAAGACTGCACTTTAGGAATTCTCTCATCAGGAATACTTGTTTTTTCATCAGCTGTTTTGAATTCCATATTTGATTCTGAAGAGGTGGACAAAGTTAATGATTCCGAATTTATTTCATTTTTTATTTTAGAAGTTGAATCGTTGAATACTATGACATTATCAATTGATGCAATTTCTACAGTTTTGAATTCCACATTTAATTCTGAAGAGGTGGACAACTCTGTCAGTTGTTCTTCTGGAACTATTTCATTTTGTTGTACCTGCGCTTCAGAGGTGGACAAATCTGATGTTTGTTCTTCGGAAACTATTTCATTTTGTTCCAGCTGCGTGTTACAAGACTGCACTTTAGGAATTCTCTCATCAGGAATAGTTGTTTTTTCATCAGCTGTTTTGGTTTCGATATTTGATTCTGAAGATGTGGACGAAGCTGATGGTTCTGAAATTATTTCATTTTGTATTTTAGAAGTTGAATCGTTGAATACTATGACATTATCAATTGATGCAATTTCTACAGTTTTGGATTCCACATTTCCTTCTGAAGAGGTGAACAAATCTGGCGTTTGTTCTTCTGGAACTATTTCATTTTGTTCTACCTGCGCGCCAGAGGTGGACAACTCTGATGTCTGTTCTTCGAAAACTATTTCATTTTGTTCCAGCTGCGTTTTACAAGACTGCACTTTAGGAATTCTCTCATCAGGAATACTTGTTTTTTCATCAGCTCTTTTGAATTCGATATTTGATTCTGAAGAGGTGGACAAAGTTAATGATTCCGAATTTATTTCATTTTTTATTTTAGAAGTTGAATCGTTGAATATTATGACATTATCAATTGATGCAATTTCTACAGTTTTGAATTCCACATTTAATTCTGAAGAGGTGGACAACTCTGTCAGTTGCTCTTCTGGAACTATTTCATTTTGTTGTACCTGCGCTTCAGAGGTGGACAAATCTGATGTTTGTTCTTCGGAAACTATTTCATTTTGTTCCAGCTGCGTTTTACAAGACTGCACTTTAGGAATTCTCTCATCAGGAATACTTGTTTTTTCATCAGCTATTTTGGATTCGATATTTGATTCTGAAGAGGTGGACAAAGTTAATGATTCCGAATTTATTTCATTTTTTATTTTAGAAGTTGAATCGTTGAATACTATGACATTATCAATTGATGCAATTTCTACAGTTTTGGATTCCACATTTCCTTCTGAAGAGGTGAACAAATCTGGCGTTTGTTCTTCTGGAACTATTTCATTTTGTTCAACCTGCGCGCCAGAGGTGGACAACTCTGATGTCTGTTCTTCGAAAACTATTTCATTTTGTTCCAGCTGCGTTTTACAAGACTGCACTTTAGGAATTCTCTCATCAGGAATACTTGTTTTTTCATCAGCTATTTTGGATTCGATATTTGATTCTGAAGAGGTGGACAAAGTTAATGATTCCGAATTTATTTCATTTTTTATTTTAGAAGTTGAATCGTTGAATACTATGACATTATCAATTGATGCAATTTCTACAGTTTTGGATTCCACATTTCCTTCTGAAGAGGTGAACAAATCTGGCGTTTGTTCTTCTGGAACTATTTCATTTTGTTCTACCTGCGCTCCAGAGGTGGACAACTCTAATGTCTGTTCTTCGAAAACTATTTCATTTTGTTCCAGCTGCGTTTTACAAGACTGCACTTTAGGAATTCTCTCATCAGGAATACTTGTTTTTTCATCAGCTGTTTTGATTTCGATATTTGATTCTGAAGAGGTGGACAAAGTTAATGATTCGGAATTTATTTCATTTTTTATTTTAGAAGTTGAATCGTTGAATATTATGACATTATCAATTGATGCAATTTCTACAGTTTTTAATTCCACATTTCCTTCTGAAGAGGTGGACAACTCTGTCGGTTGTTCTTCTGGAACTACTTCATTTTGTTCTACCTGTGCTTCAGAGGTGGACAAATCTGATGTTTGTTCTTCGGAAACTATTTCATTTTGTTCCAGCTGCGTTTTACAAGACTGCACTTTAGGAATTCTCTCATCAGGAATACTTGTTTTTTCATCAGCTATTTTGGATTCGATATTTGATTCTGAAGAGGTGGACAAAGTTAATGATTCCGAATTTATTTCATTTTTTATTTTAGAAGTTGAATCGTTGAATACTATGACATTGTCAATTGATACAATTTCTACAGTTTTGGATTCCACATTTCCTTCTGAAGAGGTGGACAAATCTGACGGTTGTTCTTCTGGAACTATTCCATTTTGTTCTACCTGCGCTTCAGAGGTGGACAAATCTGATGTTTGTTCTTCGGAAACTATTTCATTTTGTTGCACCAGTGTTTCATAAGACTGCACTTTAGGAATTGTTTCATCGAGAATACTTGTCTTTTCATCAGCTGTTTTGGATTCGATATTTGATTCTGAAAAGGTGGACAAAGCTGATGGTTCTGAAATTATTTCCTTTTGTATTTTAGAAGTTGAATCGTTGAATACTATGACATTGTCAATTGATGCAATTTCTACAGTTTTGGATTCCACATTTCCTTCTGAAGAGGTGGACAAATCTGACGGTTGTTCTTCTGGAACTATTTCATTTTGTTCTACCTGCGCTTCAGAGGTGGACAAATCTGATATTTGTTCTTCGGAAGCTATTTCATTTTGTGGCAGCTGCGTTTTCCAAGACTGCACTTTAGGAATTCTCTCATCAGGAATACTTGTTTTTTCATCAGCTGTTTTAGATTCGATATTTGATTCTGAAGAGGTGTACAAATCTGACGGTTGTTCTTCGGAAGCTATTTCATTTTGTGCCAGCTGCGTTTTCCAAGACTGCACTTTAGGAATTGTTTCATCGAGAATACTTGTTTTTTCATCAGCTATTTTGGATTCGATATTTGATTCTGAAGAGGTGGACAAAGTTAATGATTCCGAATTTATTTCATTTTTTATTTTAGAAGTTGAATCGTTGAATACTATGACATTATCAATTGATGCAATTTCAACAGTTTTGGATTCCACATTTCCTTCTGAAGAGGTGGACAAATCTGACGGTTGTTCTTCTGGAACTATTGCATTTTGTTCTACCTGCGCTTTAGAGGTGGACAAATCTGCTGTCTGTTCTTCGGAAACTATTTCATTTTGTTGCTCCAGTGTTTCATAAGACTGCACATTAGGAATTATTTCGTCGAGAATACTTGTTTTTTCATCAGCTATTTTGTATTCGATATTTGATTCTGGAGAGGTGGACAAAGCTGATGGTTCTGAAATTATTTCATTTTTTATTTTAGAAGTTGAATCGTTGAATACTATGACATTGTCAATTGACGCAATTTCTACAGTTTTGGATTCCACATTTCCTTCTGAAGAGGTGGACAAATCTGACGGCTGTTCTTCTGGAACTATTTCATTTTGTTCTACCTGCGCTTTAGAGGTGGACAAATCTGCTGTCTGTTCTTCGGAAACTATTTCATTTTGTTGCTCCAGTGTTTCATAAGACTGTACTTTAGAAATTGTTTCATCGAGAATACTTGTTTTTTCATCAGCTGTTTTGGATTCGATATTTGATTCTGAAGAGGTGGACAAAGCTGATGGTTCTGAAATTATTTCATTTTGTATTTTAGAAGTTGAATCGTTGAATACTATGACATTGTCAATTGATGCAATTTCTACAGTTTTGGATTCCACATTTCCTTCTGTAGAGGTGGACAAATCTGACGGTTGTTCTTCTGGAACTATTTCATTTTGTTCTACCTGCGCTTCAGAGGTGGACAAATCTGATGTCTGTTCTTCGGAAACTATTTCATTTTGTTGATCCAGTGTTTCATAAGACTGTACTTTAGAAATTGTTTCATCGAGAATACTTGTTTTTTCATCAGCTGTTTTGGATTCGATATTTGATTCTGATGAGGTGGACAAAGCTGATGGTTCTGAAATTATTTCATTTTGTATTTTAGAAGTTGAATCGTTGAATACGATGACATTATCAATTGATGCAATTTCAACAGTTTTGGATTCCGCATTTCCTTCTGAAGAGGTGGACAAATCTGACGGTTGTTCTTCTGGAACTATTTCATTTTGTTCTACCTGCGCTTTAGAGGTGGACAAATCTGCTGTCTGTTCTTCGGAAACTATTTCATTTTGTTGCTCCAGTGTTTCATAAGACGGCACTTTAGGAATTATTTCGTCGAGAATACTTGTTTTTTCATCAGCTATTTTGGATTCGATATTTGATTCTGAAGAGGTGGACAAAGCTGATGGTTCTGAAATTATTTCATTTTGTATTTTAGAAGTTGAATCGTTGAATACTATGACATTGTCAATTGATGCAATTTCTACAGTTTTGGATTCCACATTTCCTTCTGAAGAGGTGGACAAATCTGACGGCTGTTCTTCTGGAACTATTTCATTTTGTTCTACCTGCGCTTCAGAGGTGGACAAATCTGATGTCTGTTCTTCGGAAACTATTTCATTTTGTTGATCCAGTGTTTCATAAGACTGTACTTTAGAAATTGTTTCATCGAGAATACTTGTTTTTTCATCAGCTGTTTTGGATTCGATATTTGATTCTGATGAGGTGGACAAAGCTGATGGTTCTGAAATTATTTCATTTTGTATTTTAGAAGTTGAATCGTTTAAGACTATGACATTATCAATTGATGCAATTTCAACAGTTTTGGATTCCACATTTCCTTCTGAAGAGGTGGACAAATCTGACGGTTGTTCTTCTGGAACTATTTCGTTTTGTTCTACCTGCGCTTCAGAGGTGGACAAATCTGATGTCTGTTCTTCGGAAACTATTTCATTTTGTTGCTCCAGTGTTTTATAAGACTGCATATTAGGAATTATTTCGTCGAGAATACTTGTTTTTTCATCAGCTATTTTGGATTCGATATTTGATTCTGAAGAGGTGGACAAAGTCAATGATTCCGAATTTATTTCATTTTTTATTTTAGAAGTTGAATCGTTGAATACTATGACATTATCAATTGATGCAATTTCAACAGTTTTGGATTCCACATTTCCTTCTGAAGAGGTGGACAAATCTGACGGTTGTTCTTCTGGAACTATTTCATTTTGTTCTACCTGCGCTTCAGAGGTGGACAAATCTGATGTTTGTTCTTCGGAAACTATTTCATTTTGTTGCTCCAGTGTTTCATAAGACTGCATATTAGGAATTATTTCGTCGAGAATACTTGTTTTTTCATCAGCTATTTTGGATTCGATATTTGATTCTGGAGAGGTGGACAAAGTCAATGATTCCGAATTTCTTTCATTTTTTATTTTAGAAGTTGAATCGTTGAATACTATGACATTATCAATTGATGCAATTTCAACAGTTTTGGATTCCACATTTCCTTCTGAAGAGGTGGACAAATCTGACGGCTGTTCTTCTGGAACTATTTCATTTTGTTCTACCTGCGGTTCAGAGGTGGACAAATCTGATGTCTGTTCTTCGGAAACTATTTCATTTTGTTGCACCAGTGTTTCATAAGACTGTACTTTAGAAATTGTTTCATCGAGAATACTTGTTTTTTCATCAGCTGTTTTGGAATCGATATTTGGTTCTGAAGAGGTGGACAAAGCTGATGGTTCTGAAGTTATTTCCTTTTGCATTTTAGAAGTTAAATCGTTGAATACTATGACATTGGCAATTGATGCAATTTCTACAGTTTTGGATTCCACATTTCCTTCTGAAGAGGTGGACAAATCTGACGGTTGTTCTTCTGGAACTATTTCATTTTGTTCTACTTCGGAAACTATTTCATTTTGTTGCACCAGTGTTTCATAAGACTGCACTTTAGGAATTATTTCGTCGAGAATACTTGTTTTTTCATCAGCTGTTTTGGATTCGATATTTGATTCTGAAGAGGTGGACAAAGCTGATGGTTCTGAAATTATTTCATTTTTTATTTTAGACGTTGAATCGACATTATCAATTGATACAATTTCTACGGTTTTGGATTCCACATTTCCTTCTGAAGAGGTGGACAAATCTGACGGTTGTTCTTCGGAAACTATTTCATTTTGTTCCACATGTGTTTCACAATTCTTTATATTAGAAATTGTTTCATCGATAACAATTAATTTTTTGTAATTGCTTTTATACTCCATAATTGATTCCAAAGACGCTGAAAAATCCGTGTCTGCCTGTATTTTAAAAGATATCTCATTATCAAGGCCTTCGGGCGATGTTAGATCATTTGTTTTAGGATTTATAAAAGACTCGTTCTTAAGTTTCGTATAGAATGAATTACCCTGCAGTAGTATTTCAGATGACTGTTCTTTTAAAATTATATTTTTTTGTAGAGTCAGTGTTTTAGAAGGCTGATCTTTTGATATTGTTTCTTCAAGTACTATACAATTTTCATCTGATGTATTATTCTCAGTTTTGACTTCCACATTGAATTTCGAAAATGAGGAAATAACTAGTGATTGGTCTTCTGAAGCAATTTCATTTTGTTTGGTATCTGTTTCAGATGACTGATTTTTGGAAATTATTTTATCAACTTCTGGTGAATTTTTATATGATATATTCTTATCATTTTCAAATTTCAAATCTGGCTCAGAACACGTAGATTCGTTTTTTATACTGACTAAATTACCATCTAGTGAAGTATCAGAAGATTGCTCATGCAAAACTACTTTATTTTGTTTAATTAGTGTTTCAGAAGACAAAACTATAGGAATTGATTTGTCCAGTAGTCTTAAATTTTCATCTGATATATGCTCTTCAGTTTTAGACCCAACATTTAGTTCTGAAGACACAAACAAAAATGCTTCATTGTTCGTGCAGTCTGAGTTACCATCCAGTCGAATATTAAATGATTGATCGTTAACTATTTCACTTTCTCCTATATGTTGGTTTTTATAAATTGTTTTGTCGAGTACTCCTGAATTTAAACCTGATCCTCTATCTACAACTTTGGATTCCAGATTTTCTCCTGAAGTAGCGGACGCAGCTGATATTTGTTCTTTTTTTTCATTTTTTTTGACCTGTGTTTCACAAGACTGAATTGTTTCGTCGAGATCTGTTATTGTGTTATCAGTGTTAAATTTAAAATTTGATTCTAAAGACGTGGACAAAGGTGATGGTTGCTCTTCCGAAAATATTTCATTTTGTATTTTAAAAGCTTTATCGTTGAATACATCAATTTCTTTAGGCCTGGTTTCCCTATGAATTTTATTTTGATCTATCTGTTTCATATCTTCAGTATTGGATTTCATATTTGTTTCCGAAGAATCGGTGAAAGCAGATATTGATTCTTCTGAATGTATTTCTTTCTTTTCCATCTGATTTTTAGAAATTGTTTTGTGAAGAACACCTGATTTTGCATCTAATGTATTATCATCGGTTTTAGTTTGCTCTACTAAAATTATTTCATTTTGCTTTGTCGGTTCTTCGGAAACTATATTATTTGATTTC
Source organism: Bellardia bayeri (assembly GCA_950370525.1). Lineage (NCBI taxonomy): Eukaryota > Metazoa > Arthropoda > Insecta > Diptera > Calliphoridae > Bellardia > Bellardia bayeri. The sequence continues at coordinate 88,507,652 of OX493268.1, read as the reverse complement.
AATTGAGTTTCATAAGGCTGATATTTACAAATTGTTTCGACGAGAACTCCTGCTTTTTCATCTGATGTATTATCATAAGTTTCAGGATGAATATTGCACTCTAAACACTCATATTTAATTTTTGTCGAGGTTGGTTCTTTCGAAAGCATCTCATTTTGTTGCGCCTGCGTTTTACAAGGCTGTTCTGAAGAAATTGGTTTTACGGGTACTTTAGAACTATTCCCAGTTTTGAATTCCACATTTTCTTCTGGAGACAAGAAAATTACTGATGATTCTTCTTCTGAAGCTATTTCATTATATTCTGTTTGTGCTTTTGAAGACTGGACTGCAGAAATTATTTTATTAAGCCCTGGTGGATATTTACTGATATTCTCATCATTTTCGGTTTGTTCTTGGGACTCTGAGCACGCGGCTTCGCTTTTCGTATATGCTGAATTATCCTTTGATTGTCCTTGATCAACTACTTCATTTGGATTTATTCGTGCTTCTGAAAACTTAACTTTAGAAATTGTTTCGTATTTAGTTTTGAATTCATCATTTAATTGAGAAGATGCAGGCAAAGCTTTATTATTTGGACAGTCCGAGTCACTTTCCAGTTGCATATTGGATGGCTGATCTTTGACCATTTCATATTGTGACATCAGTTCTTCAGTCAACTGTTTTTTATTAATTGATTTGTCAAGTAGGTCTGCATTTACATCTAAGGAACTATCTTCAGTTTTAGATTCTACTTTTATGTCTGTAGAATTGGTCATAACTAGTTCATTTTTTTCTGTCTGGGGTTCAAAAGATTGCTCTTTAGTTTCTGTTTCATCGAGTGCACTTGAATTTTTATCTTCAGTAGCTTTTGGTGTTATATCAGATGATTGTTTTTGCGATACAGTTTTCTTTTGTTCCATCTGTGTTTGTAATCTTGAATTTTCATTTGATGTGTTATCTTCAGGTTTAGATACCACATTTAATTCTGAAGACGCAGACAAAGCTTCAATATTAGGGTGCTGTTGAATATTCGATGATTGTTCTTCAGCATTGTCGTTTTGTGTAGACTGTTCAAAAAAATGTTCTTTATGATTTGTCTCATTCACCTTCAGTACAGCTAAATTTAAATCTAATACACTATCTTCAGCATTAGATATCATATTTGATTCTGAAGAGGTGGATAAAACTGACGTTTGTTCTTCCGAAACTATCACATTTTCTTCTATATGTGTTTCCGGAGACTGCTCTTTAGAAATTATTTCGTCAAGTACTATGGAACTTTCATTTAATGAATTCTCTTCAGTTTTGGTCTCTGAATTGAATTCCGGTTTTAATTTAGATGAATGTTGTTTCGTAAATATTTCATTTTGTTCTGACAGGGGTTCCAAAGGCTGCATTTTAGATACTGTTTCATTGAGTTCTCTTGAATTTGTGCATATATTTAAATCCAAGAACGCCAAGTCAGAATTGCTTTCCAGTGCTATACCTATAAAAGAATCTTGTGTCCGTATTTCAAAAGTCTTCTTTTTAGTATTTGTTTTTTCGACTACTCCTAAATTTCCATTTATTATATTATTTTCAGTTTTGAATTCCGCTTGAGATGTGTCTTCCGAAACTTCTTTATTTGGTTTCGTCTGGGTTTCAGAAGACTGCTCCTTAGGCGTGGTTTTATCTAGTCCTGATGTATTCTTCTCAGTAATTGATTTTGCAATGGGTTTTAAAGAGATTTCAGATGATTGCTCTTTCGAAACCCTTTCATTTTGTTCAGAGTCAGAAAATGGCTCTTTAGAATTGGTTTCATCAGGCATTCCCGAATTTTTATTAGAAATTTTATCTTCAGTATACGTAGAGTCTGACATTTCTTGCAGTGTTATTTCAGAAGGATTTTGTTCCACAATTATCTCACTTTGTTGCGTTGAATCATTAACTAAATTCCTTTCATCATCATGACGTTGTTTAATTGATTCATTATTAATGTGCACTTCAGCATTGGCTTGGTCATCAGATTCTAAATGTGCCGATAAAGTTTCATTATTTATAGAATGAGAAATATCTTGCAGCTTCATTTGAGATCGCGATTCAATTGATACTTGTTCAGGGAGTGGATCTGTTTTATCAGCTAAAAGACTTTCCTCAGTATGTGATTGTCCACTGGATTCTAAACATACTAGTGAAGCTTCATTGTGGATTAGTTCAGAGTTACATTGTAGTTTGTCAACTGATTCTGAGAGATTTTTATTGCCAATATAATCAGAAATCTCCTGCAAGTGCGTCTCACACAATTGTTGCCTTAAATTCATTTCAATATCATTGATATTGAGTTCAGTATTCTTCGAAATGGGCTTGTTTTGTTCCACGATGTTTTCTGCTTCTGTATGTTCATCAATGACTAAATGCGATTTCTCAGATGTGGAGTTTGTGCTTGTAAATTTTGAAGAATGTGATATAATTTCCTTCGCTTGAGTTTCTTTAAGCTCTTGGTCTTTTGTGAGTGTGGTATTGGATGTGTGATTATCACTTGTTTTGTCTCTTGTGGGGACATCGTTTGTTTCGATTGCAGCTCCATCAGAAGAACAAGTTAGAGATTCTGTGCCTGATGTGTTTATATCCACAATTTCGTTGTTGGTCTCACAAATATCGAATTCCAATTCTGGGGCTGTTTTTAAATTGTTTATTAATCGTTCGTTTGTGTCGTCAGAATTTGAGATAATTTTAGAATCAATAATATTTTCTGTTGGATTTATATTATCTCCCGTCTCCTCCGGTATTACATCCAAATTACGAGGAATTAATTCTAATGAGCGTGCCCTAATTTCTGCTAACGCCAATTCCTTTAGATCAGTAAAAACATTAAAGTCTGAAACTGTCAACGTTGCTGGCTGATCAACTGATGGAACAGCCAGCATGGGCCCTAAAGCCATGGCAGCTAAAATTTCAACAACAGAAGGTGTAGGTTCAATGATTTCTATGGCACTAAAACCAGTACACCCATCAGAGTCAGAATTATCGTCGCTGGCTAAAAAAAATATAAACGATACAAGTCGGACACATTGTCATTCATTACACAATCCCATTTCTCATACATAGATTTATTTAGGAAGGAATCTTATTGAACATTTTACCTTTACAATGGTTAAAGTTATGGAGTTTTTCGCTAGCATAATTTTAAATGAGCTAAATTACAGGTAATGGATAAAACTAAATTTAAAGGAAATCCTAGTTAAATAAAAAGGTTATTGCTTATATAAATATAGGTTAAGCACTTACCCGTTATGGAGTTGCTGTTTGGATCTTCGAGTACAACTGAACAGAAGGCCGCTCTTAACATGTCACCTTTCTGTTCCATTGTATTTGCTTGCTGAGTTACATTATCGTTTATGGCTTCATTTTTGATGGGCCCATCAATAACATGTTCATTACATGCATCCGTGTAACACGGATCTTGACGGTTGTGCAACGTATTTGATATCATACTGCCACGTTCAATAAGCTCATCCAAAACCATTTTATTATTTTGTCCGCCTATTAAATGTTTGTTTATCAGACGATCGTTGAACGGTTCTAATTTTGACCGCAAACTATCCAGTGAATCATCAGTATCTGATCCCAGTTCAGACAAGTCACTAACTTCATCTGCTGTTTTATCGCCAATTTGGGCACGTACATCTTCTGTTGGATCCGGCACTAACATTCCAATACTGTTAGCGGTAACAGAGTTACTTAGCGCTGACTTCTTCTTTTTAAACAACCAATTCTTCTCCCAAGTACCATCGCCAACAGCACTAGATGTCACCGACATGTAATCTATGAAACATAATAAGAATTTGTTATTTGTTAATTATTATAGTGAATAAACAGAACATTTCTCTAATCACGCTCATTCATTAAAAGAGTTTTCTTAATTAACAAATTTATGTAATTATCGATCCAAGTTAAAAATGAAATCAGTTAGCTACATAAATGGGTTGTTATATTAGCGAATGTTTTAATTTATGGCAAAATTATTTATATCTCTTATGGCTAAATTCACAGTCTTTAGTTAGCTAATGGCAAAGGCTTAACTAATGATTCTTTATTCGCAATGCTTATAGCGGAAGGCCAATGTAAGCGGCATGCGGCCGCGGGCGGCAATCAGCTTAAATAAACGTTTATTATTATGTACATTGTATAAAAAGAATTAGGAAAATGGAAATAAATTTTAATTTTTAACTAAACTCATATGCCACATATTATATACATGTGTATGGCAACATCGTTTTAGGCGGCAAAGTTGAAACAATTCTACTTCTGCCGTCCGCGGCCGCATGCCGCTTACATTGGCCTTCCGCTATAAGCATTGCGAATAAAGAATCATTAGTTAAGCCTTTGCCATTAGCTAACTAAAGACTGTGAATTTAGCCATAAGAGATATAAATAATTTTGCCATAAATTAAAACATTATTTCCCCCATTATATGGGGGATATGACTAATTATGAACCGATCTGCACAAAATTTGTAGGTGTGATTAGGTTTTATATATAACTTATTTGTGGAGAAATTTGTTTGGATGTGTGTATTAATTAATACACACACAATAAGAAAACATTTATGACCGATTATACCGTCCTTGAAGCGGTAAAAGTTCACGTATTGGCAGGCGGACGGACGGTCAGTGTTAAATCAACTAAGAAAGTGGTTCTGAGTCGATTGGTATACTCTACACAAATCCAATATATCCTCCCCGCTATGGTTATTCCAATTCGATAATTTAATATTTCATTTACATTTGAATTCTCTAGTCGCTAGCACAATGTTTGTATGTATATAATGTGGGCAGAAATGACATATGTATGTACATATATGTATTTACCATCTTCGTCCGACTCAGTAACCATTGCGTTCAGATCTGGTAGAGGAATAATGTGAGAAGCCAAATAATCACTCATAACGGAATCCCGATCAGAATTTCGTATTAATTCAGATGATTTGTCGTCATTTGTCTAAGAAAGGGAGAGAAGTTATATAATTTTTTAATTCTTGATACACATAAATATGTTAATCTCGTAAACGTAATTGATATGTATATTTACGTTGAGTGTGTGTTCTATTTCTGGATAGCTACAATCACTGCGAGGCTCAACAGAACTTCCAGATGATGTCGATAATTTTTCAATATTCAGGTTTTGATCGGAACCCTCAAGTCTAATGTTATCATTAACTTCATCACCATCACCATCACCATCACCACCAGTATCGCTTGCAGAAACATCATCATTATTATTATTCAATTGTTTATCCACGATCTAAAATGAATAAATTAAGAAATTATATACATATCAAACTATTGAGAATACCGTTCCTTGAGAATACATTAATTTTTACAATTGGAAAGCATTTGTTTTGTCGTAAGTTACATTTTCTTGCACGTCCATAGTTTTAAAGGCTTTTAGATAAATTGACTCCGGTTTTCATTAATTTCAAATCGTAATCCTTTGCTTAGATTGAGAAAAGTTCTTTTCAATTCATTCAAGTATTTTTATCCAATTAGTTAAGCTTTATTTATGTTAGTATTAATTATTATTCAATGTTCAAATTGCACGTCTTCACACTTTGAAAGTTGAAAAGCAACTAAGAAATAAGTTCATAGAAAATTTATTACAATTTAGGAACATTTGTCCGGAAGGAAACACCTCAAGTGCTCAATGGATATTTTAACGAACGTTTTTCTTTTTGAATGATAATTAATAACAAATTAAATAAAAGAAAGAAACATCCGAAGAACAACATCTAAATACCTCGACGGTAGGCGCCAAACAACTACATACATACGAGTATGTACAATGTACATATATTCTTTATGTAATTCGTTTTTATACCCTACACTACCATAGTGGGGATGTTATATTGGATTTGTGCTGATGTTTATAACGCCCAGAAATATTGGTCCAACACCCACCTTAAAGTATACCGATCGGCTCAGAATCACTTTCTGAGTCGATTTAACGATATCCGTCCGTCCGTCCGTCTGGCTGGCTGTCCATGTAAAGCCTGTGCGCAGAGTACAGATCGCAATTTTGGAGATATTTCGATAAAATTTGGTACGTGATATTTTTTCGGCCCAAGAACGGATGGGATTGAAACTCGTGGAAATCGGTCCATTATTTCACCTGGTCCCCATACAAATGTCCTCCCGAAATTGGGGTTTACCGATCATAACTGCTTGAATTATGCAAGTATGCAAACAAATTTAACCACAAATGAGTAGTAAATGGAGCTAAATCACTTATAAAAATTTTGTGAAAGCCCACTTCCAAAAATCACTTTAAAGAGTTCAAAAATTTCGGTATCCAAATAATATTTAACGCAAATATATTATTTTTTTTTTTTAGAGAATGTCGAACTTTTTCATATTTATATATTAGAGAAAATTTCTTTTAATTAGGCTTGAGTTCATTTCTTATAATTAATAACTCGATGAATACCATTGTGAAAACTATATTTTTCTAGACAAATGGCACACTGAAATGCATTTTCTGCCCTGTCAAGGGCTTCGTCAGCAATGTTTATTGTCCAAGATCTAATTGTAAACATCATCTTCATATTTAAGTCACCATTTATTGAGAAATAGAGTTGGGAATTATCATATTTCTTATCACTGTTAGGATCTTACAATTCTTAAATTGTACCGTCTCAATGGCAAAATCGTACCAAATTGCCATAAATTGTACCTAAATTTCGCTATTAAATAAAAAAGCCTATAGTAAGAATTCATAACACTTTTTATTCAATAAAAACAAAATAACAGAAAGAAAACTTAAAAACGTAAAACAATTTTTCAAATTTTATTTGTTGCTTTCGTTGGTCAATATGTCAAAAACACAAGCAACTTTTGACATTTCTCTTTCTAAGTAAGAAAAAAAAAGTAGAACAGCTGTGCTCTCAACAACACCTGAAAAGTGAACTCACCTTAAAAAAAATTGTACCAAAAAGGGATGAACTGTACCAGCGTACCAATAAAGTTTTGTTTGTACCAAATTTGGTACAATTGTACCACAAATCCCATCAGTGTTTCTTATTACATGTTATGAGTTAGAACGGAATTTACTTATGTTTTTTACAAATGTGTGTGTATATTACTACAAATTTGTTGTTACTTTTGCTGCGTCCACCGCAGCATACATATTTCATATGTATGCAAATAATACGGTACAATTTTATTATGATCGGTTCATAATTAGTCGTAGCTCCCATATAAGGCCCACTTCCGAAAATCTCTTTAACGGTCATAAATTTCTTAAAAATGTTGGTAATCAAATAAAATTCGACACAAATAAGTTTCTTATATACAGAAATAATGACACCTAATTTTATAATGGTCGGTCCATAATTAGTCGAAAATCCCATATAAGATCCTCTCCGTAATTCACTTTAACCTCCATAAATCTTTTAAAAGTATTTATATCGAGATAAAGTTTAACACAGATAATATTTATATTCACAGAAATCATGACACTCAATTTGGGTCCAAAATTGGTGATATCTCCCATATAACGCCTATACTAGGTGTAGGGTATTATATGGTCGGGCTTGACCGACTATACTTTCTTACTTGTTTTTGTTCATGTTTTTCTTGTCATGCCCATTGTCTGTCACTGGTCTTTATTTGAATTCACATTGAAGACTAGTACATCAAAGATAACAAACAGCACATGAACGACAAACACAAAAAATTGATTTATCTATTGAAATCAACAAGTAGTTCTTCTTAGGGTCATACCATAAATGGCCCCATACAGTACGAGTATGTGTGTGCCGAATAATTTCAATGGTGATCGTACAATCTATAAACTAAATTTAAAGTTAATACGACTACAAATCTGCATAACTCCATTTATATCATATTTTTTTGTTTTTTTTTTTTTTGTGAGAAAAATGGTACTTCAGACACATTGATGTTAAAATAAATAGCGGAAAAGCAAAATTACAATCTAATAACGAAATGCGCCCAAAATTTTGCATTTGGAATAACGATAAACCATCGCACTTAATACTAAACTCCTCTATTGATTATGTTCGCTGTAAAATCGTTAGTTCATGATGTAGAATAATCAGTAACAAGTTTGTCTATTTAGTAACTTCCTTTGAATAAAAGGTTTCTTTTTATTGAGCTTTGAAAACAAACAAAAAATGCACTGCATAAAATAAGATGTGAGCCACTGTACATATGTATCACGTGAGATAACATAACACGTTAAACACGTAACAAATCACGACCAATCACGGAACGTAACTTAATGTGACATAACATAACACGTGACATATGTAACATTAAATATTACATGACATGAGATGGCATACATATCAAATTACATGACCTGACCAGGTTTGTTTTGAAACAAAATTGTCTGAAAAAATATATTGTACGAAAATGGATAATGAACATGGAAAAGTAAGTATTTTTCGATTTTTAATAAATTGAATTATGTTTATTATGTTTTTTGCAGTTAGATTGGCCAAAAGAAGCAATTCTTGAAGTTTATACACGTTCAAAAGTCAGCTTTTGTTTACATTTATAGGTTATGTCATACGGAAAAACATAAGCAGGTGTGATAGCAAAAATTATGAATCGTATGTGAAATCGAAATTTTGACATACATACATACGGAACTACATTTGGATAAGAAAAGTGACTGTACATATGTAAAATACATCACGTCTAATAGCACCTTTAATTATGTATGTATGTATGTATGTAAATTTTTAGAATATTACCTTATTCAAGACAGCCGTTGCTAAAAGATCTTGATAGATTATCGGTTCAAAATAATGCTCGGTACGATGTCTTGGGTAGTAACCATTCCTTAATGGCCTACTATCACCACTCTTGCTGTGTCTATCGAGTGCAATTTCCGATACGGCATGGCTTTTCGATAATGTTGGTAAACTCTTTGTTTCCGCAATAATTGTTTGTATCATCTGACGCAATCGGATCTCAGATATATCTGTAAAATCATTCTTGCTTGATTTGACGCGGACAGATTCTCGGGATATTCCATTGTGACTGATGTCAATTTTTGGATCAGGTAAATCTAAAAACAAAAAAAAAAGAAAAGTAAAAAAGCATATCAAAAATAAAACACACTGCTTCATATCACTATATGAATTTACAAAAGCCCTAAGTTACATTGACAAATTTACAGGAGAAGCAAAAAACTCAGCAATATAAAAAAATTAAGCAACATTTTTCAAATGTTGGAGTTAGTAGTTTTAATTACATATGAATGTATGTATGTGTGTATGTATATTGTTTAATATTGTTATTATTTTTAATTGTAGGAGTGTAAAATTTAATCAACGAAAAAGTTGAATTTGAATTTTAGTAACTTAGAGCTCTTTTTAAAATCATATGACGATATACATATATACATATGTACATACATACATATGTAAGTACATAAATGCGTACATAGTATGTATGTACATATGTATGTATGTATTTAATGGTAATAAAAAAACATGCTAAAACTAATAATAATTCAAATTCTCATGCCATTTGGTTACTATTTACTTTTTTTTAGATACATATATATACATACATATATACATACATACATACATACACACATACATAGTATGTACATTGATACATTATAGAAAATAATAGAAAATAATATGTATGTACATACATATATACATATGCATGGGTGTGTGTAGGTAAATATGCAAGTGTAAGTAACAGATACTTTACCTAAATTTATATTTAATACATGCACTACAAATATTGCTAAGGTTGCTACTAATGCGAAAATGCCTGTTAGCAGTCCAAACCAAAAGTCCATTTTTTTTTTAATTTTAAACGCTTCACTTAAATGAACGTTGACGCTTGCGTTTAATAGGCAACTTAAAAATAGTTTTGTTTATGTTGGCAGGTAAATTTATTTGGGAAACACACGTGTATTGCACTGTTTCTTTTCTTTTCTATTTTTTCTTCTGTTTTTTTTTTTTGCACTTTTCAATTGATTTTTTCGTTTTATTTTTATCAGCTTTCTTCGTTTGATTTTGCTTTAGTATTTGTTTAACATTGTTTTCATTTATTAAATTATTTTCTTCTGACGCATCTACATACTACTTACTCGTATGTATGTTTGTATGTATGTATGTATAGTTGAGTATCACGTATCGATTGTAATTGCTTATTGGTAAAAATAAGAAAATATTAAATGCAATAATACTTAAAAGACTCTAAAAAAATATTTTGAAAACAAGTCATCTTCATTTATCTTGAAATCAAAATTGTTGGGTTCTGGGATAACAATATTTAAAGCTGTGAAGAGTCTAGAGAAGTATATGGGCAATTTTGTTTCAAAATTCGGCTAAAAATTATATTAATTGATGATATGGATATAACTGACATGTGGTTTCAATATATCAATGAAACAATGAATTTAATGCAAACCAAATTTCCCGATCGCATAAATCCATGGAATTCAGCTGTTAAAGTGGACTATTTTTTGTGATGCTGTGTTAAAGATAGAGCCTATAGATAGCCAATCGAAATATGTAGATCCGCTTTTTTGACAAGAAGCGATTGAAAGAATTGACATCTGTATGTCTGGTCGGTATAAAATTGGTATTTAAAGTTGTCAAACTTTACTCTTCGAATAATTTTTATTTAGTTTTTTTTTTATTTTGTTACTTTTTATTTATGTAGCTAATTAGGCAGTTGTTAATAATGCGGTCAGACAGTTCAACAAACATCTTATTATGATTTTGTTAGTCACTGTACAATTGTTCTAAAAGAGTGACTTTGACATTAGATATTTGCTAAAATGTTCGAAATACGATTAAAATTGTAAACAAAATCCATAAACTCATTAAATTGCATCAAAATTGAATCGGTTTTTTTAAAAATTTTCGATTGATAAAATATCAGTAGCTTGTTAATTAATGTACGACTAAATAGTGTATTTAATTAATTTTTGATAATTATCTACATACTAATTTGGAAGATGAGCAAATAAATTCATATTGCTGGACTAATTAATGAATAACAATTTGTTTTTTGCGCTGACCTAATAAATGTTTTATTCCGGAATGCATGTACATATATGAAGTTATATACATTGGTATATATGTATATGTATGTATGTATGTATGTATGTATATGTAAATGGACTTATAGGTCGAATGGTTAATGGAATTACTTATTTTGTTAAAAATGAAAATTAACAATCAAACATCAGCGTTTAAGTGTAGGATACGGAGATAAACATTTTCTACTTGAAATTGTAATATATGTAGGTACATTCATACATACATACATACAATAATAATAAACAATATGTATGTACTCGTATAAGAAAACTGGTTTATTTAATAATCGTTAATCTTTTAATTAAATAATAAGTTAAACTTTGTATTTATTGTTGTTAGATAATGTATTGTTGCACTTGAACTTGACAATATAAAATTCTAGGTAAGTATTTTCATTTCTACGGCAATTAGTTACAATTTATTTATTATTTTTTTATGAATTATGTAATAACCCAGCAAGCCATATAAGTCCGAAAAGAGTCTTTTCGGACACCTTTTTCGGAGCGTTAACGCTCTTTATGAGCCCAAAAAACAATCACAATTGCTCCGAAAACCTTCAGAAAAATGGTCCGTCAGAAAGAGCTCTTAGATAATGTCAGAAAAGAGTCTTTTATGAGGTTCTTTTTGGGCTCTGTGTAATCTTGTTTTTATCATTCTTGTGTAGTACAGCTATGTTTTTTTTTTTTTTTTGTTCAAAGCACAAATAACAGGACAACAACGCTTTGGTACACACATAATTAAGTGGAATTTCTGAGTCATATTGAGTGCCGACTCAGCACAGGAACAAGCAAATTTTTCTTTCGCTCCGAAAATGCTCTTTTGTTGGACTCTTTTCTGACTCCTTTTTGGAGCGCTCCTAGAATGGTATGCTGGGAAATGTAGTAAATTAAGAAATTGTCATCCATCACACTGAATGATGTTGTTGTTATTGTTGTTGTAACAGCAGTGTTTGCTGAGTTGACAGCCCTTGGCCGAGTGATCTCGGATCATTCCGGTGCGTAGAACCGGCTGACGAGGGAATGACACTGAATGATGTCGTTTGACATACCACCTATTTGACATACATACATACATATCTATCTCATGTTGAACAATGTATTTTTAGTTATGAGATGTAACAAGTTAGAAACGCCACTGATTGTTATTATTCCCTAAAATATTCAGTGTTTACTATTTATGTATACCCAACACCACCACAGGATGAGGGGGATGTTGACTGTGTTAATGTTTGTAAATTCCGAAAAATATTGTTCAGTATACCAATCTGTTCAGTATCAGTTTCTGATTCGATAAAATATTGAATAGTATTTGGTTAAAATCGGTCTATTATTTTTTCTAGCCCCCAAACAACTGTCGTCTATGAATAGGACATTTAAAACATTTTTTATAAATACCAGGGAATAATAATTAAATTCTGAGAAATTAGGATCACCAACGTTTGAGAATATATTTTCTAATTAAGAATAGAAATAAAACTAACAACTATTTCATTCAATCAAGGGTGTCATATGGTCGGGAAAGCCGGGCAATACTTGTATGTATGTATGTATGTTGAGTAGAGTAAACAACAGACAGACCAGATCTTTTCTGCCAGGCAGTTTTTGTTATTTAAATTGTTGTTATTTAAATTGTTGTATACAGTATACGTACAGTGACACACAAAAAGTAATTTATTTTAAATAAGAAATCATTTATTTCCCTTTATTATTATTATTATTTAAGGTATATTCCGACAATTTCGATTTTCAACGACACACGACAAATATTTATTCAAAAAAAGCGTGACCACATTTTTAGTACACATTTGTTTGATGCTATTTTAAATAAAAAAATAAAAGTAAATTCGTTGGTGTAACTTGTCTTAAATAAAATAAGTTTTTGAAATAAATAAAAGAATTGATATACATATGTATGGGTATTTTACTTAGTGGTTACGTCCTTTTCGTCAAATATTTGCTACGTGTGAGCGTACCTTAAGTGTTAAGTGTAACTTTAAGAGTAAAATTAGTGGCACTGACCTACGGTCAGAAGGAAAGTGCGGATATAAATGAACATTGACAACAAAGTTGTGTGTTATATTTTTATATTTTCTTTAACTTTTTTTTTTTTTGTTTAAATTAGATTTGCATATTTTCATCACTCAATGGAGATTTTTATTGTTGCTGTGATCAATACTGCACATTTGTTTTATTTGTTTATTAGTTTTTATGTGTTTTTAGTTTTAATACACAAATACAATACATACATAGACACATGTACATAAGTATGTACGCACATAAAATACATACATACATACATAAGAAATCGTTATATTTTGAATATGATTCTTTGGTTTAGTGTCTGTTTGTTATTGTTGTAGGAATTTTGGCCATTATTATTAGGTGCTTTGTTGTTGTTTGTTGGTTTTATTTCTTTAAAAAATATGACAATGAAACGACAGTGATAACAGCAACAGCATTCACGCAAAGACAATGTCAAACGCGAACGGAGTTGATTTTTTTGTTTTTCATTTCACGTTTCTCTCTTGTTTTTCATATAATTTATCGCGTTAACATTTAATTCTAATTATTTTTATTTCATTTTATTTTTATTATTTTAACCAAATTTCTCTTTCTTTCTTTTCGTAATCTTGAAATGTTTTTCATTAGACTACATACATATTTCATACAAGAAATAGTATTAACAAATATCTTAACAAAAACAACTATTTTTGTTTGTTTGTTTTTTGAAATTTATTATTAACTAAGGCCTAAAGAAATATTATTTAGTTAGTTGTATATTTTGTTATTTTCACGTTGGCGCGCGTTTAACAACTGAACTTGTTGCTCATTTCGCATGATTTTTATTTTTTAATATTTTTTATATTGATACCGTCTCTGTGACCCTCCGACCACCTCACACTCCACTTGTTGAGTTGTGTAAGAGAGAGTGTTTGTGTTAAACTTTGTTAGAAATGTAACAACAATTATTAATATTGTTTTATATTTATTTATAATCAGTTATTAGACAAACATTGGTATGGTATGAGTACATGCTTATTTAGCTATATACATACATACATACATATGTATGTTTTGTTTTATGTATTAAAATAAATTTAGTGCAAATGTTTAGCTTTTATTTTTTTATTTTAGTCATTCAGTTAAATTAAAAGACATTGAGTGTATTCTTTATCAATTTGCAAAGATACGGTGTTGAAAAGGTTCATCTAATGTCATATTTAGTCGTATCGTTTCATTAGAATCAGCGTTACCATTGTGCAGTGTTTAAAAAGTTAAATAAATTTTTATTGATATGTATTTTATTTTTATTAGTAATGGGGAGTGTATAATTTGTTTGTGACGAATAATCAGATTCTCTTTCATAATCTATTAAATTATATCCGACCTTAGAATCAAACTACATTTGGCAATATTGAAGGATGGAACTTACTGAAATATTTTAAAATCGATATATTTATTTCAGGTAGTTCACATACACATACCAGATAAAAAAATATAGTTGTACATGATCACCGCAATTATTTCAATATGATTTTACAATATTATGGTCATAAAGTTATTGATTACTGTAATCATGTGAATCATAACTGTAACATATTATGGTTGGCACAACCATATAAGTCATTACCATGACCACAATAAGTTGATGAAATAATTTCGGTGATCATGTACAACTATATTTTTTATCTGTCTGTGCAAAAATTTCACTTTTATAAAAAGTTATGGAACAATACTCGTATGTATTTACAAAAACGTGCACGTATCTTAAATTTTAGAATGTTTTAAAGACGCTCACTCTAATAAAATACTAAACACTACAAATATGCACTATAAAATACTTTTGGGAGTGGAAATAAAATTCCAAATTTTCTTTGTTTTAATAATATGAATTCAACTCAAAATCAAAATCTCGGTATTTCAAAAATTATGGTGTTCGAAATTTGACACTACGTTTATTATATTGTATGTAAACAATTCTTCTAGGACTCGTTATTAGTGCTCCCTATTATAGTAAATTGTATTCTCGTAGTATAATGCAATTTGGAAATTTAGCTTGTGGGCCAATTTTGAGCAAAATATTTGTTATCCTGACTATTTATGCAAAATTTAAAAAAAAAAACGTTATTATTTTTCATTAGTTCTTATTATATGCTAAAGTACAAATACTGAAGGTACGGTCACATGTGGCAAACATTTACTCAAAAAAGCACAAATTTGTTTGACGTTGTTTACTCTTACAAGAGTTTTGCAAGATCAAACAGCATCAAATAAATTAAAAATAAATATTTGTTGTGCTCTGGCCTAAGTAAGGAGTTTTTTTTTTTTTTTAATAAATAAACGAATTCAAATATACATATGTCATTTAGTGGTTACGTCTTTTTCGGCAAATATTTGCCAAGTGTGACCATACTTTAAAAGTACAAATTTCCGAAAAATCCAAAGTAATATGTATTTAATTTATTTCTGCCGTATTCATTAAAAATAAAGTAGGTTTGAAGTGTGCTTTTAGACAAAATTTTCATATAAAATTTTCTTAAAGTACATTTGAAGTAGTAGACTTTGTCTTTAATTAAACTGTTTACGGAAAATACTTTACAGTTTGAATAGAAACTTTTGCCACGTGCAAAAACCTACAAAACATGCAATTCCTTAAAAGTTGTTGAGTTAAATCGACATACATAAGCATTATTTGAATTAATTAACAGTTTGATTAATTTTATACTTAATTTTACATTATTAAAGACGTTTTACTTGAATGCCATCAATACATACAAAATAACACTTAGATATAAATACAAGCATTTACATACATAGCTTGATAAATAATAACTCACCGCCTTGATTGTGTGTGTAAAATGTTAAAACATTTTCCAGATTTATTAAAATATTACTCAATTTTGAGTGATACTTGTGAAACAAGTTAAGATCTATTAACAAACAATAAATAAACAATTTAGTGCCAGAAATAGAAACTGATGTCAAATAAGTTTTTTTTTTATAATTTTTAAGGAATTTCCCTCAGGCTAATTTGGTCAAATGTTTGTTTTGTTTTTTTGTTTTTCTAAACTACCCAAAAGTATGTTAAACAATTCATAAACAATAATAGAAAGATGGCAAAACAAAATAGTAAAAGTAAAAAATGGTGAAACTTAAAAGTAAATTTAAATAAATTAAAAAAGCTTAAATCGCTTTGTGATAGAAAAAGCTTTGTATTAAAACAAATTTAATAATTATAATAATAGGGTCGTCAATAATTATATTTTATATTTTGTTGAAATCAAAATCAATCCATTAATCGGATCCAAATAATAACTAAAGTAATGGAATTACATATGTATGTGTATTCGCTTATAGCTTATATTCGTAAGTGCACTGTATAATTTAAATTAAAAATTAATTCGTTAACATCATTATTGATTATAATACAATGGAGTTCATTGTATGTATGTATTAATTTGTATCTTATGACAGTAACATGACAGTTGCACATGTATGTATGTACATACATACATACATATGTATGTACCAGTATAATAGTATTTTATATAAATACTATCCGGAATTGTGAAATTAATGACAACCCTAGTGTTTTCATAAATTAATATTTTATTTGTTAATTAAATAATCGTTCTTAATGTCAACTTACAATTTTCACTCTTTGACAATTGATTAACAGCAATGGTATCCAAATTACCTCCCAATAATTTGACTACAACCTCCTCGACATATTCCCTTATTTTAAGTTTTTGCTCAGCTGTTATCATAGCAGAATTGGCACCAATTTGACTAACACTTTCAAAATCTGTCAAAATTAAATAAAAATATGTATGTATGTATGTAGGTACTTATGTATATACGAGTATATGTAGAACAAAATATGAATTACACAAATGAATAAAATGCATAGCAATGTAATTTCATTATTGATTTAAGATTTTATTAAATAAAGGGTCCGCCAAATAACTTTTTTTTTTGAAAATGCTATAAAAAAAACTACTGAATATTTTCTCGGCGTAACACTTATCTATGACGGCACCCCACAAATAATAGTCCAACGGTGTCAAATCGTAGCTCCGAGGTGGCCAAACGACATCAGCACTGCGGCTGATAATGCGATCTTTAAAAAGAGGGCGCAAAACATTGAGTGTAGCTTCGGCTGTGTGTCGTAGCGCCGTCCTGTTGAAACCAAATGTTGCCAATATCCTCCTCTTCAATTTTTGTGAACAAAAATTAGCCACGGCCACTCATTTTCGAAGAAAAATGCCCCAATTATGCCTCTGGACCAAAATCCGCACCAAACAGTGACTCGTTTTGGGTGCATCGGCTTTTCAATGTATCAAAATGAGCTTTATCTGGAAAGATGATTTTTTTTTGCGCAAATTCATTACAATGGTTTTCAAAGTATTGTCGCAATATTTCCCAGCATTGTTCAAGCGTATACACAACCATATTCGTTCAGCGGAAGGATAAAACTAAATCAGACATGAGCTAAGTGCTACCATTCACGAAACAAGCATTAGTTGAAAAAAAAAACGTTAGATGGCGGACCCGTTATATGTATGTATATTTTTTAGTTTGTTCCCTCATAGAAAGGCGGTTTCAGCTAGAAACGCATTCGAACCCAAAAACCGGGTTTCTACAAAAATCGATTTTTAGGATTAGTTATTTGGCAAGTGTACGTATTTTAAGACTAATTTAATAGTATTTCAATACTGTTTTATTGAAATACATACATATGTATGTCCAAATCAACTTTAATATGTAGAATGTCTTGGGTTCCACCAAGGTGGTTAAAGCCTAAATTTAATAAAAACGTATCTCCACTTCTATAAATGAATATATCAATAGTATTTCATTCGGAATTATTTTCAAATTGTAGAATTCTTGTGATTATGAATTCACCGAATGCAGTATGCATTCGAAATAACTTTAAGAATATACATACATACTCGTATTTCAAAAAAAAACTTGGACGAATGTCACTTGAATATTATTGTTCAATAAAATTTGTTCATAATTTTTGGACTTTAAATACTCTATCGTAAGACTGGTATAATTCATGAAAATTCACTAAAAACAAATGCCGCAGTATATTTCTCAAAATTCAAGTTGAACTTGAGAAAAACTAAATTGATATTGAGAAAATTAAATTAATTTTGTAAGAATATTTAAATTTAAATTTAAAAAATCAAATCAAAATTAATAATAAGGAAATACAAAGGAAAATTAAGAATTTTGGGTTAAAATTTAATAAAAATGATATCTACATATATTTAGAATATGTGAATTAGAATTGAAAAAAAACATCATCAGAAAGCCTAAAATTATATTGAGAATAATAAATTTCCATAAAATTAAAATTATGTAAATTCAAACTCGTTGTCAGTTACATACATACATACATATGTATGTATCTCCGATAAATAACTAGATTTGAAATTTTGTTTTGTTTTTTTTTCAATATTAATTTAAATTTCCTAATTTCAATTTGCATTTTTAAATAGAATTGGAATTCTCATTTTCCATTTTCTCAATTTCAAATTGAAATGTTGCAGTTGCAGTTGCAGTTTTTGTTTTTAATTTTATTTATTTTTTTTACTTACTTATAGAACTGTCATTACATTCACTAATTGGAATGTAAATCTCACTTCTGGCTCTTGGCGGGTGAATTAATTTCTCTTGATGAAATGATATCTGATCAGCCACCCATGATGACGTTTGAGCCAGAGATTCTTTGGACGTTTGACACAGCTCGCATTCCCATCCAGCAGTTTTTGGCAACCAGTCTGCGCATTTAATACCGCGGCAAATATACTTTTGACAAATGTAACATTTTACAAACCTAAATAGAAAATTCAAAAAAACCTATCAATCAACATTTTAAAACGAATAAAAATGATACGTACGTTTTCTCATCTTCTGGATCAATATCTGCACAGCAGACATTGCAAAAGAATTCATTTTCACTGGATGTCTTCTTTTTTCTATTGGTAATTTTGCTGAAAATATGAGAAATAAAAAATTGGTTAGAATTGCCAGCAGCTCTTAGTAGGTATATTTTGTGTTAAGCGACATTTTACAAACTTTTGTTTTAAAATCAAAATTATTAATGACGCATGCAATACGAATAATTGCAAAATGCAAAATACGAGCTTGTTGTAATAATTCTTTCTTTCGCCGTTACTGAAATGTTATCTTTAATTTGGATGAGCTGGAGATTATGGAAACTCCCCTGCCAACATTTTCTATTGCGGAAGTGAATCAGAAGTGACGCTAAGAAGTTGAAACTCACCTTCTGCGATACCATTTTCTCATCGTAGAAGCGTCTTCCGTATTGAGAAGTTATACCCCCCGGAAGTGACTTCTTGAAGTCACTTCAGCGTAACTTCAAGAAGTCACTTCTGAGTAACTTCAAGAAGTCGCCTCTCTTTTGTTTTTGATTTTTTTTTGCCTTTACAGATAATACACTCCTATTGACTATGGGATAACAAACATGTAAAAACTATAACAATAAAAAAACAAAACCACACTTTACCACTGACCGACCACAGCAAATGACATAATAAAACTAATTTCGATGATGTCGAAAACTTCTTTTTTGCATTCTTTTCATTTCTTTTATAACGGGACATGTCATTTTAGGCTGGTGTTGTAAACAACAAACAATCTTCCAAACGCCGCCTGGATGATTAAAAGACGACTGCAATGTAAATTGTTATTGTTATCTTCCAATTAACGTCTGGAAGTGAGTAAGACGTAACGCCTTTGATGATGGACGATTAAAGAATCTTCCAATTGCTGGCAGGGTCAACTTGTGTACAACGTACACTAAACTTCCAATATACTAACATACATATGTATGTATGTAGTTAGAAAGATGAATTAATTATGTGTGGGAACGAGTCTAGTTTGAAAACAATTAATTGATTATAATTAAAACACATAGCAAATCCACGTTAAGCTATAAAGGTCAATAACAAGTAGCGGAACCGGTGACAAACTAATATATCGTCCGTCGCGACGGTTTTTATTGTCAAAAGTGCGACTAAAATATTATTGTTGAGGAATTGTTTATGCAAAATTTAGAAGCTTCATAGTATACGAGTATGTAGGATATGTAGAGATGCATTTAGCTTTTATTTTCAATATCAGTATATTACACCATTTCAGGCTGAAATTATATTATAAACTAGCTGAATCCCGCTTTGAGGTAAAGCCTTTAAAAAACGTTGTAAAACAGAAGGTGCAGAAGTCTGCATGATTGAAAAATATTATCATGTAATAAGTATTCCTGAGTCAAAGATGCACGCTTTGAAAATTTAAGATCGTTTAGCAGGTCCAGCCTTCAATATATCGCAATCAAAGGGGCGTGCTCCTCCCACTTTTTATTTTGAACGTATTTCTATTTATGCCAATACCATATACATATAGCAAATACTGCCACTGTTGGTCAACAAATTCCCAAGATATGACGATTTTAAATTTTGGCTTATATGGGCGAGGCCAAGTCCCTTTGTTTACTCACAACTATGTACCAAACATCATCGACGTAGGTAAAAAAAATGCCCAAAATATGGCGATTTAGATATTTGGGTTATATGGGCAGCGCCACTCCCGTTTCTCCAATCAAAACTTCATATAGCCTATTATTATTTTTTCCACGGTCACAGTAACATACTGTAAAAATTTCAGTAAGAGCGGTCCAAGGGTTTGGCCCGAGTAGAATCAATTACACATTTAAAAAAGTAGGAGTGGTCGAAAAAATAAGAATTTTGGCACATAAAATTTTTATTTTTACCTCGCCTTTAGTAAGATGTGTATACAATTTGTTTGAAGTAAATCTGTAAAAACCCATACAGAAGAAATTAATCAATTAAAAAAAGTGGGCGCTATAGTAGGCGTGGCCGTACCAACTCAGAAACCTTCCCGGTCTCATACACAACAACTTTGCCGAAGATCATCACATGATCAGATGCATAGTTTAGGAGTATATAAAGGACATACATACAAACATTCATTTATATATATATATATATACTATAGATTAAATATTTACTTTGTATAGGTGCTGCCACTCCCACTGGTCCGATTACGTCCATTTTTCACATGACTATTCACATTAACAAATAATCAACGTGCACAAATTTCTAAGACTATGGCTATTATAGTAATGTAGATATATGATATTTAATATTTACTTTGTATGGGAGCTGCCACTCCCACTGGTCCGATCCCGCCCATTTTTTTCCTGATTACTCAAATCAGTAACATATGGGATACTGCAATGTTTCAAAACTCTTGCTATCACAATAGTCAAAATATATGATGTTATTCAATTTATGTGGGAGGGGCCACGCCCACTTGAAATATATATAGCCGAAAACCTAACTTGGACTAAACCCTTTCAAATGAAACCGGTTTGGGCCAAATCGGTTTGATAGTTTTAGAGTCTATAGAGGACAAACATACAAACATTGTATTTTATATATGTATATAGATATAGATTGGAAAATTTATCCCGAATCGAAACAGTTTTTGTAACAAAAATATTTTTATAGGAAATAGTTTATTTTATTAAAGCAATTAAAAAAATCAGCTAACATTTCCGAAATTCGAGCACGCCTTTATTATTACATAGTTAAATTTAATATTTCCAATATTTCTGAGACTTCTTCAAATAGCCGTGTTTAAAAATGGAATGTCATTTTAAATTCTATTTACATAATTAATACGAAGTAAAATTAATTTAAATTGATATTGAGAAGAAACGAAAATCGGAAATTACAAATTAAAATAAATAAATTTAAATTAGAAAATTAAAAGTTGAAGTTTATATATTAAACATTTTCCGTGTTCAAATATATTTATCTCATTAGATTATTTGTATTGTGTTTTCCTAATTTCAACATGAAATGGTGTAGCAATTGTTTGTTGGCTTGCCAAACTATTAATCACGTCATTGCAATGTTTAAATATACGAGTAAAAACATTTTATAAATAAAGAAATATGCTGTTGAAATATCTCGTTATTAATTAAATCAAAGAATTCATAATTAACACAACAATTAATAATTTCATAATTCGTATTGAAATGTAAAAGTGTCTTTGGTGGTGTCATTTCAAACAACAAGATCCGGTTTAAAGAATTATATACATACTCGTACATACATAGGTACGTCCTTTCCGATGTCGCTCGCTAATTCAGAAAGGTTAAATCAAAATCACTGGCCAACAATAAAATCAATTTTCAGAATTTAAAACCTTAATTTTCCATGATTTTAAGCTTCACCTTAATATGGCGTGTCTCTATTTTGGATTAAGTTAATTTTGGAAAAATCTACACAAATACAATATCGTTTGATATACAAATTGACATGTGTGTATTTGTGTGAATATATTCTGAATTGTACGAGTATTTTTATATTTATTTTTTTTTTCGACATCTCTAAATTCTGTTTGACCTATTTTAAATATAAGCTAATTGCCTGAAGATTTCACAAATGGATTCTTCATAATGGGTTCTTATTTATGTATATTGTTCTATTTTGGTTTTGTTTTTCTTGATATTAGAACAAATTTGTCATTAATATTAAAAGCGTGTGTCTAAAGTTCATTTCTATATCTTTCGTCATTAACGAATTCTTAGTTTTGAAATATTAAGTAGTTTATCAACTATGTATGTAAGTATTTAACATAATATGAGTGAGTTATAAAGCTGTTTTTTTTTTCTTATTTTTATTTTCTTTAAAAACTAGATTTCATTTAGAATGGATCTAATCTTGTATAGATACATAGGTACTTAAGAGTCTACATTTTACAAATATTGTATATAATGGCAAACTAAATCATCCCTCAAAATCTCACTAACTATTCCATATACATACATATGTATGTATGTATGTATAAAAATATGTTTAGTATATCTAATCTCTCAAAAGCTGTCGTGTAGGGTATAACAAACAAACCAGTAATATTTACTATCTACATAGTTAAAGTTAACGAGCAAGATTTGCCAAAAAAAAAAATAAAAAAAATAATAATAATAAAAAATCAAATATCAAAAATAGAGAAACTTAAAGAGAAAAGAAGTGTTTGAACTTTATGAAGGCCATTAGAATTAACTTAGAACTAAACAAAATCTACAAAACATAAAAAAAAACATAAAATTCAGCAACAACTTTAACTTTAACAAATCAAATAAACTAGTGCCCAAGAAAGAAATTGTAATTACATAGTTACGAGTAAACTCTTTCTAATAAACAAATTCAACACCCATTGAAGAAGTGAACTAACATGTGCCGCAAGTTCTTCCATGAACTAAAAAAAAATGGAACACGGCAGAGGGCTGGTAACCCCTTCTTGTAACAACAATTACCATGAAAAAACAAACAAATAGAAAAAATGAACCCCCTATTATTGACGGACACCGCAAACGTTTAAAGTACCATGATTTACGGATCTGCTCTTGAAATGTCCGAACGCTTTTTAGAGCAACTGACGGAAGAGATGCGATTTAACGGGAATGGTGTCATCCCGACAGAGATGGGTGACATTTACTACAGTTGGGTGCGGATTTTTCGTATATAAGAGAATACGACATCTTGTCACTCGATTCACTCCAGTTAGTGAACGAATCTCAACAATTCGACTCAAGGCAATATATTTCCATATCAGTCTAATCTGTGCTTACGCCCCGACGGAGGGAAAGAAAGACGATATCAAGGATACTTTTTATGATAGCTTAGAAGACGTATATGATCAATGCCCCAAACATGACGTTAAAATCATTCTAGGCAATTTTAACGCAAAAATAGGAAGGTAATGTATCTTTGATCCTACAGTCGGAAAGTTCAGCCTCCACTAGCGATAATGGCTTGAGACTGATTTCCTTCGCCGCGGCTCGTAACATGACAACATAGCGATACTCACAAAGCGATTTGGATATCACCTGATCGAATGACAAAAAACCAGATCGATCATGTTGTTGTGGATGGGCGACATTCAACAGGCGTGTTAGATGTGCGGACGATTCGTGGAGCAACGCAACGCACAAGCCACTGCTCGGAAAAAGATAGATGTTGCCAAGCTGCGAGCACAACAAAATGCTAACGCCTACTCCACTCGATTGATCCAACTGCTCCAAGAGAGCATTCCTTGTCCCGATATACGCACCCATTGGCATCATATTGCCAACTCCATAGAAAATGCCGCAAAACCATACTTGGGTACCAAAAGGCTCTCCCAAGAGAAAAATGCAGCATACCGAGCAACTCTGCAGACACCAGCAACGCAAGGTGCGTGAGAAAGATATAGGGAGAAAAAAAGGAAAAATTAAAAACGACTTTTCCGGATGAAGAAAAAGGAAATGGCAAAGCGTGAGTGCGATGATATTGAGATGTACAGGAATCGAAATGATACCCGAAAATTTTACCAGCGAATAAAACACCAACCTAAAGTCCACGGTATAGGCATTTCCTCCTTCAGAGACCAAGAAGGAAACCTGGCTGGTAACTGATAAAAATAGCGTTTTGAGAATATGGAAGGAACATTTTTCAAGATTGTTGTTATCTGGTGACAGCGGAGAAGAAGATACCCCATTAATATAAATGATGATGGCGTAGAGTTTACACCGCCCAGCCAAGAAGAGCTGAAAATAGCGATATCCCGGTTAAAAAACAATAAACTTGCAGGTGTAGATGGATTATCGACGGAGCTGTATAAGACCAGAGGTGATGAGTTGGAAATTAGCATCATCAACTTATATACAAAATTTGGCTGGAAGAATGCATGCCCTAAGATTGGAGTCTCAGTGTGCTATATCCCATTCATAAGAAAGGAGATAAAACTATCTGCGCCTATTATAGTTGGATTAGTCTCCTTCTTATCGCGTACAAGATACTGTCGTGTATAATATGTGAAAGACTAAAAACTAAGGTGAATGAAGTAATTGGCCCTTATCAATGTGGCTTTGGACATAATAAATCGACCACAGACAAGATTTTCACACTACGACAAATTTTGGAAAATACTCATGAGAAGCAAATTAACAGCTACCACCTATTTGTCGACTACAAGGCCGCTTTTGATAGTCCTATACGTGCAAAGGTGTCTGATGACATGTCTGAATTCGGAATACCTGCAAAGCTGATCAGGCTATGCATGATGACCTTAACTGATACGAAATCATCAGTAAAAATAGGAAAGGATCCCTCAGAGCCGTTTATCACCAACCGAGGTTTCAGACAGGGCGATAGTCTGTCATGTGACCCCTTTAATATCCTATTAGAAAAGGTCACACGTGACGCAGCACTGAATAGAAACATCATTAAAAATGGGTTTGGCAGTAAATGAAGATAAGACAAAGTTCATGGTTTCAACGAACAGAGAATCCACTAGATTAGCATAATCTGTGAGAGTTGATAACTACAACTTCGAGGTAGTAGATTAATTTATATACCTCGGTTCCGTCATAAATAAAACAAACGACATCAGTTTGGAAATAAAACGAAGAATTGTACTTGGTAATAAATGCTATTTTGGGCTAAGCAAACAATTTATGAGCAGGGCCCACTCTCGGCAGACAAAGCTTAAACTCTACATGACGCTTATCGTACCTGTGCTAATATATGGCGCAGAGGCATGGGTGATTACTCAACAAGATAAGGCGGCGCTTGGTGTGTTCGAGAGAAAAATTCTTTGCAAGATATATAAACCAATCTGCGTAAGTGGAGAATATCGATATCGTACGAACCGAGAGCTGTATGAACTGTACGCCGACATTGATATATGTAGTAAAACGTGTTCAAATATAAAGACTTCGTTGGCTAGGACATGTTGTGCGAATGAATGAAGATGCTCCAGCAAAAAAGGTGTTCGAATATGATCCAGTAGGCAAGCGAAAAAGGGGACGACCGAAACTCCGCTGGAAGAATCAAGTCCAGGAAGACATTTCCAAACTCAATGTTAGAAATTGTAGAAGAAGCGCAAAAGACCGAAGCGTCTGAAAAACTATTTTAAGTTTAGCCAATGACCCACAAGGGTTGTTATAACTGTTTTAAGCCCTTACATTTGATAATCATCCCGATTATACGTATGACATACGTATGTTGGTAAAAATTATTTATAACTCAATGGCTGAATTATATACATACGAGTATGTATATTATTATATGGACCGATATTATAAATTTGTAATGCTAAAATTCTCGATCGCATATCTGATTTACATATTGATATAAGATTCCGTAAGATATCTGGCGACTTTGGGAAGTTAACTTGAAGCGACATCGTGATATCAACATAGTTTCATATCTACTCGTACATATTTACTTTAAAGGAGTATACGAGTATAACTTGCCCTTACACTTAACAATTTTATAACTTTTTTGCCGGCCACTGATTTATGCTTTTCACACGTTTGTAGTTTGAATTATGACATCAGCATATCAGGGAAATGGGACCGGTTTTAATATACATACATACGAGTACATATATATGTATAACGTTTTTGTTTTCTTTAGACGATGACGTTTTTATGTTTATTTTTCGAATAACACATTGCATGAAGAAAAACCAGCATTCACCAAATATGTACATACGTATGGATGTATGTATGTAGTACCATGTACCATGAGTATGTAAGTACATTTGTATCTACATACATACATACTACGAGTATATTTTGATAATTCATTACAACATGCAGTTGGAAAATGCGGAAGTTTTCAATAATAGCAGTCACTACTCGTAGTATAAAAATGAAAGTCTAGTGGTTTGTTTTTTATGTATGTAAGTTTATTTTGATTTGGATTTGGATTTTAAAATGTTCATTTCTCTTAAATCCTTAAAATAGCTTTAAATATGTAAACATTAATTACAATTGATTTAATCAGTACTAAAAAATATCACATTTTCAATTAGTTAGATTTGTGTTTTGTGTCTGGGTTTCATCTTAATTATGAATTTAGTTATAAATTTATTTTGTATTTACTAGTGCTAATGTACTTAATTAAGATTTATTTGTATAACAATTTACATACATATGTATGTACATTAAAACTAAAACTAACCCCCTGGCCCACGATGTCGAACGATAACGTTCGCTTAGATAAGACTTAAGACACACACTTGATTGTGGAATAAACAAACTTGATTAAGTAACAAACAGATACGATAAAAAGTTTGTGTCTTAAGTCCTATCTAAGCGAACGTTATCGTTCGACATCGTGGGCCAGGCGGTAAAATAAAAATAAAAATAAAAATAAAAACAAATTTTATATAATATGTATACAAATACATACTCGTATGTATGTACGTATGTACTTGTATGTTTATAGCAAATTATTATTATGGGTATTATTAGGTATGAATATCGGTCAAAAGTGCCTTGACATGTAAGATGATGAAGTAGTTGGATTTAAAAGTTAAGAATTGCTAATGATTGCAAACATCTCATACAGAAATCGTTTCAAAACATGCATAATATTTATGTAAGCATATTAATATTAAGCAAACATTTCAACAAACAAGCGGCGGACAGCAGTTGGATTTGTTATTTCCGATTTTAATATGTCTGTATGTCTGTAGCATCAGTCAAAATATGAAAAATATAATAAACAGCTCAAGTGAATTCTTCTAAATGAAAGCGCAGGTACTTGTACTTTACAAAACAATATTTTGAATAAAAGGAACTCTGGTCAATTATTTGCACAAATGTAGTCTAAACTGAATGACAAACTCTTACAAAAAAATATTAACTAAAGAAAAGGGTGCGAAATTATTTTATTTAATTTGTATTTTAGTTACGGCTGTTTGCATTTCAGGTGACAACATAATTGTTGTGAAAGGTTTTCTTCTTTTCAGACAAATGCATTTTGAATTTAAATGATTGTCAATTTTTTACACAGATTAATATTACAAAAAAAATAAAGTTTTTCTTGTTGAAATTCAAAAACTGATTGTGGAAACGTCACTATTCAATAAATAACCGTTAACAAATGTAATGAATGTATAAAATATATGAGAACGGAATATTAAAATGTATTTTTTTTTTATTTTTTTACAGAATTATTCGATTTTTTCTCAATCTTCCAACAGTTATGCTTTAACACCAAAGATGTGCGCACGTGTGTGAATATATAACTAACTCACTGTATGCTTCGATTATTACGTACACGACTGCAGTTTCCAATTGATGAAGTGTGTAAACAAACATTTGTGTAAGTTAGTAGATAAACCGAAATACTTCCGTGGAGTTTGAGTGATAATTGTTAAATACATGATTATTTTGATCACTGGTATAATCGTAATTGTAATATTGACTTTGTTGTTGTTGTTGCTGAATGATTTGTCGTTCCTGTTGTTGGTGACGGTAACGCATTTGTCGCCTGGCCCATTGATCGTAGTTGCTTGACAAATCTTCGTAGTAAATGTCTTCCTCATATTCACCCGAATCGTCATAATCGGGATCATAATGATGCGGACTAGTAAATAAGCCAGCAGATGTGGTAATTTTTAACAGAATTACTTCCAATATGCAAACCATAACGAGCAGCCCGAGTAAAGCCAGGTGAGTATGACCCCACAGTTCGAGTTTCTCCCAACCGCCAATAAGCGAAGCTTGTAGTATCATTATCAAAATGATTTATTTATTTTCAGTCAATTTCACTTGGTTTTTGTTTTTATTTTTTACAACATTTCTATACTGCGTTACTTTTTTTTGTTTTTTTTTTTTTTGATTTTATTTTAATTCTTTTTCTAAATTTTATTTTAATTTACACTATTGGTTTTGGTTTTGACCGCGCTTGCACAAATTTTTGAAAAGTGCGACTTTCTCGCAAGACTGTTACTTCTGTATTGTTTATTTGTAAATTTGCGAGTCATTGTACAAGCTGTTGTTTGTCAGTTTCAGTTTGTTGAATTGCGATGTCTCAGCTAACCTGAATGAATAGTAGTCGAATATCTGATGTGTGTATGCCAGTGGTTCACAATCTTTCAGTTAAAATCTATCAAAAACTTTATTCAGAATCACCCCTAGCGTGAATAAAAATTCCACATGAAATCTGTTCCCTTTTATTTTTTTTAACATTGAATTTAAATAGAAAAAATGTGAATTTTTCAAAATTGGTTGTACGTGAAAAGAATGACTTGAAACAAGTTAAATGATTGGGAATCGCTTTATTCAATTTCGTTTTTTACTTTTGTTTTCGTTTCTTTCACAAAACTTGTTTCGATTATAAAAATTTTGTGAGTACGTAATTGTACTCGTCATATGTATGTATGTACGATACAAACAAAATATTAATATGTTTATGATATTGTTGTTTGAATTTTATTTACTTTTATTTATTTTGCATTTACATTTTGTGGCGCCAAATTAAAAAAAAAAAAAAATGCAAAAAATTTCCTTAGAATATTTTGTAGAAAAGAATAGAAGGAATTTTTAAGTATTAATTAATTAAACTAGTTTTAGTTAAATTTATTTCTTCAAATAACGATTTGATAGTGACTCATCAAACAAAATTATAATTCACAAAGTTTATAATATAAATAATTCGTATTTAGAAACAGATGTTTTTTTTTTAATAATAGTATTTAAAATATCTAGTTTTTTTATTTTATTATTACTAGCTTGTTGAACCCGGCGTTGCCCGGTGATTTCTTAGTAGTTATTTCTGACCACGGATCATTTTAATTTTTGAATTTTCCTCTATTTGACATTGATTGTTATTCCTAAAAAATGTTGTTATATCAAACACTCTCGCGTGATCAAAAGTTTACAAATTTACCGAACGGTATATTTAAATATGGAAATCGTAGATTATTAATCAGATTCTTTGAAAATTTGTAAACTTTTGAAATCTTTGAAATATTAATAGTTTAAATGGTTCAATATAAACTTTTTACGGCTTTTGATCATAATGTGTAAGATCCTAAGTGTCACTGAAATTTTTGTGCTAATAAAGAAATCGATATTCATGACCAACATAAGAAAAAAATAATATTTTTAGGGCTTACCAAATTTAAGAGATCATAACTTGAGTACAATTTCCCAATAAAACTGTACTTAAATATTTGTTTCAGATTGTTTTCGTATTCAGTTTTATTATTTTATTTATATTTATTTAATATAATTTTTTTGATTGTCCAAAGCTAAAAATCCAATTCTATCGCTTTAAAGAATTTGAATAAAAAATGTACCAAAAAAGCCCCAAAACTTTTAAGTATTTTCGCTATTTTTCTGGAATTACCAAACCCATGTAACATACTATTAAACTTTGACCCCTTAAATAAATCTATACTTTAAAGCTTAAGCACTTAATAAACCTTAATTTTTCTGATTGCATAGAGCATCAACACAAAAGTTTCAAACAAATAATGAATTAAAAAAAAAAAACATTTTACGTTCATTATTTTTTTACCCGTCGTTAAATCCAACCGGTTGAGCCTCTTGGTCCAAGTTTAAAAAAAAAGATATAGCCTGTAGACGCTTTCAAGCATGGATATATTCACGTTTCAAATTTCAATAAAATCGGTTCAGCCGTTTGGTCTACCGGTTTCCCCTTTTTGTCATGACCAGGTCCAAGTTTTGAAAAAAAATTTTACATATATGTCAAAAAAAATCGGTTTAGCCGTTTGGGATTGGATAATTAAGAAAAAAGGTACCAATTTTAACGGGTTTTACCCGTTTAATCCCTTCCTGGCCCAAGTCTTGAAGAATAATATAGCCTATTGACGCTTCCCAGAATAGATCTATCTACGTTCCGTTTGCAAACAAACTTGCAAAGACATTTGTAATATATACATATGTACATACATATGTATTTATATGGAATTAAATATTTTTAAATTTTAGAATGTTTTTATGAAAAATATTTACATTTAGGTGTATTATGTCAACAAAACAAAAATTAGAGTATAAAATTAGTAAATTGATTTTAACATGCTGAAACTTCAGTTTATTTAACGATATCGTTTGTAATTGGTATGTGAATGTGGTTCAGAGTTTTAAACGTCTCACTTGATATTATTCCGATTTTTTAACTAAAGTATATAAAGAATGGCGGTAAATACATACATAAATATATATTTAGAAAGGGGGAGGGGATCGTAGAATCGTATAAATAAAAAAGTATATATGTATGTATATTCTAAATCCTTATAGAATTCTTTAATCAAATTTCATGAGGGAGATGAAATTAAAAAATTTGTAAATTTTTTCGTTGGTTAGAAATGTTTGGTATTGAAAATGGGCAAAATCGGTAAAGTAGTGTTGGACCAAAATGTGAACCAATCAAAAAGTTGATATTTTTCAAAAGTCTTTTGCTGTTTCCTTTAATTAAATATTCTGTTGAAAATGGTAAGAATCTGTCCATGATTTCTCAACAACAAATTTTCTTTTGAAAAGCGGACCTTACAAATTCAGCAAAAATAAGTTTTATGGAAAAAGAAATCACAAAACGGTAGAGAGGAAGAGTAGTTTAGACAGACAATTGGCAAATTCGAAATAATTTTCTACCCTGCTAATCTTATGTGTCAAAGATCTTTTGTGAACATCATCTATTTAACTCAGCAACAAAACATAGTTGCTACATGAAAACCCCTGCATATGTTTTTTTTTTTATAAATTTTCATATCACTGTATTATTTTTAAATATTAATGTATGGCATTGTTTATCTCTATTGGTTTAAAGTACTTCTTATCGACAAATAAAACATAATGACGAAAACTGTTGCAAAATAAGCAATAGTCAGTCACTAGGTTTCTGTACATACATATGGCATCATTTTCATTCGACTGCCTAAAAGTAGGCTTTAATTAGTTGAAAATAAAATCAGCTAATAAATAGTAGTAACAAATCGTACATTCATTTTGCCTGCCTATACAAAAACAAATTTGACCTAAACTATTTACTTATTAAAAAAAAAAAGAAGATTTAGGAAATAATAAGTGATATACATATTATGTATGTATGTATTTATGTACATTGATTTATGAAGTAATAACAAAAACAATATAAGTATATACCTATGTATGTTCATTATATTTTATCATACAACTTATCGATTTAAGAGTTTAAGAAAAATCAAATAATTTAGAAAATTGTCTGTGTTTGTTAAAAATATCTAATTTAAATGAGCTCAAACTGAAACTAATGCCGAGTTTACACTTAGCAAATTCCTTTTTATTCATACAAAATCAGTTCATTTTAAATTTTGTCCGTTGTTTATAGTACAAAAGCAGAATTTCTTTTTTTATTATGTTTATTTTATTTATGTACATTTATTTGTACATAGATTTACTTGCCAACAATATTTTAACACACATCACTGTTTGACACACTTTAATTAGAAATTGTAGTTAATTATTTTCACGACTAAAATAAAGGTGAATTAATTAAATTAACTGTTATAATTAAACAATAAAAAGAAAACTCATAGACATACCAACGCTTTCGGGGAGTTGCAAAAAATTCTATAGTAACACTCATTGCGTTTTAACATCACTTCTGTGCAATTCTGTTAACATGGTATGAATACTTATTATAATTTCTTTATTTAAATATCTTTAATTATTTATTATGCAGCTTGCAATTGATTCAATCGATTTAGTTCTACTACTATTATATTAATTAATTGAAAACATTTCACACACACCGAGTCCGTCAACTGACATATCGAGCGAGAGTGAGGAAGGGAGAGAGAGTGAGTTTATGTACGGATTTGTATCAATATTCATAGTGTAGAAGTTGGTAGATTGTCAAATTCAAAATCGCTTGGCTCATTGATTTTTCTCTTTAGGTGTTTAGGGTGTGCTTGTGCAGCCGTATTTAAATGAGTCGCTTTGCTTGGGCTGAGACGTGAATGACTTTTTTCTATTTTGGACAGGAAATCAGAATTTTGTAAATGAGAGAACCTCTCTTGTTCGTAAATCAAAGTACATATTTACATTGAGTTCAAATTAGACGTTTGGCTATTAACCAACAACATTCAAAGGGAAAGTTTTATTAGCAATCTCAGTAGTTTAAAAATGTGGCATGTGTGTCTTTTTGTTAAAATAAACGAAATACAGTCAAACCTCGATATAACGACCCTCACTATAACGAACTCCTCGATTTAACGAATTTTTTGATATCCCCTACAACGCTCCATAAGATTTCATACAAAATAAACCTCTCTATTATGAATACATTTGTCAATAGCCTCGTTATAACGAATTTTCATTCACTGCAGACTAACGAAATAGAAATAATTTTTTAGCTCTATTTAACGAATTTTGTCAACTTACAACCTTTTCATAACGATTTCCAGCAATTAATCCAAATTATATGAAACAGATACACAAAATTATTGTGTTTGCAACGACAACGCCTCCAGCAAACCTACAGTATGAATTAAGGTACGGTCACATTTGGCAAATTTCACACAAAAAAGCGTAACCACATGTTTTAGCGCAAATTTGTTTGACGTTGTTTACTCTTACAAGAGTTTTGCAAGATCGAACAGCATCAAATACAATAACACTAAAAATTTGTTGTGCTTTGGCCTGAATAAAAAAAGTTTTTTTTAAATAAATAAAAGCTTTCAAATATATGTTATTTAGTGGTTACGTCTTTTTCGGCAAATATTTGCCAAATGTGACCGTACCTTTAGACTAACGGCTGAAATATTCGAAGAAAAATGTATTGTTGCCAAGAGCTTGTATGCTTGTTGCAGCAGTTGTTGTTGCAATCTAGCTAGTTAATCACTGGTTCAGACTTATTATTTTATTAATGTAAACTATTTTTGAATTAAATGCAATACTATTTTTGTATTTTAAAACTACAAAGTACAGTGTTTTCCTTCAAATGTGTACTGATTTATTAGCGGTAATCATTCGCTTGCATAACATGGTAAGCAGATGATGATTGATTGTTGTATGTATACATTTTTTATTACCTCGTTATAACGGATAGAAGTGCTACTTCACCTCGATATAACGAACCTCACTGTAAAGAATTATTCGATATAACGTTTTTTTTCTAATCCCCTTAAGATTCGTTATACCAAGGTTGAACTGTATATGAACTATATAATATAATATGGACGAAATGGCTAATTTAGAATATGTTAAATGTCTTATACATTTACAAAAGGTGTTAAGAATGTTGTAACACTGCACAATATGAAATTATTGTCTTTATTTTATTACTTTTAATATGAAGCGTGTTCCATTTCGAGGTACCCTACTTTTTTAAAGAAAAAAAAAACACAGAAAATTCAAATTTAATGGGGATTGATAATGAACATTTGAAAGAACATTCTTTGGCATTTACTTTTTGAGGATTATGTCTATAAAATGTTGGCCGCTACTACGTCGCAGATGGTCTATTCGTTGTGTCCAATTTTCGATGACTCGTTCGTGCATTTCGACTGGTAACTGGCGAGTGAGTGACACGCGTGATGTATTCCCCCAAGTCCTGTATTGAGGCGAGTTTGTCCGCATAAACTTTAGACTTTACATATCCCTACAAGAAAAAGTCTAACGGTGTGATATCACACGATCTTGGTGGCCAATCGACTGTGCTCAATTGATTGATGCGATGTGTTGGAAGTGGCGCGGTCTTGCTGAAACCAAATGTCGCCGAGATCATGAGCTTCAATTTCATGCATCAAATAGTCATTGCACGATAACGGCCGCCATTGGCGGCTACGATCGCACTGGCATCATTTATAGAGAAATATGGATCGATGATTTCACCGGCGCACAAACCACACACCACGAATATTATTTAATAATGAATGCTGGGTCTCAAAATGGGTGATGGTGTTGAGAATAGTACGCTCAGTAAGCCGATTATGTTGATCATAAGTTGAGCGAAGTGCACGAAACACATTCCTCACAGATCGTGAATTTTCGTAATAAACTTGAACGATTTGTAAACGTTGTTTAGGCGTGACATGACAGCATGACACAACTCACACGTGATCTGTCAAAAAAATGCTATTGAGAAAAGTATCTCTACTTGAATCACCATATACATAAGTATATTGGGGTAGTATCGATTGTTTAAAGTCAAGACAGAATGGTCGGTGTTCTTAAATATAAATATAAATTTTCAGCATTTAATCCAGTACAACTTGGCAGATTATTGGGAACGGACGTCAGATGATGCCTTTATACGTTTAACGGGAAGGTTTACTTGAAAATAAATGACTTAAAATTGGTCCGCTAGCAGAAATTAATGTATCTTTGATGGGATCAAAAAAAAAATCATCAAATTTAATTTATATTTCAAATTCTAACGGTTTGTTATTTGAAATTAGCTGATTTTATTTTTTTATTATTTTTATTTTTTGGTCATAAATTTGTTTTTCAAAACATATTTCGTAGCCTATTTTCTAATATTTAATTTCAAATTTCTTAGTGCCACTAAATCGCGATTTAATAATTTAAAATTTGAGAAACATTACTCATTTCACAACCAGTTGGAGTTAGTTAGTATAGACTAATGATTTTAATTTGAAATTGTCACCTTAGGAACAAGTTTTTGGGAAGCGTTTGGTGACAAACGTTCTTTGTTTAGACGGTTCCAGAACTAGTTCCACCGTCCGTTACTATTTTTTTCCCGAAATTTTTAACGTTGGAACAACTATTTTATGGAAGCATTAATGCATTTTTGTTGCTCTTTTTATTTTATTATACAGAATTATTTAATTAATATAGAAGTACCTTAAATTTTAATTTTGTTCAAAAAACAAATGGTTTGTCATATTTTCCAATATTTATAAACAACATCATAAATTGTACGAGTACATACATACATACATACATACGTATGTACGTACTTATGTTTGACTTATGGTCAACAATATTTGCAAACATTTTCCAATCAAAAAAATGTTTTAAATTTATTCAACAATTTCTTGATCTTTTTTTGGGTAAAAAAAAACTTGTAAATTTCCGGTTGTCGGACAATTAACACCTTTCGAAAAACAAACCATCATAATGAACATGAACATTTTGTAATCATTGTGTTTTTTTCTCTCTTCTTTTTTTGTGATTACGGCGATACTATCTGCATATAAAATAAACAAATTGTTTGCAATTTGGATAAAAAAAAAACATAATAATAAAACTTTATATGTACATATGTATGTAAATATGTACTCGTAGATGCATATTTATGCTTATGCATAGGAATAATTAAATAATTTTGTTGTAAACTTTTCATAATATCTTTGCAGTTTGAAAATGATTACATAGTTTTTTTTTTATTAAGTTGTCATTACAGGTTGCAATATATTTATTTTACTGTATGAAATGAGTGAAAAAGTGATTATGAATAGGCACAGTGTGTAGTGGCCAACAAAAATAATGAGTTTGTCAAATACCTGCATACATAAAACGTTAGTATGTACTCGTATGTGTGTGTTAGCATGAGTGGATGTATTTATGTAACGGTGTGATTGACGGAAGCCTACAATTTTGTTCAATAATTTTATTTTAAATAGTTTTATATGCATCTACGAGTAGAGTGTTACGAGCACAAGTCAATATTAGTGTCTTGTTAATGAATGTTGCTGTTTTTACGACAAAAATGGTTTTAGATGAGGTGCTGCGTTGCGGCTGGGACTGGCGTATTTAGTTTTTTTTTTTTTTTTGATTTGAAATTCAATTCAAATAAAGACAAAGACTAAAACATAAACATTAAAGCTAAATAAAACTTAAAGAGGTATAAAATCGTAATTATGTCATACACATATAACGAGCGATTACAAGTGATTCGTAAGAGGAGAAAATTATTAACAACTTGTCTGGTTTAATCGCCAATTCGTTGTTGTTTCTTAAATGTTTTGAACAGAAGATATGTACAGCTACGTGCAACTAATTAAGGACACGATATTAA
Source organism: Bellardia bayeri (assembly GCA_950370525.1). Classification (NCBI taxonomy): domain Eukaryota; kingdom Metazoa; phylum Arthropoda; class Insecta; order Diptera; family Calliphoridae; genus Bellardia; species Bellardia bayeri. The sequence goes on along the minus strand of OX493268.1, from coordinate 88,470,708 downwards.
CTTTGATTTTTACAACCTGCCATAAGTTCTCAATCGGGTTCATATCAGAACTGCATGAAGGCCAGTCAAGAACAGTAATCGAATTGTTAAAAACCATTGCTTGACGTGATGAGCGTCGAATTAGTACCAATTCGTTGTAGCCACGATAAGTCGCTGTTAACGGATTCTGTGAGAACCAACTTTCAGTGAGTTATTTAAGTCATTACTTGCAACATATTTATTAGTGGTTGCGGTAAGACTTCCCTCAATGACATCGCCGTTTTTAAATAATGAGTTAAAATGCTGTTGTGTAGATTATGAAGTTTGAAATACTGAACAGAAATATTTTTTTTAAGAAAAGCCCAAAATTAATTATTATCTTGTAAACATGAACAAAATTAACAAAATTAAATATGAACAAGTAAGAAAGCCCGACCATATAATATTCTACACCCAGTATATGTGTAAAAACAGTTTTTTAGAAATGGGCGGTATATGGCAGCTATTCTCTATTATGGGCCGATCATTCAAAAATTTAGTGCCATGACTTCTGTGAATATAAACATACAGAATGCTATACTTTGTCTCGATATAAATATTTTAAAAGATTTATGGAGGTTAAAGTGAATTACGGAGAGGGTCTTATATGGGAATTTCGACCAATTATGGACCGACCATTATAAAATTAGGTGTCATCATTTTGGTATATATGAAACATATTTGTGTTCAATATTATTTTGATACCGACAATATTATTTTGATACTGAGAGTTATGCACTTTAAAGTGATTTCCGGAAGTGGGGCTTATATGGAAGCTATGAGCAATTATGAACCGATCTTCATAAAATTAATAGATCTGATTTGGCTTCATTTACTACTCATTTGTGGTGAAATTTGTTTGGATACTTCTGATGTTGTTTTGAGTGGCAGCGGCTGGGAATCGAACCCAGGCCACAAATACCAACTCATGCTTAATGATGAAACGCGCTAATCGATTAAGCTACAGCACCAATTATTGACTGACAGCTACAAAATCCAGTAGCATATAACCAATATTAGTATGATTTCTGGATTAAAATTTCTGATCTGTATAAAAGTTTATTTATTAGACATTTTTGTGGGTTAAATTGTTTTTCGGAAATGGTTCTTATATGGCAGCTATAGCAAATCATGGACCGATCTTCTTCAATTTCGGAACAGAGAATTTTATGTATATGAATTGAATTTCCAAATGATAACGATATATTTAAGTGACATATTAGTATTAACGTGAATTTCGGAAGTGGACCTTATATGGGGGACATGGTCAAATACGGCCCAATATTTTCAAAATCTAGCAGGTTGATTTTTACATGTATGTAAATGATCCGTGTAAAATTTTGGATCGGTATCGTTATTTATAAGAGACATATGAGTATTGAAGTGATTTTCGGAAGAGGGCTTTATATGGGGGATATGGTCAAATATGGACCAAAATTTACAAAATTCTGCAGTATCATTTGTGTGTATATGCAAATTATTTATATTAAGTTTTGGGTCGGTACCGATATTTATAGGATATATATAAAGATTTATGACTTTTTCGGATGTGGTCCTTATGTGGGAGCCATGACCAATTATGGACCGACCACTATAACATTTAGCACAACAATTTATTTACCTATATACTTATACTTATACTTATGTCAAATTTTAACATTATTTATACCAGTTTTATACATATTTAAGTGAGTTTTGGACGTGAACTTTATATGGGGTCTACGGTTAAACATGGACCGAACTAAAAAAAATTAGTTTTGCGATTTCTGTTTGCATGAAACTTATTTTTGATGAATATTGTATCAATATTCCAATTTTATAGGCATTTATATATCATTGAGTCATATTTGGGGAAGACATTTGTATTGGGGGTATGAGAAATCATGGACCGATTCATTCCTCACACTTTCTTCTTCTATCATAAAAAGAACGTATACAAAATGTCATGGCATTATCTGTAATATATTTAAAAAAATTGCAAAAAAAACCGATAAAAATATCAAATTTTTATGGAGGTTGTCTACTTTACCGACTTTGCTGATTTTCAATACCAAACTGCCTAAGAAAATACAAAACAGTTTTCTGAAAATTCTGTAAAGTTAAGTTGTGTATTTTGAAAGTGAGAGTGTTTTACACGGACGGAACGGACAGACAGACGGAAATAGCTCAATCGACTTAGAATTTCATAAGGATCAAGAATATATACATATACTTTGTTGGTTCTCAGATGAATATTAACAAAGTTTCACACGGAATGACAAACGTAATATATGTATGTACCCTCATTCATCACTCTTGGTGGTGGAGGGTATAAAAATATTATATAAACCTTATTATTGTGTGCGTAACTATAACAGTGTATAGTATAAAAGTGTACTACATACATATGTATGTACATACATACATTTGTATGTATTTAATTCAACTTTACTAGAGCCCACTAATGTAGATGACGAGTATTTCAATGTATGTATTATTATTATTTTTATTTATTCAGTTATTTAGTTATTAATTTAAAGATTTGACGCTTACCTAAAAAAGTCATTTGTTGCCTTTGTTATTAAATAAACACCTCCAATTATGCCGATGACGGCCGATATGCCGGCTACTAAATTATTGCAGCGAACGGGCGAAAACTCTACCAAACTCATTTGATTATGCATAACCTGAATAATTTGACTTTATTAATTTTAATAGCTGCACTTTAGTAATAAACGGAAAATGATGGATTATTATTTTTATATTTGATTGATTCTTTTTTATATTATTTTACTTAAATTTTTTTTATTCAAATATACTGTAATTAAAAAAAGTAAATGAAAAGAAAATTTAATTGAATTGAATTGAAACAAAAACTGTAATTGATAATCACGTGTGTTTCACATTTGTTGTCACTTCTCTGGTTCTCATCAACACATTTTCACTGCTGTTGTCTGTTTTCCTTATCGCAATACGATTATTTCTACTTTAATCGCAATTTTACTTTTTTCGTTGTTCTTTTTGCATTTTTACCATATTTATTTATGTATGTGAAAAATAGAAATATAAAAAGTAATCTTGGTTTTGTTTAGTTTGATAATTAACACACATTTATTTTAACAAAAATGCCAGAAGATCTAACTGTCGTTCTCATCAATTTGCAGGAGGGGAAGAGGAAATACATGCTATGTAAAATTATTTTTTCAAATAAACTTTTCAAATTCTCAAACCCTAAAATAATTATAAATTTAGTTAGGTCTTTCTGCATTTTACTTACATACATACATACATATGTACATAATTAAATAATAATTTATTAATGCCACTTGTTGCCTTTTGTCAAAATGAACTTTAAATTTTAGCAGAATAATCATAATTAGAATTTTCCCAATAAAAGAATTCAATATTCCAAATTTAAACTGTTTCATTCATTATATTTTTATGTCGGTTGGAATTACAGCTTTCGGACGTCTGGAGATTAATTGCATATACCATTGGAAATATTGATGTTGTACATTATTGTTTTAGATTTTGGCTTATCAAAATATAAATTGAAAAATCTTGAAAAAAAACCTACGCAAGTAAATATTTATGATATAAAGCAGTGTCGGGCACTCATATGTGCTAGTGTTGGAAGCAGCAAAAAACGAACGACCGACAATAATTGTACACTCAAATAATTTTTTAGTTGCCAAAATTAAATATGTACATTTTTTGGATTTTAGTATTTTTATTTGATTTGAATTTTTTTTGCAAATTTGCAAAATTAAATTATAATTTATTTAATTGTACATTATGTATAAGTACATACATATATTATTTTATTATTTAATATTATTTGTATATATTTTCTTTTGTTGTTAATTAGTTTATCATTAAATTTTAATATTAACAATTAACAACGAAAGAAAATATATACAAATAATATTAAATAAAAAAATAATATATTTTTTGACTTACAATGCGATGACAAATCAAGCATTGTGCATCGCCATCCATGTTTTCTATAAAAGAAAATCATTTTCTAATTCTTCATTAAACATTTTAGTTTGAGTGTACTCAAAAAAATGGACGTGTGTCAACGTCGTACACACAGAATTTTATTGCTATACACGCGTGTATGTATAGCATTTTAAAAAAATGCCCTCCACTGATATAAAGGCTATGCCTTGATTTAATATAATATAATAATTATAATTATAATAATTTAATATAATCTATAATTACATAGTTGTATTCTACATGTGCTTAAATTCCGGAAATATTTTTCATCTAAAAAGTTAAATAAATTCAAGATCACAAATAAAGTTTTTCGGTGAAAAATCTGTTTTTAAGGTTTTCCAAGTAAATCTCAGCCATTGATGGACCGATTTGTCAGATTTTTTTTGGACTTAATCTAAAAATATATCTGAAAGTGCCTACTTGCTGCATAGTGTACTGCAATATAGGTTTTAAAGTAAACAAATGGAGACTGTGCAAAGTACATACTTTTCTACATACATATGTATGTATGTATGTAGAAGTACATTTATACGAGTATGTACGAGATTTCGCAATATTTGATAAAAAAAAAAACGTTAGCTTGAGTAAAAAGTGCAGTACGAATTTAAAAATTCAATTATAAACAGATTTGCTGTTATCAGTTGTATTTTATGAATGAAACATAACCGAGCCAAATCAAACAGAAACACAAATTACGAAACAAACTAATATATACATACATATATTTAGGATCGAGTTTAAAATGTTTGTTGGTACATACATACATACATACTTGTATGTATTTAAATTTATTAGTATTTTAGTATTTATTTGCAAGCAAACATATTAAAAATAGATTTTAAACGATAGTAACTAATTGTAATTGTTAATAATGTTGTTTATTTCGTGTTATTTCTATTTAAATAAAAATTTAGGTCAAGTTTACGAATTACAGCGCGTTAAATTAGAAATGTTTGGTTTGTTTTGTTTTAATTCTACGATTATTTTGTAATTTATAAATTCTTGAATGCAGGTTTCATTGGAATAATGCAAATTTCATTTAATCGAATTTAGTATAAAGTTGATTGTTTTGTTTTTTTATTTTTTGTTTTTTGTTTTTACTGTAATTTAGTTTTATTTTTTCACTTGGTTTGACTGTTTACAATACAAACGTTAAATTAAAATTAATTTCAAACGTTTCGGCTTCGTTTTCATTTTCGCATGATGGATATTAGGAAATGTTCACATTATTTTATTTTTTTTTTAACTATTTGTTATATGTACATATGTATAGGTACATCATGTGTTTGTTTATAAGTAAATAAAAATAATTTAATATTATAATTGTATGTAACGTAACATATGTTATAATTCGTAATTGATACTGACTGGTTAATAGTTTTAGCCTTAATGTTACACATTTTTTGAAATTTTTGGCTTATTATTATTATTATTTTATTAATATTTTTCTGTTCTCTGATAAGCGTCTGTCAGTCATACTAATAAAACTGATAAAAATATAAAATAAATGTAATTAAACACCTGTACATGCATACATATACATAAGTATGTATGTATGTGTGTATATTAAATACAAAAAAGAAATATATATTTCACTTTGCATACATATGTATTTGTATCCGTATCTGTGTTTAGTTTAGTTGTTATGTATATATTTGTATTATAATGTTAATATTTGCAGTTCTAATGAATGGAAAGACGACCGTATGTAGGTATAAAGTATTTAAGAAATTCACATACAAGTGCGAATTTATTTATTTATTTCAATTTTTCAGTTATTATTTAATAGAGTTTCAAAGTTGAACTTTTGTTTTTTATTTTAGTAGATAGGTATTATGTATTTTTATTTGTTACGTAGTATTTAGTTTTATTTTGTATTATTATGTGTTTAAAGAGACACAAAAAATCTGTGCGCTGTGTTCTTGTTACAATTACGGAACTGAACATTTTGTTGTCTTCTTTTTGTATCGTGTCCCCATTATTACCCAGCCATGATACTGCAACCCTTAAATATGGCAAATAAATGAGGAAACAAGACAAGCAATTAGCCGCAAGACAGACTGACTTATATACAGACAGAGAAACAATATAAATCAACCTTAAATATTGGACATATTAACATGACAATGACATAATAGAAAAATATCACAGTTAACTGTTATCATTCTTTGTAAAAAGTATTATTAATACATACATAAATACGAGAACATGCATACATATGTATGTATGTAAAGGTGCTATCAGACGGGATGTATTTTACATATGTACTGTCAAATTTTCCATCTGTAAAAGTTGTACACATCGTGTGATACATATGAAACTTTGCATGTGTAAAATACATGTGGAAATACATATGTAATTTTTTCGATTAGAACACGCTCTATTTTCCTGTGACAAACATGGTTTGTTTTGTAACAAAATTGTTTGAAAAAATATATTGTAAAGAATTATTAAAGAAAATGGATAATGAACATGAAAAAATAAGTATTTTTCGATTTTTAATAAATTAAATTATGTTTATTAATTTATTACAATTAGATTGGCCAAAAGATATGCTTCATTTTATCTTTTAGGTTTACCACACTCTTTGTGTGGAAGAGCAATGTTTAAAATTTTGTCAAAATTGGTCCAATAATTTTCAATAAAATGCATTTTTAATTTGTTCAATAAATAAAAAATTAACTGTTTACACGATCTTACAACTTTTTAAATTTTGCATCAGTTAATATTAGATACTAAAAAGAAGAAAATAAGACCTATTCAAAGCACTGGAAATGTACATATGTATGTACATACATCTAAAATCACATTTTAGTGTTTTAGTATTGTAATGATGACCAATCAGATTAATTTTGGTTTTATCTGTGAAAAGCACACTTTTCCAGAATTTGATATCCTTGTTCCGGTGTAATTTTGCAAAAGACAATCGTACCTTTATATTTTTTTGACGAAAGTTTTTATTTCTACTTGCACGAACATAAAGATGATTTTCATTGAGGCGTCTTCGTACAAGTCTACTAACCCAAATACCTCATTTATTTCAGTCATTATTGTTCTCGATGACTCGAAAGGATCTAGCTTACTTTTCTAACTATTGCCTTATCCTCACGAACTGTTGTCTTCCGCGTTAGCTTTCTCCGATCTTTCTTTATATTAAACAAATTTATATCTGATTTAACACATTTAATAACATTCTAAACCATCGAGAGCATTCAATTATTTCAGCTATTTTTGTTTATTTTGTACCCTTTTGGTGAAGTTCCCAAGTAACCAGTTTTTTTAAGTAAACAGTGCTTTCCTCTTCCCATTTTGGTTGAAAAATTAATGATAAAAAATATATAATTTTTTTTTTAAATTACATAAGAATTTACCACCGAAATTAGCATCAACTATTTTTGTTTAAAATCGAAATATGTAACTGTGCGCTATTTCATTGTCCAACCAAAAAAATTAATTTTTAACAAAATATGACCAACGAATTTTTGAAAAAGCAGAGTGGAGCAAAAGAATAGCAAATACAGCATAACGTTTGGCACTTCATTGGTACGCTATTTCTCTGCCCATGGCTGTAGATATTGATTTTAGTAGTGTGTTACTATGAATCTTAATTGCAAAATGTTAAAGTCAAAATTTCAAATTTTTAAAGTCAAAAATTTCATATTCATTGTATAAAATCCAAAAAGTAACTTAGAGAGATTGCAGTTTAAAAAACATGAAAATAAATTTCTGCATATGACAATTATTACAATTTAAATCAAATTGCTATTAACATGGTGTAACTATACAAGGTGAGTGCAGTAGCACAGCTGACTGTCTTTGTTTACAATTTACTTATGTCAAAAGTAATACTTTTTCAAGTGTTTGTGACAGTAGTACAGTATTTAACACAAACAAAATGCCTGTTTATTTTACAGTTGTTTCTTTGGCTAGAGTGATGAATTTAAGAATGTTATTTTTTCAAGCTAAACTGGCCTAAATTTATTCAATGTAAATAAAAATCCAATTTTTAATTACAATATTTTCCCGACGTTTCGTCGATTGTTTGTCGACTTTTTCAAGGGATTGTCTATTTAAAAATTATAAAACAATAAAATAAATACAATAATGTAATACATAAACAATATAGACTTACAATATGAAATCTTTTTTAACACATTAAGAAGTCCTAGATGTATCCAGGAGTATATGTAAAGTAATTTTAATACTTAATATTTAAACTTTCAATGTATAACAGATCAAGTGATGGCAACCATATAACTCGCATTTATGTTGTTCGTGTCTTCTTTCAAATTCATTGTTCTCTTAATTTGTTGTTGTTTCTAAGGCTCTCAATTGTGTATCTGTTGTTTCTGTATTGTGTTGTATTTGTTGCCGATTTGCACTCACCTTGTATAATTACACCATGGCTATTAATTTATAATTTTAGTTTTAAAAATTTACAAGAGGTACTTTTTTGACTCTGTCAAAAAATATAATCTGCACTATCTATATGTAAGTCTGCACTAATCCTTTTGTGAATATTCAAAATTGTATGCAATATAATTAATGCTTCCATTTTTTTTCTTCATACAATTTTGGAGCAGTCTATTGATTACATAGATAGATAGTTACAATTATGCACATATGTAAGTATGTATAGCATGTGTTTACTGGTGTACAAATATGTATATATGTACATACATACGTATGTATGTTCTCGTGTGTGTAACAATAATTTATGTGAATATTTTCATTACGATTTTGTTTAAAACTTGAAAATTGTTTAATTTTTTATGCACAATTTGACACCAATCTTATTTATGCTTGTATTTTTTCAACAACAGTTGCAACAATGGAATTTCAAAATGGAATACGAAATACTCGCTCGCAACATACAGAAATATGTGCAAATAAATCTAAGATGAAGAAGAAGAAGACAATTAGACTTCATGTGACAATGAACGGATGCCTCTTCTGTCTGTCTGCACTTGTAGCCGGTAAGTACGAGTACTATCATTATGTTAATATAACATTTCTATTACTCTTAAGCAGTTACAGTGAAATCATTAGGAGCATAAATGACAAACATATCATCGCCTTGCCTGTCAAATGGCTTGTGTGTTGTTGCTCAATAACTTGTCATTAAAGTCATATGAAGTGGATTGAATTGAAAATATGTATATTGGTATAATAAGATATTATATGCTAAAAATATGTCTAGTCTAATATACATATGTACGTATATCCACGAGTCGAAGTGTCGGCAATGTAAAATAAATTACATACAAACATATGTATGTATATACGAAATAATGAGTATCACTTACATTTTTGCAGTTGCGATCAGTGAGTTGCTACTGTATTATTTTGTTTAGTACCTATAGTTTTCTCGTAGTAGTGAATTATTTAAAATGTTTTAGTTATTTTTTTACAGATTACAATTTCAAAATTGCGCTAAAAAATGAAAACAATAAAAATGTAAACAGAACTAAGCCCTCTTTTTATTTCATTTTTTTTTGCACGCCATCAAATGTAGGTGCTTTTTTGATGTCTAAAAACAATGAAATATTGAAATATACTCGTACTCTTATGGCGTTTTCTTTTCTGGCAAAAATGTTACACGTTTTTTTAATTCTTTTGTGTTCTATTCTGAAAAAATGTCAACACTGCTAAATTGTAGTGTGTTCTTTTCTATAAATGTCACACTAAAAATTTAAAAAATTTTGCACCTTTTACACTCTATATTTTTAGAGGGGGAGAATCGCACGATAAAACACCTGACATTTGTTTTGTTTATGAATGTTTATTTGTGTTAAAAAACAAAAAAAATATACAAAATGGAAAATATTACTACTTTTTTATGTGCTGAAAAAATGTTCAATTTCCATTTTAAAAAATAAAATTAATTTTAATAAATTTTAAGAATTAAATTTTGAGTTATCTGCTTCTTCTTCTTTTTTAACAAAACAAAAACAGCTGTACATGAAAAAAAAGTGTTACACTTTTGTGAGTTTATGTTCTATTCTGACCATTAAAAATGCGACATCTTTAAGTGGGTTAAAAATTATAAAAATGTACATAATAAAGGTGTAACATTTTATTTCAGGTGTAACATTTTAGAGTGCGAGTGGGAAATGTGATTTTAGTATACGAGTATTGATATTGTTGGGCTTAATTCAATGTCGACTCGGAGATTTCTGGGACGTTCGGTTTTAGTAAAATATAGTTTTCATCTTGACTATTTGAATTAAGTGCGAGTAGTAAGCAAGTAAAACTTTAAAATTTAATATTGCAGCGTTAAATTTACATATGTATGTATATGTATACTCGTATTTACTTGAATTTAAAATTGTAACAAATGACAGAGAACGAACGTCAGCTGTAAATGAAGAAGAGTTTTAATGGAAACTTACCCTAATCGGTTTCTTAGTGAAGTGCAATACTCTCGGTCACGTTCCAACGCTAATAGAATATATTGATATTGTTGAATGCGCTTGTGTAGTTGCATGTTGCTGCTATTCATTTGTACACCGGCTATGCCACTATCGAAGCTGCATTCCAATAAAATGGGACTGCAACTGCTGCTTTTGCCACTATCCGAAGAATGCGAATTGTTGAAGCTTTTTGTTGGAGATGATTCTGATATTTTGCTTTCTTCAACTGTTTGTTGATGTTTAGGATTTGTGGAACTATCGGTTCCAACATTTATGGTTGCACCTAAACTTGAAGACATTGTTTAAAATGTTGAAGAGTCTTTGTTGTCTTAATATTTGTTATTTGAATTTGTTTTAAATATGTTAAATCACTTTTCGAAATTCTACATATGTACTCTTATATACCATGTATGTATGTGTACCATGTATGTTTTACGTAAATTTGTTAATCACATTTTGGAAGTTTTTGATGTTGTTTTTGGATTTTTGATTTTGTTTAAATTATTTATCGTATGATTTTATCTTTTAATTAGTTGTATGTGTTTGTTGTATTTGTTGTTATTGCCTGCTGGTACTTGTTTAATTAAATTTTGTGCTAATTACTTAAACCACTTTGTTTGTTTGTTTTCCTTCTTTCCTTCATTCATTCATTTATTCGTTTTATCACAATTTCTTATAGGTAGGTATGTACATATTTTTATTCTTTGTTTAATTTATTTTTAAATTCTTTATTGTTATTTTTCTTCATTTACAACAGAGCACATTATCAGTTCTCTCATGTAGCTTCATAATAAAACTGAAAATTGAAAAAGTGTTCGCATAAAATAAATAATATTTTTAAATAAATGATTAAAATATACTGTAAAGATATCTAATACATAAATAAATGCCTTAAGTTCGACACGACTGTAAGATGCCGTATATGAGATGTGTATGTACATATGTATGTATGTATATATGTATGTATTAAATTCTGGTCTCTTCTCATTTAAATTTTAGAAAAATATCTGAACAAATTTTGAAATAAACCTATATAAGGTATGTCAGAGTCAGGACTAGCGACGATATAAAGTTTTATTTTGACGTGCTGAAATTCCGGATGTATTTGTTGATTTTTCTCAAAAAATATTTTGTCTGGATTTCACGTAAAATGACTTCTTAAACAATATTTTATTTTACAAATACCTATTTACCGATTTTTTTTATTAAAAAGTGCATGAGATTCTCTGATATTCTGAATTTTTTTACATAGAATTGTTATTTCTAAGAGCAGCTCTAAGCGAATTGTCTATGAGAACTCTAACCAACCATTAAATAATGTTGCGAAGACAATTTATTTCCCAACAAATTAACAAATAATATTTCCAAAGTATTCAATTCTGTTCATTCTATTCATTTTTCATAACTCAACTAAATATCATCGCATAAAAATGCTTTTAAATTGCTTGAACTTGTTTAGTTGATCGATCAGCCTTGGGGCAAATTTCAAGCTGAATTTCTCTTTTAAAATTGTTTTAAGAGTTTGGTTTAAAAGACGAAAAAGAAAAAAAATACAACCTTTAATTTGATCTTTTAAATAATTTCACCTAAGAAGCACTTAAAACTTTAAGATAGAAAATTGTTTATGTCTGATTGTTATATGATTTTGGTAGCGTGAAATGTTCTGACATATTTTGCAAAAAAAAAAAAATAATAATTTTTTTCCATAATTGAGTTATGCAGTTATTTTTTTAATACACACATACATATAATATATATAGAGGTAGCATTTATGTAGTATAGGAAACAAAGTGCCAAGCAAAACAAGCCCTAAACGAGTAAGTGCGTGCTTTGTTTGTGTGTATTTCTGCAAATTGAACATAATTCTTCTTCTTCTTCCTCCAGATTCCAACAAATATCAATATATATATAAAAAATAACTGCATACCTCAATTATAGAATTTTTTATGAATTTGTAAAAATCGAAATTTTTGTGATATTGAAAAAAATTATTTTTATTTATTTCCAAAAAAATTTTAATTTATTTCCAAAACGACTGCTCGGATTAAAAATTAGTTCTACTTAAAGATAACGAATATTTATTGCGCAATCTCTCCATTTTTTAAATAACGCTATATCTCGAAAACTAGAGCTGACCCAAAAAACAGTTAGCACCACTGGATTTAGCGTACCCGATTTTGCTTTGCCCCGTTTGTCGGTTTTTTTTTAACTAGAACAGTGTAATTAAATAAAAAGTATTTGTGTCTGCACAACAAATATTCAGCATCATTAATTTTGTATCAGCATCACAAAACAATCACATACGTATCGTATTCAAAATGTGTTGAGTTGAGGAAATTATATTGAAATAAATGCACTATTGAAATCGTTGAAAAATATCCAAAAATGTATTGCGACTTCTAAGTCTGTAGAATTAAAAATATGCAAATTAAACCGAATCAGCGTCATAATTATATCATTAAGGTAAACGTCTTTGCCAATTTTAGTCGAAACTCCCATATAAGAGACTGTAATTTATTTTAACTTCCATAAATCTTTTAAAAGTATTTACATCGAGATACATAATATTTATATTCACAGAAATCATGACACTAAACTTTAAGATGATCAGTCCATAATAGGTTATATCTAGCGCCCATTTCTGAAAAACTATTTATACATATAGTAGGTGTAGGGTATTGTATGGTCGGGCTTGACCGACTATACTTTTTTACTTGTTTAATTTTTAATTTGACTGCGACCGTTAGTAAACAGCTAAGTACTTAATTAAAGTTTAAGGTAGAAATACACAAATAGAACTGTTTACTGAGGCACTCCAATGTACATATGTATGTAGTACATACCCGACATATGTATGTAAGACAACAAACAATTAACCCACAAAATTCAAACTTAACTAAGGCTTAAATGATGTTGTTTACATCTGACAAACAAAATATACATACACATACATAAATAATTTTAGTAGGCCCTGAAAAATTAAGGGAAATACGTAAATAATTAAGTACATACATACATACTTACATATGTACATATGTATGTATGTAGTTTAAAAACTATTTAATTTTATTTAGTTCTCAAATTCTGCACGTTTCTTAAATAAAAACAGAAAAACAAAAAAGCTGCCAGCAGTCAGTCTGTCAATTTAATTTACAACAAAAGTCGACATATCGCACGCTCCACTGACCCAGTAGGAAATTTTAATACAACAGGTTTTCCATTAAGTTGTCATAAGTACATACATATGTATGTATACAGGTGTGTACAATCATACATACATATACATAATTATGTATATACTTATGTTTGTATTTACGCACATACATATGTACATCTGTATGTTAGCCTCTCTCACGCTTTACATACATACATATATGAAATAAATGAAAAAAAAACGCATAAATACATACGTTAGAGTTATACATACATATGTACATATATACATATGTACATATGAACAATGTACATAAATACATAAAAGCATAAAGCACGTTTTTTGTTTGTACCCTACACCAGCATTGGCCAGACCTTTGACGCTGTTTGGAAATGAATCACTGATCTGCATACGATGCGCATCTGTGATTAATTTGCTAATGAAAATGCTATTTTCTGTGCAGAAGATTATTACAATTTCCATCAATTTAATTTATGACAATATAAAAATTTAGTATCATTCATTTAGTTGCAGTGTTTATTTATTTTTACTATAAAAAATTAGATTGTTAATAATGTGTCTGCGCCTGTCAGGTATTTTTAAAAACAATAAACAATTTATTGGGAAACAAACAAAAAATAGGTACAATGTAAATACAATTCAGATCAGGGAAAGATGTCCACAAATATAAACAAATACCTGGGAAACTCCTTTGGGACCGAAAACATTATACTACATACATTCATACATACATATGTATGTATTTGCTTCCACAAACACGATCACTTCGGTTATTTGTTAAGCTAGTTTTACACGATTGAAATTTTCTTCAAAATAACTATTAAATAAATCAATTTTGAAGATTTACGCGAGTTTGCTGTTTACGCGAGTTTGAAGCATTTTGCAGAGCAGTTTTGAAGAAAATTTCAATCGTGTAAATCTAGCTTTAGTTGTTCAAACATATTTTAATTAGCGTCCAAGAAATTTGATTCGCGAAAAAAAGAATATTGTCAAATAGTTTTTTTTTATTATTTCAATTATTCTAGAATAGGAAACATTCGAAATCGGTCAGTTTTCGATATACATACATACATATAAAATATTTGGGAATATTTTTAATTATGTTTGGGACAATGAAGAAACGTGTCT